>CM053789.1:708717310-709917310 GCA_028749045.1 Cupressus sempervirens | reverse complement strand
ATGTAGGCACTTGATAGCCACTTGCAAATTTAGGGCCAATTTTTGAAAGTAGTATTTCTATCTATAGAACCTATAATATGATTATAGATCAGGAAAGTAGACAAAAAAATGCACTTTAAAAAAAAATAGAACCTAATTTGGAGTCTAGATGAGCATGTACTAAGCATTTTATATTGGCAAAAATTAAGATTTGCGAGTTGCAAAAAAAATTAGGAATAGAGTCAAACTTCCTGCACCAATGTGTAGATCACGAAATCCTACCCTAAAAAAAAAAAATTGCTCGCAAAAAGGAGTCTGTATGAGGGAGATATATCAGTTTGAAAATTGTTGCAGTTGTTATTTTTTCTGAATCGCCACCGCGCCTCCAAAAAAAAAATGGCTCTAGATTTTGCCTCAGATGTCTGATTTGGATGAAACAAAATCTAATATGTGGGTTTTTGGACCTTTTGAATGTGATGCAAATATCTAATTTGCACCAGCAAGTTCCAGTCTTCACCTGCAAAAAATCTCTCTTATGGCCCTATGGCCAAAAAAAAATTTTAAAAATAATACAAATTCAAAAAAAATAGTAGAGATGCAAATGAAAAAAATGCAAATCTGAAAATTAAATATATAGATCTGAAATGATCATACCAATGTTGCAAATCGATCCTTTGGGTGCCAATTTGCAAAAAAATTTGCCTCACCATCAAATTTGGCCTAGGGTAGGCAGCTTTATAGCCGATTTTCACCGAATCAACATTCCAAATGCAATGGTGATGTTAGATCTCACTCTAGATGCTCCCAATTTTTGCAAGTATTCTAGATTCAGGTTGAGGTGCTAAAGCAACAATGGTCTCGAATGGTTATCTGATGAGGAAATCTCCAAGCACTCCGATACCATGTAAGAATTTGGTATAGTTCTGATACCATTTAAGAATTTTCCTAAGGGAAAAATTCACCTAGGAACTAAGAACTCAAAAACAAGCACAACTATAAACCAAACATGGATATGATCAATTAATCAGAGTATGTATTAATACATTGCTCTGTTCAGTATGTGATGTGCAAACACACTAGGAGTGCCTATATATAAAGGCCTCTCAAAAAGCACCTAGAATGTCTCTAGAAGAAACCAGGAGATAAGATAAGAATCATGAAAACTAAGCACATGCCTTATCCATCATTCCATCTGAGTGGATAAGAATGACAAGGTTGTAGACACCATGTGCTTAATTAGTGTGCTAACTCCTATGTTGTAGACACCATGTGCATAAAAGAGGTGTGAACTCTTGTGTTGTCAACATGACAACTCACAAGAGTGCACATACTCCTAGGTGGATAATAAATAAGTATTAAAATAATGCATTAACCTAAGTAAAATTAAGTGTAAATAGTATATAGGTATTTAGACCAACAGGATCTAATATCTTTATTTTTATCTTTGGAAGGATTGCTCTTGGATAAGACCCATATTCTTCTCTAGGGGCACTATTGGTAAGTCCTCTTGTTTTCTATTCCTGATAGATCTATCTAGTAGGGCATGTACCTCAATGAAAAACCCCTTTCCTTAACTCTATGTTTCTCTACTAAATCTGGGTACAAAATTTATTTTAGATGAATTAAGGACATATTCGTTGACAACCAGTTAGGTGATTGGGAGATCCTTATGAAAAAATATAACATTCTGGGGCCACTCAAAAGAAAACTTACACTTTGTTTTGTAAATCCACTGGGTCATTCTTCCTTGCTAAAATTCTTAATTTAGATCAATTCATTCAACAATTAAAATGGAATGATAGCAACTTGTTTCCTAATGGATCTTCTAAAAGTATGTATAATATTATGAAAGAAAATGATTCTATTCTTAATTGGATTAATCATAGTTTGAAATATGGTTAGTTTTTCTCTAGATGGCACCTAATCCTTGGCTAGTTTTGGCATTATCCATGTGACCCAAACAAATCCCTTTTTATATGGATTCTACTACTTTAAAATATTGATGTCAAGACTAGACTAGAATCCTTGGGGCTTGATTTTAGTATTTGTTTTTTTTTAGTCAACCTGAATATTTTGAACACCTCTTTTTGCAATGCAAATTTTCTTATGAAGTATAGGATATTTTTTATTGGTGAACCTCCAATTTTGAATTGTAAAAAAATGGAAAATTACTTGGCATGAAATTTTTTGTTGGATTTTCTAAACCTTTTATCTTGAGTCTAAATATGTTCTTGTTTGTTCATACTATGTAAATCCTATGTTATTTTTGAAAAGGAAAAATAAAGATTTTTTAAATTATTTTTTAAATGAGGGACCTTACTAGGTTTAATGTTAAACTCTTCAGTTTTGAAGGTCCCCAAAGATGGATTCATTACCTTAATTCAAGAGGCATCCACTCAATTTAGTACTTTGATTCCTTTTCTCATATGCTCAACTTCAAAGAAAAAAATAGAGACTAGATTTTTATCTCGAAGAAAACAATCTTAGTAGGAACACCAGGAGTTTATAGGATCAATAGAAGTAGCTCATTATTACTGATATTGATCAAGATCGAGATAATAGTTGAAGATGATGCATTGAATATAGTGGAAAATTAGTTGGCAGATACTAATCCAAAAATGAAACAACCTAGTTTATAATTAGATAAGTAGATAGGGAAATTGGGTGAAATACCCAAAATTTTAAAGTATATTTTGAATTAGAAATTTTTTAAACATTACAATATTAAAAATTAAAAATTAAAAATTGTTGGTGTAAATAAGTATTCACTATTTACACTTACTTATGCTTACTTAGGTTAATGCACTATTTTAATATTTATTTATTAGTCACCTAGGAGTATGCATACTCTTGTGAGTTGTCATGTTGACAACATAGGAGTTTGCACCTCTTTTATGCACATGGTGTATACAACACAGGAGTTAGCACTCTAAATTAAGCACATGGTGTCTACAACATCTCCACTTAAGATACACCTTATCATTCTCCTCCTCTCATCTACAATGAAGGATAAGATGTGTGCTTAGTTGTCATGCTTATCTTATCTCCTAGTTATTTCTAGAACTATTCTAGATGCATCTTGAGAGGCCTTTATATATAGGCACTCCTAGTGTGTATGTATAGACATGTATTAGGACATGCTTTGATAATTGATCATACTTTTTTGGTCTATTGTTGTGCTTGTGTTCGACTTCTTTGATCTTGAATGAATTTTTTCCTAAGGAAAATTCTTGCATGGTATTCTCTTCACATAGTCATTTGAGACCACTATTGCTTCAACACCTCGGCCTAGATCCAGAGTATCATAGTCATTGGGAGCATCTAGAGCCAGAACAGACCTCACTACTATGTTTGAAATGTCGATTCGATGAAAATTCACTATAAATTCGCCTACCCTAGGCCAAAGTCAATTTTGAGGCAAAAAAAATTTTTGCAAATTGGAACCTGAAGGCCCAATTTGCAATTTTGGTATGATTATTTGTAGATCTTCTTGATTTTTTTTTGGATTTGTTAATTTATTCTTCTCTACAATTATTTTTGAACTCTGCATTTTTCAAAAAAAATTCCCTTCAGACAGTAGAGAAAATTTTTTTTTGTATAGGTACTAGGTAGTCACACCCTAGCCCTATGTAGAATATTCCATTTTTGGTGGCCATGTTTTATTCTAATTCTGATGAAGTGAAATTTGGTGACTACCCTTTTACCACTGATGGACAAACCCTACCATGGCTCGGCAACATCAAACTCATTGTGACTTGATTCACTTTGCAATCGTGATGAAAAGTTTTTAAACCAGTGCTAAGTTCATTAACCCACCAATGTGGCACTAAACATTGTTTGTCCACTGGAAGTTTTTCCACCACCAGCCATGTATAAGCTCTTTGGTCACTACAAAATGATATCTGGTACTGTTGCAACAAAAAATAATTCCTGGCACTACTTAGTGAAGTTTGGCCCACAAAATAGGTTTCTAGTGCTTGTTGCTTCTATGCCACATGGCCTTTGCTATATTCACCATGCAGACATAGCCCAGAATGGCCACATCACCCAGCCTCCATGTCCAAGACACCCACTTATAAACTAACACATCATCCCTCGATCTTGACACCTTAGTAGCAAAACACCTCACCATGACATCAGCAACACACATAGATAGGGCAGATTTCTCATACTTTTCTATACATCCATAAAATATGATGTTGACATCATCTACTGACATCATCCACCACATCACTAGGAGGGTTGTTTTTAGCTTACATTAGCATTTCATGGTGTTAAAATTGATAGTCATCTAATCATAATTTCTAGGTATTTTTAAACTGTTGTGACAATCATTTGAACATCAAATTTAAGCTTGTAGTGTTTTTTCTAGACCCCTCTCTAGATGTAGTTTTGATTTGATAGTCTGACTATGGTAGGCCATAACTTAGTCATTCAGACTCCAAATCAGGTGTAATTTTTAAAATTTTGGGTAGAATTTCCTAAACTTTTCTGTGGTGGCATTCTTTTCTAGTTTTGGTGCAAGGATTCATCAAAAATTGCATCTTTTGACAACTGTACCTATCTAATCCTACATTTTACAACTTGAAATGCTTTGTATAGGCTCATTTGGACTCAAAAATAGGTTCCATTTTTTTTTAAAGTGCTTAATTTTTTGTCTACTTTCTAGATCTACATTTAGATTATAGGGTTGTGTGGAAAAAATATAACTTTTAGACTTAGGGCCTTTTGTGCATTGTATTTTTTTTATTACTTTTCAGAATTGTTGTATATCTGAGCTATAGTGCTTATGTATAGATTTGAGCCTCGAAAGGTAGTTGTAAATAGAAAAAATAGAATTTCAGTTTGTACATTTTGACAAGTGGCCTATTGTACATGCACTACATATAAAGTGCCAAAAGCATCTTTTTTGGGGGGGTTCTTTTGATTGAGTGAATAGGGGGTATTGTGTTTTTGTGTGTCTCTTGTGTGCTTTTTTCATTTTCTACATCAGGGGTTCACCTAAAGGCCCACTTCTAACTTCATGCAATTATTCTACATGGAAAGATATTGCATGGAGTAGATTAATGGAAAAAGGTCTAAGTCTTTATATTGATGGTACAATTCAAAAATCCACTTATGCTACAGCACTCATTGATTGGCAAACTAAAGACCAATAGGCTTTAGGAATTATCAAGATTTGTGTACATAGAGATCTCTTCTTCCACATTTCTAGTTTCAAGGAAGCCAAACCTACTTGGGATAAACTTGAAGCATTGTATGGTAAGGTGGATGAGGAAAAGGGATTCCAAACTGAGAATAATCTCCTTCTAGTGGATCCAAAGAACTTTGACACAATTCAGGATTATATCAACAAAGCCAATGAGTATAGGGCACTACTTAAAGATTTTGGTAATCCCATGAAGGATGATTGTTTGATTCATCAAATCCTGAAGAGGCTACCTTTAGAGTATGCTTCATTTGTTTCAAGTTATAACACTCATAGGTTAACTATGGGAAGTGCTTTCCAAAAGCCTACATTTGATGCTTTTGTAGAGATGTTGATTTTTGAACAATCCCGCTTGATAGATATGTGACTTCTCACATCATCAAAGACCAAAGCATTAGTGGCTAGTGATGAGAACCAATCAAGTCAAGGAGGAAAAAGTTCTAACAACAGAAGGAAGTAGTGGAAGCAAAAATCATAATTTGAGATATAACAATCCTCCTCACAACAAGGTGGTTCTTCCTCCAACAAGAAGGGAAATAGCGAAAAGAAGGATAAAATTTTTTGTGCATATTGCAAAAAGCCAAATCATGATGAGCATCATTAAAAGATTAAGAGAATCAATGAGTTGCAAAACCTACTTAGGAAGAACAAAATTTGAGTGCCAAATGCTTCCAAGGATTCAACTCCACCCACTTCAAAGGGAAAAGGGCAAGCATTTATGGAAAATACAAGTTTTTCATCAGAATGGATTCTTAACTAAGGTACCTCCTATCATATGGTTTCTTCAAAGGGAGATTTTTCTTCATTGAAGCAGTCACAGGTACTGCACATCTTTGTGGGAGATGATACAAAATAGAAGTTGAAGGGAAAGGACTTATGGAAATGGAAAATGGGGAATTCAAAGATGTTCTCTATGTTCCAAACCTTAGCTCAAATCTCCTCTCAATTTACCAAATCACTCACCTTGGAGATGGAAACAAAGTTGAGTTCCTTCTAGATTCAGTGATGGTGTGCAATCTTAAATATGATTCATTGGTTGTAAGTGGAAAAATAAATAATGATAAGAGGCTTTACTCCTTCTCCCACTTTGTGCCTAAGGTCTCCTTCACAAGCCTTGTTAACCTCAATCGCATCCACAAACTAAATTATGGCATGAGCAATTTGATCATCTTGCCTTCCGCTCTCTTCAACAACTTTTCTCCAAAAACATGGTCCAAAGGTCTACATAACATCAATTTTTTTTAAGGGTGATTGTTCAACATGTTTAGTGGATATGCATCTCAAGGAGAAGTATGATAAAGGGAAGTCTTCAAGATCACCAGTTGTTCTTTAGTTGGTTTGCATGGTACTAGTAGGACCTTTTGCAATGACATCAGTCAGCCAAGGGCTTGCTACATCCTTACTTTCATTGATGACTTTTCATACTACACATGGGTCTACTTTCTTCATCACAAGAGTGAAGGTGATTGATAAGCTTCAAGCTTTAAAGATTCATGTTGAACAAAATCAAGGAAAGCCATCAAGGTTCTACAGATGGACAATGAAAGAAGATATGTGGACAGAAAACTTAAAGACTGTAAGAATTTTCCTTACAACAAAATTCACCCAAGATCAAGGAGCACAAGCACGAGAAAAAAAATAGACCAAGAGTATGATCAATATGATAATTCTCACTATTATTAGAAGCATGTAAGCATGTACATACACACTAGGAGAGCCTATATAGAAAGGCCTCTAAGATGCATCTAGAATGTGTCTAGAATGTACTAGGAGATAAGCATGACAACTAAGCACATATCCTCCACAATAAGAGGATAAGAATGATGAGGTGTCTAGATGTTGTAGACACCATGTGCATAATTAGAGTGGTAACTCCTATATTGTCAACATGAAAAAATCACAAGAGTATGCATACTCCTAGGTGACTAATAAATAAAATATGCATTAACCTAAGTAATTATAAGTAAGTGCAAATAGTAAATACTTATTTACACCAAAACCCCCCCTTAAGTGAAACTTAGGGTAATGCACTTAAGTTCACATAATCTAGAATGAAATGCATGATGGGTCTTGGCTACTAGGCCATGTTAGGTACCCATGTACAAAGCAATGCAATCTCTCAAAAAGCGAAGAAAGAGGGAAAACCTCATGGAAAAACCCTCCCCCTAAAAGAGAGATGAAAAAGACACGATGTATGGATGGATGGAGTAATCAAGACCCCCCCATTATGAAATACATCAATTATATACAATAGAGAAATGGGAGAAGGACAAAACCTCATAAGAGGAAAAAGTCTTTCCATAAAAGAGAAGAAGGAGACAAGGTATTCCACCCCCCCCCCCCCCCCCCCCCCCCCCCCCCCCCCCAAATGTAGTGTGCTGATTAGTGAGAAATGCTCCAATGTAGAAGTTGATCCATGACCACTATATAATGTTCCTCCCCTTTGGAAGAAAAAATGGAAAAGGTATAGATGAGATGCTTCCCCTATTTGTGGAAATCTTAAAGATGAAATGTGTCTCTGAAACTTGCTCAACTATCTGAAGAACCTATCTCAAAGAACTGTATGTCTACTCAACTAATAAAGAAACCCTCTGTAACTGATATTCATAAGTGTCCACAATCACTTCAACCTGTAAGGATCGATCATGTAGAGAATGAACAAGAGGGACAAATGGAGCCCTTGTGACAACTAAAGAAGGTGTTACTACATCAAGAAGAAGAGGCAAATCATCAATATTGTCTCCCAAATCTACTATGTATGCTAGACCTGGAAGAGTTGGATGTACCCTGTTGTGTTGAACCTATCACTATGGCAATATATGCATGTGGAGAATGTTGATGTTGTGACCTCTCGTTGCATCTGTCAATAGAACCCCATGTGTCTGAATCTGTTGAAGCACTATTGCTGGTGTCACTATTTGTTTCCATAATGCATGAAGTAGTCTCATCAAGAAAGAGAAGACAAATGTGATCAATGATGTCTCCTACATCTTCAATGTGAGACTTTACAAACAACCTTGCAATGTCTAGAAGGAAATTGTCCCATGAAGCTAAAGTAGGAAGACATTGAATTTCTTGCTGCACTAAATCTAAAGCATCTATGGCTAGAACTAGATCAATAGTGTCAACAGGAGTATCAGTAGGTGGGATCTCAACTAGAGTTGGAGGTACCATAGCAGGAGTGACTGGAGATAGAATCTCCTCATGAAATGGAGGGACTCATGGATCTCCATATGCTTCCCAAAGAGCCATCCAAACATCATGAGGAAAACTTGCCATAAGAAGAGGAGCAAAGGATTCCTTACTTATACTATTATATAGAAAACCAAGAAGATTAGAAAGATGTTTCCAATTAAAATTAGGTGACAATATATGTGAATAGAGACAAGGAAGAACTTCCTAATGTTGTCTGAGATGATCAAGCATCAAAGCACTCCATTTCTGATAGTTCCTCAGTGTCAACTTCGGTCTTATACCAAACTGACATATGTGACAAGAATCCATGAGATCAATAAATGTATGCACCCCCAAAAATATAGAAATAATCAATCCACCCCCCCATGTATGATTTGGGCACTCTATAGCCACTTGCCAATTTAGGGCCTCTTTCTAAAAGTAGTATTTCTATCCACTAAACCTATAATCTAATTATAGATCTAGAAAGTAGACAAAGAAATATGCACTTTCAAAAAAATAGAACTTGATTATGTGTCTAGATGAGCCCGTACTAAGAATTTGAAAAGACAAAAATCAAGATTTTTGAGTTGCAAAAAAATTCAAGAATAGAGATCTCAAACCACCTACACCAATGTATAGATTATGCAATTATACCCAAAAAAAAAAAAAAAAATTCTCGCAAAAAGGAATCTATATGAGGGAGATATTGTTGTTTGAAAATCACTACTATCATTATTTTTCCTGAATCATCGTCGCACCTCCAAAAATCAAATGGATCTAGTTTTTTCCTTAGATGTCCAATTTGGATAAAACAAAATCTGATTTGGGGGATTTTTGACCTTCTTAATGTGATGTAAATATCTTATTTACACCAGCAAGCTTCAATTTTGACCTGCAAAATATCTCACCTATAGGCCTGATGGCCAATTTTTTCAAGAAAAAATGTAGATCTGAAAAATTTATAGAGATGCAAATGAAAGAAATGTAGATCTAAAATTTAAATTCAAAGATTTGAAATGATCATACAAATTCTACAAATCAGGCCTTCGGGTTGCCGATTTGCAAAAAAAAAATTCCTCAATTTTGACTATTGCCCAAAATAGGTGAATTTATAGTCAATTCACTGAATTGATGTTTTAGATGCAATGATGAGATCTGATTTGGCTCTAGACACTACTAATTTTTGTAGATTCTTTGGATTTGGGTCAAGATGTAGAAGCAACAATGGTCTTGATCGGCTATGTGAAAAGAATCTCCCTAAGAGCTCTGATACCATGTAAGAATTTGGTATAGCTCTAATACCATGTAAGAATTTTCCTTAGAGAAAAATTAACCCAAGATCAAGGAACAAAAGCACAAGCACAGCAATAGACCAAGAGTATGATCAATATGAAAATGCTCACTATTATCAGAAGTGTGTAAGCATGTACATACACACTAGGAGAGCCTATATATAAAGGCCTCTAAGATGCATCTAGAATGTGTCTAGAATGTACTAGGAGATAAGCATGACAAAAAAAGAACATATCCTCCACAATAAGAGGAAAAGAATGATGAGGTGTCTAGATGTTGTAGACACCATGTGCTCAAATAAAGTGTTTACTCCTATGTTGTAGACACCATGTGCATAATTAGAGTGGTAACTCCTGTGTTGTCAACATGACAACTCACAAGAATACGCATACTCCTAGGTGAATATTAAATAAAATATGCATTAACCTAAGTAAACTTAAGCGTAAATAGTAAATACTTATTTACACCAACAAAGACTTTTGCAAACTTGAGGGTATTGATCTTCAAAATCCACTAGCATTTAGTCTACACAAGACAAATGTTGTAGCATTAAGGATTAGAACTCTTAAGACCATGGCAAGTTGCATGATACAAGCCAAGTCTCTTGATCCTACACTAGAAGTTGAAGCTATTAGAAGTGTCACTCACATACTTAATAGGTCTCCTCATAATGCCTTAGACAGGAAGAGTCCTTTTGAGGCATGGTGTGGCAAAAAACTAATTGTGAGTTACTTCAAAGTCTTCAGTTGTCTAGTATGGGAAAACATATCTTCCAAGGGATGCAAGGTACCACCACCTAGGCCTTATAATTTCATTATATATGAAGATGATGTTAAGGCATACAGACTTCTAGATCTTGAGACACTTGAGATTTTTGTGGAGAAGGATGTGCATTTTGAGGAAAGTTCACCAAGATTATCTTTTAATCCTCTTTGCACTTCATACATTGTGGAAATTGATAATAAGGCTAGCAATAGTGCTTCAATAGATTTAGATACATGGGTTTCTATTGACAATTGAAGCACATGGTCATGACATCAGCATAGTCCACATGCATACATTATCATAGTGATAGGTCCAACACAGTAGGGTAAACCTTGTCTTCCAGTTCTAGCATTATTTGACGACTTCTTGGCAAAAATTTTAGGTTTGTTCATGGAGTCACACATCACAGATTTGGGAGATAGCCTTGATGATTTCCATCTTCTCTTTGATGAAGATGATCCTTCTACAATTTTTGTGAGGGCTCACTCTAACCCTCATGTCCATTCTCTACATGATCAATCTTCACAGGTTGACATGATTATGGATCCTTATGTATAGCAATTGTAGGAAGTTTCTTTCTCAGTTGAGGAGATAGTTGGCTCTATAAGACATGTTCTACAGACATCCTCTCCATATCTGCACTTGTTCTTTTTAGCACCATTGGAAGGGGAGACCATTTGTATCGGCATAGGGATACTTGAGAAGGTTTCAGGGCCATCATTCATCTTTGGTATTCTTTCCACACATAGGGGAAGCATCTCATTTGTACCTTTGCCATTGTTTCTTCCAAAGGGGAGGAACATCATTCAGCATTCATGGACCAACTTCTACCTTGGAGCAATTTTCACTAATTAGCATTCTTCATTTGGGGGGGGGACTAACTTGTCTCTCTTCCTCTTCTCTTTTATGGGGGTGACTTTTTCCTCTTATGGGGTTTTCTCCTTGTCATTCTTCACTGTTGTATATACTTGATGTATGTCATAATCAGGGGGTCTTGATTACTCCATCCATCCATGCATCTTGTCTTTCATCTCTCTCTCTTTTTTCTAGTGGGGGGGGGGGGGGGGGGGGGGGGGTTCCCATGTGGTTTTCCCTCTTTCTCTGCTTTATGAGAGTGCATTTTCATTCTGTACATGGGTACCTAACATGGCCTAGTAGCTAGGACCCATTATGCATTTCATCCTAAATATTGTGAAATTAAGTGCATTCCCCTAAATTTCACTTAAGAGGGGATGTTCGTGTAAATGAGTATTCAATATTTACACTTACTTAAGTTTACTTAGGTTAATGCATTAGTTTAATATTTATTTATTAGTCACTTAGGAGTATGCGTACTCTTGTGAGTTTTCATGTTGATAACATAGGAGTTTGCACCTCTTTTATGCATAGGTGTCTACAACATAGGAGTTAGCACTCTAAATTAAGTACATAGTGTCTACAACATCTCCACTTGAGATACACCTTATCATTCTTATCCTCTCATCTACAATGAAGGATAAGATGTTTTCTTAGTTGTCATGCTTATCTTATCTCTTGGTTCTTTATAGAACCATTCTAGATGAATCTTGAGAGGCCTTTATATACAGGCACTCCTAGTGTGTATGTATATAGAGATGTATTAGGACATGCTTTGATAATTGATCATACTTTTTTGGTCTACTGTTGTGCTTATGTTCGAGTTCTTTGATCTTGAGTGAATTTTTCCCTAAGGCAAATTCTTACAAAAATAAAGTAAAAATTGAGGACAACTTCCATCAAAAATATATTTTTTTAATGTAAAGATTATATAGAAAGCTTATTGGCTTCATTGAATCTAGTTCGCTCTCAAAAGACCTTTATCATAACTAATCACTTAAATGTTTTTGATACTAAAGCAACCAAAAACCAAGAATATAACTCATTGTATGTCCAAAATAATACTTAAAAACTATATGAAAAAATATATAAAACAACACTAAAATAAAATCAATCATTTTAATCAATTGACGGACCCAATTTGAGGAGATTTTTAATTGTTCTTATTTAATCATATCATATTGAAAAAAATGTCCAAGAATAATCAAACTAATAGTAAAAGGATAGCATGAATAACTTTATATAACTATTAATAATTTGTAAAAATTATAAAGAAGAAATGTTAAGAGTTATATAAAGTTTTTATTATTATGAAATACATATTATTTATCATGTAAAAAATTTTTATGGCTATATAAAAGGCTAGGATTCATATGATTTTCTATTTGAATATCTCTCCACACAAATAACCTTAAATATCTCATAGTGTCTCATGAATCATTGTATTATAGAATTTTTGCATAACAAAGTCATGGTATATAAATATATTGGACAAAAATCTATAGGATAAAGGCAATCCTATGTTGATCTCATTTTGTTTTGTAAAAAGAGGATGTCAATTCATTTAGGAGCCTAGTTACAACAATGAGTAAATAGTGGATGTCGAGAATCAAAGCATTTAGATGTTGAGTAAAGGGTTTTGGACATAAGTGTCTCTAATGGCACAAACTCCTATGTAAACCATTTTTTAGCCAACTTAGGGGTTGTTTTAAAATTCTAAGAGATAATTATGAAGGAATATTAGGAATCCCTATGTAGTACATGCAACCAATCAGATAAAGGAATAGATAAAGGGGAAAAAGGAATGAATCATGATCATTGATTCCTACCTAACCCTAGCTTACCAATTATTTTATAAAGAGGGAAAACCCTAAATAGTTTGTATGTGTGAAGGAGAAGGTTTTTATGTGTAGAGCAGTCATGGTGGCTAAGGATTTACTATAAAAGGATTGAAATAGTAGAATCAGTTAGAGGAGAATAGAACAAAGTAGTGAAAGGATAGAAGAGACATATCTGATAAAGAGGATCAAGTATACATCAAGATAGAGAGGATCTGACATCAAGCATAGTAGTGCTAAATGAAGGATCGGTGTTGAAACATTCTAACAAATGAATCAATCAAAATCTATTAACTGAGTAGTCCTAACAAAATTTTTGGAAATCCTTTAACAGGGTACTTACTTTATTGTAAGCGAAATTCCTTTAACCAAGCACACTTTTAGAAAGGTGTTAAAATCCTTTAACAAGGTAAGATTTAACAGTCTTTGTAAGCCTTTAATAGGGTAGACCTTTCATAGGGTAAATCATAGTTTATGATCAAACATTGTAACCTTAATTAGATACACTTTACAACTACAATAGTAAAGGTTTGTGGGTGTCATCCCCACCCCAGTTTTACCTTCTCATTGGAGGGTTTCTAGGTAACCAAATTTCTTGTGTCATTAGTTGCATTTACATTATGATTTGATGCTATGATGTAGTTAGCTATTTCAGTTTTCATACTAGATGATGAGATGGATATTTGGTGAATATTTTAGTGGTTAAAAGTTTGAAGTGTTGATTCACCAACCTCACCCTCACACCCCCCAACCCCCCTTATTATTTAGTTTCCCATTATTATTTTCAGCAAATGATATCAAATTTGATTTCTCTTGAAGGTAAGCTTGGTAGATTTGGAGGCAAGATCTTGAAGATGGAAGTTTAAAAATTGGGAAAGGTTATAGAAAATAAGAAGATTGAAATACAACTTGCTCTACATCAACTGAATGAATCAAGAGATGAGTTGAAATTCTCATTAAAGAAAATGAAATAAATGGTTATTCAGCGAGATGACACACAATAAAAGGATATTGACACTACTAAACTATTTGTAGAAGGAAACTATGAAGAATTTGATGAAGCTTGCAAATCTAATGGAGAAGAATGGTTCCCTAAATGAAGAAGTAAAAAATATCAAAAGGGAAAAAGAAGCACAATAAATACTAATGTGTGAGACAACTAAAAAGAAAAATAAAATTGAAGAATACAAAGTCATGGTTGAAGACAACAAAATAATACTGGCTAATAGATTGGAAGAGAAGACATTAGATGTATAAAATCTTGCCAACATAAAATTAGACACATTGAAACAAGTAATGATTACAAATCAAGAATTGAATAGGAAGGACATTGAGACCACAAATTTGGAGACACAAAATTCCCTATTGTAGAATGAATCAAAAGCTGAAAAATAAAATCTTAACAAGCCTAGTGAAGCCTTAAATTATTTTGAGAAATTGATGGAATCACCAAGATCTAGCAATGATACTACTAGTTTGGGTTACAACACTACTAAAATAGGAGAATCATCTAAGAGTGGTGAACAAAGAAGTAACAAATGTAAGAACTCAAAACCTACTTGTCATAATTGTGGAAAGCTAGGTCATACAGCTAATCTCTATAGTAGTAAAACTATGAATTAGAGTCCAAAGTAGAAATTTAGAGGAGTTTTCTACAACTGCAACAAACAAGGACATCAACCATACGAATGTAGGACTAAGACCTTAAATACTCAAATATTTGAAGGATACTAATACAATTGTGAGAAGTATGGACACAAAGCATATGAGTGTAGATCCAATCCTAAATGGTCATCAAACAAGAAAACAAAGGTAAATAACAATGGCAACACTTATAATTGGGATTATAACACAAGATATAGTTGTCATTATTGTCAAGAGTATGGACATGTTCTTGAGAATTGCATAAGAACACATTTTAGAAGTTATTATAGTAGATGGTCGAGTAAGACCATATGCTTTAGTTGTTGGAAGACTAGTCATGTAAGCTGAAATTGTCCAACAAGGTTACTAACACCAAATAATGAATTCAACAAAGGTAAAGAGAAGGTAGATGTTGAAAAAGTCAAAGTGTAGATGACCAAGACATGGAAGAAAAGAGAAAATTGTAGCAAATCAAATGCAGATGAGGTCACTTTATCCAATGGATCAGGTGGTCACATCACCCCCAACTAGGCAATCAAAAGGTATGTGTGGGACTAATATTTCAAAGTTTTATTATACATCAATTCCAAGAATCAAAGCTCTGAAGAGAAAATATATGCATGAAGTAAGATGTAATGTATTAGTTTGAACCTAGAAGAAATCTATAGTTTTTTTTTTCATGTTTTTGTCGAGCATGAAAAGTTTTGATGTTATTGTTGAGTGAAAATAGAATTGTGGCTATTGCCAAGTGACAAAGTTATGGCCAAGCCCACTATGGTTTCTAAATGTATTGGAAATCATGTACAAGCCAAGTGAGTGGAAAATCCTATGGTAGCTAAGTTTACAGTTGTATAGGCATTAAGCATTTATTGCCAAATAATCAAGGGTTATATAGTCAATTTTTGACTCATTTGCATTTACCAGAGATTGAAGAGAGCATGAAGAGTATAAAGGAAATTTGAGGAGAAATATTCAAGCCTTTGTGAATTAGATTCAACTAATACTCAATTTATTCGTATAATTTGAAAGGTATTTAACTAAGCATGGTTTGAAATTTCATAAACCCTTGTTGATTTCTATGGCGTCTAGTTCTTCAAAAAATGTTAGGAAGGAAGAAAAAGAAGTTTTTAATGTTCAATTAATTAGAAATGAAGTTATAAAACCACCTTTCCAAGCTATTCTTGATATAGCATACAAGGGAGACACATCTAGTGTGTTATCTATGATAACACCAAAGGTTTTAATGTTGCAAGATGTAAGATGTTGTTACAATAGAAAGATAGGAGAAATTGGCAATATGGAGATAAAGGATGCATATAATAAACTCTGCGATAATAGAATTTTGAAGGAAGAGTATAAAGTCATTAAACAAAAAGGGTTACATCAACCCCTAGATTTTCCACAAGTTTTCAAAACTGAATGGCTATCGATTGTTCTGAGCAAAATGCATAACAACTTTGTATGCATGGAAAATGGACCCATCAAAATTACAAAATGGATCATCAACCGAGTAACAGGGTATCCATCCCTAGGCAGACCAAAGACAATGAGAACTGAAGAGAAGGAAGTAATTGAGAAAAACACTAGAGTAGTTTGGAACAAAAGAGGGATGGGTATGTGCAGGATCATGGTCAACCAAACTATGGCCTTAAGTGGTAGTGAAAAACTAGCAAATTAGGGTTATGTTAATTTGACACGTAATTTTAAAGTAGTTATGGGCTTTATGTCAAAAATTTGTAAGAAAAGAATCTGTAAGAAATTGAATGTAATTTCCAAACTACTAGGCCTTATCTGGAGAAAAAATTATTTGATTTGTCAAAATTTTGGATTTTAATGCAGTACTACAAAAATT
The DNA here is from genome assembly GCA_028749045.1 of Cupressus sempervirens. NCBI lineage: Eukaryota > Viridiplantae > Streptophyta > Pinopsida > Cupressales > Cupressaceae > Cupressus > Cupressus sempervirens. The sequence continues at coordinate 709,900,698 of CM053789.1, read as the reverse complement.
TCAAGGCAAAAATAAAAAGTAGGCATATGTCTAACCACCTTAATCAAAATCAATTGATAATATTTTTTAATATAATTATATATTAAAAAATAGACTCATGCCCGAATGTGATGCATATTTTTGGTTATTTTTATTCCAAATAAATAATTAAATATGAATTTTCTACTATAATTTTTCTAGAATAAAAAAACTTTCATGTCTGACCACCTTAACTAATTGAAAACTTCACAAAAAAAATAAAAAAAATTCTTATACTAGGTGAAGCATAGAATGTGACACAACTTTTGGATTTCAAAAATGTTATACTATTTGAAAGTTATAGCTATTTTTCAATGAGTATGTCAATTAGAAATTTACAGACATCTTCATTAAAAATTAATTAATAAATACTTTTTGAACTCAAAATTTGACAATAATTATATCGATGGAATCTTGAGAGTTATAAAAAAACTCTTTTTGTTTCACTAAATTTCAATGAAAAAATTGTCAAATGGCTACTCGAAGTCTAAATGTCACTGAAACCTATCTCAAACACATTTTTTGAGTTGACCAAATAGGTTCCAAAAATACCAAGCCTAATTGGGTACACTAGATTGGGTAACCAATGTGAAATTGGGTACCTAAAAAGTGGCAGCCAAAGTTTTCCCCAAAAATTCATGGCCCAAATTTTGGAGGGAAATAAAAATTTGAGAAGTGCGGACATTATTATTATTATTGACTATTATTATATATGATTATGATTAGTATGATTATTATTATTGTTGTTGTTATTATTATATTATTTTTATTTTTATTTTTTTTGGAAAAAGTGGACGAGCCACTATATATATATATATATATAATTTAAAGCTTGTCCAAGAGCTCAACTAGGAAAGAACCAGAGAAGAAAACCCAACATCATCACAATATGTACAAATTACAAGCATTGATATTGACAATCATATTTTATCGATGGAGAAATATAATTTCACCAAAATTCAAAATTTATCAAATTTTTCATTTTCAAGCATATCAAAATAGCAGGCATGAGGGCCTCAATTCAACCAAAATTTTCAAATGTTTTATAAAACATGCCTAAAGTTTAGAAGAAAAACTCCAAAAAAATAGAAAAATTTCATTATACTATCTTTCTTCCATGTCCTCAGCACCCTCTACAAAAGTGGAACTCAAACCAGGTTATACCGAGTGACCCCATCCAAAATCTAAGCATGGTAGTGGAGCCACCTCCCATCCTGAGCTTGAGCCTTCAACAACAACATTAGAAGTACCATCCCAAACTATTGCTTTGGAATGATCCAAGTGGGGTTTTAGAACAAGGTGTTTGAGCCAAGAACACTTAGAGCATGAACTGACCAATCACTAGGTTCATCAGTTGACTAAATTGAGGGAGCCAGAGGCATCATCTTGTGAGTAGATACTACATGTACATCAGAAATTAGAAGACCCAAGATGTCAAGCAGTGCAAATCTAATTTTCTTCACACCCTTAGTCATCTAAAAACCTAGATCTTTTGACGTGACTTGCAAGGTCTTGGTCAAGAGCTGTGAGTTGTGTTTTTCACATGACTTCTATAATGCCTCAAAAGTCACCAAAAACTCATGTTTTTGCATGAGCATGGTCCTTGAAAATAGTACTCCCACCAAGGCATTTTTGGACCACAAATTATAACTTTACATAGCCTACTTTGGTTTATTTTGAGCCCAAAACTCTGGTCTGACCACTTGTATGAAATGATTTCCAATCTCGATGTTGATCGAAGAAGATCCATAGCATTAGATAGAAATATAAGGGTATAGCACATGTCTAGAAGTTGCAGAGAAGAAGTCCTCCCCAATGATAGTACAAATTGCACAATAGGTGGAGGAAGAAAGAAAAATGAACATAATATCCAACACCTCATTATCCAAGGGATGAGAGAGTGCATCTTTGTCCACCACCAGTTGAAGCATAATTCTATAATTTTTAGGTAGGATGCTTCTATGATACTGATGACAAGACTCACATTTCACACAAGCATCAAATGAGAACAACATCCTGGAAATTGAGAAGGCAAGCGAAGAGAGTAGGGAAGAAGGAGTCATAAAAAGAAATCCATTGTTCACCTATAAAAATCCCCAACCATACACTCAAAAGGTATGAAACACCTACTCCCATGTGAGTAATAAATAAGGTGCCATTACATCAAAGCCTAATTGCAACTATGTGGAGTGAAGTACAAGACTAACAACCCCAAAATTGAAGAAGGAACAAATATTCTACAACCGTATGTACTGGAATGATATAAAAAAATTATTACCATCTATTAATATCATCCTTGATCAACTTGAGACATGCTTTTGACTTAAATGTAGATTTGATCTTGCCAAATGTAAAACCACATGTCCTTAATGGAGTGAAATCGTACTCAAGTGGTAGCAACAAACATGATATTGAGTAGTGCAAAAGGATTTAGTATGACTTCACCATAGTCTCGCACTACAATTCCTCATTAAGACCTTCACAACCTTGGACACCATACCACCATGTGGTACCCAGCAGACGCTTGGTTAATACTAACTTGAATCACTCAACAAGATCAAAAAGCTTAGTCATTAGTATACCCATGAGCACTCGATAAGAACTATGGTCAAGTAGCTCAGCATGAGTCTCACCCTTCTTAACTTGGCAAAAACCTAGCTGGAAGTTGGTCAATGCCCCGCCACTTGATGCCCAAGGGGGACTCAGTAATTACTAAACTTGATAACTCGGTAAGCCTCGAGTAACTTGGTCAATACTAAACCTGAGCTTGCTTAGTGAATGCTAAGCTAAGGGTGACTCAGTCAATACTAAACCGAAACTTACTAAACTCGATCAATACTGAACTTGGTAAACACTAAGCCAAGGGTAAGTTAGTCAATACTAAACCCAAACTTACTAAACTCGATATACACTAAGCCAAGGGTAACTTAGTCAACCCTCAACCTAAGCTTACATGGTGAACACTATGCTCCTGTAGTTTGATAAAAGCTTCCCCCTTAAAATTGGAGCTCGACTATGCCTAGGCATTTCACCATTTAATACAAATGGGAAAGATAACCAATTACAACTAAAAATACATAGATTCATTAGCCATCAGTTTCTACAAATCTTTGTAATGCTCCATGAATGTAGAAGGGTTTAATGTAAAATTTGTAATCCCATTACAACCTAAGTTGGAAAGATAATTGGTCATTCTATTACCCTCTCTATATGTGTGTGATAATGCGACCTCCTAAAACTTATCAATAATATTCTAGATTTGTTGGAGCACATGTTTGAGTTTCCAAGATGATGATTGTCTCTTAATACAAGCTAAGATTATAACTTGAGAGTCACCTTCAATCTGCACATGATGGAAATTCCCTTTCTTTGCAAGAATTAATCCTAAGAGAAATGCCTAAGCCTCAGCCATATTGTTAGTTCCTATAGGTAGGGGTGCCATTGTAATTGCCAAGACTTTACCAATGTAGTTTCAAATGCATGCTCCCAAGTTCGATTGTCCTAGTTTACCTCTAGATGCTCCACAAAGTTGAGTTTGACAAATCTAGGAATAGGAAGTTTCCATTTGACTGTAGATCTATCTAAGGGAGTTTCTAGCTTTGAAGAAGTGCCAAATCCTAATTTTATGAAAATTGATTTCCATTTCCAAATGATACTTACATACTAGGAAGTGATATTTTTTTTAGGTTTCCATCTATTAACACTTGCATTGGTAACTTCCAAGATCAATTTTTCAATGATTTGGAACACTTTCTCTAAAGATAATACTTCTTTTCTAAAAATCCTCTTATTTATTTCCCACCAGATTGTCTAAATTACTAATGTAGGTGTACATTTCCAGATTCCTAAGAAAAGGGCATTGGGGTAAAGAACTAGCCATGCCTAAAAGATGTCCTAGATGTTATTTTGTAGTGGAGTATAATAATTTAATTTGTTTAAGATAAACATCCAGCATTGGTATGAAAATTGATAACTTACAAAAAAGTGGTCAATTGATTCATCCTCCTCACCACATAAAACACATTTGAAAGGAGATGCAATACTTAGCCTAGCCAACTGATCACTTTTTAGAATTATGTGCTTAATTGCTAGCCATGCAAAGCACCTAGCCTTGGTAGCACTACCTTATTCTAGTAGAACATGAAGGCTCGAGAAGGGGATTTTGCTAACATGACTTGCTAGAGAAGTTTGTAACCTTCCTTGATTGAATAGTTTCCATTTTTAGCCAAAATCCATAGTAATCAATCCTGAACCTTTGACACAAAAGCCTGTCTATTTGAAAAGATATATACAAGCTGTTGTTTGCATTGAAGATCTAAAGGGAGTTGGTCTAGATTTTTCCATATTACTTTCCTTGAAAAAATGCATATTACATCCATAAAGTGAATAACAAGGTTGCCCCATTCTGCTTCTGTAACTGAGACAATTTTTTGTATATTTGGCATTGTATTTAAGGGAGGATGTTCATTCCATGAATCACCCCAAAAGTTGATCTTGTCCCCATAATTTAATTCCCAAGAAATTTACTTAAGAACAATGTCTCTAGATGAAATCATGAAATCCCAAATGACTGATCCCTTAGGAGGGTCCAACATAGAGAGTATTTTATGTGGCTCATTGTTATCTAGATATTTCTATTGCATTATTTGACACCAAAGTAATTGTGATTTAGTTTACATATGCCATGCCAACTTACCACCAAACACTTTATTCCTTGTTGTCAAATCATGAATTCTAGCTCCTCCTAGAGCAGGAGTATGTGCCATATCTTGGAGAGAAATAAGTGGAAGTTTCTTTTCATTTGTCAAATTTCCAGACCATAGAAATCCCTTAATAATTTTTTGATTTTGTGAAATAATAGAAGATGGTTCTTGCATGACAGCCATATAATAATTTGGTTTTGCAAAAAGAATAGACTTAATAAGCAATATTCTTCCAGATAATGACAACCATCTAACTTTCTAGGAGGCATTTTTTCTCTTAATTCTTTGATAGACACCATTCCAAAAACTATTCTTATTTGATCCCATAAAAAAAGGAATCCCAAGATAAGTGGAGGGTAAAAAATCCTCAGATAACCCCAAAATATGCACAATCTTGTTCGAGATGACTTTGTTTGTGTTAAATAAGAAGATTTTTGACTTTTTAGGATTAATTTTCTGCCCTGAAACTTCTAAATACTGCAATAAAATTTTCTTTATCTACTTAGCCTTTGAAACTAGTGAGGAACCAAATAGTAATGTGTCATCAACAAATAGAGAGTGCATGACTAATATTGATGTAACCTCAATTTTTTCTCCTTTCCACTTATCAAATAAACGGTGATGCTTGATATTCCTACTAAGGGCTTCAACCATGATGATAAATAAAGTTGATGAAAGAGGATCACCCTGTTGGAGGCCTTGCATGGAAGGAAAGAATCATGATGCTGACCCATTAATAATAACTGAGAACCAAGCCTCGAAATGCAAGCTTTAATCCACTTACACCATTTCTTGTCAAAACCCATTTTTTGAAGGACTTGAAAAAGGAAATGCCAGCAAACTCTTTCATATGCCTTTTGAAAATTAGAAGACTGGTTACTATTGATGGAGTGAAGTACTTCATGACCTACCTGTAGGACCAGAAAATGGGTTAAATGCATAACATACTATAAGAAAATCACAAAACTCAATCAACATACATTAGCACCCACTAGTCTACCATGAAAGCCAAACTAATAAAGAAAGCAATAGAAACCCCCTTTTTTGTTTGTAGCTCCCATGTCCTTCTTTCTTCTCCAAATGATTGTAGCTCCAATTTACCTATAGTGCACAAGATTGAAGAAAAAGTCTATGATGTGGATAATGCCATGAGAATACTTGAAGTTGTGATTTGAATGTGAGAGATGGAATTAGAAATCTAAAAGGAATTAGGACCTAAAGGCTTCCAAGACTTCAAGAAGGCCCGAAATAAGAGAAAGAGTGTCCATTTTATAATCAACACTCAAAGTGAGGGCATTGGATTTGTCACCCATAGATATGGGATGTGGCAAGAGATTCCTTTGAGAATCCATGATGCATATGACAAAATATGCCAATTGTGAGATTCTATGACACATGAAAGTCAAACTTGGCTAAATGTGGAAGAGAATCTATGATGCGTCATAAGACACCTCAACCCACTTAAAGCCAAGAATCTATGACAAATAAGCCAAATAGGGATGTGCGTAAGAGGTAAGAATATTTGATTATGACAACTCTTAGCCAAGTGTCGAAGGAGAATCCACGAGGTGTCATATCCAAGTGTCATGATGATGCAATATTTTATGGAATATTCGAATTAAAAATCCTCTTATTCCACAAAATAAGAATTAGTAGAAAATGGAATTAATGATGGAAAATGGAACTTAGGAAATTAAGAATTTACATGCTTTGCAGATGATGAACCAATTAATTAATAAAATTAATTAATTGAGGGTGATAATTAGGAAGAATAATTAGAAAGAATAGGATTAAATTATGGGTTATTTAATCCTATAGAGAAAATTAGTAGATAATTGGCCAAATTGATTAAATGAATGCAACTGTATCCTTTGATGAAAATATGACAATGATGGATATCGAATAAGATGATGGAAAGTAGACCAAAGCCATGGTCAAATTGATTGATGGATCAAAATTCATAACATGCCAAGGACACATGACATGAATTGGTTGATATGTAACATTTAACCGACATTGTAAATGCTATAGAATTGAAATTGATTGATACAGTTTGATCATAATAACATCGACGGACATTGTCAATGTTATTAAAATGGTTGATGATGCTATGATCTGACATTGAAAGGCTCAACAATGTCAAATATTGGATGACATGAATGATAGTTTGAACTAGCACTAAGAGCCACGAGAGTAATAAGGTCAAATTGATAAGATTGATAGGTTGATAGATTTCCAAGGCACTGAAAGCCACAACAATACCTAGGATTTAGACAAATGATGATTGATTTGGGATGTTTGATATGTTTTGGGTTGATTAGGATCAATTTTGAGTGATTTTTGGTTGATTTGGGGTGATTCTGAGTTGATTTGATATGATTCTGAGTTGATATGAAATTGATGTGAAGAAGGATACAAATGATAGAGTATGATCAATCTGGCCAAAAGATCAAAGTTAGTAGAATGAGAAAATGGGATAAATTATTATGAATAAGTAATGAATTCGTAGATTTGAACCATTTTTGAGCATCTACATTTTGCCCCTCTTTGATACAATGTGATTTAGAGTGTTGTATCAAAGAATAGCTGATGAGAAAGCCACAACATGCCCCAGTAGGGATGATATATATGGGTATCCCCTTGATAAATTGACTAAGATAAGCATATGATAAGTCAATTTATTGAAACCAAGAAAACAAAACCATAGCAATTGACGGATCACAAATCAGAGCTAAGATGTGAAAGTTATGAGGTCTAGAGTGCAAAACAGGGTCAATCAGGAGCCTGAGAGTGATTGCATGGGTTACCACTCTAGAAAAACAAAAAATGATGAAAATGATATTTCATGTTTTCCAAAATGAAGATAATAATCCAACACAACTTACGGATTGCAAATCCAAGCTAAAACGCAAAAGTTATGGCCTCCGGAGTGCAACATAGGGGCTCTGGGAGCAGTTCTAGGTATCCTAGGTCCCCAACTACGCCCAAAACTCAACCAAGTGCGTCATTGATGTAGTTGTTAATCCCAAGTGCACCATGACAGTAACAATTGTGTCAATGATGCACTTGGGAAGCCCAAGTGGTCTCAAAAAGTGCAAAACGTGCCCGAGAAGGCCTTAGGGGCCAAAATCAACATGACAGGGGGCAACTAGGAGCCCAAGAGTAATTAAAAGGATTAACACTCCATATAGTGAGAAAATAATGAAAATTATAGCTCATTTTTTTCACAAGAAAGATATGAGTTCATTGCAACTGACGGTTCATAAATTAGAGTTGAAACGCAAAAGTTATGGCCTTCAGAGTGCAACCTAGGGGTTCCGGGAGCAGTTCTAGACCACCTAGGTTCCCAAGTGAGCCCAAACTCTACCAAGTGTGTCAATGACATATTTGGCATGACAAAGTTCATTAATTACATATTTTTGGACCCCAACTACACCCTAAAAGTGCAGATTGCACCCTAAAAGGCTATGGGGCCTAGAATCAGCCTGATTGGACTCAAAATGACCTGAAACTGTGCGTGCATGCCCAAAATGATGAAAAGATATCATAACATGAGGGAAATCATAAAAAATGGTTGTATTTGGTCAAATATGATGAGAAAAAAAATCATACTAAGGTTGAACTAGGTGGAAAGCCACAAAAAGTTGATTGACAGTGCAGGATGATGCAGGAATGCATGAATGTGAGATGAAGATGATTTGGTGAATCAGAAGACATGATTATGGTGATAAAGAATGAGATGAAGAAGAAAGATGGGATGAGGAGATGTTAGTATGATGGAAAGACTTTTGCTTGTAGAAAGTGCACTATATGTCAAATGGAGCTTTATTTTGATATGGCAAATGGAATGCAACGCATCATGGCATAAAGGGCCAGAGCGCAAATGCAAGCCTTTTGTGTAAACAAGCACAATGTAGATAGAGAATGACCTTGTCCTTCCTAAGGCATATGTATGTGCCCTAGACTCTCAAAGGTACATTGGAATAGATAGAAATAGAAAAATATGACCATGAACCATCCCGACCACTCTCATAGATCAATTTATATCATCGAGTAGCATAGGGACATGATCAAAAAACAAATCAGAAATAAATCACTCACTAAATAGCATGAGCCAACAGCTATTCTTGTCCATTATTATGTACTTGTTAATGTTTTTAGGTGTGTAGATAGTGTTGGACATGTTGATAATGTGATAGTTCTGGTTGTGGATTCAGTTGATAGGTTCATAGTGATATGTTGGATTGATTGTTGGTTCACATTGGTCAAATAGTGTGATTGTCTTGAAAGTGTAGAGCTTTGAGTTTTAGGCTGCAAAGTGCAAGTTTGTATGCAAAAGGGATGGTTATCCACAATGAATATGTACAAGGTTTATTGCAAATTTTTGACAGGTTTTGTGATTTTTAGGGTTTTTGAGGATATTTGATGTTTTTGCGTGACTAGTTTCTTCAGGACATTTTAAGATTTTTAGGGTTTATTTTAGGACATTTTATGATTTTTAGTGCTTTTTTCAGGACATGTTATGATTTTTAGTGATTTTTTCAAGATCGTATTTGAATGTTTAGGATTTTTTCAGGACATTATGTGATTTTTAGTGATTTTCTCAGGACATTTTATGATTTTTAGGGATTTTTCAAGATCGTATAAGCATATACAAGTGTTAGCTCCAATTTGTTATGTGATAGGTCCAATGGATAGAAATCACTTAGGGATATGCCCCTAGTTCAAATTCAAACTCATGCACCATGTAGGTAATATGCCCCCAGACAAGACACAAACTATGTACAAAGGCCAATGACAGATGTGTGTGCAGACTGGTGATGCTTAGGCAAGGTAACAAAGGACATTAACCAGTTCGTGAGCCATGATAAGGGACCAAGGATGTCTTGCAATATGAAGGATATGATCAAGGAATGATGGAAGGGGAAAAGACTAGATGGAATCCTGATAGATGGAGGAGCAATACTAATTACACATGGCGCCTATTTGCCAGGTTTTCACCATGGTACTTGCCCAAAGCGCCTGTTTGCCAAGTTTTTACTTTTGGATGAAATTTTTCTCTTGACTCAAATTTTCATGCCAAGATGCCTGTTTGCCAGGTTTTCATCAAGGCATCCATTTTTTCATGACTTTTTTCACTTTTTTCTTTTCTTTTTTTCATGACTTTTTACTATTTTTTGGATATTTTTTCAAGACTTTTAGATGAAATCAAGAATGTCACTGAAAAATGCTGAGAAGATATCTGTTGTTGGTGCTACTAGCTGATGAGCTCTAGATCCATGAATGGCCATAATTATGGAGGATTTCTTCCGAGTCTATAGCTAAAATCAAACCACTAGAAAGGCCTCGAGAGATACCATCGTGTACCGTATGTAAGATAATGTCTATCTCTTGCGAATCAAGGCATCTAAGGATAATTGGGTCAATAGAAATGTCATGTGGGATGTCACTGATGATGACATAGGCAAAGGCTTATTAGATAAAGGACTACTTTTGGTTATAGGACAAATTAGGTAGCTGGATTGGGGGATAAACAAAGGGATATAAGGGAGGGTTGGGAGGGTTGAGCCCAATGACCTTCCGCATGAATGCTGATTGAGAGAGCTCCAAAAGACTTTGTGGCATGTTGATCACTGGAACACTAATATTCATGGCATCATATTTTTCATTTTGTATCAGTGGGAACTGCTTAGCTTTTGATTTTTTATGGTCTAATGGTGTCTTTCAATTTTCACCAAGAGTCCTATGCTTGTTATTTCTTTCTCTTTTTGATTTGTAACTAGAAGGTGGAGTGGACTCGCCAAAATATGCCAATGTGTTCTCTTTAGGAGAAACTACTTCTTTATGATCTTCAGTCATAATGCCTTCAAATTCTATTGTAAGAGTGTCATCATCGTCGAATTGATCAAAAATTGGTGGTCCACATTGGTCCCAATCCAAAGGTTCAGGATAACTTGAGGAGATGTCATCATCAATGTTGAATGGGCTTTGGTTGAAGGTAGATATATGGGTAACTGATTCAACTGGGTCATTGGGGTTATGCTCAGAGGCTAGGGGATTGTTGGTTTCAAGTGGGATATCCTCAAGAGCCTTTTCATCGTTCAAAGCATCCATAGTCTTACACGTAAGTACCATAGTACTAGGAGGACCTATTTGTAATGGTTTAAATCCAAGCCCCAAACTAGGAGGTTGTCCTTCTATAGTGATAGGTTCAATGATTCCTTGTTTCTGAGATCCAAGACCACTATAGCCATCATAACCTTGTTTCTGCATGATGGTAAACCCAAGTCCATACTTGTTAGGAGACATCAAAGTGGGTTCTCGTTCTACTTTTTCTTTCTCAATACATACGGATGTATTCTCATTGATAGAAGTATAATTCTTTGTACTGATGGGAGAAAGTGGTGACTCCCTAATGTGAGAGACTTGAGACATAAAGTACTCTCCACACCCATTTTCTTCAATCTTCATCTTTTCCTTGGCTTTACTGAGCATTATATCAGCATCCACATACTTAGAGGAATTTGTGGGTTGTGCTTCATTGTTTGTTGGGATTTGGTATGCAGTAGCATCTCTTAGATTAGCACAAAACTAGAAAGGATCTGGATCACCGAGGATGGTAACCTCTACATTGTGATAGGAAAACTTTAGACATTGATGATATGTATAAGGGACTGCTTTCATAGCATGAAGCCAAGGGCGTCCTAGTATCATGTTGCAATTCATTTCTATATCTAGGACATGAAACAATGTATATTCAATAGCAGGACCAACTCTGACAGGTAATGTGATGATGCCCTTGGAATAGCATTCACTGTCATCATAAGCTTTTATTGTGATTCTTTGAGAGGGATCTACATCATCTTTAGAATAACCCAAATTGTTGACAACCTGAAGAGTACAGATGTTCAGTCTTGCTCCTCCATCTATTAAGACATGTCTGACTTTGGCATTATGGATGAAGACTTCGAGATAAAGGGGATCATTATGGTTAGGTTTTTCCTTAGGAATATCACAGGGTGAAAAAGTGATATGTTGTGATGCAAATAGGTTCCCAACCATGGCTTGGAACTGGGCAACATCAATGTTATCTGGGACAACTTACTCTTTAAGGGCTTGATCCAAGATCTTCTGATGTTGAGGAGATGCATGCAGTAGGTCCAAAATGGATATTTATGCAGGGGTTTTTTCGAGTTGTTCAACAAGGCTATAATCAGATGAATTAGGAGTAGTAGGTCTACTTGGGGGTGTAGGTCTAGTAGAAGCAGTAGGTCTAGATGGGGCTCCAAGTAGGGTGATCTTGCTATGACATGTAGTGACAACACAATGAGGGTCTTCAGCCTTCAATGTGAATGTGGATATGTGAAAGTCAGACTCATTAAAGCAATTGATGGTGTAGTCATAGTCGGTGCATTTGTAATTCACATTACCTTGTGAGTTTGAGTTTGAACTTGAGGGTTTCTCTTTGTCATGATTACCCAAAGGATCTTTGAAAATAGTATGATCAGAGTTGGATGCTAATAGTGATGGATCAACTGTGATTACACCATCATCAATAAGGTCTTGTATTGCATGTTTCAATTGGAAGCATGATTAAGTCTTGTGTCCTTTGGTGTGATGGTAATCACAATACTTTTTGTCATCCCACCAATCTATTTTAGTTAATGGTTCATCTTTGATTGGGGGTAGCTGCAGGAAGTTATTACTTAGTAACTATTGTAATGCAGTCTCAAGTGGTATTCCCAATGGTGTGAATTTCCTGTCTTTGGTTCTAGGATGTCTTTTTTCTTGTGTGGAAGTCTCATTTTTCTATTGTTGAGGTGTTGTTTGATTAGGATTTTGTTAATTTGTGGGGTTTGTGCCTTTCAAAGTCAATTGAGGTTGTGTTGTGCTAATTTTTTGAGCATCCACAATGCCATCATTAGTCATGTTCTTGTTTTTGGAGAAAAATTTTGGCTTGTCATTAGACGAGTTGGTATTGGTATTGTCCTTGTTTGTCTTGAGGATTCCGTTATGGATAAGAGCATCTTCAATACTAGCCCATTTTTTCATTAGTTTAGAAATGGTGCTTGGGCTCTTGATTTTAAGTTCATACATTAAGTTCGGGACTAAGTTTTCAATGCACAAGTTTACTTGTTGTTCTTCAAGAATTTCTAGTGAGCATTGACTAACTAAGCTTCTCCAACGTAGTAAGAATGTGATGAATGATTCTCCCATCTTTTGTTTAGTTGAGCACAAATCAGAAAGTGTCACCTCATTTGTAATGTTAAAGGAAAAGTGGGAGATAAACTTGTTTGCTAGCGCTGACCAAGATTTGATATTACCAGGAAGTTTGGAGTACTATTCAAGTGCAAGCCCACCTAGAGAACAAGGGAACAATCTCATAAGGTAAGTGGGCTCATCACTGAATTTGGTACATGAAGCACAAAATTCTTGGATGTGATCAAAAGGGTTTCCTTTTCCTCGGTATTTTTCAAACCTTGGAGCCTCAAAGTGTTTTGGGAATGGAGGCATATACAGACTTTTATCAAATGGATTAGGACATAGGTCCCTTTTTGTATATAGAGCCTGTTTCTTTTGGACTCCCAATGCCTCGACTTGTTTGGAAAGTTGTTTGAATTGTTGTAATATTTCTTCATTGGGATTTTGCATAATGGTATTTCCTTCAAGTCTTTTGTGTCTATGAGTAGACCATTTTCTATGGTGAGAACTATGTCTACTTGGTTCTAACATTTCTGTGTTTGATGAATCTGATGAAGCATTGCTAGGTGGTGGAGGTATGTCGAAACCTCAAAGACAGAAAGGTCCTTGTTGTTGGGGTACTTGTTGTGGTATTTGATGTGGCACTTGTTGTGGGATTGACTGTGATTGTTGTACCATGTGTTGTTGTTGTGCCATGTATTGTGGTTGTTGTTGGGATACCTCTGTTGGTTGTATGTGAGACCATGTACGTGCTTGTTGTTGTAGAGGTATTTGTTGAGGTTGTTGTGGCACATGTTGTTGTTGCAACAAATGTTGCTGGTATGTGATTTTTCGCTCAAGGCGTCTTTGGTATTCCAACTGTTGCTTGAGTTGCTCTTGTTGTTTAGCAAACATCATTTGTTGTTGTTGGAATTGCTACTGAAATTGTTGTTGATAAATTGTGTGTAAGTCAAGTGGGTTCACATGGGATTGCGTATTAGGAATGTTGGATGTTTGCCCCACTTGTGGTTGTTGTCATTGTGGTTGATGTTGTTGTTGATATGTGGGATGTGTGTCAAGTGGATGTAGACTTGGTTGTGCCTTGGAAGTGTTGAGTCCTTGTACCATTTTAGGTTGTTTTTGTCGTGGGGGTTGACTAAGTCCTTGGGAATTGAATGTCATGTTTGGATTGTGGTTTTGGTACCTTTGTGTGTTAGATGTTCCTATTTGTGACATGATATTGACTTGACTATGAGATTTGTCCTTGTTGGGAATGGGCGTAATGTCAATAAGACTTTTCCTTTATGTGTCCATAGGGATGGTTGCACTTGATGTTTCACATGTTGTATTTATGAGAGGCTCCAAAGAATTTGATGTCATAGCACTTGGTAAAGTTAGGAGCAAAGGTGTACTTTGTTGATTTTCCTCCAAAGGAGGTATGTTTGGCATCCTTAGAGAACAAGTCCCTTTAGGTGCACCTTGTTGTTGCATCATGTGACTAAAATCAAGTCTTAATGTCCTTTTGGGGTGTTTAGGGATTGGTGGTATTTCGTCGAACAAGGGGTTAACATTGATGTGTTCAAATGTACTTTGGAGGATTTCAATGGTTGACTCTTGACGGGACCTTATAGGTGCCATTATTGTGTTTGAAAATTCCAAAGGTTGTTTTCCCTTATCTAAGTCCAAATTGATCATGGGTTTTATGTTTTCAATAGTTGTGTTGGTTTGATTTTTGGACTTAGAACCTTCCAAGTTTGGGTTAAATTTGACAATTTCTTGGGTTGCCAAACGTTTGAAGTTCTTGCGAAAACTTTTGTCTTGACATGCCCTAGCCATTTCTTCATCAGTGATGCCATGGTCAGTGTTAGAGTCATCACTGAGGTGTATAGTACCTTGTTGTATGTTTGATGTGTTATAGTTGAAGGTACTTGTGTTAGGTTGGCTAAATTCAAATTAGTGTGATTGTTCATCCTCGGGTGTGGTTGGTACACTTCCTCCTCCTAGTGGTATTGGCACAAATATAGGTTCAAAGTCAGGACTCCATTGAACCATCCTGTGTGTGGGGGAAGTGTTTGGAGAAAATCCCATGGTAGGTACATTGTCCAAGGTTCGTTGTGCCATAGCTTGATTATGAGGATCTTGTAGAAACATGTTCAAGGAGTTTGCTATTAATGGTTGCGATGCCTCGATTTGGTCTTCATCAAAGGTTTGTTTGGTTTTCTTGCTCTTTCTTTGTCTTGGACAAGGTTTTGGTTGTGCTTGTGCCTCAAAAAAGAAAGGTTGATAGATTTCTTCGGGTCTCTAAGCTGATTGTGTCCTAGTAAGTGCTGGCATGATACCTAAGAATGCAGATACAATGGAAATTTTGAGTGTTTTGAGTGATTTACAGTGGTGGGTATGCAAGATATGAGTGTTTTTGGGATTTTTAAGTGTTTAGGGATGTTATACAATGTGAGGAAATGCTAAATGAATTATGGTTTTGATGTAAAATGTGCAAATGTCCTAGGGATGTTATGCAAATGCAAAATGCAAAGTGATGTTTAGAAGTTTGCCTAGAGGGGATGAAAATGACTCTAAGGTATGCAAAATGATAATTAGGGTTATGTTTTGGACTTGGTAATGACACTAAAGGTAGGTGTATGCAAGGTAGACTATGAAAAGGATGGTTTCCAAGGGTTGATAATGATGTTTAGGATTTGTGAAATTAGGGTAAATGATCAAGAAGGCAATTTGGTTGATGGATAATCTAATTGGGTTTGGTAGTGGGAATGATGCTAAGGTTTGGACCATGCAAGAAGAAAGGGATATACCACTAGGGTAAGTCAAAATGATGTTTGGGGATGCTACGGATATTATTATGCTATGACAAGGGTAAAGGGAAAGTTTTGAATTTAGGTAAAAGCTTTAGAAAGTATTTTGCCTAGGAGTTTAACCTTGTGATAATGGACTTTGGATCTTGACCAAAAACTGATAAAAGATGAAAAGATCAAATTAATAAAAGATGACAAGGTCAAATATATCAAGACATAGATATATTTTGACCAAAGAAAATGATAAGAAAAGATAAAAAAGACTAGTCAAGATCCATTATCTGTCAACACGAGGAGATACTCTAAGACTCATACTTTGTCTAGATTTTTGACTAAATTCAAAGATTTTGGGGGTTCAAAATGATGTTTTGAGGACTTTAAATGGTGATAATGCTGATTTTATATGTGATATGGACAACGCCTATGATGTAAAAGGGGATTTTGGGTGCAAGAGGCGATTTTGGGTCAAGTGCAAAACGGGGAGGTGTAGAGTCTCCTAGATGCAATTTTGGGGTCCTAAAGTGCAATTTAGAGGCCCAAAATGGTCATGCAGGTACCCAAGTGTGCCATAATAGTGCCAAGGGTTCCCTAAAAATACCAACTATGTCATTGATGCACTTGGAGCTATTTTGGGTGCAGTTGGTAGTTTCTAGGCGTAGTTGGTAAGTCAGAATGAAGGTTTGTTGATTCTGAGAGGTATGGTTGCCAAACATATATGCCAAGAAGCTAGGATGTTGTGTTTAATGTTATGATGGGTTGGGAGATGAAAAATAGAAGTTATGACCTATAGAATGATGTCTTAAGTGAAGGTGATGAAGACTAGGTGATGTAGAATGCAGATCTAGGCAAGCTAGTGCAAGGGGAGCTAACCAGGTACCTAAGGACACTATTGAAGCCCCAAAATATTATCTGAAACCAAAAACTAGATCTCAAGACCACCAAGTGTGCCCAAACAGTGAATAATATGGCAATGATGTAGTCGGGGCCCAGTTGGGTGTAGTTGGTAGTTTCTGGGCGCAATTGGTAAACTGGGCTGAAACTGAGGCAATTCTAGAAGCTGTGATTTCAGGATTGATGTTACAGAGAGGTCAATAGTAGGGGACATTGTTAGGGATACTATGAATGCTCAAAATGATGGTTAAGACACTCAGAATGATGGTTAAAGTGGTCAAGATGATGAATAGGTATGCAAAGATGCAAGGTGGTGAATGCAAAGTGTTGATTTTGAGATGGGAATGCAAAAGACTAAGGGAAGTAAACTAAACCTAAAAGGATGCAACATGAAAGGTAATAGGTACTAAATGAGGAATAAAAGGTGCAATATGAATTCTATATGATTCATGAATGATGCCTATACTAGGGTGAATGCAAGTGAAGTTTATGCAAGTGTGAGATCTACGTTTTGCCAAGCACGTTTAAGAGCACAAGTCGTCATGTTTTTCAAGGTTTGAGTGTGTTGAACCAAAGTTTGCAAAGTTTGATAAAGGTTGAAATGTTTTGGCAATGTGTGATGTTTTGACAAGTTCAAATGATATCCAAGGTGTAAATTTAAAATTTTGGCTTTTATCTTGATTATGTTTTACACACACGCAAGACACATTAAGACAAGAATAGCTATTGTTAAAAGTTAACAAACACACCACAACCTAGGCTTTTAGGACTGTATCCACTGAATTCCTAATTGAACCAAAGTTCATCCATGCTTATCCAAAGTGGACAACCTAGGATCTTGGCACCACAGGCTCCCCCTTATAGTGCACTCACTTCTCGGGGCTACCAAGATTCACTTCCCAAGGGGCATGACCTCCCAAGGGACTGTTGCCTCTACTAAGGACCGCGAGAATGTAGGATATCTTCACAAGCATGGGTGACCCCTTGAGCTAGTGGATAGAAAGGATTTTGGCCACTAAAATATGGTTTTTAGTAAGGGCATTCCGTTCGGCAAGTGAATGATAAACTTTCGCAGAATGTCTCCCAGCCCTAAGAACCGGGGTTTGACGCACCACAAGGGTACTGGAGGAGAGCTATCACGCAGCAATCCTGTTGACACGACTTTCACCATAATCAAATTTTATATAGCAGTTGGAACGTTGACCTAGCTTTTGGCCCATTACCGCTCTGAGGTCATCCCTTGGCATACCTAATATTGAGTATCTTGGTCCAAGGCAGGCCTCCTATAGAAGTTACATGGATTTCTCTTACACCCAAGATCCACGAATGGTGAGGGGAGAGGATACATCCAATGAAACTCCTAGGGATTTAACACTATAGACATGCCAGGCAGAAAAGAAAAAGGTTCATTTTAAGCACCAAAAAAATGTTATCTAATCTAGGAAATCCACACATAGTTTGGAAAGACACATAAAGTCTTCGACAGTGTCCTACAAACAAAGCATTAGTAGTTTATGATCATGTCTTCATCCCATGATTGCCACACGCTGCAAAGAGACCATCAGTAACACAAAATCATCTAATCTAAGTTCTAGAAGGAAATAGAAACCTTATGTATAGATTCTGATTAATGCATATGCTTACTGTGAACCTGGGTGTGCTCTGACAGAGCAGATTGCACCCCAGAAGGCCAAAATGGCTTAGAACACTCCCAAGTGCACCCACATAGTGCAAACTATATCAATGATTTAGTTAGGGCCTAGTTGGGTGCAGTTGGTAGTTTCTGGGTGCAGTTGGGAGGTCAGGTGCAAAGTGTCGGGAAATGGTGCCTAGACAAGACCCAGAAATTAAAATTTTCAAAGCTACACTCCCAAGTGCACCCAAACAGTGTAGACTACATAAATGATGTAGTTGGGGCCTAGTTGGGCACATTTGGTAAGTCTAAAACAACAGAAGGAGGTTTTTGTGGCTTCTAGACTCCTAAAACTGCTCCTAGGGGTCCCAAGTGCACCCTGACAAAGCAAAGTGCACCCTAGGACAGCAGGCTAACAGAATGCATGAAATAAGGGCATACAAGCATTTTAATAAACCCCCTAATTAATCTAGGTGTGAAAAGAAATATTATATAGTCATTATACCCTTCCAATTGAGCTCCTTCCTTGCACCTGCAAGCACAAAACAAGAAAACACAGGTTAGATATGCATGTTCACATCGGGTTCACCAAATGTAGGACCAAAAAACAAGTTAAATGCATAACATACCATGAGAAAATCACAGAACTCAATCAACATATGTTAGCACCCACTAGTCTACCATGAAAGCCAAACTAATAAAGAAAGCAATAGAAACCCCCTTTTTCATTTGTAGCTCCCATGTCCTTCTTTCTTCTCCAAATGATTGTAGCTCCAATTTGCCTATAGTGCACACAAGATTGAAGAAAAAGTCTATGATGTGGATAATTCCATGAGAATACTTGAAGTTTTGATTTGAATGTGAGAGATGGAATGAGAAATCTAAAAGGAATTAGGACCTAAAGGCTTCAAAGACTTCAAGAAGGCCCGAAATGAGAGAAAGAGTGTCCATTTTATAATCCACACTCAAAGTGAGGGAATTGGATTTGTCACCCATAGATATGTGATGTGGCAAGAGATTCCTTTGAGAATCCATGATGCATATGACAAAATATGCCAATTGTGAGATTCTATGACACATGAAAGTCAAACTTGGCTAAATGTGGAAGAGAATCTATGATGTGTCATAAGACACCTCAACCCACTTAAAGCCAAGAATCTATGACAAATAAGCCAAATAGGGATGTGCATAAGAGGTAAGAATATTTGATTATGACAACTCTTAGCCAAGTGTCGAAGGAGAATCCACGAGGTGTCATAGCTAAGTGTCATGATGATGCAATATTTTATGGAATATTCAAATTAAAAATCCTCTTATTCCACAAAATAAGAATTAGTAGAAAATGGAATTAATGATGGAAAATGGAACTTAGGAAATTAAGAATTTCCATGCTTTGCAGATGATGAACCAATTAATTAATAAAATTAATTAATTGAGGGTGATAATTAGGAAGAATAATTAGAAAGAATAGGATTAAATTATGAGTTATTTAATCCTATAGAGAAAATTAGTAGATAATTGGCCAAATTGATTAAATGAATGTGACCGTATCCTTTGATGAAAATGTGAAAATGATGGATATCGAATAAGATGATGGAAAGTAGACCAAAGCCATAGTCAAATTGATTGATGGATCAAAATTGATAACATGCCAAGGACACATGACATGAATTGGTTGATATGTAACATTTAACCAACATTGTAAATGCTACAGAATTGAAATTGATTGATACGGTTTGATCATAATAACATTGACGAACATTGTCAATGTTATTAAAATGGTTGATGATGTTGTGATCTGACATTGAAAACCTCAACACTGTCAAATATTGGATGACATGAATGATATTTTGACCTAGCACTAAGAGCCACGAGAGTACTAAGGTCAGATTGATAAGATTGATAGGTTGATAGATTTCCAAGGCACTGAAAGCCACAACAATACCTAGGATTCAGACAAATGATGATTGATTTGGGATGTTTTATATGTTTTGGGTTGATTAGGATTGATTTTGAGTGATTTTGGGTTCATTTGGGGTGATTTTGAGTTGATTTGATATGATTTCAAGTTGATATGAAATTGATGTGAAGAAGGATACAAATGATAAAGTATGATCAATCTGGCCAAAAGATCAAAGTTAGTAGAATGAGAAAATGGGAAAAATTATTATGAATAAGTAATGAATTCGTAGATGCAAACCATTTTTGAGCATCTACACTACCATTGTCTCCTCCATTGTTTCTCTACCAAGAACAAAGCCACCTTGTTTGGGAGAAATTATGAATGGAAGAATTTTTTGAAGTCACAAATAAATAGCTTTAGTAATAATTTTGTAAGTCAAGTTGCAAAGTGAAATTGGGAAAAATCTACAAAAGTTTTGGGCTCCTTGGTTTTTGGAATAATTTTTATATTTGTAGAATTGAAGTATTTTAGCATAGATTTGAACTTTCTAGATTCCTCCATGGCTGCTAGAAGGTCCCACCCAATAAAATCCCAACAACTCTAAAAGAATAAGGCCATGAAGCCATCTAGTCTTGGAGCTTTGTCTCGGGGGAAGGAGAATAATACTTCTCAAATTTTTGAAATGGTGAAAGGGGCTAAGAGCTTGGAATTCTCCATGGGGGATATCATTGTAGGGATATGCTGAATGAAATCCTCAACTTGTGAAGGCAAAGGCAAAGGGTGATCTGCTAGTGCAAGAAGATTCTAAAAGAACTTAACACCTTCATCTCTGATCTATTGAGCATTAGTTAGAATATTGCCTGATTCTGCCTCTGAATTTTGAAAATTTGATTTAGCTACCCATTTTTTCTAGGCAAAAGCATGAAAAATTTGTGTTTTTGTCTCATTTTTGTAACCAAACTTCCCTAGACTTTTTTCTCCAATATTCTTCCTCCCTATTACATAATTCCTCCCATTCATGTTGTAAGTCTTTTTTCTTAACATAAGTATCACTATCCATCCCATTCTTGATAATGGAGCAATGAATATCCTCCAATTGTAGCTTAACAACCTCTTTCTGCTTGAAAACATTCTTAAAAACTTGTAGATTCCAAATTTTGATCTGCTCCTTGACATGCTTCAATTTACTGGCAAATTGATTCATTTTAGATCTTGGAGCAAAAGGAGCACTAATCCACCATTTTTTTTAAAGTGGAAGAAAATGTGAGTGGTGCAACCACATAATTTCAAATTTAAATGATGACTTATGTTGATTATAATCTATAGATGTAGATTGATCAATGTTTATGGAAATTGGAAAATGGCCAGATTTTGATGTAGATAATATCTCTGAGTGAAAACAAAAATTACCTAATTTTCATTCATGAGAAAGAAGAAATCTGTCCAATTTGACTGCAATTTGTGCAAAACCAAATCTCATGTTTGTCCATGTGAACTTACCATTAGAGGGTTGAATATCCATTAAATCTTTGTTCTCAACAAATTGACAAAAATCTTGAATGGTTTTAATGGGTGGGAAAATACCACCAACTTTCTCATTTTGATTCAAAATCACATTAAAGTCACCCCAAGAATGACTTGGTGAGAATTTTGAGACTGAATTAACATTTCTAATTGATCCTATTTTTTCAACTTTTCTTGAGTGGGGGTAGGACCATAAACATTAAAAAAAGTAAAAGAGACATCAAAATCTAGCACCTGTAGCATTTGCCAATTAGCTTGTTGTTGAATAATGTTAGAGTAAATAATTAATATTTAATTATTTATTCTATTGCTTAAGTTTACTTAGGTCATGCATTTATTTAATATTTCATATTTAATGCATGTTGTGACAACACGGGAGTTTGTTCCCTTCTAGTTGTCACACTTATCTTCTACCACCTTCTAGCTTGTTCTACAAGCTTCCATGAGCTCTTTATATTCGAGCTCTCCTCTTTGTATTTTCACATCTTCATCACATCACATTATTGTAAATACATTTCTTCTTGTGTTTGCATTATGATGGCTCTCATGTCCGTTTAGGGTTTTTGCCCGTGCTCCATGCTCTTCCCTTCTATGGCTTCTCTTTGACAGGTTTCGCATGCAGGTGATCTTGGCATCTTCGGAGTTGGCTTTCCTCAACTCCAACATGGTATCAGAGCCTTCCTGCTGCAGCTTCGTTGAAGGATTTTTGAAGCCGTGATTTGAAGTCACAAACCCTAGTTTGTTTGTGCATTTTTTCTTCAAATCAGGGGATCAGCAATTTTTCAGAGCACTTTGGGCCCAAACGGACATCACCATTGGATCCGGAAGGCCGTTTGCAGTCAGGATTCATATAAAGCTTTTCATTTTTGGAGACAGGGCATTTTTGGCAATTTTTTGAGGCTTCCAGGGTCGCTGCCGTACGGATCGTACGGACGCAGGGCGTAAAAATTTTTTAAAAAATAGATTTCGGCCGCCGCCGCCGCGCCACCGCGGGGCCGCCACCGCGCCACCTGTGCGCCGCCCGCGCTCCGCCGCTGCCCGGCCGCCGCCCTCCACCGACGGCGCCTCTCCAGCCCGCCGCCCGTCCACTGCCCTCCGCCGGCGGCTCCTCCCGGCTTCGCCGCCCCTGCGGCCACCTCCGCCGGTTTCGCCACCTCCGCCCGCTCTACGCCACATCTGCAAGGTTTTCTGACTCAGCGCCAGCAGGGGTGACACGTGACCCACCACGTCACCCCTGCCACGTCAGCACTGCCATGTGGCAATGCCACGTGGCACTCTTTTTTTTTCTGCGACGGCCTCTAAGCCGTCAAATTTAATCGGATGACTTGCTGACATCAGCGCTACATCATCATCCTTGCTTGCACTCTCCTTCAAGTTCTCTTTTGAACCTACTTGTGGTTTTTTGGCCATAACTCTTGCATACGGAGGTATTTTTTCGATCCGAAAGAAGCGCCGAAAAGCTGGTTCCGAGACGGAGATTTTGGTGCAGGTATTTTTAGGTTTTGATGCTTTTTTATTGCTCATTTTTTCTATTGAAGTCCGAAGTCCTATTTTTGACTCCGGCATGCATATCTTTTGCGTCCCATGTCAGTTTTTTGAAAACTTTATATTTCTGGAAAGCTGGTTCTGTGTTCTTTTCAGAAATGTAGTCCTTTTTCTTTTTTTTTGGCCTCTACTCTTTCTATCATAGTTTTGGCATTTTTGCTCTATGGTGGATATTTTGAGTGTTTTAGGCCCGAGGATCGTTTTCCTGGCATGGTTTGCTTTCTTTTCGGCTGTACTTTCTTTTGGTTGAGCTCTTTTTCAGTTCTGATCATTGTAGCTATCTTTTTGAAGCACTTTTTTGTTTCACACTGAGATAAAGTGTCACTTTTGCATTCTGGGAGTCATGCACGTTGTTTTGAGTCAGGTGTACTTGCACTATTTCATAAAGCACCATGGGGGGGATTATTTGTTTGCTGTTTTAGGCATTCTCCCTTTGTCAAGTGAGTGTCCCTTCCACGACATTAGCCCATGCAGAGTCAGTTAGACCGTGTCTTTATCAGTGTCTGTACCTCTTTTCCTCTCTCCTCATTCTTGGTTTGTTTGCAGAAGATTTTGGCTCACCTTCTCAGTTGCCTGTCATCACACCCCGTCTGCATTAAGGGGGGATTATGCTGTGTTCTAATGCATCCATGGTTCGATGGTTCGATAGTGTGAACTATGTATTCAGTGGTTGATCCTACATACAAGGCAATTGCAGTGGCTGGCTACCTATGCATTTCGGTGAGATGGATCATCTACCATATAGACATGCTCGGCTCGTGCCTTCTTCTTCCATGGAGGTTTCTTCAGATCAGCAGTTTGACAGATTTGCGACTTCTTCATGCTTCAGTGATGCTGCTTCTTCATGATCACTCATTGTTCCTGTTTTAGGGGACAATTTCCCTAGTTGGAGACTTCTTCAGCGCTTCACTGGGTTCTTACCTCTTTTTGGGGGAGGGTTTTTCCCATGTGGTTTTCTCTCTTTCCTCGCTTACAGAGGTTTCATCTTCTTGCTTGTACTTGGGTACCTAAAATGGCCTCGTTGCCGGGACCCATTATGCATTTCATCTTAGCTTTGTGAGCTTAAGGCATTTCCCTAAGTTGCACTTAAGGGGGGGTGTTAGAGTAAATAATTAATATTTAATTATTTATTCTATTGCTTAAGTTTACTTAGGTCATGCATTTATTTAATATTTCATATTTAATGCATGTTGTGACAACACGGGAGTTTGTTCCCTTCTAGTTGTCACAAATAAGGTGTCCCTGAATTATTGATTGGTTCCAAAGGACAAAAAGACCCCCAAAGGCACCCATGCTAGAAGAATGTACTAAGGACCACCTTGGCCATTTGGCCAAGGAATTTTGAAATGTTTCTTGTGATAATTTTGTCTCTTGTAACAGCACAATGTCTGCTTTTGTAGATTCTAAAAAGTAATAAATCTTGCCTCTCTTATTAGAGGAATTTATGCCTCTGACATTCCATGATATAATTTTCATTGTTAACAAGGAGAATTGGTTGTTCCCCTTGTCACTCTCTTGTTGACAACAAATTTTTCATCTAGTGTGGTTTGAATACCTGAAGCAATCTTATTCCTGGTCTTTGAACCCTTTGGGCGCCCTCTAGATTTGGGTGTCTTGGAGTTCTAAAGATGAAGAGAAGGAGACTGAACAATGGAGAAAGTGTGTTGAATATCAAAATTTGTAAAGTTGTTTTGAAGACTAGATTCAAGTTCCTTCAAAGTAATATCTTGAAATTGAAACTCTGATTGATATAGTAATATTATTATTATTATTAAATAAAGTATTATTATATTATTATCCTTATTATATATAATAATATTAAATTATTATTATTACATATAGTAATATAGATATATATATAATTATTATTATTATTATTAAATATGATATAGTAATATATATGATAATTATTATAATTAAATATATATCTAGTAATATTATATGATTATTTACTATTGTTATATAGTAATATATATGATTATTATTATTATATAATCTAGTGATATATTACTATTGTTAATGTAAATAATTAATTACTATTTACACTTTACTTAAGTTTACTTAGGTTAATGCATTATCGAGACACCTAGGAGTATGTGTTGTCATATGAGTTGTCTTGTTGACAACATAGGAGTTAGCAACTAATATAAGCACATGGTGTCTACAACATCTCTATACAAGATACACCTTGCCATACTTATCCTCTCATTGATGCACAGACATCCATACACAATGGAGGATAATCCACTTTTGGTGGATTTGTGCTTAGTTGTTGGGCTTATCTCTTCACTAACTCCTAGTCATTCAAGACACCTTTATATACAAGCACTCCTAGTGTGTATGTACATTATTCATTTTTTATATCAATATTATGATCATACATCATTTGGTCCATATTGTGTTTTTTCTTGTGCTTCTTGATCATGACATTATTTTTTCCTAAGGCAAATTCTTACATGGTATTAGAGCCATAGGAGCATCATTTCATAGCCACTGGAGACCATTTTTGCTTCACCTCTCGGAGGACCACAATTTAGATCAGGAGTATCTACAGCTATTGGGACCAGGAGACCATTTTTCTAGAGCCAAAGAGGACCTCACCATTGAGTCTGGAGCATCGATTTGGTGAATTTTGACCATAAATTTTCTTACCCAAGGCTATAGTCAAATCTTTGGCAAGTTTTTTGCAAACCGGCACCCAAAGGCCCAATTTGCAAAATTGGTATGATCTCATCAGATCTATGCAATTAATTTTTAGATCTACATTTTTTATTTGCAACTCTGCAATTTTTTCAAATCTGCATTATTTTTCAAAAAAAAATTGGCGATCAGGTCAGTAGGAGAGATTTTTTGTAGGAGAAGATTGGAGCTTCCTGGTGCAAATTAGATATTGGCATCACATTCAAAAGGTCAAAAAACCCCCAAATTGACTTTTTTTTAATCAAAATTAGACATTTGAGGTGAAATCTAGAGTCATTTTATTTTTGGAGGTGCGACAACGACGATTCAGGAAAAATAATTATAGAGGTGATTTTCAAACAATGATATCTCCCTCATATGGACTCCTTTTTTTTCGAGCAATTTTGTTTTGTTTTGGGGTAGAATTTTGTGATCTACACATTGGTGTAGGATATTTGAGATATCTATTCCTAAAAAAATTTGCAAATCACAAATCCAATTTTTGTCACTTCAAAAGCTTAGTATGGGCTCATCTAGACACATTTTTAGGTTCCATTTTTTTTTAAAGTGAATAATTTTTCATCTACTTTCCAAATCTACAATCAAATTATAGGCTTTTATGAATAGAAATACTACTTTAAAAAATAGGCCCTAAATTGGCAAGTGGCCATTGTAAACGCACTAAGTATAAAGTGCCAAATCATGCATTGAATACATTTATTGATCTCATGGAGTTTTGTTTCACATGTTAGTTTGGTATAAGACTTAGGTTGACAAAAAGGAACTATCAGAAATAGAGTGCCTTGATAATTGATCATCTAAGGAGAGAGCATAAGGAAGTATTTCCTTTTCTATGTTCCAAAGAAGTGCTCTCTTACACTGATCTGAAACTTTTTAACATAATTTGGTCAGTCACTTTTTTCAGTATCAGTTATGATTGTCTTGATGTCATTAGAAAGGCGATTGAACCTTATGACAGTTGGATGCGACTTTGGAAAGCATATGGAGATCCAATAGTTCCTCCATTTCCAAAAGACATTCTACTACTAGTCACTCCAATTATGGTACCTTAAACTCCAGATGAGATCCTACCTCCTGATGCTCCTATTGCTTCTACTAATCCAGTTCCAAGCACAGATGCTCCTAAGTCAGTGTAGCAGGAAACACCATGTCTTCCTATTTTAGCTTCATGGGATGACTTCCTTCCAGACATTACAGTGTTTTTTATGGAGTCTTACATTGAATATGAGGGAGACATTATTGATGACATCCATCTTCTCTTCTTTGAGGAGACTTCTTCACTTGTTGTGAGGGAACACTCTGGCCCTCAACCACTTGATCTTTTTGACATGATTGTGGACACTTCTTTATAGCAGATGGAGAAGGACTCTTTTACTTCAAAGGAGACATATCAGTCTTTGGAGATTGTATTCCAGTTTCCTCGAACATCATATCTTCTAAGGATTCTTCCTACTATTTGGGTAGTGTTCTCTACTACACCTATGACACCACTTCTTCCTACAAGGAGGAACATCATTTGGCTTTCATAGTACAACTTCTTCAGTCATCAAGAAGCTTCTTTCATGGGTGTGCATTCATCATTGAGGGGAGGCCACATTTATTCTCTTCCCATATCTTCCTATTTAAGGATGATTCTTTGTCTTTGGAGTTTGATTTAGTTTCCTACATGGACATGCTACCTTGTTTGCCACCTTCTTTTGGGCATCCACCAGATTGGTTTGTGGCATCTACATTTATCAAGGACTTGTCAATGTATGAGCAAACTTCAGAGGCAACATCCACGCCATATTACATATGGATCCCTCTTCCATATTCCTATCCATAGTGGGAAGCATACTTGCACCTATACTTTCTGTATCTTCTTCCTAAAGGGAGAAATGTTGTTTGTCGGCATTGGGGGGGTCGTAGTTACCAAATGCTTTGGATTCTTTGTCCACTTCTTCTTCAAATAATGTTGTGATTGTTATAGAGGCCTCATCAACATTTATCTCATATCCTAATGGCCTCATCCATATCACTCTAGGAATTTCTTCTTGTACATGTGTATGATTAGTGTTAACCAAGAAGCAAACATCATCGTAATATTTCTCCACTAGTGAGACTGGTATCCTTAATCTCTTCTTCATAGATTGTTTGAAATCTTCAAAATAACTAGTCATTACTATTTCAAAGTTATTTCCTAACTCTTCAATGAACTCTCCTATCTATATTGCAATTGATCTGTGTGTCTTCCATGCAACCTTACCAAATGTAGGAAATGCATTTTGTACATAAAAGAAAATAAATACAAAAATAGATCCAACTTTGCACTAAGCACTCTTTTTTTTCTTATTGCTCCTAGATTTTCAATCAATTGTTACAACTACAACTTAGAAAGATCATAAGTATGATCTTTCTTCACAATTTTATAGCCCACGTCTACTGCAATGTAAGGTACATTGTTTAATCTGCTTGACTGATAAAACTTATGTGCTATTACTCTCATTAAAAAATCTATTAGGGGATCTATGATTGTATGAATTATCATTCCCCTTTTGTTCCACATAGCCCTTGTGTTCTTTTCAATGGCTTCCTTTGACTCACTTCTCATAGTCTTTGGTTGATCTAGGGTTGGATACCCTGCTACCCTATGAATAATTTTCTTCATAATTTTAACCAACCCATTCTCTAGCCATACTGAGCTATCATAAATTCTGCTTAAAACAATCCTTATCCTCTTAGTTTTGAAAACATTTGGGAAATCTAGGGCACAAGTTAACCCTTTCTTCTAAAAAATTTTGTGTTGTTCCTTCAAAGATCCATTCTCATATAATCTTCCATACTCTTCTCTAATTCCCATGTCACCTATACTTCCAATCTTACAAGTATAACAATTTCTGACATATTGAATCATTAAAACTCATGGTGGTATCATAGATATCACACTAGAGGAATCCTATTTATATGTTATATCTAGAATATCTTTGCAAATAGGTTGCTTAATTTTATTGTTGATTAACTGAACATTTAAAATCTCCTTTTTCTCTACTACTTTCCCTTTGGAAGAACTAGACACCATCACATAAATCTAGGATTTACAAAATTGAAACTCTGTAACTCGGCACTGTTGGAATTCACGAGTGGGAATTATACTTCTGAGAAGGGGGGTGAATCAGAAGTACCAAACTTTAACCAATAAAACTTTTAACTTAAATCAATGCATGCATGAAATATATTTAAATAACATGAAAGTAAAAGCATGCATGAAAATAGTTGAAACCATATTTGATCACCCAGAAACCCTTCAAAATGAGAAGGTAAAATTGGGGTGGGGATGACACCCACAACTTACTACTGCAGCAATAATGTAACTTGTCAAGGTTACAAAGTTTGACCATGAGCCATGGTCTACCCTATGAAAGGCTTGCCCTATTAAAGGCTCTTACACCATGTTAAAAGTGTACCTATCTAAAAGATTACAAAAAATTCACTTGGAATGTCACCCTGTTAAAGGATTTATACAATGGTTGTTAAACGAACCTAAGTCCATAGGATTTCATTCTGCTAATACAATTGTTAGAGAGTATAGTAGAATGTTTGACTTGATCACTTATGATCTTCTATTATTGATTTCAGATCCTTGTTCTATTCGATCTGATCCTCTCTAATTTTATATGAAACTATTTGTAATGTTGATACTCTATTCTGCTAACTGATCTTACAATTCCTCTATTTTGCTAAGTCACCTTGAATGTCCTCTTATCACTTCACCCCTTTACTCCTTCTGGTCTTCACTCACATGCACTTATCTCTTCTCTCTAAATTATGTGGCTTCAATCTCCTTAAAATATTTTCATGACTTAAGGTTAGGTATGAATCTACGACTGAGATTCATCCTTTTTGCCTCTTTAGCATTCCAATTATTTGATTGGTTGCATGTTGATTACATATAGAATCAAATAGATTCGATCTTATCTCTAAGCTTCGAGATCTATCCATTAGTTTTCATGCAACATGATTTACATCTTAGTTTGTGAAGGCACAAACTCTTATTTCAATACTGTGTTTCTCGGCACTTGCTAATTACTGATGCTTGGCATTAACTAAAATTTTGTCTTGCTCAGCACCTATTGTTCACTCAGCAGATATACTTGCTCAACACTGTCTGTTTTCTCGACACCTCAGTGAGTCAGCACTTACTATCTTTCTAACTTAGCACCTATTACAACTCAGCACTCATATATATATTATACTCAGCATATGTTGCTAGCTCGGCATGAACTTAGCAAATAGCTTAAGTGTGTTGACACTCAATTGTCAAAACCATTCTAAGATCAACAATCTCCCCTTTTGACATGAGTTTCAAAAACACTTAACTTTACATGATGTATCTAATTACCTTGAGTATAATTTAACTATAGTTTGGCATATATACAAAACTTCAAAATTGTTCAAAATTTTGTGAAGGATTATATACCTCAAAATTTGTAACTCCCCCTGAGTTGATGTGCCTTTATTGTATCCAAAATCTCTCTTAGTAGATTTTTCTCATGCTAATTCATTCTGATACTCTTTATTTGATGTGCTCTATTTCTGTGCTTTTATTGTTTACTCCCCCTTTTTCTGCTCTTTTCTCTATTTTTTTTGACTCCCCCTTTCACATGTCTTCCCTTGAAAATTAAGTCTCCTTCTGGCCTTTTTGATTTATCTCCCCCTTTACAATTTGTCCCCATTTCAATTTCTCCCCCTTTTTGACACTTATGTCAAAGGGTCTATACTCTAACTGAGTATTTGGCCAAGGAGGTCTTGTTCACTTCCATTACAATTCTCAAAGCAACATTTTTGTAGTGCAACTTCTAGCCGTTTGATTTGGATAGTTGTCGATGCTGCAAGTTGCACTAATCCATCTAATGTAGAAAGATTTGGATTTTTCTTCAATACATTTCCTGCATAGGCTAGTTCCTTTTGTAGAATCTCCATGTCAGGGGTTAGGGCAGATTGAGTCTAAACTAATTTGGATTTTGTACAAGCCTCATCTACTATCAATACAACTAGTTCCTTATGTGTGTGAAGCATTGTATGAAAATGCTTCTCACTTTAAGCTAGATCTTTTGGCAATTGCATGCTACATATTCTCAAGTTTCTTTCCAAGCTCATTATTCTCTGGCTGGTTTCCTATGTGAAAATTGAAGGATTACACAATTTTTTGCATAATGAGAATATATTCTCAAGTATGTCCTTCACTTTTTCTATCTTCTTAGCTAGTTCTACCTGTGAAAGTGCTATCTCACTTGATATTTTCTCATTTACTTTTTCTTGAAACTTCTTTTCTGACCATTCCATAAGTTTTTCATTGGTTTCATGGTCTTCACTTTGCACCTAGTCCACTATTTCTGAAAGTTGCTCCATAATGGGCTTTGTTTCATCAGGTGATTGCAAGCTAAATGCATCTAAGAAGATGTCCTTGATCTCGTGTAATGCTTGCTACTATTTATACTCATTTTTGAGCATCTCTTACTTCTTCTTCCTTTCTAATGCCTCTTGCATTGGATTTATTTGTTCAAGAGTAATGGTGTCATAATCATATTTGGGAATGACTATCTACTCATCCAATGTATGGTCTCCATAGTGAAGTACCCTTGCTACTCTTGTAGAGCTTGAGCCTAGTGCTAAGATTTGAAATGGCATGGGATCAGTTCTCAGCTTTTGAAGCATTGTAGGAGTTCTTGTGGTTGGAAAATTTACCAAAGTTTGAATTGCCTCCTACTCCTTTTCTTTTGGACTTTCCTTGTCTTCCTCTAATTTATCTTTTTCAATCACTATTATCTATGGTGGTGCATCTTGTTCTTGTGCAGTAGGTATAGAAGTGTCTATCTACCTTGTTTGGTCCTTTGTAGGCTCTTTCTCCTCTACACTCTAAGTCTTGTGCTCAATCATCAAGACTTTAATTGTGATATCAACCTTTGCAAATATGTCTATTCCTATTTGCACTGTAGGTTATCCACTTGTAGCTAAAGGGATATTGAAAGGTTGTTCTTGTGTGTTCACCTTGTCCCTTGTTAAGTTAGCTACAACTTTTTGCAACTCTTCCACGTTGACCAAAATAGGATTATTGCACAATTGTGCTTTCAATGTAGTTTGGTCAAGGATATTCTTGAGATCCTCTACAATCAATGGATTGATGTTATGACTAGAGTTGTCAAGAACATCCTTTATAGTAATTGTATCTATAGGTGTAGAGGTGCCATGTGGAGGGATCAAGGGTGGTAGTTGTGTGTCTGGCACACTCTATTTTGTTTGTTGCTCCTCAGCAATTGCCACTTTATCTGTTCTTAGTTGTGTCTCCTCCACTATCTTGTCTCCTTTCTCTTTCTTGGCTTCCTCTTCTTTATCATTTTCCTCCTCTTCCTCATCACTCTTTCCCTCAAAGGGATCCTCTTCTTTGGGTTTAATAGTTATCAAACCATATATCAACTTCCATATCTTGGTGGATTTATTTACAACATCCTTAATGTTGTTTTGAAGAATGTTGAAGGCTTTGTATTTGGGAGAGAATTTACTCCCATGCTTCTTGCTAGCCTTGGTAATCTATCCTTTTGTAAGCACTAGCATTACTTGAGCTAAGGTAGATTCCCTTATTTCTTTCTCCATGTTAAGGTAATAGTGCCATTTATTTTTAATAATAAAATATAAATATTTAGGTATTGAATTGTCAAGTTCAAGTGGGGTGTTCTTGAACTTGGCCATTTAGTATAAACTAATTCTTCAACCATGTTCTACTCTTCCCTACCTAACTTACTGAATTTAGTATTCTTCAAGCCACTTAAGTCAGCATTATCTTTAATATTGTCACAAATGTTTTCTAAATCAGATTTTGATGCATGACATACCACTCTAAATTGGCTTGTGTCGTCTAACTCTATTATTTCTTCGTAGTCTTTTCTTTTCGCGTCCTTGTTTCTCAATAGCTTTATTTTTCTCTTTGGCCTACTCCTTGGCCCTTTGAATGATAGCCCTTGTGTTGGCTCTTGTAGTGGGCTTTGCAGGGCTTGGCTGAGTAGCCTTCTTTTTCTTTGCATGTGTTGCAGGCTAAGTCTTTTCCTTTTTTTTCTTAGGCTCTGGTTTGTTAGGTGCTTCCTCGGCTTCTTCCTCCTTGACACCTTCTTCCTCTTCATCTTCTCTCATGACTTGTGTCAAGGAAAGTGGCCCTTGATCCTGTTCACCTTCTTCTTCTTCATCTCCTTCTTCATCATCCTCTTCACCTTCTCCAGTTCCTTCTCCAAATTTGGCCTTAAGTTTCTTGACCAACTTATCATTTTTCTTCAATACTAATGTTGCCTCTAGCTCCATTTCAACCTTTGATCTTACAACATCATAAGTGCCAAAGGTTTTTCAATTTTGTCAATTTCTTTTGCCAGCAATGTTGTGATTGCTATTGAGGCATCATCAATGTTTATCTCATATCCTAATGGCCTTACCCATCTAACTCTCAGTACTGTTGCTTGGATATAAGTGTAATCAATATCAACTAAAAAGAAAATGTCATTGATGTGTTGCTCTACAAGGAAAAGTAGAATTTAGAATCTTTACTTCATAGAATTCTTGAAGCCTTCAAAATAGCTTGCCATGATGGTTTCAAAATTGTCTACCATCTGCTTTATGTACTCATTAATTTGTACAGCTATAGACCTATCGGCCTTCCAACCTATTTGGCTAAAAGAAAGAAATTCATTTTGAATATAAAAGAATGTACATATCAAAATTGACCCAAACTTACATTGAGAACTTTTTGACCTTATTGCTCCTAAATTATCCATTATCTGTTGTAGTTGCAGCTCTGCTAGATCATATGTGTGATTTTTCTTTACAATTTTATAACCTACATCTACTACAATGTAAGGCATGTTGTTCAACCTTCTTGATTGATAGAATTTTTTTGAGATGACTCTTACTACAAACTCTATGAGTGGGTCTCTAATTGTCTCTATGGTCATACCCCTCTTATTCCATTGTGCTCCTATGTTTTTCTTAATGACCTCCTTAGAGTCACTTCTCATGATCTTTGGCCGATCTAAGGTTGGGTACCTTGTGACCCTATGTATGATTCTCTTCATCAATTTGACTAGACCACCTTCCAACCACAAGCAGCCATCGTGAATTCTACTTAACACTAACCTAATCCACTTTGTCTTGAAGACTGTAGGGAAATCTAGAGCACGAGTAAGTCCCTTCTTCTCAACAATTTTGAATTCTTCCTTTAATACTTTATTATCACACAATTTATTGTAGGCTTTCCAAATCTCCATATCACTTATCCATCCAATTTTGTAATTGTAACACTTCCTGACATCTTGAACCATAACAACTTTTGGTTGAATAATGGATAATGCACCAACATGGTCATTTTTGTATCCCACCTCTAGGATTGGCCTAAAATCTAGTTGTTTAACCTCCTTACTAACTAACTAAAATTTAAAGGGCTCCTTGTCTTTAGGGTTTCTTGAGCTAGAAGTCATTTTTGCTAACTAGGGTTTTGGAAATTTCAAAACAACGTAGCTCAACACTTGAGAAATACCTTTGAATCAATGAAATCACACTAAATTGTTGCTAGAATCTGCTCGAATGCTTCATCCTTGCTTGAAATCACTTATTTGCTTCATTCACTCTTCACTTTGTGTTTTTAGTGATGAGAAATGATTGAAAAATCAACCTTAGATCCTTGTTGTGTCTGATTTGATCCTCTTTGATTTGGTATGAAACTGTTTGTAGTGCTGATACTCTGTTCTACTAACTAATCTTGCAATTCCTCTATTCTGCTAAGTCACCTTGAATGTCCTCTTATCACTTCACCCCTTTACTCCTTTTATTCTTTGTTCACATGCACTTAGTTATTCTCTCTAAATTATGGGGCTTTGATCTCCTTAAAATATTTTCATGACTTAGGGTTAGGTATGAATCTACAGCTGAGATTCATCCTTTTTACCTCTTTAGAATTCCAATTATTGGATTGGTTGCATGTTGATTAGATAGAGAATCAAATAGATTTGATGTTATCTCTAAGCTTTGAGATCTATCCATTAGCTATCATACAACATAATTTACATCTTAGTTTGTGAAGGCACAAACACTTATGTCAATACTGTGTTGCTTGGTGCTTGTTAATTACTGATGCTCGACACTAACTAAAATTGTGTCTTGCTCAGCACCTATTTTTCACTCGGCACATATACTTGCTTGGTACTATCTATTTGCTTGGCACCTAAGTGCCTTAGTACTTACTATCTTTCTAACTGGACACCTATTGTAACTTGACACTTGTGTATATATTATACTCGGCATATGTTGCTAGCTCGGTATGAACTTAGCAAATAGCTTAAGTATGTTGACACTCAATTGTCAAAACCATTCTAAGATCAATAGGCACATGGTAAATACCTTTCAAATCCTAATGAAATGGTGTCAAATGACCATTCAAATCTTCTACAAAATTTTTAGATAGTATTCTCTATATCACCTTTAGCTCTTCACTTTCTTTCTTGAATTCAAATGATGTTAATGAGCATAAATTGATCAAATAGCCCTTAAAACACTGTAATTAATGCAAAGCACTTACAAAGCTATGGAATGAATGTGAAGCACTTACAAAATTTAAAGATTTTTCTTTGATTTCTAATAACACTTTGCATCTCTATTCATGCACATGTAATCTTTTCAAAACTAAATTCTCAAAATTGATGTATGGTATTTCTTTTCAATATCATTCCCACGTACCTCTTGATTACTTAGTTTAATGAGGTGTGATCACCTGACCCATTGGATGAAGTAATCTCATCTACACTTGATGCACTATAATCCTCCTTTCTCTTCCATGTCTTGTTCATCTCATGCCTTACATTTTCAATTTCTGCCTTTCCTTTTCCTTT
This sequence comes from Cupressus sempervirens, assembly GCA_028749045.1. Classification (NCBI taxonomy): domain Eukaryota; kingdom Viridiplantae; phylum Streptophyta; class Pinopsida; order Cupressales; family Cupressaceae; genus Cupressus; species Cupressus sempervirens. The sequence continues at coordinate 709,864,888 of CM053789.1, read as the reverse complement.
ATTGAACTCACAACTTGGTGCCTTTGACCTTGTTGGACAATATCAACTAATGTGACTAGTCTTTAAATAGCTAAAACATGTGATTTGACTCAACCACCTTTTGTAGTCACTCCTAAAGTGTGTCTTAATATAGTTTTGAGGAACATGTCCATACTCTTGATAGTAGTGACAACCATACCTTGTATTATAATCCCAACTATAAGAGTTTCCAATGTACTTTACCTTTGTCTTCTTGTTTGATGACCACATGGGTTTGGATCTACACTCAAAAGCTTTGTGTCCATTCTTCTTATAGTTATAACAATATCCTTCAAATCTTTGAGTGTGCATGGTCATGGTTTTTCATTCATGTGCTTGATGACCTTGTTTGTTGCACTTATGGTAGTGACCCATGCTCTTTTTCTTAACATTTTGATTTATAGTCTTGCTCTTGCACACATTAACAGTATGTCCTTTCTTACCACAATTATGGCAAGTAGGTTTTACAGTTCTTACTTTTGTTACTTCTTTCTTTAGTACTTTTGGATGATTCTCATTCTTTTGTACTTGTGTATCCCAATCCAGATGTATCATTGTTAGATCTAGGAGATCTCATCAATTGTTCAAAGTACTTGATAACTTCATTTAGTTTATTGAAACTTTCAACAAACTCCTTTTCCCTTTTCAGGTCACTGCTCAACTGTTCATTCTACAACTTCAGTGTTGTTATCTCAATGTCCTTGGCATTCAGTCCATGGTTTCTATTCATCATTTGACCCAAAGCTTCTAATTGCATGTTAGCAATCCTAGTTACTTATGATGATTTCTCTTCCAGTCTACTAGTCAAAACTCTCTCATCTTCAATCATGACTTTTTCTTCCATAGCTTTCTTTTTCTATTCAGTCACCTCACATAGTAATATGGCTTGTGATTCTTACTCTATTTTGAGATTTTTGATCTCTTCAACTAGGGTTTTATTCTTTTTGATTAGATCTACAACTACTACATCAAATTCATTGGAGTCTCCATTTTTAAATAGCTTAGTAGTGTCCATCTCTCGGTATTGGTGTCATTCTCCTTAATAGAAATTTCTTTCCTTCTCTTCAATTATTTCTTTAGATCATCTCTTTCTTCATTCAACTAATTTAGAATGAGTCATATTTCAATTACATGATTCTCAATGATTTTTTCCAACTTTTAATTTTCTATTTCCAAGATCTTTCCTCAAAGCTACAAAGCTTCACTTTAGAGAACTATGCGCTAATACCAATTATTGGAATTACAATAGGAAAGGTAAACTTTTGGGGGTTGAATCGGTTCTTTAAAGTTTGAACCATAAAATATTCACCACATATCCATCTCACATATTCAATAAGTAAACTAAAATACCATGTAAATCATATACATCTAAAGCATGTAAATAAGTAAGAATTCACACATATATGACACCATATATGATTACCTAGAAACCCTCCAATGAGAAGGTAAAACTAAGGTGGGGATGACACCCACAAATATCACTACTGTAATAATAAAGTGTGTCCAATGAAGGTTACAATGTTTGATCATGAACCAAGATCTACCTTGTGAAAGATCTACCTTGTTAAAGGCTTACAAAGACTGTTAGGTCTCACCTTGTTATAGGATTTCAACATCTTGTTAGAAGTGCACCTAGTAAAAGGACTTCAACTTACGATTAAGTAAGCACCTTCTTAGAGGATTTCAATACAACCTATTAGGACTACTCTTTTAAGATATTTAATAGATTCACTTGTTAGAATGTCTTAGCAATGATCCTACAATTAGCATTCTGATACTTGATGATAGATCACCTCTATTATGTTGTGTACTTGATCCTTCTTGATCAGATGTCCCTCTATTGTTCATTACTTCCTTCCTCTATTCTCCTTTAACTAATTCTACAACTTAGATCATAATACTCTGATTACCATGAATGTCTTGGTTTGCACATGCAAAAATCTCCTTGATCATTCATTCATTTCCTTTCATGCTCATAAAAATTTTAGGGTTTTTCCTCCTTAAGAAGACCTAGGTGACTTAGGATTAGGTATGAATCAATGGTTGTGATTCATCCATGTTGCCACTTAAACCTTCCCTTTACTCAATTGGGTGCATGTCATACATAGGGATTCCAACTTAAGATTTTTCCTTATCACCAAAATATCATAATTCAATCTCTAAGTTGGCTCAAAAATGGTTTACATAAAAGTTTGTGCCAATACAAACAACTATGACAAAACTGTGTTACTCGGCATCTAAAGTCCCTGATGCTCGGCACATACTGTGACTTCAATGTCGTTACTCAACATCTAAATGACTTGACATGCACTGCTTGCTCAACTCTTGAATCACTCAGCATATACTGTCTACTCGACACTTGAGTGACTTGGCATATGAGTGACTTGACACTCACTATTTACTTAGCATGCTCTAAATTTATATGTTGTGTTTGGCATATGTTACTTGTTCGGCATTAACTAAGTAAATGGCTTAAGTAAATAGCCACTTACTTGGAAAAGCTAAATCTGAGATTAATAATCGATTATCTTGAAAATGTAGATTTTGGAGTTTTTGATCTTTTATTTTTTAATACTTTCTATAGAATTTGATTAATGTATTTTATCATAAATAAAAATTTATAAATGTACTTTCAATAAATTATTGGCTTGAAATATTTTGGATATGTGTGTGTGTATTAAAGCTATAATTTACTGCTAATTTATAAATATTTAGATGAAACCAGGTATGCCATTCAAATTGGCTTGTCATCCATCCATCTCACTAAATCAACTAACCATATAGACAATGAAGGCCAATATTATGTTTTAGTGCCATAAAATTCAAATTTTGAATTTAGGTTTGAAAATTTAATTTCAACATGTAACTTTTACAATCAATCTGTATATTATAGGCATTGGGTGTCCTCGATTTTCTTTCTAAAAGGTAGCTTGTAATATAACAACTTAAAATCTACAAATGTGACTTCTAGAGGGAACTACTTTCATTCTGTCTAGGTGATTTTGCATTATCTTTGGCTTTCGCCAATTAGTTATTCTACAATTTGCCAAAAAAAAGTTATTTTGTTTTCTATCTTAAAAGTAATCAAAATGGGTGACTGGCCCAAAAGGAACAAAGTAGTGATAAGATCACTATCAACTGATTAACATCTCACTGACTATAAAAATAACAAACTAGCCACATATATTCAATGTCAAAAACACAATACTATGGAAAGAGTAGAGCACCCAACTAGATAACCACCTACTCCTTTAGATAGTACTAAAACACTAAATAGTAGGAACTCTTCTATCAACAATATTAAGGGTAGACGCAAGAAGTTGGGTCTGAATTCCATGAAAGTCTAGGGATTGAGATCCAACTCTTTTAGAAATGGGTAGTATTAGGCTCGAGTATCTGATCTTAAATTTAAAAAATCTTTTTTATTGTCAAAAATAGGGTGCCCCTTTTTTATTTTCAAAAAAAGGGTACCCATTTTTGAAAAAAAAAATTAATTTTTTAGAAAAAGTAAAAAATGGGTACCCATTTCTAAAAATATAAAAAATAAATTAGGGATTTTAAATGTCATTTTTAATTTTTCAAAATGGGCACCATTTTTTTAATTTCAAATAATGGGTGCCTATTTCTTAAAACATGGGGCGAGAATTTTTTTTCCTACCTTAGATTTTGGTTCAGGATAGGCTTGGTGAAACCAAGCCCATGCCTTGACCTCTCAAGATTTGGCTAAGGCATTGAACTAACAAATTCATGCCTTGCCATAATTTTTAGAGGATCTTCTCAATCAATTTTTTTACGAAACAAAAATTCATTAGAGCTCTCATTGTCTTGATTTTAGAAATATAAATTTTATAGTGTTATGATTTTATTTACTATTTTTGCATTATTTTTTAATCAAAGGTTGTACGTAAATGTAAAATAGTGAGGTTCACTAAAAAATTTATTTTATGAAATTAATTTATATATCATCAATCTACATATAATTATTTTGAAGTTTTTTTTTTTTTAAGAATTTTTGAAAAAAGTGAAATTTTGATCAAATTATGGTGTCCGTACATGAGAGGTTTTAAAATTTACCTTTATAGCTAATTAAAAATTAATAATAAAAAATTTATTCAATGAAAAAATAAGGAAAAATATTATCATCAATCTTTGGTGTGTTAGGTAACTTTGTTTAAAAGGATTTACAAAAATTCATTTATGTATCAAATTATGGTGTATGTAGACAAGTGTGTTATGTCCTAAAACAAGCATTTTGAAAAAGTGGTTTTTAAAATCCATACCAAAAAAAATCTATCATATGGGTACACAAATAAATTACATATTCGAAAAGCATATTCCAAACACTAAAACTTTTATTTCTGAATATTTTTTATATTCAATATCTAAATGCATCAAATTTTGACATCAATTGACAAGAAACTTCAAAAATAGGAAAACCACTTCCACTTTTTGCCCAAAAGTGAGACCCAACTTCTTGCACTTACCCTTAACAATAGTCTTAATGTTCATATCAGCCATGTAGGTCTTAATCTTGACTATAATAATAAAACATAAAAAAAAATAAACAACTTAGAGAAAGGTCTAACCTCCATCCTCCTTCTCCTCTTGGGGGGTTGGTTTTGACAACATGTCTAGCTAGTCATCTGCAAGGAACTTGTTGAGCATCTAGACACTTTCAAAATCCTCCTTCACTCTACTCCTCATGTTTTAGTATTGTAAGAGTTGGAGTATGGTAGTTGCATCATGCATGACTTTAAAAACAAAGTCCACTAGGGTTTTGAAAATTACTCGATCTCCATTTGTATCTTCTTCAAATCCATCTCTACCCATAGGATCTTTAACTCAGCTATATCTTGCAAAAATACATTCTTATCTAGATTGGGAGTCCTAGAGTAGGTGGGTGGGGTAGGTAGGGGGAAGAATGGATTTCTTCATTTGGCTTCCTAAGAGGAGAAGTGTGAGTCATGGGGGAGTTGTCACTAGTACCCAAAGTCTCCTTAAATGATAGATCCACAATGTCCAAACTAAAACTATCTAACACATGAGATATATTTTTATCCTAAGACACTTCCTCCATATTTAGAGGGGACACTACAACTTTCTAGTACATACTAGAACCTCCTAAAGTCATTTTTTTCCTCACATGTTTCCCTTTCTCCTAACTACCTTTAAACTCGGAGTTTGAATCCACCTCTTCTAGGCTCTTGTATTTTTCTAGTATTTTTTTCTTATTGGGGTTTGAGGAAATTTTGTTAGTATGTCTCGTACCCCCAATTACTTCTATACAAACCTCACCCAAATTCACACTCAACTCCATTTTAGGGATTAATTGGATAAACGATACAGTTGGAGTATCCTTAATTTTGAGGCCGCAGAAAGAGGGGGAGTTATAAGAAACAACAAGGGTGTTCAAAATTTAGGTTATCACATCCAAAGAGGAGGTATTGGGTGCTTAAGGCTATACTAGAACAATATTCTGGGGGGACAAATAGCCTAGTGAAACTTTTACAAGTGAAAGATAAGAATAGTGTAATTTTTATCCTTTCTCTCTACACTTCTAACATCCATTACTATCCCTTCAAGATCATGAAATAAGAAATAGAAATGAAATATCATTATGGTAGTGAAAATGGTTTAGCAAAGGGAAATAATAGTAATTGGTAACATTGAAGTGGCCCTCCAAGGTAAGATACTTCATGGTTAGATAAAACATCTCATTCCATGACCCTAACAAAATTTATCTATTGAAACTACCTCTCATGTGTAGTGGCTCCTCATTGACCTTGAAGAACCATTTATACTTTTTTCCTCTACAACCTTGGTAACACATTTCCATTTTCTACCATCGAAAGATAGGCTAGTCACCTAGGCTATAACTTAATTAGCTCAAAGGTGATGTTAATAATAGTAACTTCGGTCCTTCCAAGTATTCACTAGCTACATGCATACCATTTTTTCATGACCTTTTATAGCCTCAATGAAAGGTAGGAACCCACCCTTAGTAATGGGCATCCATGTACATGCACTCTTGCACCCATGAATCAATTCTATCTCTATCACCACCCATATCAATGAGACTACAAGGCTCCTTTAGTTCTTCCAGTATGAAAGCCTTAAGGTTATCACAAAGAAAGGTAAAATTGGGCTTGCAAAGAAGGTGTTTGTTAAAATGGTGTCTACTAGTGGAAGGAATAAAAAGAAATCTTTTCAAAGAGTTCTTTTTCTATAATAATTATTTAAACTTGAGTGAAAAATCACATGAAAACAATACTCTGGCATATGAGATCAATTAATCAAATGGACACTTCCATAAATAGAGTGATCTTGGTGATCATTAAAATAATGATAAAGAGGGACTTTGGATTCATCATTAATGCACCATCTCCAATTGTACTTGATGGAATAGTCCCAAATATTTCCAAAATCCATATGGAAATAATTTTTTAATAAACTCAAGATAGGATAATAATAACTTAACATGAAATCACTCCTTTTGATGTCATCAACTACAGTACAGACACAAATAAAACCACTAGGATAGATGGAAAATATTTCAAGCCTCGACATTTTTGAAGTGTTTGCATGTATCTTTGCTCTCAATAAGTGTTTGAAAATCCATAAGGAGGCATGCCAGTTGTCTCCAACACCATAATCCAATCACCTCTATTTCCAAACCTAACATGTGTATTTTCCACCCTATTCCCTTCCTAGTATGTGTTAGAATTTAGTTTCCTCCATTCCTTCAAGGAAAGGCCACACATTTTTCAGGGCACTTCTCATCACCCAACCCATAATTAAGTGTTAATTGAAAGTGTCAATTACAATTTTTGAGTCTCCTTCCACTAGGATCCTATGTTTTCCTAGGTAGGTCATGAATTTAGGGCCCCATACATGGATTCCACTATAATAGAAGAGTTGGTGGAAAACTTACTAGAGTAGGTTGTAATAAGCTTTCTTCCCCATCTCTAAAAATCCCACCTCCCATAGCTAGACTATGCTTTGCTTCAATGATAGTTAGTATAATGACTTTGTAACTGAGGATTGGATATCCTTCTTATAATGACTCTGTATTTTCAGAAGTGCCAAATTTCATACTATAATAACTTACTAAGCTCATTAAGTTGTCAACTAGGGACATAAACTAGAAATGATGCCTGTAAAGTATATTCTCTAATCCATTATAAATGTGATCATAACTATGCAATTGAAATGCTAAAGGAAATACTAAGTTAAGATATGAAATAGAAGCATAACCTATTGCTTTGGAATAATGCTACAAATAGGAAACTAAACTATTTTCCTATGTTGTAGGAAACAACCAATAGTTTTGTTACCATATGGTTGTAGGAGCAACAGAGTTCTAAACAATTGTATTAAATTGTAAACTAATTCCTACCTAGCTATGAACTAAGTTGACCTCACACACGGGTGTTGGAAATAATCAAGACTAGCTAGGTTATTGAGAGGAGAGGGGTGAATCAGTAACCTCAAAACTTTTGAACAAATTCAACACTTAATAAAAAAATCCATTTACCATCAATAGATCTAATCTACTACATGCATGAGAAATTGAAAGCACAAAACACTTTGAACACAGTATTTGGTGACCTAGAAACCTTCCAAATAGAAAGTAAAACTGGGATGGGGATGATACCCACAAAACTTCAATACTATATTATAAAGTTCACATGTTAAGGCTTACAATGATCACTTCTAATGATCTGCCCTGTTAGGAGCAATTAGGACTGCTAGGTCCACCTTGTTTGAGGTTTTACAAACATACAATGAAGTATGCACTCAGTAAAGAGATTTAAAGCAAAGATTGTTAAGTCTACCTTATTAAAGGATTTGAATTTGATTCACCTATTAGGATTAAATAGTAGATCTAACTTACAACTGAATTTTTGATTAAGATCCTTCAAATGTTGATCACCTCTTTGTGATAGATGTAACTTGACTGCTCTTGATTTGGCCTTGCACAACACTTTGCTCTATTGTTGATTCACATTCACATGCTCTTCATTTTATTCGCATTCACTCTTCTCAAAATTACTTCTTCAAAAAATTACACTTGGGTATGATACAATACATTACATATATACCATCCCAAATCTCATAATTACAAGGTCAGCCAAAACACAAGATAACACCAATATTACCAAGTCAGCCCAATGTAGAAACTTGGGTTTTGAAAGCTGACTTGGTGAATTTCTGATACACAGTGTCCACTACATTACTTGGCATCATCATGCATTTAGTAGAAGTAGAGGCTTGGTCCACTAATCACTCAACATAGCTTCAAACTTGGTATACATTGGAGACTCTATAGATACTATGTCACTCAATAGAAATTGAATTCCATGTTTACCATGCCTACAATCGATAAACACTACTCATTTCATCACTTGGTTAACACTTGCTTCACATCACAAGAATTGAAGACTTAGTAGACACTATGAAGCTCAATAACCACTAAATAGCTCAGTAAGAACTGAATTGCTCTATCTAAAGTACTAGACTTTGTACTACCTATATTCACTTGGTAACCACTAGAATGCTCAGTATGAACTGTGAAACTCGGTAACCATTGAATTGCTTAGAAAACACTGGAGACTAAACAAAGAGCTAGGTAACCATACAAAATCTAAATAAGTGTTGTGACTAATAATGAACATGACTTAATGCCAACAATATCTCCCATTTGGCATTAGTGACAAAAACACTTATTAACCAAAACTTATGTACAATGACATGTTGATTTTGATTTTTGATTTTTCAAAATTTGTCTTCGTAATTTTGCTGTATATACATTTTGCATGTCTCCACCATACAATGTGCATATCATATCAAGCATAATAACATACTGAGTGTATATACAAATATCTCTTCTCCTTAATCTCTCCCCCTTTATATTATGCACAAGTCTCTCCCCTTTTTATTTTGTACATATGTATCTCCCCCTTTTTGACAATAATGCCAAAGATTTATACACAATATAGTTATAAAGAGACACCAAAATGTGAGAGAAACTCATAATGTACCTTAAGAATGAGAGTTAAGGTCTTGCCCCAGTCTTCTTACAAAATTTTGCAGGTTTGAAGTGCAACTAGGACTTCTTCAAAGAGTTCAATCATATGATCTGGAATTGAAAAATTGTTGTCATGGATCAATATTTTTGAATAAGCAATGTGCTTCTACACTGTATCCATGATAGGAAGGATCATGTTCTAGATGTCTATTAGTATAGACCAAATCCTTGCTTCCTCTCTTAATAACTCTACCTGCATATCTGGTAGGAATCTAACTCTTCTTCTTTCTCAGAATCTTCTTCATCTTCACCTTTTCCCTTGGTAAGCATAAGAGGGGCATTTGTTGTTTTCAATTTGGATATCCTCCTCTTACCTTTATTCACTGCCTATGGAAGCTTTATCTCGAGTTCTATTATGGATTTGGCTTGATCATAAGTTCCAAAGATAGGGGCCTTTGGATCTATAGGCTCATTAACTAGGGCTTCAATTATTTCCTCCATTTCATCAATATTAACCTCATAAGGAAGAGGTTTCACCCATACTATTCTAGGTCTTATTGCCTGGATGTATACTCTATCACAATCAACCATAAAAAAGACATCATCCTTATAATCTTCAACCATTTTTTGTGGAATTTGGAACCTATTATTCATCTTTTCCTTAAAGGCTTCAAAATAGTTGTCCATGATACTATCAAAATTCTCACCCATTTCTACAATAAACTCATTAATCTGATATAACACGGGTGTGTCTTTTCTCCATACCATTGTGCCTTTAGAAGGGAAAAACTTTTGAACATAAAAGAACAAACATGTTAACAAAGAACCAAATTTGCATGGGTTATTCTTCGAGGTTCTAATGCTTTCCATGTTCTTATTTAGCTACTTCAACATTAAGTCTGCTAGGTCATATTCCAAATTCTTCTTAACAACCTTGTAAGCTAGGTCAACTACCTCACAAAACACACTATTTAGTTGACTAGAGCTATAAATCTTATGAGCAATAATATGAATGCCAAATTTGAGTTCCACATCAGATATATTGCTAATTCTTAATCCTCTACCATCCCACTCAGCTAAGGTTTTCTTTTGAAGCTCATCCTGACCTAGGGTTTTCATGACTTTAACCTTCTTAAGCATAGGGAGACCAATAATATGATGAATCATTTTCTTCATAATCAGAACTGGCTACTTGAACCACAATTGATTGTTATAGAATTGGCTCAAGATATATCTAATCCATTTAATCTAAAAGCTTCATGGAAGGTGAGGAATATGGGTTAAGCCTTTCTCCTCTAGGTGTTTATGCATAGATTTCACCTAGGGCACTATCCATTTCTAGGGTTCCTATCTCTTGTACAACATATTTTAAATGAGTTCAAATATCATTGATAAGGATTACCTTTGGTGGTATTTGTGACTAAACTCCATTTGGGTCGAGGGTTTCTGCAATCACGGGTACCAATTTGAAATTCAGAGCTTTCCATTCAACCCTCGCACCAACATCTTTGATCCTTTCTTTACCTTGCTACTACTACTGTTGAATGCCATGATTACTCAGTACAATGAGAAAATTATTTGGTTTGCTATAGATTATGCTCAAGATCACTTGAATGCTCTACAAATTTCTCTAATCTGAATATGCTAAAATCACAATGGAAATGAAGTTGAATTCCTACCTTTTAATGAAAAATTTCCATTAATACTACATTACTCGGCATCATCATGCATTCAATAGAAGTAGAGGCTTGGTCCATACTAATCACTCAACGTAGCTTGAATTTGGTATACACTGTAGACTTGGTATATACTATGTCACCTAGTGAAAATTGAATTCCATGTTTACCATGCATGCACTCGGTAAACACTACTCATCTCATCACTTGGTCAACACTTGCTTCACATCAGAAGAACTAAAGACTTGGTAGACACTGTGAAGCTCAGTAACCACTAAACTGCTTGGTAAGAATTAAACTACTTAGTTTGAAATATTGAACTTCGTACTGCCTATATTCACTTGGTAATCACTGGAATGCTCGGTATGAACTGTGAAACTTGGTAACCACTAAATTTCTCGAAAAACACTGGAGACTGATCAAAGAGCTAGGTAACCATAAAAAATTTGAATAAGTGTTGTCACTAATAAAAAACATGACTTAATTCCAACAATGGTCCCCCACATAAGAGTGAATGAATAATAACTCAGAGATTAAGAATGATGAATATCATTTCATTCATGAGTGGAACACAAGTACACATTGTAGCAACAAAATTATAATTATCACTACTATTGGATTACAAGAGAATTCCCACATAAAATTAGTTATCTTAGGAATCTAAGCTCCAACTTATTTATAACATCAATATAAAATAGAACTCCCTAAATCTAGGAACCAACAACGTTAGGGATATGACAATATTGAAGATACAAAACAACATCATTTAATACAAGAGAAAGTTACATTTAGTTGCACATGAATTCAAAGTTCATGACTTCTAGATTTACTCCATAATGTATGATAGCTACTTTGACTCATCCTACAATGGTAACCACTGATAAATAGAAGTAATAGAATTATTATGAGCTCAAAATGGTTAGCCAACTTCTTATCACTACTTTTTTTGCTGATGTTGACTTCTTCTTCCCTTGCTAACTTACCATTTCCCTACAAATGATTAATGTACACATGTAAAAATCACAATACATATCCAAGATAGAATTCATAGTAACTTTGTCTTATATTATCATTTATCTTATCACATGGCTACATGAAGAACTGGTCAATCAATGCAAGATAGAAAGATAAAATATTTCATTCCATTCAGCTATATAGCATATATGTACAATATATTCATTCAATCTTAGAAATTTTTAAGTGCACACTCGTATAACAATATAACATAGGCTTGTTTTTACCTAAATCTAAAACAATATAACATAGTCAGTCTGAACAAGTCCATCAAAAAATCATAAAGTTTCCATGTCCTATCCATAAAAACACATAAAAATATGAACCAAATATGCCTTAAATTGGCCTCATCACCCTAAATAGAAATAAAATAAGGTTTCCTTTCTTAACCCGATTTTTAATGTGATGATTCAAATTAATTAAGCACTCGAAAGTGATCAATGCAGAAATGGATCATGTGATGGAAAATAGGGAGAGATGGGGTTATATGATCTTTATATTATGGTGGAGTATGTTCTTAAATCTTGGAATGGATAAATGACAAATACTAACCTTGAATATAGAAAGTGTTGTTTTCTAGTGTCTGTATGCAGTTTTGGGGATCTCTTTAACCTATTTTGGAGTGGAAATGTCAAAGCAAAGAAAACCAAGAAATATTTTTCCTTTTTGAAGGGAGGTTGACCTTAACCCTAATAGTAGGGCACAATCTTACTATGGGGCACAATTGTACCCCAAAAAGTCAACCTTCACCTACACTACTATGATGGAATTTCTATTCGCAGATCTCACAAGTTCAATAAAAAGGATTTATGAATTTTCTCTTCAATTTGTTGTTCCACTCCTATATTTGCAATAAAAATGGTTTGTTTGTTTGGGTGGGTGTTTTTCTTGGTCAAATCTCAATTTGGAATCAACCTTAAAATTGAATTGAAATTGCAATATATGTAAACAAAGTAAATGAAACAATTCACCTTGCTTATATTGAAATCCTTGTGGAGGATTTGAATCCTTGAATCCACAAGTATAGATGCTCCAAATGTATGTAGGATATCTAAAATCTATAGCATTATATCTTCAACACCAATCTTGAATGTATCTTTGCATATGAAAAGGCTTCAATGAATGTGGATGAGATCTTCAACAAGAGGGCTCTATAGAGATTGAATCCTTCAATGGATAAGAATGGATCTCCTTGATGAATTGGATACTTGAACACTTGAATGCTTGAATTCTTGATAGATAGTAGATCTTCACTTTATAGAATAATGGAATAAGAAAGGTAATAGTTCATTTGATCTCCTAATGCATCTTAGAGAAAAATGAGAGGAGGAGGCTTCCTTATAAAGAGATATAGAGCACTAACTCCTAGAGAAGGCCAACATAGGAACATTAAATCCCATTTAACCTTAACCCCTAGGAATACATATAGATTAAATGTAATTTAAGAGTCTACCATTTTGAAACTTGAAATAGCCAACCACGATGTGGGAAATAGAAACTTTTTGAAACCTAATGTCCTGAAACTCCCAGAAATTGAAAAATGGACCTAGGGTCAAGGACAAGGTCGAACATGCCCTAGGTCAGGGTGAAGGTCATCCTTGACCTAGATCATGGTCAAGGTTGACCTTGATCCACTAGGTCATCCTTGACCCAGAAGTCAAAATCTTCAGTTTCACAAAGCAAGTTGTCAAAAATAGGCTATAAATGAGAGAGAGAGAGAGAGAGAGAGAGAGAGAGAGAGAGAGAGAGAGAGAGAGAGAGAGAGAGAGAGAGAGAGAGAGAAGCAAAACAAGGGAAAAGAGCTAGATCCATGAAAATACCCATTCAAGGCACTTAACATGACCCCATACCACTTACTCGAATGCCTAAACACTCTTAACATAAAAGTGCTTCCATTTTAAGACGATACATTTACCTCCCACTTTAGCAAGAGTATGGACTTGATGCAAACTCTTGATAAAGTAGATCACAATGAAAAGATAACATAATTAAAATCAAAGAGACAAAGAGATCCTCAAGACCCCCAAGACTTAATTCTTTATCAACTCTAAGGTCATAATAAGAGAGACATCTCTAGAAAAAGAGAAAAAGAAAAAGACTGTGATTTTCTCACGCAATGAGAACTTATGTCCCATTGCGAACAACACAAAGAAATTGTGCAGCTAGAAAGATGGCATTGAACTGCCTAGTGAATGTGGCTATTCACTAGTCAACCCATCAAGGATTCACTCTTAAGAATATTCTATTCTATAAGACTAAAACCAAAAAGTAAAAAGAGATCCACTCTTAAGGGAACCTTCAACCTTAAGGGATCAAAAATATATTTGAAATTTGAGGGATCAAGAGATCCTAAAAAATAAATCCAAGCTTTTAGAATTAGTCACTAATCCAAAGAGGAAGAAAAAGTATCTTGAAAGGTAATATATATGTATTGAAAAGTGTGTGTGTGTGTGTGTGTGCAATAAGTGAGCAGATCGTATGACCCCATGTTAAATTAATTTCTAACACTTTAATAGGAGTAATGGCTTTGATAGAAACATAAAAAATTCCATGCATTATGTTTCCACTATGAAATGCCCCTAGATGAAGACAAATCAAGGGAAATAATATAGAAACATATGGAGAACATATAATGGATCTACCTACTCTGGGGTCAGTATGATCATAAGATAATATATATATATGATATTATTGTAAATGAATTGACATCATTCCCTACAGAAAGTAGAACTACAATCACAAAAGAGGAAAGATCACATATGAAATATAAAAAGAAGAATCTCTTCAGACCATGAGCTAGAGACAAAAAACAATCAATGCTACCAAGTTGTGAATCCAAGCATATTATATAAGGAAACATGTACAAACAATAGCACAAGTACAACATAACATGAAACAACATATGTAGGAATAGAGATACATATAGAAGAATAATACAACAAGTTTGATGCTTTTATCACCTTATACCAAAAGAGCAACAAATATTGTATAAAATAATCTAACAAAATTTATCAAACATATTACAATAGAAGAATAGTACAAAAAACAAACACACAAAGGGATACCATGAAGGACTAGCCAATCAAGTGTGAATCCTACTCTCCGTATCTCATTTTTTATCATTTAGGGAAGGTGGATTACTTGCAAGAGGGACTATATCCAACATATTAGGAATGATAGCTAGTTCCAAACAAGGATCCTCTTCAGAATCACAATGTTCAATACTAGGTGTAAGTGTTAATTGCGAGAAAAGCATATTAGGTAAATCAATGTCAATGTCAATAGTTTCATATTCATCATTAACATCATCAGCATCATCAAGAGTATCTTCTTCATCTAAAATAATCAAAATAAGATCTAAGATATGAATAGAATCATCAGAATCATGTAACTTATTATCAGACAACTTCTTCTAACAAATCATGCATAGTTGTATCCAACAAAGGTAAAGATATTAGAAGAATAGAATTATGAGCTTTAGCATGATTCTTTTTACAAAGTTCGTTAGCAAATTGATTACATTTTTCCTTACTTGAAATTTTTTGAGAACTAGGAGGAACAATGACAGGATCCTTTATAGGTTCTATAGGAGGATTACTAGCAGACTGACTAGCAACAGGAGGAGCTTGATTAACAATTGTAGAAGCCATAGATAAAAGAGGTATGGAAGGTGTAGGAAAAAGACCATGGTTAAAATCTTTAGGAGGTAAACTTAACTTGAAAATATTATGATGCTTATAGACACTATATGAATGGAAAAGATGATTAGGTCAAAAAGAAAATGAATTAGGTAAAGAAGGCCAAAAGAAGTCAATGATAGTAGAATCCCTGGGCCTAGAAGTATGATATAAACTATGATTAATTGTCTTGACTTCATCATTACAAATAAACTTAAGAAATTTATGAATAGGTGAAGCAATAACATGCATTACATTTAACCATGGTAAACCAAGCTTAACTTGAAATTGATCAAAAGTAGGAACAACAACAAAGGTGGTGGTCACAATCTTTCCACAAAGTTGAACCAATAAATCAATATAACCAAATGATAGATAAAGAAAACCATTACAAGTTTGAATTCATACATCTGATTTATCATAAAAATAATGTTGCAAAGTTTTCATAAAAAGATTTTCTATTGTAATAACATTGACTAAGGAGGTAGGATCACCAAGACAACCACAAGTGAGTATCTCAACAATCTTAGCATAAATATAAGGGGACCATCAAGAGAGTTAATAGCCTCAGAATCATCAAAGGTAATCATAAGTTCTCGAGGTCATTTTTTCTTAGGTTGTTATCAAGGTTTATGTTGAGGCTTCAATTTAGGCTTAGGTTTTAGTTGAGGTGGAGCTAAAACTTTTGATTGAAGTAGAGGTTGAGACTAAGGTGGAGATATAGATTGAACCACATGCTCCACTTGATTAACTACTTGATTAAGATCATCCATCTTTGAATCATACACAATATCTATAGAAGATGGCTAAGCAATAGTATTAGTATCATGTGTAGGTAAAGGATTCATATAGATGTTTAAATTTTGATTAGGAGGAGAAACATATTTATTCCCACTACCATCAAACTTATCAATAGATACAGCACTAGAATCAATTAAGTTCTTAATTTTATGTTTTAAAGAATAATATCTCTCAGTATCATGACCATTCTAACAATGATACTAAGTAAAATCTTTTAGATCAAAAGATTTAGTTGTCATTGTAGTAGGTAAAAGGGGTCGAATAGGAGGTAAAGTAATCATATTAGTAGTTAACAACCAAATAGGCCTTAAATTGGCCTCATCACCCTGAATAGAAAGAAAATAAGGTTTCCTTTCTTAACCCTATTTTTAATATGATGATCCAAATTGATTAAGCACAAGAAAGAAATCAATGCATAAATGGATAATGTGATGGAAAATAGGGAGGGAAGGGTTTATATCATCTTTCTATTATGGGGGAGTATGTGCTTAAATCCTAAAATAGATAAAAGACAAATACTAACCTTGAATCTATATAGTGTTGTTTTCTAGTGTCTGTACATAGTTTTGGGGATCTCTGTAACCTATTCTTACCTAGAAATGGGGATCTCTATAACCTATTCTTACCTAGAAATGTCAAGGCAGAGAAAACCCATAAATCTTTTGTCTTTTTGAAGGGAGGTCAACCTTGACAAGAAGGCACAATCTTACCCCAAAGCAGAATTGTACCTCAAAAATTTGACCTTGATGTGCACTTCTTTAATGAAATTTCTATTCATGGATCTTGCAAGTTGGACAAAAAGGGTATTTCAATCTATTCTTCAATTCATTGTTCCACACCTATATCTACAAGAAAAATAGTTTATTTTTTTCGATAGGGGGTTTACCTTGGTCAAACCCTAGTTTGGAATTAACCTTAAAATTGAATTGAAATTGTAATATATGTAAACAAAGTAAATGAAACAATTCACCTTGCTTATATTGAAATCTTTGTGGAGGATTCAAATCCTTGAATCCACAAGTATGGATGCTCCAAATGTATGTAGAAATGTATGTAGAATGCCTTAAATCAATGGCATTAGATCTTCAACACTAATCTTGAATGTATCTTTGCATAGGAAATGGCTTCAATGAATGTGGATGAAATCTTCAACAAGAGGGCTCCATAGAGATTGAATCCTCCAATGGCTAACAATGGATCTCCTTGATGAATTGGATACTTGAACACTTAAATGCTTGAATGCTTGAATGTTTGATAGATAGTAGATCTTCACTTCATAGAATAATGGATGTAGAAAGGTAATAGTTCATCTAATCTCCAAATGCATCTTAGTGAAAAATGTGAGGAGAAGGATTCCTTATGTAGAAATCTAGGGCACTAACTCCTAGAGAAGGCCGAGATAGGAGCATTAAATCTCATTTAACCTTAAACCCTAGGAATAGGCCTAGATTAAATGCAATTTAAGAGTTTACCATTCTGAAACCCAAAACAACCAACCTAGAAGTGGGAAAAAGAAACTTTCTGAAGCTTGATGTTCTGAAACTCCTGAAAATTGGTAAAATGGACCTGGGATCAAGGATGAGGTTGACCCTACCTTAGGTCAGGTTTGAGGTCATCCTTAACCTAGGTTAGGGTTGAGGTGAACCTTGACCCACCAGATCGTCCTTGACCTAGAAGTCAAAATCTTTAGTTTCACAGAGCAAGTTGTCAAAAATATTCTACAAATGGAGAGACAAAAGCAAAACAGGGGGGAAAGAGCTAGATCCATGCAAAGACCCATTCAAGGTGCTTGACATGACCCCAGAACACTTAGATAGATAAACACTCTTAATAAGGAAGTGGTTCCATATTAAGATTATACACACCCTCATCAAAATTAAGCTTGAGCCACCCATCCAGGAAGGATGAAAATGTGTGTTTTAATGAGCTAGAAATTGGTTATCAACGATTTTCCATTGTGTTTCCACTTGATGATCCAAAGGGGATGAAGGGAGGTCTAGCTTCTTCCAAGTAGAGACCATGAGATTCTCGTCCATCATATCAATAGTCAAGATCATAAACCCTTCTGCTTCTATCTCTACATCCCTAAATATCCTATTATTCAATTCCTTCCAAATATTTTAGTAGACATATGGGGGAATCAACTTCAAGAGAATCTAGGTGGATATGTGATTAGACAAGATCAATCAACTAATATTAAATTAATGAATATTGTTTCCAATAATCTAAGAGAGGCAAAAAAAATTCAACAAGGATTCCCAAATTTGTGACACAAATGAGTAGGAGACAAATAGGTGGTACATGTCATTCTCCACCTATTTGCAGAGAATATATATGCTAAGTAATTAGAATCATCTCCTTTTTAAAATTATCAACATTTAGTATTCTCTCATGAAGCATGGACCACAAAAGAAGTTAATTTTTGGAGTCAGTTTCTTAATCTAGACGCTATCCTAGCATAGCCTAGTAACTTATGTATTAACTAGTAGAAGATAAGAGGAAAAAATAGAGAAATCACCTAATAGACATCCATCCAAAATTATTCCATCTTGAAAAGGCATGACAGGGATTATACAAAGATTAACAAGAACCTTTAGCTCCTTTTTTAGTAATAGTAGGAAGACCCCTCCAATTGAGGTCAAGGTGTTTCCATTTATGGGAGGGAGTAATATAGTCACATATTAATTGACAAAAGTTAACTTCTAATTCGTTCATGATATGAAAAAAATTACTACAGATAAAAGGCTTACCTCCTATCCAATTATCCTCCCACAATTTGATTTTATCAGCCTTATTAAACCTCAATCTTAAACCTTTTTGAAGAGCAGTTTTTTTTTCATAATATTATTCCAAATCTTAGATCCATGGGGAAGGTCCATGTCAAATAGACAATGGGTGAAGGAGGAATCATTTAAGTACTAGGTTTTCATAATCTAGTGCCAACCTTCCAAATCTTTAGCCAACCTCCAACTAATTTTAGTTTAGAGTAATTTGTTGGGATCCTAAAGTTTTCTAACTCCCAATCTACCCAAGGCTTTAGGTTTACACATAATATCCTAGTTAACTAGACTTGACTTTCTCTTCCAAACCAATGCAAAGGATTCTCCTCTTTATCCTCTCCAAAACAAAGGCCATAGAATAAGAGATTTCAAAAATGGAGAGAACCTAAATTAGGATTCCCTAAAGAGAATCCAAAAGGAGATGAAGTTAACTTGTACTATTGAGGACCTTCTCATTCCACCCTGCCAACTTCCCTTGGAACCTTTCCAAAACAAAGTTCTAAGACACCTCATTCATCACAAGAGGGAGGCCCAAGTAGGTTTCTAGGATGGAGGCCACCTAGAAACCCATAATATAAGTGACATGGGTTTGCAAGGAGGCCTTTGTGTTGAAGAAGTATACTTTACTTTTGTCAAAGTTGATATATTTGCCTCCAATTCATAGCTTCAATAATGAAGGAGGGCCCAAACAAAAAATTATCATCAACAAATTGTTGTATGACCTCCAAAGGAAGGGATATGGTAGGTTTAATCCCCTAAATGTTACCATCCTCTATTTTTAGAAATGAAGTTTCTTCCCAAAACCTGTTTCACCATAATAAAGTGGCATGAAGTGATTGGACCACATTGATGAAGACCTTTCCCACAAGTGAGAGAACCCAAAGGTGTGTCATTAAAAATAATAGAAAACTAGATCTTCCTAATCATTACTTGAATTAGATTAACAACATGGCTACTAAATCCAATATTAGACATAGCATAAAGCAAGAAATCCTAGTTAACCCAATCATACGCTTTAGAGATACCTAGCTTGAGAGCCATCCTAGACCTTCATTTTTATCTATATAATGGATGATCTCATGGGTTGAGATAGAAATATCTAATATTTTACAATCCACCACAATTTCATTATGTGAGGGGATTATAAACTTGTCCAGCAAAGGCTTGATACAATTCATGAGAACCTTATTAAAGACTTTCTACATTGTAGTACATAGGCTGATGGGTCTGAAATCTTAAAGCAACTTAGGTTCTTGGATTTTAGGCACTAGAATAATAAAAGTTTTTTTTAGGATTTTCAATAATTCAATAGATCTAACAAATTCCTTCACATCTTTTGTGAGACCATCATTGATAATATCCTAGAAGAGTTGTAGGAATGTAGGGGAGAAACCATCAGAATTGGGTGTCTTGTAAGCCTTCATAGAGAACATTGCTTCCTTAACCTCTTCCTCTATAATAAGAAAGAGGATTTATTCATTTTCAATGTTATTGAAAAAAATCAGGATTGAGAGAATGAGATGATCCCTAACCTCCAAATCTATGTTATCATTTTGTTTAGCAAAAATATGTTCAAAGAACTAGGTTGCCCATCCTTATAGATCCTCTAATTTAGATAGGGTGATGTTTTTATCATCCGGGAGGGTTTTCATAGTGTTTCTCCTTTGATGAGAAGATTTCAACTTATTATAAAAGGAATTGTTCACATGTCCCTCCATCAACCACTAGACTCTAGAATGGTTCTTCTAGAAAATTTCATCCCTAGTCATATTTTCCTTCCATTTTTACTCTAGATTTCCTCCTCTAGATGATCCTCATTTGTTGCACCCCATCTTCCATACTCACCTACAAACATTTCAGATTTTCTTCAATAACCTCATTTTTCTTGAACATATTCCCAAAGGATATTTGATCCATTTAACAACCTCCCTTTTGAGTCAGTTGACATTTTCCAGTCTCTTTTCCAACCTAAACATTGTTGTTCCTTCCACTTTGATACCCCACAAATCATAAACTGTGTCATATAATTTTGGTTGAGAATGCCACATTATCTCATAACAAAAGGGTTATGAGTCTTTCCAAGGTTTCTTCTTCCAATCTAGGATTATATGGGAGTGGTATAAGGCCATACAAGGAAGGGAATGAAGAGTTAAGGAGGAGGATATATCCAAACCAATAGACAATGGAAGTTGATCCAATCTAACTTGGATGAGGTCCTCGCCCTTCATGTTGCTAGACCAAGTAAACATGGAGCCCAAGAGCTCAAGATCCATAAATTCATTTATGCTAATGATATTAGCAAGATCTAGCATACTATCATTAAATTCAATGGATTGTCACAACTTATTAGAGGGATAGAGTGGGGTGTTAAATTCTCCCATACAAAGATTCTTTGAATTACCAATAGTGGTCATAACTTTAGTTATAGCCTCCCAGGCCAACACCCTCCTAGCCTGAGAGTGCAGAGCATATGTATTGAAGAGAAGCTAGGAGAGATCCTCATAATCAAACATAATATCTTGAAATTTATGGAAAAAAAATTAACTTTATTAAAAAACTTACATGGATTCCATAGGGTAGCTATTCCTCTAGAACCCCATTAGCTTCCACATATTAGAATCTAGCCCCTAGCCATAGACCATTGATAATATGAGGAAAACTATCATAATTCATTTTATCTTCTTGAAGAAGTAGGATATCAATGTTATTCTAGATAACCAATTGTTTAACTCAGAACTATTTTTGGGGGTTGTTTAGATCCCTTATATTATAAGAAAGGACCTTCATTTATTCATTCCCTTTTGGGAGATTTCTAAGGTTGACTTCCTTCCATTAGTAATCTCCATCTCTATAGCATGTGTTCTAGCTATTCTACCATTAGGTCTTCCAACCTTAATCTGACAACCAACATCAACCTTCGAGTTCCCCTGTGTCCTTTTTGCCCTTTACACCCTCTATTTCTATCCATATTTTTTACCTCCAGAAAGATAGGTGCATGGTTATTTTTGTCTAATTTATGCACCAAACAAGAGCTAGGAGATCCCAAGATTGAGTTCCCCCAATGTTGTTTGAAATATCCATTCATCATTAGACTAACTAGTTTTTGTAAATCATGTCCTTCCTTCACATTAATGTCTAGTACCACCTCTATTCATTAGTTAGGATTTTTTCCTTCCTCCAAAACTATGTCCCTCAAGCCCTACAAGGAAGAAGTCTAATATAATTGATATCTATAATGAAGGGCTAGAGCTACATGCCCATTGGAATAACCTCTGACTCATGTTGTACCATCATAATGGCTATAGTGTATAAAGATCCCACCTCATTACCACCAACAATGAAAACACAAAGGGAGGACACCTTTTCCTTTCCTTTTTAAAGTAAAGCATTATAGTTAGGGTCTAGGTGACCATATTTCAAAAACTATTGGAACAGGGTTGTAAGATCATAGACCAAATCTTGAGACTTCTTTCCCCACTTGGAGTTGCAGGAGATGGAGATGGCCAATGGTTTCTTAATGACCACATTAACCAAAATTATTGCAAAAACTAGCCTATACTTTGATTTAGTGACCTTATCAAGGGTGATAAAGTGGCCAAATGAGTTACCAATCCTTATAAGGACTTTTACGTTCTAGAAGTTAAGAGGAAGATCTTTAAGATGTACCCAAACAGGGGTCATACAAAGGTGAATTTTTAGGGTCAAACCCTATATTCCAACAAGCCAAGAGCATTTCATGTTTCCCATAACTCCAAGAACTTGAAAATACAAGGTTGAAATCATTCTCTACCATGAACTTGAAGAGAAATATTCCTCCTAGAAGCATCATCACCATGACACTGCCCTTAAGTTTTGAGGTGCTGCATAATTTTTGGACCATCTTAACCGAGGTCATGAATAGTAGAATATATCCTACCAAGAAGAGCTTTAAGTAGGAGGTGTTTCTCCTAGATAGGGAGTCTAGCAAGAAGATTTTGATTGTTCCACCCCCAATACAACCTTTGGGAGCTCTACTAACTCAATGTTCACTTGGGAACCTGAAACAACCTCATTCTAATGTTTCCCCACAAGAGGGAGTTGAATTCGGGTGCTAGAAACCAACTTAGAATTAAAGGTACCAAATAAAGCTAAATTATCTCCTAGAGTGCCTGACCTAGGGTAGGCAGATATGGGAATGTCAATGTAGCTAGTAAAATAGAGAATCTACCTACACTAACTAGGTGTTCAAAACCAAAAAAAAATATGGAGAACCCATGTCCAGGTGGGAGGAGCCCACCTCAGACGCCATTGAAGTGAATTTCAAAAACCTCCAATAGGTAGGAAATTTTTAGTGTAAGAAAATAAAAGTTTATTTTGTTGTTGGACATTTTCTCTAGCATTAAATTGAGTTGACTTTTTTCTTTGAAGCATCATTATTCACCTTTTATATTTGTAAAATTTGATAATGTTAAGTGTAGGGACTTAGATTTCTATTCCCTTTTTTCTTTTTTTCTTGTTTTCCCTTCATATTAGATTTATGATATGATTTTTCATTAATTTTACAATATTTAATATTAATTTAAAATATTTCTCAACATAGAATATAAATATTTTTTCTTTGAAATTAAGATTATCTTACATATTTTTTGATATCAATTTAGAAATATAATTTAGAAAAAATGATTTTCCAAAACTTTCTGGATATTTAAAATTCATAGATAATAAAATAGGGATAATGAAGCTATCATACTTGGTATAGGAGCTAAATTTTTCATAGTGTTTAAGAATCATGTATCAAAAATGTTATTTTTTTAGAAATATTTATACCTATATTCAATCTTATATATTCATTTCATTATCATAAGGAAGATTCTAGTGAAATGATAGAACAAATATGCAACAAGAGTGCCCTAAGAAGCAAATGGAAGAGCTACTAAATAGTAGAATTGGTAGAAGTAGTAGGGGAAAGTAGTATAAAGAGTATCTTGTCAAATGTAAGGATAGAGTAATAGAATATTCTTAATGGATTTCTTAAATTTAGGAATAGTATCTTAAATTTCCTCTATCCTTGACAAAGTGAGAGGCTTGAAGACCTTGAGAAGGATATGTTCGTCCTTCTTGGATAGTTCATTCAAATGGCATTATTTCTTTGGTTGTTGAGGTGTCCCTATTTTTCTTCTATTATTTTGTGCTTCATGTTTTAGATTTTGTTGTTGGCTATTGTTATGTCTTTGTTAAGGGTTACTTCTTGTTTCTTGTAGCTATTTTGATGGTTTATGTTTTCTACTGAAAATATGTCTTACGAGAGACTACTTGGGATGCAACTTGTTCTCTTAGTATCTTTTTTGTTGGCTTATGGTTTTCATTGAAAATATTCTTCTAAGAGATTGTAAGGGTTTTAGGATCCCTTACAAACCTATTTTAACCTTTATCAAAAAATAAAGTGAGAGGCTCATATTTCCATATCCTTGTGTATATAACATAGCATCATGTTTGTTTATTATTTTTTACCTATAGGTTTATATATATTCTCATGTAAATGTAAGTCTCCTAATATAGTAGAGTTTTTGACATTATAGAATTCTTATTTTGTATGTTAACTAGTCATGCAATATTAAAACATTTCTCAAGAAGATAAGCATGATGTCATGAAACCTAGAATAGGGGGTCAACCAACTCGACACTGTTGAGCTACTTGGCAAAGAAATGGTCGAATCACTAAGTCAAAATAGGTACCATTTAGAAAATAAAAATATCAAGACAAGGTTAAGCAATGTTAACTCTCAAAAAATTGGCATGTTAACCCACCAAAAAAAATTAACAATAACATTCCAAAAAATGCACAAGACAAGCATAGAGATAACATAAATGCAAGAGACTAGAGATATGCAAGATCATTTTCTTTCTTACTTTCTATTAACTTGAAATAAACTATTACAAATCTGGAATAAAACTAAAATCCCAGAAAACCTAACAACTAACTACTATTGTTGTTTATAAAATAGACTTGTAGCTATATGTGGTTGCATATAATAAACCTAGAGCAATCACTGCTTAGACAGAATAAAATTTCACTTTCAAAGCACAAAAACTTTTACAGTTTTTTTTTTGGCCAAACATTATATTTATATTTATAATAACTAGTTCAAAATAGCTCCTAGAGAAAAGAACTAGAAAAGAAAAACTTTGGTCATTGCCTGATACAAAAAGGATATAGAAGAAGAAATATTACATCAAGAGAGAGTATCTATCAACACTAATGATTTTTTTCCTTGAGATTCCCAAATTGAGAATATTGTGATTACAAAGAACCCAAAACTCACATGAATATAGCTCATTGTTAGGTGTCAGAGACAAAACCAAGAGCCAAGCCAAAAACTATCATAAAAGTTTCCATCATTGATCTTCATCCATAACTCCAATTAAGACTGTGATATTAGAAAGCCATCTAATGCAAGTGTAATCCAAGATCTTGAATTGCTATAATATTTCAAAAGAACAAGTGAGATCCATAAAAGTAAAAATATATGAAATCATAGAGAAGTTGTGATTTACTATCAAATAATATATGAGAAGGACTCAACATTATTCTAAACATATTCTTTTATCATAATATTAATCAAGTTGGGAAAATCAAGGAGGTTAAGTGGGGAAAGAAAAGAGTTAATATAAACCCCATCAGTACCCAAATTAGTCAGACAATCAGCTAAAAGATTACCTTCTCTATAAGTATGCATGATGTAACATTCAAAGATTGAATCAAGAAGAGACCATACTTGATGCAATATATACTATATGGACCAATTATATACATGATGTTTAATACATGCATTAATAATAATGGATGAATCCCCTTCAACATGTAACTTAGATGTAGATAGTGATTTTGCAAGCTCCAAACCAAAAAGCAAGGCCAAGGCCTCAACTTTGTTATTGGTACATGAAGGGAGAGGAGATGATTTTGTTGTAATCACATGACCTTTAAAGTATCTACTGATTATGTCATAGCCAAAGTTTCCTAGATTTCCTCTAGAAGTCCCATCAAAATTGAGTTTAAAATAACCCTCACTTAGAGGAATCTTGGAAGGACACAAAGGAGCAAGAAGATGAGGAAAAAGTAATCCTTTCCACTAATGAATAATATAGCCATCCCAAGGAGGAAAAACATGTTTACCCTTATATTTACTTACTAAAGCATTAACAAGATAAAAAATTGATCTCTCTAATCCTTCCATAAATTGAGGGATTGGAGATGATGTTTGTCTAAAAATTATCTTGTTTCTTTCCCACCAAATTGCCCATCCTACAGATGTAGGGATGAACTTCTAAAGACATGAAAACATTGATTCAAAATTTAAGATTGGTTATGCCTGGAATAAATCCCATAGAGAGCTAGGTAATGGTTAGGTAATGGCATATGAAAATTAATCTTGTTAATTATAAAATGCCAACAATCTTGGGCAAAAGGATAGTTTAAGAGGAGGTGATTTGTTGTTTCTATAACTTGCAAACAAAGCACACAATTAAAGGGATCAGAAATGTTCAATCTATGAAGATGATCACTAGTTGAAATTTGGCTCTTTAATGCAAGTAATGCAAAGCATCCTACTTTTGGCAGAACTAAGCTATTCCAGCATAATTTAAAGGCATGATATGTGGTCTGATTAAACTAGTTGTGTTGGAGAGCTAAGTATCCTTGTTTAATAGAGCATTTCCCATCTTTAGTTGTAACCTAGAAGAGGCAATCTAGCTTATTAGACATAAAAACAATCCTTTTAGCTAAAACAAGTTTGAAAGAAGTAGCCTGTTTGTGGGATATAGGAAGAATTGAGGGGTCTTGCCAAATGACTAGCCCTATGAATCTATGTATAGCTAAGACATAATTAGAAAAATATGTCATCCAAGATTGAACCACTATGTTTGAGAAATCCTTTAAAGAATCAATAGTGGTAGGGGGGAACCCATTCCATGAATCAAACCAAAAATTGACACTATCCCCATTGTTCACTTGCCATGATATGAATGAAATAATAAATTCTCAAGAAGCCATCATGAAATCCCAAATGAAAGAGCCCTTTGGTGGGTCTAGGATAGTAAGAACTCTAGAAGGTTCCAAGTTATCTAAATATTTCTCTTGTAAAATGTGAAACCATTTGGCAAAGGATTTTTCATACATTTGCCAAACAAGTTGAGCACCAAAAGCCCTATTCATATTAGTAATGTTGGGAAGTCTGACACCTCTTTTTCTATAAGGGATTGACATGGCATGAATAGAAATTAGATGTATTTTCTTCTATCCATTCATATTATCATACCAAACAAAGTTGTGGATTAAAGTTTCAAGGTAAGAGACGATATCTTTGGTGGCTTGTAGAATGGAGAAGTAATAATTAGGAATGGCAGAGAGAAAAGTTTTAATAAGTAAAATTATATCTAAAAGGATAACCAGCAAACGTTCCAAGCACTAATTCTACTTTTGATACAATCAATCACAAATTTCCAATAAGAGGGTTTGTTTAATCCCATAAAAAATGGAACACCAAGATAAGTAGAAGGAAAATGATCAAGGGGAAAACCAAGAAGATGGATTATTCTTTGAGTAACCAATTGAGATGTGTTAAAAACATAAGTTTTAGATTTACTTTCATTGATACATTGTCCCAAAACTTGTGAATATAGATCAATAGCTTTCTTCATACTTTGTACTTCTTGATGATCCAAAGAGTAAAGTATCATCAACAAAAGAGAATGGGTTATGGACAAGGATGTAGCAACAATATTGATACCTTTCCACAACCCATTTTGATTAAAAGAGTTAATAAGTCTACTAAAGGACTCTTCCATAATGATAAACAAGAATGGAGAAAGAGGGTCACATTGACAAACTCCTTGGAAAGAGGAATAGAAACGTGTTGGTGCACCATTAATGAGAATACAAAAATGTGCACTTGAAATGCAAGCTTTAATCCATTTACACCACCTAGAAGAAAAACCAAATTGATAATGGACGAGAAGAATAAATGACCAATTTAGTTTATCGTATGCCTTCATCATATCTAATTTGGCAACAAAGGCAACAAATATTATATTCTTTGATGGAATGAAGGGTCTCATGGGCTATTATGGATCCCTTAGTTATTTCTCCAGGAACAAAACCCCCTTGTTTTTTATATATAATTTTTAGAATAATGGGCTTAAGTCACAGATAAATAGTCTTTATGATAATCTTATAGATAGTGTTAAATAAAGAAATAGAGCAGAAATTAGCAAAAGAATAGGGATCATTAACCTTTGGGGTGAGAGAAATATTTGTGGTATTAAAGTTCTTCAAAATGGAAATAGTTTTCCTAGATTCTTCAAGAAACTAAAAATAAATGACATCCCAACATTTTATAAAAAATAATGCAGTGAACCCAGTAGCAGGCATAGAAAAAACTATAACATGTATCTCAAAAAGAGTAAATGAGGCCATTAAAATCAAATTGTCTTTTTGTGTAATCAAAGATGGGGGATTATGCGATGGAGGAGAAAGTATATTAGAGAAGAACCTTACACTTTCATTTTGAATACCCTTAACATCAAAAATCAAATTTCCTAGATGGTCATGAATTGTAAAGATTGTGTTGTTAGCATTTTTTTGTTTGGTAGATGCATGAAAAAACTTAGTATTCTGATCCCCTTGTTGAATCCACAATTCTCTAGACTTTTTTCTACAATACTATTCTTCTCACTTACATAATTCAGACCACTCCTCTTGCAAATTCTTTTGTCTTGAATGCATATCAGCATTTAAACCATGGATTAAAATATGTTCATTAATCTCATCTAGTTTTTCTTCTACCACCTTTTTCTCCTCAAAAATATTTTTAAAAACATGTTTATTCTAGATCTTGATAAGCCCTTTGACATACTACATATTCTTATGAAACTAAAACATTTTGGTTCCTTACTCTAGTGGAGCACCTTCCATCATTGTTTTAAGAGGTCATCAAAGTGGGGATGATGATACCATACACTTTCAAACTTAAAAGATGGTCTAGAAAGACTAGTAAGAGGAGAATCTGATGGAAGAATGGACAATTGAATATGAAAATGGTCACATTCAGAATATGGCAATATATCTTATTGGATAGTGTAATTCGCCAATTTTCAACATTGTGAACACAAAAATCTATCCAATCAAACTGTAATCTGATGGAATCCGGCTCTTCTATTAGTCCAAGTGAAAGATTCATCTTGTGGGGGAACATCAAATAGAGCATTATTGTTAGGAAAGTCATTAAATTCCTAGGTAGCTATAGGAGGAGGAAATAATACCTCCATACTTATCTCTAGGATGAAGAATGGCATTAAAGTCACCAACAAAAATAAGTTTAGCACCTACTAATTTCTAGATAAAACCTGTAGGACTAAGCCATATAAACTTTGTTTATCTAACGTAGGGGTAGGGCCATAAACATTAATCAAATGGAATGAAAGTTCATAGTGTTGAATAGATAAAATTTTCCAATTAGTTCTCTAATGAAGATGTTGGGCCTTGATAGTCTTAGGATTCCATAATACAACAATGTAGTGCTTGCCCCTAAGTCGCATTTCAGTCATCCTTGTCAAACTCTTTTAGGCCAATTTTATGTTTGATGATTAGTATTATTATTTTAGAGATTATCAGATGTTGTTTTACACTCAGTTTATTATATGATGAGATTACTTGGTACTCTATATTTCATGCATGTATGATGATTATTCAATGTTTTCAGTTATCGATGATGATTAGTTAGATGGTTTATTATCACATGTGCTTTCTTATGGATACTTACCCCATACTGCATGTGTATGGTGTGCGTATTTTTTTCCTTTATGTATGGTGTTTCTGATGTAGTTAAGGAAGGGAGTCGTAGTCACCTGCTAGTCGGGATCTACACGATGCACCACTTCCTGCCATTGTCTATTTAGCTTAGAAAATTTATGTCTGTACATGCATGAATTTTATGCAAGTTGCAAGTAATGGGTATCGACTTTCCTAAATTGCCAGGATGAGCGTACCCTATCACATTATCTCAATGGTAAGATAGGGGAGATAAACTCTTAAGTCCAAATCCTAAACTCTTTAGCCAATTGTCCTAATTGATAATTAGGACAAGTATCTGAGGTAAGTACCCTCTGACTGCATCAAATGATGTAATTTCATGATTATAACCCTTTTGTTTGATTTAGTATGTGTTTTTCTATTATGGGTTTTCGTATGTTGCTTTATGAGTCCTTGATGTATTTTCTATTAATTAAGTCTAATTAAAAAGATTAATTAATGATTTAATTTAATGGAGAATTAATATGATATCTTTAATATTTAATTAATTGAGAAATTAATTAAATAAAAGAATTAAAATTGGAGGTAAAAGTTCAAAGATAAATTTAGAACATGATAATATTTATTTACTTTAATAATAATATATTTAGAGTTCATTTTTAAATAAATGCTAAATAGTATTTTTATTTAAGTTAATTAAATATTTTATCAATTAAGTTTCTAAAATAAATTAAAAGTTGAAAGATATTAAATTATTAAAGTTTCTAGATCGCATGATGCGAGCATGAGTTAAAAATAAAAGAAATTAATTAACAGATAAAATAAGTGGAAATAATAATGTTATTTTAATTTCATAAAGTGCACATGGGATTAAAAGCAATAAAGATTAAAATAGAAGTCAAGTGAAATATTAAATAAAGTTATTTAATAATTCATTGAAGGTGCATTAAAAGATAAAGCAAAGAATTAATACAAGTTAAATTTAGAGTTAACTCAGTTGAGCAAAGAGTCCTCTCCGGTGAATGCACAATTAGTGCCTCGGTTTGAGGAGAAAACTCCTTATCACAACTTTGGGGTTCATTTTTGGGAGACACGAATTTGGATAGGAATTTTGGAGACAAAAATTTTGGGAGACAACTTTTGGAACCTAATTTCAGAAGGCGAATTCTAAGAAAGATTTTCAGAAGAAGGTTATTGAAGAGGAGCAAATTCTCATATAGTTTTTGGGGATTGCATAATAGCATCAGGGTCAGGTAGGGTCTCGTGTTTTGATCATCGATTAATTATGCAATTATCCTTTCTTGTCTTCTTCGTGCCTGTGGATTGTATATCTAAATTCTCTGTGATGAAAGCTTAAATATTTCAATGTTGTAAATTATTAAATGCTTGTCAATATATTCGGCATATGTAAAAATTAGAAGAGTGATTAGGAATTCTTATTTGATAGATTAAAGAAATCTGGATTTAATTGGGCAAGGGTTAAATTTTAAACTTATAAATGAAATTGTAGATTGAAATTCGAATGGTTAATATTATTTTCTCTATCAGATTATATTTGTGAATGTTTAAAAAAAAAAATTATAAATAATTATTTATAAAATATATATATAATAATTTATAATAAACATATATTATTAAATTTTTAATAAAATATTAATTGAGGAGGTGATTTTAATTAAATTTAAAAGTTTGCATAAAAACAAAAATGTATTCAATATAATGTATGGGGAGGGGTCTTACCTTTTTGCCCCCGCCCCCCAGCGATTTGAAATCGTCGGCGGCAACCTGCATTACCAGGGGACCGCATGGCTCTTTATAAAAGAGGCATCAGACATGACTTTTTTTAAATTTTATTTTATCAATGTTTAAAAATTATAAATTTGTTAATAGATTTCCACAATGTTAAAGTTTGCTTTACTAAATTTTAAAATTATTAAAAATTGTTAATAATTTTATTATAATAAATTTTTTATATTTAAATAAAATATTAATTTATTTAATTAAATATGGTTAGAGTAATATCTATTAATAGTAAAGGAGTTATTATTAAATGAAGATTAAATAATTGATTTTAATAAAATCATAGTGATTTTATTTAAAATCATTATTGATTATTTTTATAACTTAATAAAATAAAGATTATTCCAGATTGAATTATTTTAGGGAATTTGACTTTAAATTTGAGAATACTTGTATATTCATGAATAAATAATTGGGTTAAATTATAAGGGTAATAGTGAGAAAACTTTACATTAAAAATGTTCATTGAAATTCAAACTGAAAATTTCAACTTAAACCTTAGTGTATATTATGGAAACAAACCCAAACTATGAACTGTACTGTACTGTTATGTTTTCTTTATGCTATTATGGTTGGGGTTTTGGGGTTGATTAGGTTGACCAGTATAGGTTGTTACCAAAGGCTCGGGGATTATGCGATTGTGGTATTATGATGATTTGTTCTTGATCTTTTAAACCCAACCATGATGATGTGATTAGAGTGCTCTATGATGGATGTTTTTACTGTTTGTTATTGATTTCCAATTTTCTTGTGTGAAGCTGAGGTGTTTTAAAGTGATTTGTTCTTGATGATGTCATGTTGTGACATGTTTTGACTTGACCATTTTGGAGTCTTCGATCAGTATTGTGATCTATTATTGGGATACTTGTTGGTTGCTCGTTGGAGAACCATTGGATATTGTGACTTATCATTGATGCCTTCAGTTGTTGATAGAGAACTATTGTGATCATTATGATTATTATTTGATGCTTTCCAGTTTCTCGTGGAGAACTGATGTGACTATTGTGGTTTATCTTTTGATGCTTTCTAGTCGCTTGTATAAGACTGAGGTGATTTTGTGTTTTTTGATTTCATGAGCCTAGGGTAGGTTATCTATGTGTAGTGTCAGGAAGTGGCTTGCAATGAGGGACAGGAGACCCGAAGTGGCTCTGGGGATGACTCATTATAAGTTGTTTGTTTTAATAAGTGAAAACATCTCACCTAAATACTGACTTAAATGAACCTAATAAGATAACTATATGTTCCCTCCCATGCCTTGAGTGCTAGTACAGACTAGGATGGGGTAGAGAGAACGCTTGGTTGTGACCTTGCATTCCATAGTATGCCTTGTCAGTATGAGAGGGTACTAGTGGTTGTAGGATTACTGGGGACTCGAGATTCCTGAGGGATTTCTTGGGTAACTTCCAATGTGATTCATGTGATGACACTTTACCAATTGCATAATAGGTTTCCTACATGTGTCTTTGTGGTTCCTCTAGGTCTAGATGTCTATCTATGTTGGAACCTTTGAGTTAGTATACTTTTAGGATTTCCCAGACTTAGAGAGTACTTGTGTTTTGTGTTTTGATATCCTATTTGGGACTTGACACTATCTCCTCACCGCGGTGGGAGTGGACCATTTAGGTTCTACGTGGTCGGGTGGTAGTTCTTTTTACTCTTACCATTGAGATCCATCCTTGGTCACCATGGCTGGAGCTTTCTTGGGTGGATTTACCTTCATTCTATTCATGGATTATTATGATGGATGGTTAGATTTTATGATAGATGTTTTATCATTATGGATGTATGGATGTATCATGTATGGTGAATGGTTTCATTTATTTTTACTATACTTTGTATCATGGATTCATGGAGGTTGATGCATTTCTATTTTTACATATGTATATTCTTTTGAGCCTTTCATACCCTGTGACATGTACAGTGGATGATTGAGCATTCTGAATTAATTTGCCAAGAGGCATTCGGAGCAAATGTATATTATGGACATTGGACTTTATTATTATTCTTTCATGTGGATGTGGTAGTTGTTAGACTTAGAATTAATTGAATTTAAATGTGACTCAACGTCTTGGGATCCTTAATGAATGTAACCTGTTATTTATGGTTGTTGATGATTACATGTTATTGCTTCCGCTACTATGTGTTGATGTGTATGTTATACTTTCTTACTTTTAAAAAAAAATGTTTCACAAACTTAGTAACTTTAGGTTAATTCTTTTGGATCCCTTGGCGTGGCGTTACATCTAGAATCAGAGCCTGAGTTTGTACATTGAGAGCTCTGGGTATATTGGAATGCCACTAGTGTTAACTAGTTGAACAAGAACGAAAACTTTAAACTATTATGTGTATCTCTTTCAAACTGAAACTTGAAACTAGTTGAACTGAAACATGATGTAAACTATTAGTTGCACATTTTTCATACTTCAACACTTAGACTTCAAAACTGAAATTATACTTAAACTAAAATTATAGGCAAACTAAAAATTGAAACTATCTTGTTTGCAAAACATGTGTCTTTTATCTATGTGTTTCAGTAGTATGTTTCATGGTTATTATAGCATCTTGTGCCTTGGATATTATTTTAGGATGGTATCTGGGATGAGGTCTTCCATTAGAGGTCATGGTAGGGGCCATGGACGAGGTAGAGCTATCAGTGTCCATGAGTTCGTCCACAAAGACCTTCATCAGGAAGAGAATAGGGAAGAGCATGTCAGTAAGCATTAGGAAGAGAACCATAGAGAGGAGCATGCTGACTCTAAGGACATTGGTCTGAAGAAAATGATGCAAACCATCATTGATTGCCTACCTCCTGTTCATGATCAGGATAGAGCACATCGGGCAGGACATGAGCATAGACCTAGGTCTAGGAGCCCTCTGAGGGATCAACATAGATCCATTGTATCTTCACAGATGAAGGACCTTCAGAGGTCCAAGGTCAAGCCCTTTAACAGGCAAGGTTCTGGATATGTAGCTGAGTAGTGGCTTATTGCCCTTGATAGGATTTTTTCTATGCAAGACTTTGACAACAATGTCAAAGCAAGGTTTGTTATCACCAACCTAGAGTTCTTTGGGGCCACTTGGTGGACAGTCGAGGAAAAGAAGTTGGGCTTAACCATGAACGGTGTCACATGGGAGTTATTCTTAGAGAGCTTCCGTGAGCGATTCCTACCAGAGGAATGGAAGCAGCATAGAGCAGATGAGTTCCATAACCTGAGATAGTACACTATGACCATTATAGAGTATGAGCGCAAGTTCTTTGAGCTCATGCCCTTTTCGAGATTCAGTGACAACCTAGCATAGTTGGCGCAACATTTCATTAGAGGTTTGAACAACCGTTTAATTGGGGATGTAAAGGTGTTTGAACCTAAAACCCTCAAGGATGCAGTACATCGAGCCATCCTTGTAGAGCAGAGTGTGAACTTAGGACATGGTGGTTTTGTAGGAGCACCTTCAGCATCAGGATCAAAGGCTGGTCAAGGATCAGGTGGCAATAGGAAACCTCCTTCTGGGGGTAATCAGCGGCAGGAAGGTACTTATTCTCCAACACAGAATGGTGGTGATGGTTCCAATGCTAGGAACTATCACAAGGCTCATCGCAACAAGCCCAACCAGTATGATCGGCCATCTCAGAGTGTTCAGTCTTATCCTAGTGGGGGTAGTTTTCAACAGTCTAGTGCACCTAGAGTTCAGAGGAGCTTCGATGGAGAGTGTTTCACATGTGGACAACATGGACACAAATCATCTCATTGTGCTCAAAGGAAACCACAGTTCTCAGGCCAGGGACCCGCAGCTTCAGAACCTACAGTTGGTGACATGGGTAGAGCCCAGAGAGTGTACTTAGTGGAGTCTTATCCTCCTATAGGGGGAAAGGGTCCAATGGGACCCACACAGTGAGTCCTTAGCTTTTCTGTTCTTGTAGGCTTCCAGGAGTAAGCCTAAGTCTGGAGGGTGGATCTAGTGTCTGCCCCTAAGTCACATATTAGTCATCCTTGTCAAACTCTTTTAGGCCAATTTTATGTTTGATGATTAGTATTATTATTTTAGAGATTATCAGATGTTGTTTTACACTCATTTTATTATATGATGAGATTACTTGGTACTCTATATTTCATGCATGTATGATGATTATTCAATTTTTCAATTATCGATGATGATTAGTTAGATGGTTTATTATCACATGTGCTTTCTTATGGATACTTACCCCATACTGCATGTGTATGGTGTGCGTGTTTATTTTCTTTATGTATGGTGTTTCTGATGTGGTTAAGGAAGGGAGTCGTAGTCACTTGCTAGTCGAGATCTACACGATGCACCACTTCCTTCCATTGTCTATTTAGCTTAGAATATTGTGTCTGTACATGTGTGGATTTTATATAGGTTGCAGGTACCGAGTATTGAATTCCCTGAATTGCCAGGATGAGCGTACCCTATCGCATTATCTCAATGGTAAGAGAGGAGAGATAAACTCTTAAGTCCAAATCCTAAACCCTTTAGCCAATTGTCCTAATTGATAATTAGGACAAGTATCTGAGTTAAGTACCCTCCGACTGCATCAAATGATGTAATTTCGTGATTATAACCCTTTTGTTTGATTTAGTATGTGTTTTTCTATGATGAGTTTTCGTATGTTGCTTTATGAGTCCTTGATGTATTTTCTATTAATTAAGTCTAATTAAAAAGATTAATTAATGATTTAATTTAATGGAGAATTAATATGATATCTTTAATATTTAATTAATTGAGAAATTAATTAAATAAAAGAATTAAAATTGGAGATAAAAGTTCAAAGATAAATTTAGAACATGATAATATTTATTTACTTTAATAATAATATATTTAGAGTTCATTTTTAAATAAATGCTAAATAGTATTGTTATTTAAGTTAATTAAATATTTTATCAATTAAGTTTCTAAAATAAATTAAAATTTGAAAGATATTAAATTATTAAAGTTTGTAGATCGCATGATGTGAGCATGAGTTAAAAATAAAAGAAATTAATTAAAAGATAAAATAAGTGGAAATAATAATGTTATTTTAATTTCATAAAGTGTGCACGGGATTAAAAGTAATAAAGATTAAAATAGAAGTCAAGTGAAATAT
The DNA here is from genome assembly GCA_028749045.1 of Cupressus sempervirens. Lineage (NCBI taxonomy): Eukaryota > Viridiplantae > Streptophyta > Pinopsida > Cupressales > Cupressaceae > Cupressus > Cupressus sempervirens. The sequence goes on along the minus strand of CM053789.1, from coordinate 709,828,207 downwards.
TAAATAAAGTTATTTAATAATTCATTGAAGGTGCATTAAAAGATAAAGCAAAGAATTGATAAAAGTTAATTTTAGAGTTAACCCAGTTGAGCAAAGAGTCCTCTCGGGTGAACGCACAATTAGTGCCCCGATTTGAGGAGAAAACTCCTTATCACAACTTTGGGGTTCATTTTTGGAGGACACGAATTTGGATAGGAATTTTGGAGACAGAAATTTTGGGAGACAACTTTTGGAAGCGAATTTCAGAAGGCGAATTCTAAGAAAGATTTTCAGAAGAAGGTTATTGAAGAGGAGCGAATTCTCATACAGTTTTTGGGGATTGCATAATAGCATCAGGGTCAGGTAGGGTCTCGTGTTTTGATCATCGATTAATTACGCAATTATCCTTTCCTGTCTTCTTCGTGCCTGTGGATTGTATATCTAAATTCTCTATGATGAAAGCTTAAATATTTCAATATTGTAAATTATTAAATGCTTGTCAATATATTTGGCATACGTAAAAATTAGAAGAGTGATCAGGAATTCTTATTTGATAGATTAAAGAGATCTGGATTTAATCGGGAAAGGGTTAAATTTTAAACTTATAAATGAAATTGTAGATTGAAATTTGAATGGTTAATATTATTTTCTCTATCAGATTATATTTGTGAATGTTTAAAAAAATAAATAAATAAATAATTATTTATAAAATATATATATAATAATAATAAACATATATTATTAAATTTTAAATAAAATATTAGTTGAGGAGGCGATTTTAATTAAATTTAAAAGTTTGCATAAAAACAAAAATATATTCAATATAATGTATGGGGAGGGGTCTTACCTTTTTGCCCCCCCCCAAGTGATTTGAAATCGCCAGTGGCGACCTGCGTCAGCAGGGGACCGCACGGCCTTTAAGGCCTGCGGTACCCTGTGATGAGGGTCGCATGACTCTTTATAAAAGAGGCGTCAAAATTTTTTAATTTAATTTTATCAATGTTTAAAAATTATAAATTTGTTAATAGATTTCCACAATGTTTGCTTTTCTAAATTTTAAAATTATTAAAAATTGTTAATAATTTTATTATAATAAATGTTTTATATTTAAATAAAATATTAATTTATTTAATTAAATATGGTTAGAGTAATATCTGTTAATAGTAAAGGAGTTATTATTAAATGAAGATTAAATAATTGATTTTAATAAAATCATAGTGATTTTATTTAAAATCATTATTGATTATTTTTATAACTTAATAAAATAAATATTATTCCAGATTGAATTATTTTAGGGAATTTGACTTTAAATTTGAGAATACTTGTATATTCATGAATAAATTTTTGGGTTAAATTATAAGGGTAATAGTGAGAAAACTTTGCATTAAAAACGTTCATTGAAATTCAAACTGAAAATTTCAACTTAAACCTTAGTGTATATTATGGAAACAAACCCAAACTATGAACTGTATTGTACTGTTCTGTTTTCTTTATACTATTATGGTTGGGGTTTTGGGGTTGATTAGGTTGACCAGTATAGGTTGTTACCAGAGGCTCGGGGATTATGCGATTGTGGTATTATGATGATTTGTTCTTGATCTTTTAAACCCAACCATGATGATGTGATTAGAGTGCTCTATGATGGATGTTTTTACTATTTGTTATTGCTTTCCAATTTCCTTGTGTGAAGCTGAGGTGTTTTAAAGTGATTTGTTCTTGATGATGTCATGTTGTGACATGTTTTGACTTGACCATTTTGGAGTCTTCGATCAGTATTATGATCCATTATTGGGATACTTGTTGGTTGCTCGTTGGAGAACCATTGGATATTGTGACTTATCATTGATGCCTTTAGTTGCTGATAAAGAACTGTTGTGATCATTATGATTATTATTTGATGCTTTCCAGTTTCTCGTGGAGAACTGATGTGACTATTGTGGTTTATCTTTTGATGCTTTCCAGTCGCTTGTATAGGACTGAGGTGATTTTGTGTTTTGTGATTTCATGAGCCTAGGGTAGGTTATCTATGTGTAGTGCCAGGAAGTGGCTTGCAATGAGGGATGGGAGACCCGAAGTGGCTCTGGAGATGACTCATTGTAAGGTGTTTATTTTAATAAGTGAAAACATCTCACCTAAATACTGACTTAAATGAACCTAATAAGATAACTGTATATTCTCTCCCATGCCTTGAGTGCTAGTACAGACTAGGATGGGGTAGAGAGAACGCTTAGTTGCGACCTTGCATTCCATAGTATGCCTTGTTAGTATGAGAGGGTACTAGTGGCCGCAGGATTACCGAGGAACCAAGATTCCTGAGGGATTGCTCAGGTAACTTCCAATGCGATTCATGTGATGACACTTTCTCTCTTGCATAGTAGGTTTTCTACGTGTGTCTTTGTGGTGCCTCTGGGTCTAGATGTCTATCTATGTTGGAACCTTTGAGTTAGTATACTTTTAGAATTTCCCAGACTTTGAGAGTACTTGTGTTTTGTGTTTTGATATCCTGTTTGAGACTTGACACTATCTCCACACCGCATTGGGAGTGGACCATTTAGGTTCCACGCGGTCGGGTGGTAGTGCTTTTTACTCTTACCATTGAGATCCATCCGTGGTCACCATGGTTGGAGCTTTCTTGGGTGGCATTTACCTTCATTCTGTTCATGGATTATTATGATGGATGGTTAGATTTTATGATAGATGTTTTATCATTATGGATGTATGGATGTATCATGTATGGTGAATGGTTTCATTTATTTTTACTGTACTTTTTATCATGGATTCGTGGAGGTTGATGCATTTCTATTTTTACATATGTATATTCTTTTGAGCCTTTCATACCCTGTGACATGTACAGTGTGTAAGGAAACTTGGCAACAAATAATATAACTATTTCCACATAACCCATAATAGATCTGAAATAAATATGGAATTAAAAATCCACATGCAAGAGAATAGACAACATACCCAAAAAATTGTGACACAAGATATACCCTAGGAAACCCTCATTGAGAGAAAAACCCAGCCTCCAAAAGCATCCATCACCATATATTATTCAGCAAAAATACCATTGCCATACAACCATGGAAGCCTTCAAGGCCATAGCCACAACCGAGCAAACTATGTGAACAAGCATGAATCCACACATCCCATGCCATGCTTTCAACCTTCACAAATGCTCCCTTGGCTAACCTGTCAAGCCTTGTCCCACTTGACTCTTGCCTTTTGTCACTCTTACTCTCTCTACAACAACTACCCTTGTGGCTACTTATATAATAGCGAGTCCCACAAAACCACCAAGTGGTATTACATAAACCATGTGCTAAAATCATGTGCTACCTAACCCACTGACCCCACATTTAATATTGGGCATTTAATTCTTTTCCCCAATATTAAATAATTAAATGAAATATTATCACAATGTTACAATACAACTCATCAAGTATATCCCATGAGAATATTTACATGTTACACGTCCATCTAAGCACAACAAAAAAATAAAATAATAAAATAACAATATTATGCAATGTGTGCAACACTCATTATCTCAACAATCTCCCACTTTTTGTATACATTGCATAAGGTCAATCCGTAGCCACACAAAATGAATAAGGGAACAATCCCTCCTAACACATCTACCATCATGGATCAAAATACACCAAGTGCTCCATCCTAGTATCCGCAACAAAATCAAAGTATCTAGCATCTCGAACATGAATGATCTCACCTCCTATTATGCCACTCCCACTGGACATACATAGAAGCCGTCCAAAGAGAAAGCCACCAAACTTGTCACATTAGAAGATCATAAAATCCTATACCAACTAAAATTCTAAGCACAAAAACCTGATCCAAAGGTAATCACATGTATCCGTAGTTGTCAAAATATCCATAGCTGAAATAGCACCCACAGCAAGTGCCAAACCCATCCAACTATCCATACCTCAAAGGTATAACAAGTGAATCTCATATCACTGACATATCCAATCTGCAACCTGCAATCACAAGCCTCAAGAGAAATACCAGCCACATATATACCAAGAAGCTCCCACTGCAAAAGATAATGTCAAATCTATAACTAATCCACTCAACACATCTCAAAGAAGTGAATCCATGTAGTATCAAGGACATCCACAATACATAAACCAATATCCTGCAAGAAAAAAACTCTCATAACAAGTCTCTAATAGTCTCCCAAATTCTCCACAACCAACAGAGGAAAGAGATAAATAAATAACCATGTCATCTCTCACATAACATACATGAGCACGACCCAATGATCACAATCTCTAACCAATCTCATATCCAATGTAGGCAAAATTGAACATCTAGGAAGATAACCAAGACCAGAGAAACCATGCAAATCATAACCTGTATCATGTCCTTCTACACACACCTCTAGATGTAAACTGTGCAAGTATGATATCCTCCATAAAACTCCAACAAGAAGCCTCAACAACACCCAAACCATACCATATAACTAATCATGGATGTAAGCCTCTCACAAGAAGATCAAACTCAATAAACCCATTCCTAAACCAAGGAATAACCATTCCTAATCCAAGGAAAATGTCCAATATAAAACCATCTCCCAAACTCAACTAGCATAACAACATATGTACATGGAGATAACCAATGCTAAACCATCTCTCAAATGAACCCTCCAGAACTAACTCATGTACAATAGCTCAAGATCCATATCCATGAAAGATAAGCATAAATATAATGCAACTGAGAGAAACAATGACCTATACCTCTCAAGTAGCGAACCACCGAGTAGACCAAGAGTGGGGAATGAGAATGCTCATCAAGATACCAAAGTCTCCAACCAAGACTCATCTAAGAACAATCTCCTCTCAAGTCCATATCAGGTGACTGCCCCTCGGACTTCCTGCTGAAACCATCAACCATCCCAACAAATACTTCTCTAATTCAAGAGAAATCAGCGTCACCACTGTCTCTAAGTATCCATGAGCACCTGTAACCAATCAATCCATGCCAACTCCAAATGAAACATAGCAATATCATGATTTATCTAGCTTATGATCAGTGTACTCAATACCAAGAAACTAAACCAAGATCAATGTCAAAGTTCCAACCATAGCCTCAGGAACATAAACATGACAACATGATCTTACCATCTCAACCAAAGAGATAACATGCTCCACATGAACACACCATAACATGTCACAACTCTAAACGCGTATCAAGAGTATACCATGACATAATAATGAAACCATCCTCATACTAAGGATAACATGCCAAATAAAAAATATAAACCACACCTTTGCCAAGAACCCTGTGAGTCCTCAAGATGCAACCATCTCCACACACCATGAAAAAAACCATCTCCACATACTAGGAAGAACCATCTCCACATACCATGAAGATAACCAAGAACTCCATGAGTCCTCAAGATCTAACCATCTTCATACACCATGAAGATAACAAGTGCACCATGCAAATTTCAAAGACGCTTCTGCAGCAACAGGATCTAAGACAAACCTCCAACATCTACAAACACTCAATAAATATATCAATGCCAAAAAAACTCCCACTCAACCGTGGTACCAAGTCACCTATGGCATCATAAAATCCATCTCCTACTTGAAGATCCAAACCAAACTAGGAACTAATCCTGCACTGTCACCCCATCACTATCACAAGCTCCCACTAAACCGTGTATCCAAGCTATCCATGACATAATGATGGAAAAAAAATCCATCCTCTAACCATGAGAATCAACCAAGGCATCAAACCATCAAAGAACTCAAAGTGCACATCATGAGCTCCTCAAAAGAAACTAAATAACCATGATCCTCAACCAAGAAGATATACCACCATAACTAAATCAAAAATCCAAGCTAATGAACATCAAGGATGTACCTGTATAACCAATCATGTCATGCCAAAATCCATGGCACCATGATCACATCCATGAATCAAGCATCTGTCTCTCAATATGTCCAACCTATCAGCATAAAATAGTCAACCACAATCCTCCACCATGACTGTCCCTGGTAACAACATCTCATCCCTTCTACATGAAGATAAAATCATAAAATCATGTGACTTAGGGCATAGACAACCCAAATCCAAGCCACCAATATGAATATGCATCAATAATGAAAGATCAATAGGCAAAGACAACCCATAACCAAGCCATAAATGCAACCTGTAAGTATAGACCGCTTACAATACTGCACAACTTGTAGACCCAACAAGTCATCATGCATATCCAAATCCAAACATTGATAACCATATCATCATGAGACCAATGTGAAAAATGAACTGAGTATACAATGACATCAAAACTTAAATCCCCAATGCCATAAACTCACAATGTTACCATAGTCAAAATATACTTATAAAATGTTCAGATCAATACATCAACAAATAAATCATGTCAAACCTACACCAAATTTGAACCAATGTGTAGAGCTCTCCAAGAGCTTTCCGTTGACTACTCGAAGTCCAAAATCTGACTCCGTATGCCCAAGTTATGCCCCAATTTGTGCTCAAAATAAATAATATCTGACTTTAGGGCTTTTAAAACTTGACAAAATCTCAAAATCATAGAACCAAACCTACACCATGTTTTAGTGCTTTGAATTAGCTTTCCAATGCCTATAAGAACTCTGAAATCCAATATTTTGAAAGAAAGTTATTGCCATTTTACTAAGACAGTCTTTTTACCATTTTCAGTACGATTTTTCATTTTTTATTTTTTCAGTGACAAAAATTTCGACGGGATTAAATTTGACGGCCATCATGGGCTGAAACTAAAAAACTCTTTCATTTCCTCTAAACATGGCCAAACTAGGGCATATTATATATCCAATTTTATGGAAATGTCAACCTGGATCCAATGGTGAGGTTTGTTTTTACCTAGGAGGTCATTTCTGCAAGCTACCCCCCAAAACCCTCATTTTAAATGAGACATCCGAGAAAATCCTTTTGTCCAAAAAATTTCACATGCCCAAATATTTTAACATCCCATCATAACAGCAAATCCAAAGCCCTCAGACCTGCAATAAATCATTCATATATCTTGCCCTTTCTTTTATCCTCTCATGCATTCCCATGGATTCAATCTAGGGTTACAATAATAAAACTATAGCTCTAATACCACTTGTAAGGAAACTTGGCAACAAATAATATAACCGTTTCCACATAACCCATAATAGATTTGAAATAAATATGGAATTAAAAATGGCTACTTATATAATAGCAAGTCCCATAAAACCACCAAGTGGTATTACATAAACCATGTGCTAAAACCATGTGCTACCTAACCCACTGACCCCACATTTAATATTGGGTATTTAATTCTTTTTTCCCCAATATTAAATAATTACATGAAATATTTTCACAATGTTACAATACAACTCATCAAATATATCCCATGGGAATCTTTACATGTTGCACGTCCATCTAGGCACAACAAAAAAATAAAATAATAAAATAACAATATTATGCAATGTGTGCAACACCCATTATCTCAACACAGTGGATGATTGAGCATTTCAAATTAATTTTCCAAGAGGCATTCGAAGCAAATGTATATTATGGACATTGGACTTTATTATTATTCTGTCATGTGGATGTGGTAGTTGTTAGACTTAGAATTAATTAAATTTAAATGTGACTCAACATCTTGGGATCCTTAAGGAATGCAACCTATTATGTATGGTTGTTGATGATTACATGTTATTGCTTCCGCTACTATGTGTTGATGTGTATGTTATGCTTTCTTACTTTTAAAAAAAAAATGTTTCGCAAACTTAGTAACTTTAGGTTAATTCTTTTGGATCCCTTGGCGAGGAGTTACACAACAAGGTAGCCAGAAGTACCTAAGGTACACTCTAAAAAATTATTTCTATTGCTATTGTTTCCTGCCAAAATCTTATCCTCTATTGAATATTAAATAAATGAACATTCCCTCCTTTTGTCTACTTGTTATACACACAAAATTTCCCACTCATTTACTAATTTCAATCTTACCTACCTACAATAAATGCCTTGACTATTGGGACTACAACGTCAAAGGAAATTTAGGGATCTCAATCTCTTATAGGTAGGTAAATAACATGCTATGGGGATAACAAAATAATTTAAAGTTCCAACACTCCCCCTTTGTCCTGATCCAACAAACAAGGATCATTTTTTATCCAAATCAACTACGCCTAGACATCTTCGTAGGCACACAAAACTTTCTATGCCCAATCATTTTGTCAAAATGTCTGCCAATTGTTGCCCAGACTTACAATACTCCATTCTAATTTCTCCATTTTCAACCAGCTCTCTAATAAAATGATATTTGATTTCTATATGCTTTCTTCTTCTATGAAACACTGGATTCTTTGTAAAAGCTATTGAGGAAATTTTTTCATCATAAATTGTGGTTCCATCCTCTTATTCTTCTTTCAAATTTGCTAAAATTCTTCTCAATCAAATAGCTTGACATGTTGCTACATTTTTTGCTATGTATTTAACTTCTATTGTAGAGTGAGAAACTTTTGGTTTCTTCTTGGATGCCCATGAAATTTCACCCAAGCCCATATGAAATACATAACTAGAAGTGATCTTCCTATTATCCACACTTCCAACCCAATCACTATCTATATAACCAACCAACCCAAATTCATTTTTAGCAATATACAAAATACCAAATCCTTTGGTGCCATTCACATAACTTAGGATCTTCTTTACCACTTTCCAATGGGAGTCTTTTGGAGTTTCCAGAAATCAAGAAATCATACTTACTGCATGCATTATATCAAGTTGAGTTGTTGTCAAATACGTCAGATTTCAAATTAAACTTTTATAAAATGTTGGATTCACATTGTTGTTGCAATCCTCCTTGCTCAAATTCACACCTATTGTTGTTGGTGTTGGGGCTCCCTTGCTATTTTTTATTTTAAATCTCTCCAAGCTCTAATTTGCATAATTTTCTTGAGAGATAAAGATACCATCTTGCATTTGTTTTACTTCTATCCCTAGAAAATACTTCAAGAGTCCCAAATTTGTCATTTCAAACTCACTTTTCATGGCCTCTTTTAAATCAAAAATAAGGAAATTATCATTCCTAGTAAAACTTAAATCATCTACATACAAGAAAACAATTAAAAATTTACCATTAGTTTCCTTGATGTAAAGAGTGGGCTAATCATTGCTTTTGCTAAAGCCATTGTTCATCAGATATAAGTCAAATCTACGATACCATTCCCATGGAGCTTGTTTCAGCCCATAAAGAGATCTTTCCAGCCCATATACCTTGTGTTCTTCACCCAAAACTTCATGACCATGTGGCTTCTCCATATGCACCTCTTCTTTTAACACTTTATTCAAGAAGGAAGACTTCACATCCATTTGAAATACCTTTCATTTGTGTTGCGCTAAAATTTCTATGATAACATGCACAATTTCTATTTTTACAATAGAGGCATATGTCTCATCATAGTCTCTACCATATTGTTGTTTGTACCCCTTGACCATCAATCATGCCTTATGCCTATCTATTTTTCCTTCAACATTGCACTTGGTTTTATAGACCCATTTGACTCCAATAGCTTTCTTCTTGGGAGGTAAATAAATTAGCTTCCATGTTCTATTTCTCTTTATTGTATCTATTTCCTCATCCATTGCCTTGCCTTATTTCTTTTCTTTCACAGCTTCTTCAAAATAAATTGGATCACTATGAGAAAATAACGCAAAGTTTACATTCTTATCAAATTCTTCATCATACCTTTCATCTTGATATATCTCCCTTATACTTTTAGTATTTCTCAAAAATAGGGAGGCGATAGTGGGATTTGAATATTCACTATTATTGTTGTTGTTTTTTACATGTTGTACACCAATCCAAGGTTGTCTAAAGAAACCAAGAGTTGATTCTCTAGTTGCCTATGGTTGCTTTCCTTTCTTCCTATTTCTATCACAAGCATTCCAGATTTGTTTGGAGCTATCTCTATCTACTATTGTTTCATCATGTTGATCACCAATATCATCTTCATCATCAATTATTGGCACTTTACTGGAAGTGTTTACAAATTTATCCACCAAGCCACTCCATGACTCATTTTCAATGAACTCTACATCTCTTGAAATGATGATCTTCTTGGTGATAGGGTTATACAATATATATTCATTTGATTCAGAAGTGTAACCAGTAAAGATGCACTTCACACCCTTGTTATCCAACTATTTCCTTTTCTCCTTTGGCATGTGTGCATATGCTACACACCAAAACACCCTCAAGTGTTCAACCATCCATCTATGTCTTGACCATGTCTCAAGAGGAATCTTGTCATGGACTACCTTTGTTGGACACCTATTTATCAAATATATTGTTTTTTCTACAACCTCTCCCTAATATCTAGTTAGGAGTCCCTTTACTTTCATCATGATCCTTGCCATCTCAAAAATGGTTCTATTCTTTCTCTGAGCCACTCTATTTTTATTTTTGTAGAGTATCATTGGCTGTAAGCTCCTTCTTGATGTCATTTTTCCTACAAAAATTAACAAAAGAATTGGAGGTATACTCCCCCCTCTATTTGACCTTAGAACCTTGACATAATGTCCACATTCTTTTTCAACCTGCTCTTTAAACTCTAAAAATTTATCAAATGCATCAGATCTATTTTACAAAAAATACACCCATGTCCTATAGCTTAAATCATCTAAAAATGTCATAAAATATATACTGCCCCCAATAGAAGTGGTTTTCATAGGGCCAACTAAATTAGTATGAACCATCTCTAATGGTACCAAGAATTAAAAGGAAGTCTATAAATTGCTTACCCAAAATACAAGCCTCACACTTATTACATGACTCTAGAATTTTCAGCAAACCATCTACCATTCTTTTCTTAGACAATAAATTTAAACTAGCATAACCAAGGTGTCCATACCTGAGATGAGATAGTTTGGAGGGGTCTTCAATCACACTCTTTAGAGTTGATTGTTGATTTACTATTGTAAATGCATTCTTGGGAGGTGTGGCAATGATTTGACAAGAGAAACATGTCTCTATCCTCAAATGAAACATTTGATTCTTTGTCATTTGAACTGCTGCAACTATCTTCTTACTCTCATCTTTCTCATGAATGACACATTTGTCATTTTTCATCAGCACTTTATGACCATTTTTTATGAGTTGTCCAACACTTATTAGATTGTGCTTCATACTTAAGGCAAAATTAAAAAATTGAATCTCCTTCTTTTCACCTTTCTTGGTGCAGATCATGATAGATCCCTTTCCCACAATAGGAATGGTTCCATTATTCCCCATTCTAATTTTAGACTTGAAGTTCTTATCAATAAATGAATATAAATTTTCATTACCACTCATGTGGTTGCTGCAGCCATTTTCCAAATACCAAACTTTAGGGTTGCCTTCTTCACCAATGTTGCACATGATGAAGGCTATGGAGTTATTTGCTTCACCACATTCACATCAGCCACATCTACACTTTGCCTTGACTGATAACTTCTCTTTTTCCATTGTTCACTTGCATAATGCCCAAATTTATGGCAATAATAACATTCCACATTCCTCTTATTAGAGTTGTAATTTTTCTTACCTCCTTTAGAGCTATTTTTAGAGCTTCTTGCTCCCTCTTGGCTGCCTGCTCATCCAAAGCTTTTTTTCTAGCCTTTTTTTGTCTGAAGTTACCATGACCTCTACCTCTAGAGCCTCTACCAGAGCCATTTCTTCCTCTTGCCCTACCTCTTGCATTGGCTTGAGCTTTAAAAAAATTCTCTTGGGAAGAAGTTGTGGATCTATTAATTTGATGCTCATGGGTTTGGAGAATACTTATTAACTCATCCATAGTCAAAGTGGTGAGGTCATTTACCTCTTCAATGGTCATAACAAGATTATCATACTTTGTAGGGAAGACTTCTCAAAAATTTCTCCACTATTATTTTCTCTTCATATTCTTCTCCATTTGATTTCAACCAATTTGTCAAACTAGAGATCTTTGAGATGAAGTCTAAAATAGACTCATTTTCCTTCATTTAAAGGTTCTCAAACCCCTTCTAATGATATGTAGTTCCACCACATAGACTTTATTTGTCCCTTTAAAATTTGTCTCAAGGATACCACATGATTCTTTTGAATAGTTAGTTGTTTCTATTTTACAAAAAATCAACTATCGCATGGCTGCCTCAATCAAGCTTAATGCTTTTGCATTTTTCCTTTTTGACACCTTCAGTTGAGTCTTTTGATTTTTGGTGAGGGAAGCATATTATGTTGGGTCTATCACATCGTTTAACCCATTTACCAAAAACTCGCACAAATCATTTGCAACCATAATGGTTTTCATCTTCTTTTACCAAGTATCATAATTCTATCCATTTAAGGATGGTGGTTGCTTCCAAGTTTTCCTTCATCTTCAGCCATGTCTCTTACCCAAAAAACTTCAATACCCAAAAAAAAAAAAATTCCCAAACCTGTAGGGATTTAGGGCCAAATGGATTTGATATCATGTCAAGAAACTAGGAACAGGGGGTCAACCGACTTAGCATTGCCAAGCTAATCGGCAAAGAAATGACTAAATCAATTGGTCAAAATAGGAACTACTCGAAAAATACAAATACCAAGACAAAGATGAGAAACGTTAACCCTCAAAAAATTGACATGTTAACCCACCAAGAAAAATCAATAATAATGCTTCAGAAAATGCACAAGATAAGAAAAAAGATTGTTGCTTTGTATTGCCAAACATTCAAATGTACAATGAAATAAGGAAATGGAGACAACAAAAATGAAAGAGGCTGGAGATATGCAAGATTAATTTCTTGCTTGCTTTCTACTAACTTGAAATGAACTATTACAAATCTAGAATAAAACTACAAACCTAGAAAACTAAATAACTAACTTCTATTGTTGTTCACAAAATAGACTTGTAGCTATATGTGGTTGCATACAACAAACCTAGAGCAATCACTTCTCAGACAGGACAAGCTTTCACTTACAAAACACAAAAACTTTTATCGTGTTGTTGCACACTCTAAAAAATTCTTTCTGGTGCCCCTAGTGCCTGCCAAAATATTTTGTTATGTTGAATATTGAATAAATGAACATTCCCTCCTTTTGTCTACTTGTTGTCCACCTAAAAATTTCCCACTCATTTTCTAATTTCATACTTACCTACCCACAATAAATGCCTTGACTATTGGGACTATAGTGTTAGAGGAAATTGAGGGATCTCAATCTATGATAGGGAGGTGAACAAAAGGCTCTAGGGACAACAAAATAATTTAAAATTCCAACACATGATTCTACAAAGTAATTGATTTAAATTGAGAAGACAAATCATCCCCCTTGCCACATAGATTAATAATGTTTCACATAGTCTATTTGCAAATAATAGATAGAAGTTGACCCAAGATTTCAATATTTTATATCAATTCCAAATAGAGACACATAAAATGTAAGGTTTAAAAGTTAAGCTTCATACTTCAGTATGAGTCTCATACAATATTTCTCTGTCCTACTTTTACTACAATTTCCTAAAAATTATTCACAACATTGGAAAATGTAGCAATTTAATGCTCTAGATTTATTCTCTCAATCACTAAAGGACTTGTTCTTATAGATGACAAAAAGAGGTGGGGAAAGAAAAAGAATCTAAAAACTAGAGAATCATTCTGTAAAAATGACTAATTTGATATTCAAGCATCACAGAATAAATTGAGGAATTTGTAAATTCAAGAAAGTTTCTGACTTGCAACACCTATAAAAACTCAAGCACCAACCTAAACTCAACTCATCTTTTAGAAGGAAAATGTTACCATCAACTTAGAAATAGGATAAATAATTAAGATATTAAACTAGTGGACCTTCCAAATATATACAACTGATTATAGAAAGATAAACAAGAGTGCACAACATGGGGTGCACACCATGATAGCAAAATGACTTCGAAAAAAGACCACAAAATTTAGTCATAAAGAGATCCAAAAATGGTGATGATTAAAGATATTGTAGAGAAAAACAATAAAATCATGTTTTAAAATAGAGGAAAGAAATAATTGTCATGGTAACTAAGAGAGAATCACAAGACAATTAAAAGTTTTTAAAAAGTTTGAGAGAGCAACTAATACAAGCACTATATATAAAATGAGAGTTTACTAGAAAAACTTGTAAATACAAATCTTGGGTTCTATCATACTTACACTAGAATAGACATTCCCAAGTAAATTACCATTGTGACAAGTTTTTATGATTTTGTTATCCTTGAAAATAACTGATATGCAAAAGCAATACATCAATTATATCAATATTACCAGCTATCTTTCAACATCAAAAATACAATGATGATATTAGTACTTGTCGTCGGCTAAGTATTAGTACTTGCTGCTAGGCTAAGTATTATTGTGATACTTTTTAGATTTTATGCTTTAACTAGTGATTAATTTTTTTGGTTTCTATGACTAAAAAATTAATTGATTTTAAATTTTTTTGTCAAACAAATATGTTGCATAACATAGATACATGATTGTTAACATTACAATTTTAAGAAATTAGTTTTCTAAGATTTGATTGGTTGAATTCATTTAGCTCTCATATTGGCCTAGTAGATTGTAAAACTAATAAATTTGAAGAATTAACTTTTATTAAGGCGAATATGATTCATTAATATTTAATATTTTTTAATGTAAATGATTTGATTTAAATTTTTTATATTTTAACATTGTATTTTTTAATAATATAATATTTGTCATTCAATTAAAAATACTAAAATATATGTATATTATATAATAATTTAAGAAATAGTATTATATATTATTATTATAAAAATATTATTATTTTCAAATTACATATATACAATAGAATATATATATAATTTAAATTATAATCAATATCATTATAGAAAACTATAATTATCTAATTAGCCAAGAGGCTACTTCAGTCACATAGAAGGAGACCCACTCAAACCATGCAACACAAATTCTGTGTAATTCATGATTTTTTTAATTAATAAATCATATAAAATACATATTTACTTTCCAACAAATATAGGTTGAAATAATGGTTATCAACAATTTACGTGTAGGCAAAAATAATGGTTTGAAAACTTGATGCAGAGAAAACTAACACCCACAAACAAAACAAATATAATCATTTTAAGATTTTTAAGTATGCAGAGGAAAACCAACACCAACACGTGTAGGAAATCTCAGCTAATGAGCAGATAAATAGAACCATTACAGCAATAATAATGCCATCTGTTTTAAAAACTGTATTCCGTAACCGTCTCCTCATATAGATTGTATGCATTCATGGTATGTGGACATTGTTTGTGTTAATTATTGTCAGTTGGACAGCTATTATTTCTGACCCAGAAATAGCAGCACTATTTATGGGTAGCTTGGACAGCTGTTCATCCTTATCTATGAATAGCGGTTGTATTTATGGGTGGTTTGGACAACTGTTTGTCCACTTGCCAAAAATTAGTAAATGGTTATTATTTACTAATTTTAGTGATTCCTTTTGGACACTTTGCAACCAATTCTATTATTGGCTGTTGAGTTGTCTTAATCTCAGCCGTTGGTTAGATTTAATCTCGGTCGTTGGTTTACCAACAGGAGTAGTATAGAAAGGGGTCATTGGGTCATTTGGATGTGAAGAAGCTTTGGTGAAGCAGTTTGCAGTGTTAGCAAACAATCTTGCAGTGTTAGCAAGGGCACAGTGAGAAGCTTTGGTGAAGCAATTTGTAGTGTTAGCAAATAGTCTTGCTGTGTTAGCAAGGGCACAGAAAGAAGCTTTGGTGAAGCAGTTTGCAGTTTTAGCAAACAATCTTGCAGTGTTAGCAAGGGCACAATGAGAAGCTTTGGTGAAGCAGTTTGCAGTGTTAGCAAACAGTCTTGCAGTGTTAGCAAGGGCACAGTGAGAAGCTTTGGTGAAGCAATTTGCAGTGTTAGCAAGGGCACAAGAAGAAGCTTTGGTGAAGCAGTTTGCAGTGTTAGCAAGGGCACAGGAAGAAGCATTTTGGAGAAACAGTTTGCAGTGTTAGCAAACAGTCTTGCAGTGTTAGCAAGGGCGCAGTGTTAGCGCAGGGATAGCAGTGAGAAATATCAGCGGGAGAAATTAGGAGGTTGTCAGAGTTCTGCCAGTGTGAGGCAAGGAATTTTGTATCTCTTGATTTGCTGAAGTTTAATATAATTTCTCATCTGTAGAACTGGTTTTCCCTTAGGGGTTTTTCCAGGGACAATTTGTCCGAAAATATTGTGTTGATTCTGTTGCGCATTTCTTTCCATATTTTAAGTGAAGTTGCAGTTGTGTTATTTTTTGATATTAGCTAAGAATTTGTTTTCAGCAGTTTAATAATCGTTTATGATAGGAGATTAATAATCAGTGACTGCAATAGTTTGATTTTTCACAGTTTGAAACAATGAGAATTACGGAGTAAGTTGGATCATTCTCTTTTCTGCCAATTATTGTTTTGTTTACTTGTTTTCTTTAATTACTGTCATTGCATCTTCCTAATTCTATATTATTATTTGGTTTGAAGCTATTTACAGCAGACGAATTGTTTGGGAGATGCAAAGAGTTTGAAACGTTGGCAACCATCTGAACCAGGTTCCAAATCTACCTTTGTGTGCACTTATCAATTATCACCTTCTCGACTATCAGTCATTTTTAAGGTTCATCATGTTGCATGTCATCAGTAGTACAGTCCACTCCTTCTGCAGATGAATAAATAAATGAATATACACATTGAATTGTTGAAGTTGCATTCCAAGTGATTCTGTTCATCACTGAATTTTTACAAGTTTGGCATCTATTGGTCGTGGCTTTATCATAGGTCAGACAAACAACAACAACTTCGCATTTTAGGTCAGGCAGTACATAAATGCATTTTTTACTGCAAGTTGCAACAGGCACCTCAGGTAGGTCGGCGAAATAGACAAGATGTTGATGGGATTTGACAGCTTTTGTAGATTTTCCTATCTCTTGGGCATTTCTTTTTATTCTTGCTCTGGTGTCCACCAGTTTTGGTTTCCAAACATGTTATAAACATTTTTATTTGACGGGGTAAAAAAAAATTTGTTGACTATACGTGATTGGAAATTGTGTCTGCGAAAGTGGATAACAGCGCTTTGGATGATCGAAAATAATTGTTAGTCTTATCCACAAAGGTCAAGCTCGAGGGCCCATTTTAGTAGTTTTGAGGGCACAAACCATGGGCTGAAAAATGCCTTTTATCTTCTTCGTGATCACGACACGGCAGTGTTTCTTGGTCTCGGTGGAAAATTTGGCTCGGTAATTGGTTTTCTGGAGTGTTTTTTGAAAAATAAGGGCAGAAAAGATAGGGCACTAAGTAGGTAACGGCACAATGGGGCCAGGACATCACACTGGAGCATCACAGTGGGACCAGGCTACAGACACAATACCAAATAGGCTCAG
Source organism: Cupressus sempervirens (assembly GCA_028749045.1). Lineage (NCBI taxonomy): Eukaryota > Viridiplantae > Streptophyta > Pinopsida > Cupressales > Cupressaceae > Cupressus > Cupressus sempervirens. Next base: position 709,810,812 of record CM053789.1, on the reverse strand, counting down.
ATTCCAGACAGGCTCATTTCCAAGAGAAAAACGACGACTGGGCCCAGCCCACAGCAAGATAGGGGTAGGCTTTTAAGCCAAGGGTTTCAAGGTGCACTTTTTGACTTTTTTTGTGTTATATATTTGCTTTTGTTAGTTTTGTTTCATCCTTCTTTCCTTTGATCAATGGAAAAAAAAATTGTGGATACACAAACAATGGGAAAACAAACGGTGGATATGCAAGCATTGGGAAAGCAAACCATATCATTGGTAAAAAATGGTCAAGAAATTCTGGTGCACTTTGAAACTAACCATTTAGGTCAAGTCAAAATGGCATCACTCGGCAAGACAGGAAAATATATTTGGGTCAATGTTAAACAGTTCAAGGGCATTTTAAAACATAGACTTGCTCACTTAAAAGCGTCACATGAAAAGCAGAAACACAGGCAAAGATTGCATAAACTAGAGAAGAAACAAAAAGATGTTTTCAAAATGTACCCTCCTCCACACTTAGATGGTGACAGTCATTTGTGTGGTAGCAGCAACTTTTTTTATTTTGTCACTTACAGCCCTACCTCCACACCTCTCGCTTGGTGCCCAGATCTTTATGTGCAAGAACTATTGAGGGCCAAGAGGAGGTTGGAACTCCTAGAGGCTAAGGAACACGAAAATTATCGTAATATGCAGGTGTTAATTGCAGCAAATAAAACTCTTGCAGATAATAACAACATTTTAAAAGCTCAAATCTCAACACTGCAAGAAATACTTTTAGCAAGGAAGCTTGAATGGCAAAACAAGAAGGATGAATGGAAAAACCTGAATGCTACATTGGAAACAAACAAGGTCACAACAAATATCGAGTCATCTCATTATAAGGAGAGACTGATTCTTCACACTAATTCGTTGGGCAAGGTAGGGGTTGAAGAGGAAAGGAGAAATTTTTCAAAAGTCACCAAAACTTGGGACAAAAATAGCAAACACCTTGATATGGCAAGAGAAGAGGCAAAGATTCATGTGAACACACAAGACGGAGAGGTCAAGGAAAGGCAGCGCAGGGCATCCAATATAATTATCAAAGGGATAAAAGATTATGGGGAAGGCGAACACACCCTTGACTTAACGAGGGATTTCTTACAAGATGTGTTGTTGTGGCAAGGACAATTATGTCAAGCTTGGAGGGTTGGCAAACCACAAGCTGAGAGAAATAGGCCAATCGAGGTAGTCATGCCCAACATTAGTGACAAACAAAATCTACTTAACAAAAAATAGCTCTTAAGGGGTTCTCGCTTCGTTATAGAGGAAGATTTAACCATGAGATAGCAAGTAGAAAGAAGAATGGAAATGGAAAAAATTAGAATAGCTAGAAATGAAGGCAAAAGAGCTTGGATGTTCAAGGGAAAAGAAATTATTGCTCATTTTGGCCACCGCTCCAATGAAGGGTAGCAAGAAGGAAACAAAGGTGTGACAACAAACACATTAGCATGCAGCGATACAACAAGATCAATAACCATGCTTAGTGATAATAACTCAACTTTGAGTTTTCACATCAAAACAAATAGCAATCAAACTTAACCCAGGCGTCATTAAGTTTAGTTTGTTAGAATTGCAGAGATTATCCATGGAGACGTGGGCCTGGGTTAGGACCTATTGCGGAAGGCAAAGACATTCTTTGTCTCATAAAGACACATGAGCATGAGGGATGTAAGACCCCATTGTTTGAAGGCTACTGGAAGATGGAAGTGTGGAATGAGGTAGCGAGAAATGGTAAAGGTCATGGAGGTATAATGGTTCTAGTAAAAGAAAGGGAAGGTCGTGTCATTCAGTTGGAAAAGACTAATTCTAATAAACAATTTATATGGCTCAAAATTGTGGAAAATAACACTCTTATCAGGATTACAACCTGTTACTTTGCTCCACAAGTATCTAAAACTTATAAAAAGTGTGGCTTAGATCACAATGACCCATATGTTGCATTAAAGAAAGATGTTGCTATTTTTTTGTAGTGTGGGGATGTTCTTCTTGTTGGAGATTTCAATGCTAGGACAGAAAATTGGCAAGCAAGTATTTTCAGCTCCAAAGTAAATGATAACCCTATTTGGCTCACAGAAGAAAGAAATCATCAATGGGAAAGAATATCTGAAGATGCTAAAGGCTGCAATCATTTTGGAGAAGAATTGATCACTCTATGTGGCACATTTGATCTCATAATTTGTAATGGTTTGGCTAGATGGGCTAAGTCAAGCACTTTCACTTGCAACACATACAATGGGGCAAGTGTGGTAGATTATGTAATTTGTTCGTAGAATTTGTATGAAAATATTGAAGAAGTTGAAATTGGAGAACACATTTGGGATCTCAAATCAGATCATAGACCGTTGTACGTAAATTTGTATTGGGCAAAGGATAGATGGATTGGAGCAAAAACCCAAGGCCCTCAATACTCGCCTTCTCAGGGCAGAATTTTGTTAACTTCAGAAAATAGTAACACTTTCAGAACTACTCTTGAAGAACTTTGTATGGGACACCCTATGTATTAACATGGTGTTAACAGTTATGATTTATCAAATCTGATTCATGAGGCTCTTTCAAAATGCAAGAGAGCAAAAAATAGAAAATCTGAAACTAATTGTTTTCCAGCCAATGCTTGGTTTGATAAGGAATGCAAGAGGGCTAGGAGAAACCTAAGGGAGTCAAATAAAACTAACCTTGACATTAAGGCCTACAAACAGATCCTAAAGAAGAAGAAAATTGATTTTATGTTCACAAGGAGAGAGGAGCTAATTTTCTTGGGCAAAAATAACCCTAAACGTTTTTGGAAAGAACTCCAACCAAGGAGAAAACAAACTGAAAATAATAATATTACTACCACCCAATGGTTTGAATATGCTAAGAAAATTTATGAACAAGAGGGTGGAGTGGGACAGCCACTTTGGTCAATGATTATACAAATCTTTTCACTGTGCAAGAGATAGAGGCAGGGATTAAGAAGTTAGGTGGAGGTAAAGCAAAAGACCTTGTTGCGCTCCAAGCAGAATATCTGAAGTGGGGTATGAAAATTCTTGCACTGCACATCACTAAAAATTTTAACAAAATTTGCCAAGAAGGGTTTCCAAAAGATTGGACAATCAGCCTTGCAATACCACTTTTTAAGAGTGGTGATGTTAACAATCCCTCCAACTACAGGACTATAATGATCAATCCCATCTTTGCTAAACTTTTTGGCAGCATGATAGAAACTAGGATCAGCAAATGGGCAAAAGAAAACCATAAACATGGTAAAGGGCAAGCTGGTTTTAGGCCAAAGCACTCGACAATGGATCACTGTGTCACTTTGAGACACATTATTGAAAAAGAATGAGAGAAAAAGGAAGAGGTATTTTGTTGCTTTGTCAACTTTAAAAAGGCTTTTGACACCGTCTCGAGAGACAAGCTTTGGTTTAGTATGGAAGAATTGGAGATTCCTATGCATCTCAGAGTTGCTGTTCATAGGATGTACGAAGAGGTGAAAGTTAAAATTAGAACTTCAGATGGCATTTCAGAATGTTTTAGGAGCGATATCAGGGTCAAACAGGGCTGCCCTTTATCTCCTACTTTGTTTGGTTTATATATTGACAAACTAGAAGAGTGGTTAAACATGCAAAAGGGTGAAGGCATTCAGCTAGGTGAATTTGTTATAAAGCTACTCCTATATGCGGACGATCTCATTTTAATTGCCAAATCTGCCTATGGTTTGCAAGATCATCTATCTTCTCTTGAGCGCTTTCGCGAAATGGTGGGAATGCAAGTCAATATCAGCAAGACTAAGGTTTGATTTTCTCTAATAATAAAAAATAACACCAACATGAATTTTATTACAATGGAAGTGTTCTTGAAGAAGTTGCAGAGTATTGTATGCGTGAAAATGCGGCCTATACTAACACACACAATTCAACACGGTCCTTATTTGCGGATTCATTGCGGAATGAACATTGAATTGTACATCCAAAATTTTCCCTGCAAAGTGACCTGTTGCCTTCTATCTAAAGGGATTTTGCCTGTTAATATCCTCAGAATCAAGGTGTAGGCAACCAGACCCTCTAAGAACGAAGGATTTGACAATGGAATTAAGCTAAGAATGAGTATACGGATTAATCTAAGAAAATGAAAGATGCAATGTAATCTAAGAACAAATGAAGCAAACTAGATTAAGCATATGCATGATTAAACTAAAATGAGATTAAACTAAAAATGAGAATGTGTGCAAGAAATGGAAGTAAATATGAGCATGAATTTCAACAGCAATTCGATAGCAAATCAATTCATCCTCCCTCAAATGAAGAGATGAGGGTCTCTTAAATAGAGTTTCCTAGAATCCATCAACGGTTGAGATCGATTCAGATCAACGGTCAGGATTGAAGATGAGTTTCAGTCATAAAGGGAGATCCCTAAGTTAAAGGGAGTTAACAGACTTAATTTGAGATAAATAAGGAGTTAACTGTTTTAATTTGAGTAGAAAAAGGAGTTAACTGTGTTAACTCATTTTTGATCAATAGTGAACTGAAAATTTCCCTTTTTTGAACTGAAGAGAGATTTTGTTGAGATATTTAATTTAATAAAATGAAATATGCTCTCATAATTACTTTTTCTATTTAATTAAATAATCTTTAATTAATTAGAGACACTTTTGTTTAATTAAATAACTTTATTTAATTAATTAGGAATGTCTTCCGATTTAATTAAATAACTTTGTTTAATTATTTAGAAGTAAGTACTCTATTTAATTAAATAATTTCTTTTAATTAATTTGAAATACCTTTCTCATTTAATTAAATAATTACATTTAATTAATTAAGATAGGCGTATTTATTAAATTAAATAAATTTAATTCCATAGTATATTAGCCTTAGGATATAATTTAATTTAATTAATGTATAAATACTTAATAATTAAATTAAATATTAATCAAGTAGGTTTAATGCAACTAATATGAGTACGTACTATAGGAATTAAATAAGAAATATGATGAATGCAGATTAGGATTTTTTTTGCATCTGACAATTAAGTCAAGTAGCGAATAGCAGAATGAGAATTGCCTATTAGAATAGGACTTTGGAATTATCAGAAATAGACTAGAATTGGTATAACGGCAATGAGCCAATTTTGGGGTATTACAAGTATAAATACCTTGGCATCGATTTTAGCAAAAAACTAAGCTGGTCTAGCTGCAGGTATAAAAGGATATTAGGTGGGTGGAAGGCATTTTATGCTTTTCAGAATAAGTGTCGTGAAGTAGAGTTGTGGGATTGGAAAACTATTCAAACCTTGTTCGATCTTCTTGTGTTGTCAGTTGTTCTTTACGGGTGTGAATTATGGACAAGCAACACTACTATAACACAATGGAAACAAATTGAAGGAATCCAAAAGCGCTTGATCACAAGCAAGTTTAAAATCAAAACCATTGTTCCATATGATATCATGCTAAGTGAAATGGGGGCTGCTCCTATCGAGGCACTTGCTATGGTTTGCCTTCTAAGTTATCTAAAAAGAATCGAAAAAATGGAAGAGGATAGATGGCCTAAAGTGATTTTTAGTGACACACTATGTCAGCGAAAAAGGACATGGATGCAACAAAACATCAAATGGATGAGTAAATGGAATATTCAATTCAATATGTGCCCCACAAATAATAAAGAAATAAAGGTCTTTGTCATGGAAAAATTCTACAAGAGAAATTGAGGAAGCGAGATCAGAAGGAAGAAATTATATTATATAAATGAGTTCAATCCCACTTGTGATCAACTCCAAAAAGCATACAATGGAGCCAAAATTTCTTGGAGGGCTAAAATTCTTATTGCTCAGCTGAGAACCAACTCTCACCAACTTCGTTGTGAGACTGAACGTTGGAAGAGGCCAAAGGAGGCTTGGGAAGAGAGAATTTGCAGATTCTGCAATTCTGGGAAAGTGGAAACTGAACAGCACTTTATTTTAGAATGTGAAGCCTACAAGAGTAGTAGAGATAAATTTGCGGACACTATATGTGATAGTTCTTGGCATAACCTATTCAACAAAGAGTACATTGAGCAATTGGGTGGACTCATCATATTCCTGCACAAGCAACGAACATTATTACTTAAGTCTGCTTGAGTTGTCTTGCTATCCCATAGGCTATTTTTAGCCTCGTGAACATTAAAATTTTATCTATCTATCTATCTATCTTTTCCTGTCAGTGTGTATGATTGTTGAAAGATGGAACAGAACAGTGCGTGCATTCATGACATCTGCATTAATTAGAAGACCTAGATTTGGTCATTATGATAGGTTTGGCCTACACGCCGAATAAATTTTTCACTTTCTGCTCTTAAACTTGCGTTAGCTAATTAATCTCCAACTCGTAAGTTTCTTAAGCTTAACTGAAATTGCATCCAAGATAACTGAGAGGCGAACTTTCATGTGTGATGAGGGATAGTCTTGTTTAATGAAGCCATTAAAGATTTTGAGAACAATCGTGATCATGTTGTTGCAGCCCCATATGAATTTTTGTCCACCATTTTGTAAGGGTTTCAACACTAGGCTTTTATGTGTAATTAGAGACAGTCTTACAAATGATCACATTGATGAAGCCATTAAGAATTTTGTTGTTGCACACTGTTTGCCAATGTTATTAAACCTCCTCTCCTCGTCACTTCTCTTCACCATTTCTATTATCCCTAATTTCAATAATTTCAACACTTGCCCGACAATTTGATCAAACTGAGTTATAACTACTGATCTTTTTGCGACGGTGGTTATAAATTTTATTAATATTTTCCAAACAAGCAGTTCCTTAGCTCTTGTTCTTGTGAATCTGTATTTTTCTGAGGCAACTTTATTAGAACAATTGAACCTTATTCTGCTTTGGAAAACAAAACAAATCAAATATAATTAATGTTTCATAGGTCAGATCTATTTTAGGTTTTTCTAAGACAGGAAATAACATTAGAGGAAATATTTCAGCAAACCCTAAAACAGCATGTCCTTTACCTGAAAGCTCGCATCCCGAGGAAGAAGAATCCTCTTGAGCCACCTCATCCTCCAACTCCCACTGCCATGAGAGATCATTTTGTATTTCTAGATGCTCCTCCACATGTTCAAAAATTAAGCTGAAGATGGAAGAAACCCTCATTCAAATTTGCTTGATAATGGAGGGTTTGAGCATCTGGAAATTCCTAGCAAGAAACCCATAAACATGATCCAAGTCCTGAGTCTGAGAAGATAATTTGATGTTGTCAAACACCCAGATGAATAAGATTTTCTACTCCCTTGAAAAAACCCCACCCACGAAGCCATCACACAGATTATATTTCAATAATTATCACTTTGATAAAGCCAGAATAACAAAGAGTGGGTTTAGGGTAAGGTCGTACACATTGGAAGAAAAATTGACAATATTTGTCATGGAAACAAAACTCGCCATGAAATCGTTGAAAGAACCTCCTCCCCGATGATATCGCGAACATCATTTTTATAGCGCGCATAATAGAGATTACAATGTTTCCCAAGTTCATTGTCTGAAACAAATCTCAATAGTCGGCTCAGATTCTTGCAGAACCGGCAACCAGACTCGCAAGTTGAAGGGCCGATATTCCATCTGTCAGCGACTGCATAAACAACAGCCTTTGCAAACTTGCATTTTCCCTCTATCATTCCTTTGCACAGATCCAATAACTGAACTTGGGGAATTCATTAAAGAGGCCAATTTATTCTGAATGGATGAGAGAAATAATGTAGAAGGAAGATTTACAATCTGATTCGCTCCAAATAATCTATTCACCAGTAAAAACTTGTGAGTATCATTTCGTGGGAAATAAGGAGCGAGCATGCATTTATCTCCACATTTTCTTCGTTGAACCTTGCAATCACCGCAAGGATATACTTTCTCTTGCTCTTTTCTTTCCATCTGGCTTAATTTGGAGAACAAACAACTTATGAAATTTTTATAACTAAAACTAAAAGATTAGAGTCGTATGAACAGTTAAGGAATGGAAGTACATCATTTTCTTAAAATTGAATTTCTAAAATTTTGATTATAACGTGTTTCCAAAATTATGTTCGTGGGCTTGGCACATTGTTTAGAATGCAATGGTGATGGTATCTTGTATTCATTTGCCTATGTCTCGGTGGCAGTTTCAAATAGTTAATTATAATTTTTAAGTTATAATAATCTATTGTTAGACAATAGTGGATTTCGTGTTAATATAATTCTATTTTAAAGGTTTTATTATACAGTTTTGCGCTCCTTTTTTATATGAAGAGATTTCTACGAAATAGTTGTCATGTGATTTCTATGTTTCTATTTATATTATGTTTCTATTGATTTCTATGTTCCTAAGAAATATAGAGAACTGTGGGACTCTTTAGCATAATCATTCTATGTAAGATTGGGAAGGATTTAACTCAATATGTAGAGGGAGAGATGTGGGTATAGTTTGATTTGGGGGAAACTTAAAGGCATAAATTGTAAGGATAAAGATAAAGAAATAAGGATATTGAGGTATAGAATGATATGTATAACAAGAGATAATGGGAAACATGACAAGGAGATAAGAAGAGATAGCACTTCACAAAGGATTATTAAACCTAAAAAAAAACCTAACACTAGTAAATAAACAATCATTAAATTTTATTATTTTATTTTTATTTTAACCTTTAAATTGATTGCACATCATGAAACTATGAATAAACTAAACTAAAACCTAATTATAAAAAAACTAAATTATAATTGTTACCCCAAGAGATATTAAGAAACATATATATAATGGGAATGATAGAAGGTGAAGAGAGATGTAATAAGAAGTAAAAAGATATAATCAAATAAAATTTATAGCACTTTTAAGAAAATAAGCTTTAACCTAATAAAATCCTAAACTTTATTCATAAGGTTAAATAAATAAAAAGAATCACATTGAAGGTTAAAAACTTAAAAAGGATATATAGAGAGGGGAGATAGAGAGACTGAGATTGAATGGGTGAGAGACATGATTAAAATAATAAAATCCTAACATTAATAAAAAAAAAGGGTTCAATAAATAAACAATTGTTAAATTTAAATCTAATATTTTATTTTAACCTTTAAATTGACTACAAACCATGAAACTATGAATAACCTAAACTAAAACCTAAATCTAATATATAGATGAAGAAAATAAAAAAGAAATTTAAGTGAAAAGAATTAAATATATAGAGAGAAAATTTTTTTAAGTTTATTATTATTTTTCTTAAAAGTGTATATATATTTATGTAAAAATATTTAAATTGAGAATTTAATTTAATAGTTACTATTTATCATTTGAAATGTAAACTTTAAAAAATTAGAAATTTAGTGAATCTTCAATTAATTTATAATAAAATTTTAAGAAAGAAAATAAAATTGAGATCTAAAAAACTAATAGAAAATATTTTATATTTAGTTGGCAATTCAAAATTTACCTTATCTACCTAAGAACAAAGTGTAGTAAAAGATAGCATGATTATAAATAATACTAATTATTAAAAAAAAAAAGTCAAAAAATTATAATATTTATAATAATGAAATACTAATTAATTGAACCTATTAGATTATGGAACCTTAAGCATAACATTTAATGGGAAACAATAAAAGATTAAACATATGCTTTGCCAAATGTCACAACTTTCTTTTTATTTAAATTTGCTTAAGAGAAAATGAAAACCCTAACATTAATAAAAAAAAAAGAGTTAAATAAATAAACAATTGTTAAATTTGAATCTAATATTTTATTTTAACCTTTAAATTGATTACAAATCATGAAACTATGAATAAACTAAACCAAAACCTAAGTCTAATATATAGATGAAGAAAATAAAAAAGAAATTTAAGTGAAAAGAATTAAATATATGGAGAGAATTTTAAAAAGTATATTATCATTTTTTAAAAGTGTATATATACTAATGTAAAAATATTTAAATTGAGAATGGAATATTAATAGTTACTATTTATCATTTGAAATGTAAACTTTAAAAAAATTAGAAATTTAGTGAATCTTCAATAAATTTATAATCAAATTTTAGGAAAGAAAATAAAATTGAGATCTAAAAAACTAATAGCAAATATTTTATATTTAGTTGGAAATGCAAAATTTACCTTATCTACCTAAGAACAAAGTGTAGTAGAAGATACCATGATTATGAATAATACTAATTATTAAAAAAAGAAAGTAAAAAATTTACAATATTAATAATAATTAAATACTAATTAATTGAACCTATTAGATTATGGTACCTTTAAGCATAACATTTAATGGAAAACAATTAAAGATTCAACATAGCCTTCGCCAAATGTCACAACTTTCTTTTTATTTAAATTTGTTTGAGAGAAAATGAAAAAGAGTGCCGGCAAAAATGGACAAGCCAATACAAGAACAAGAAATTAAAATATATAGAGAGAAATTTTTTAAAAGGATATTATCATTTTTTAAAAGTATATATATATTTATGTAAAAGTATTTAAATTGAGAATTGAATTTAATAGTTACTATTTATCATTTGAAATGTAAACTTTAAAAAAATTAGAAATTTAGTGAATCTTCAATTAATTTATAATAAAATTTTAGGAAAGAAAATAAAATTGAGACCTAAAAAAACCTAAAAAACTAATAGTAAATATTTTATATTTAGTTGGCAATTCAAATTTTACCTTATCTATCTAAGAACAAAGTGTAGTAGAAGATACCATGATTATGAATAATACTAATTATTTTTATTTTTAAAGTCAAAAAATTATAATATTTACAATAATGAAATACTAATTAATTGAACCTATTAGATTATGGTACCTTCAAGCATAACATTTAATATAACATTTAATAGAAAGCAATTAAAGATTCAACATAGCCTTCACCAAATGTCACAACTTTGCTTGAGAGAAAATGAAAACCCTAACATTAATAAAAAAAAGGTTTAATAAATAAAAAATTGTTAAATTTGAATCTAATATTTTATTTGAACCTTTAAATTGATTACAATTCATGAAACTATGAATAAACTAAACCAAAACCTAAATCTAATATATAGATGAAGAAAATAAAAAATAAATTTAAGTGAAAAGAATTAAATATATTTAGAGAATTTAAAAAAGTATATTATCATTTTTTTTAAAGTGTATATATATTTATGTAAAAATATTTAAATTGAGAATTGAATTTAATAGTTACTATTTATCATTTGAAATTCTAAACTTTAAAAAAAATTAGAAACTTAGTGAATCTTCAATTAATTTATAATCAAATTTTAGGAAAGAATATAAAATTGAGACCAAAAAAAAAATTACAATATTTATAATAATGAAATACTAATTAATTGAACCTATTGATTATGGTACCTTCAAGCATAATGTTTAATGGGAAACAATTAAAGATTCAACATAGCAAATATTTTATATTTAGTTGGCAATTCAAAATATACTCGAAAAGACCTTGAGTAGAAACTTCACACAAATTTTATGGTTGATGAGCAAGACTTCTTTGTAATGATATTCCTCTCACACTTGTAGAAACATTCTCCTTTGAAAACTTCCATGAAATATCAATTCCTTAAGAAAAGGAATGACCCAAGAGTTGTTATTGGAAAACCACAACTTCTCCTTCACTTCTCATAGCTAGAAAACCTCAAGCTTTTATACCAATCTAATAGAGTGGATGAATTGGATCCATAATAATAATAAAACACAAAATATAGAATATAGGTAGACATAGAAATTATAAATTTATTTTATTTTCTAATGATCAAAATTATTACATTGTGCCTCCTTAATAAAGGTCTTTGAAAGTTTGAAAAATATTAAATTAAACCACCTCATAAATATAACTTTCTCTACAACTATCTAATAGAACAACATAAATTACTTACATAAAATATTATTTTTTATCTAATCCTTAATTTTTGTATTCTACTCATTAATCCAGCTATATTTCAATTAATATTATACTTTTACATTTTCATTTGAGGAGGTAGCCACTTTTCTTTCTACTATTTCTTAGATGCATCCTTTATGCATTTTATAGTACTCTTTATTTTAATGCTTTCTCCCAAGTCATGATACAGTTTCATTCATACATCGCCATTTTTCAGCTATGTAGATCGATCATCCTCTTGTAATAGAATCATCACATACATTTCTACTCTCATAGATAGCATTTCCTTAAATCATTTAACTATTACTCAATTTAAATTTAAATTACGTGTACAATTTTAAAATCCCTACTGTATTTTATTTAAAGGCCACCATATAATTGTTATCATTGATGCTTTCAGATTGTGAATAAAATCATTTTTCACATACAGATGCATTTGGAATAGATTAGTGTTGTATTTTATTGGTAGTAATAACTAAATCACAATCATTTCTTGTTCTGATTGCATTTAGAAAATCCTATTATCCAATGTGAGACCATATGTTACTGCAAGAGCATACCTCATATGCATCTTAAACTCTAGCCTCACATCATCATAGTTGTTATTCCTTATTTGTTATTGTTTATAATTCTTTTGTAATTACAACTAATCCTAAAACTATTAACAATTGGTAATTACATACAAAAATAATAAAGGCACTTCAAGTGTTGGTCAAAAAAGTGAAATGGTATCAAAAAACTTGAAATCCAAATGAAATTAAGTTACTTTCCACAAATACAATCTATTAGGACAAGCTTATAGGGTTACTTCGTAGAATAGACTGATTAGTACTATTAGATTATTGTGTCTAGAATCTATTTTAAGGTAACAAAGAAAAATGGATTGATTAAATCACAGAGATGGCATTGCTTCTTACTTGCTAATATGTCCCCCAATTGACTCTTGGATTACTGGAAAAACTTCACATCTACAGAGAACATTACCTCTTGTTTCAACCCCCTTCCTACACCTTGCTTCCCCCACCCCATTTACCTCCCAACTCATATAACTAATACCTAGAAGAATTGCCACTAAAGTAGTACATATCATGATTAAAAATCCATTTAAATCTAATACCTAGAAGAATTGCCACTAAAGTAGTACATATCATGAATTAAGGTACTTTAGTAGATCTATTAAATATTTTTACATGTTTGATGATTGGAGGATTTCACATGATATTAAAAATCCATTCTAGTTCCTATATTTTCTATTATTATGATAACATAGGTATTAATTTTTTTTTTAATTAGGAATATAGTTAAGTATATGTTTTTTTTTTTCTATTGCAATTTGATTTAAATATTTATAGAAGAAAATAATTTTTTTATAGAATTTTTTTCAAGGTTAAGTTGTACAGCATGAATTTTCATTATGGGATGAAAGTAGAAGTGTGTTGTGATGAAAGAAGTGTGTTGTGATGAAGATGGTTTTGAAGGAGCATGGTTCCCTACAACCATAATAGGATATGTCACCAATGCACAGAGGCCTAGGTTCATCATTGAATATAACAATTTCATAAGAGGTGAATAGACCCAAGAGCATCCGATAGAGGAATTATATTTTGAATGTATTCGACCTTCACCTCCCTTTGTTAGTCTACCCAAAAATATTTTAGTAGATTTGATTGTAGACATGTTCGAGAAAATTTGTTGGTGGACAGGTGTTGTTGTAGATAGTTTTGAATCTCCTTTGAGTCACCAAAAATTATTTGAAATATTCTTCCCACGTACTCAAACTCTTCAAGCATATTCTCATTCCCAGTTACATCGATCCCATGATTGGGTTAACAGAATATGGATACTAAAATAGTGGATTTGAATATGGCATTGTTTTGTTCATGTGGAGATCCATATATCTTTGGATCATAAAGTGTGTTATGTCTCACATAATATATTATATGATAACATATGTTTTTAAAAAAAATAACCAAAATTTTGGTCATATTTTATATTGTCTTTGTTTCTATTTCCATGATTTAAACTTTCATTGCACTTCTTCGTACTATTAAATATTTTTTTTATAAAATTAATGCATTTACATTTTTATTTTCTTCCATCTAAATACATTACTCATTTCTCTTTTGGGTTAGTTTGCTTATTTTTTCAAATAACAATAGTTATAGGTTACAAATATTATTTAGTCCATTATGAGGTTCAAATTTACAAGGAATCTTCGAAAATCTAAGTTCGATTCACCTTACAAAGATATAGGAGACACGAATTTAGGGTTCATTGATATTATGGAATTTTCAAATAGAATGAAAAGGGGTGAAGGAATGTCTCTTCTCTGGTAGAGATTGAAAACTTTAGGATTGGTTGAAGCAGCTGCATTCCCAATTTTTCTTCAATCCATTGAATTGGTTTTGGCATGTGCCCAATATTATGATGCAGATGATAGGAAAGTCAAAAATAAAAATGGTGTAACATTGCTAGATAATACACCTAAAATTGTAAGAGAAGCATTCAATATTCCACGTCATGATCAATATGCTCTTGTTGATATGAAAATATCCAATGATTACTATTACCAATCTAATTCAATTGCAAGGCAGTTTTTGAATGATAAATTAATGCATCAACAGAATACCAATCTTAAAAAACTAGCTAGAGGATAGCACAAGGTTGATTTTATAGAAGAGGATAGAGATTATATCACTCTATTAAGTAGGGTTTTTGGATGCCCTCACTCAACGCATTTTGAGACATGGATGCTTTATTTCATCCACAAAATTTGAAACAAAAAACAATTTGATTGGGAATCCATTATTAGCAATTGCTTGCATGAACAGTTAATTGATGTTCTTCAAAGCAAAAAATTCTATATGTCATCATATTTTTTATATTTTCTCACCTTGCAGAATATATTTATGGGACTAAAGAAGAATGATAGGTTTGGGGAGGTCCAACCAAGAGTTTACAATTGTTTTCCTCAACTAGAAATGATCGAAAGTGAAAAGCATTTTTTTAGAGTGAACGATGCTTTCACTTTCAATATTGTGAGAAGACTTCGTGCTGAAATAGAGAGAAGAATATCAAATGAGGTTGCTAATCAAATTGCAAAATATGGAAATTGGTAAATTAAATGTTGAACTTTCACCTATATAAGAGTTTTTGGCTTCCATGGTTATCCATGGAAGTTGCCACGTTATCCTTCTGATAAGTTGTTGCTTTTGGAGTTGTATAGACAAATTGTTCAAGTATCAAGACAATTTGGGGATCGATGCTTAGATTTCTTTAAGTTCCCAATAACTATTGGTAAGTATTTGTGTGCTGATTTTGATGTAGCAGAAAGTGCAAAAATAGATGTGGATCATCTTCGAATAAATACTATTGGGGATGTCTAACATAACGTTGACCCAATCAGAAGGATATCTTGAATTATAAATGGAAGTTACAAACACCAAGCTACTTTAGAGGACCACTAGACAAATTGTGTAAATGAAAAACAATTTTTTTTTAAAAAGGGACTATTGTAGATTGTCAGTGGAGGTCATGTGATCTTGAAAAATTCATAACATTCCAGAAGACATAAATGAAGATGGGAATCGGTTGCATCCATTATATGAAATAGATAACATTTCTAGTCTCTCAATTGATCTGATAGATTGGTACTCACAAGAAGAAACTTTGATTGAGAGTTGAACAATGGATGTCATATTGATGTCAATAGAGTGGCTCCAAAGTCCATTTATATTACTTCCAATGCACTCAGTATATCAAACATTTGAATATCATGTCAAAGATTTCACAGATGTAATGGATTTAGTGAGAGATGATGTCACATTGGACCAACCTATGGTTACAGATAAAAATCTCAATGTAAATTATGATAATATTATCCACGATGCCAAGGTAGATGGGATTGATGGTAATTCATCTCCTATTGAAGTGAAGATCAATGATGTGGCATTTGATGGTCTGAAGAAAGATAAAATTTATCATGTTGATTCTCCACAAAATGTTGGAAATGCATGCAATTCACCTATTGTTCAATCATATGAACATGTACAATGTTCTTTATTGCCGACCAAAGACTCTGTATTTGTTTCAGGTAAGAATAGTGAAGATGGAATGCACACTGCATTTTTAGAATGGAGGGATGATTTGGAATTGTTAGGTATTTGTGTGATTTGAAAGGTAGTCAAACAATATAAAATAGTTCTTGACAAGGTAATTATGGCATGGGAAATTGATGAATCAATATTTGGGCAGCTTGATTTCTTAAAAGAAGATATTCCAATTGTAAGAAAGGTGAAAGAAATGCATGTTGATTAGTTGGTCTCAATTGGTCTTAGTTATAGCAAAGCCTCACTCCAATAATTGTTAAATGCTTGCAATTTGAGAAGATCAACACTCATGAATTGTCATAAAAAAACTGCACACAGTAAAAAATTTGCCAGATATTTCCATGATAGAGATACAAAATTTTATCAAAGATTTGGGTTGTAATTTGTTCAATAGTTCTTTTGCATTGTGTTCTGCTGATCAAATCATTAAAAAAAATTTTGATTCAATGCAAAAGATCTTACAGAAAGAGGACATTGATAATATGATGCAGAAAAAAATAAGGATCTATGATTTTCAGTCACAAAGTTCAAATGTTGTCGATACTATTAGAAGTGTAAAAAATATTATTAACTTTGTGAATGTGAAGCTTATGTACCACTTGGGTCCTAACAAGAACGTGTTAAGAGAAGTTGTTGGTGCCTTTGCATGACACAGTTCTATGTAAATAAAAACAAATGTCAACACAGTTAGTTTCATATGCCAATATACACTTTGTGCATACTCCAAATATGTAATTTATATTTCTATTTGTAATGAAATTTCTAATTTCAAAATGGAGTCTTAGTATTTTTTTGTTTAGAATGTATTAAATTTTAAAATATCATGATGTAATTTGATATTTTAATTTTTCAAGTGATAATGCTAGATTTGTTATTTGTTAAAATTATAGGTTCATGTGTAGTACAAATTAAAATTGTTATATGGATTCCTAATATTTTTATTAAATGAATTCTATTGAAAAACCAATTAATTAATTACCAGCATCTTATTTTTCCAATAAACAATATTATTATTTATTTTCAAGATAGTATTCAATTTAGAATAAGGAGAAAAAATGCTCTTATATCATCTAAATAAAAAAGTTAGAATGGAAAAAAATGGGAATTCATATGTAAATGAATAAATACAATAAATATTCTATTTGAATAGTTTTTAAAGTTATGTATATTAAGACAATTGATTCTTTTTGAAAATATGTACAAAACATATTTTTCTTATGTAAATTGTGTAGTCTTTTGTTTTATTTAAATTGATTGAACAATCAAAGTAAACACCCATAGTCTAAATAGTCGTTTACTTCTCAATTTTCAGCTATGCCCCCAAGACGTATGAATTGTCAGTCTGAAGATGAGAGAAGAAAATATAAAAGATAATATCAAAGAGAATATAGGCGTAGACAAAAAGAAAAGATGGACAATACATAAAAGGAGAAACATCATCTACTCTATAATGAAAATGAGAGAGAGATATGCTAGAAAAGGAAAAGAAATGATGGATACATAAATAAATAACCAGGAAAAATTTCTAAGGAGTGCAATTAATTTAGGTGGTCCATCTATCTCAAAACAATATAGACCAACAAAAATTGAAAATGAACAACTTTCGATAGCATCTTTGAACTTCCATTCTATAGAGAATGATCTTCTTCAAATATCTCAAACTCAAATGGAATATATATCATGTGAGCATGAAGAAAAAGATGAAAGCCAGAAAGAAAAAAATTCCACTAACTATAGTGTACAAGAGAAAGAGAATAATGTCGAAGACATGGAGCAAAGAATGTTGGAAGGAACACAAAGTGGAAACATATTGGAAAGAAATGTGCATAGAAGAAATTGTAGGAAGCAATATCATAAAGATTATAGAAAATGAAAAAATGATGAAATGAATGAAGCCGAAAAGGAAAATAAACATCTCCTTCGCAATGAACAAGACAAACAACATGATGATAGAAGAAGAACACAGAGAATATTAGAAGAAATGCAAGTTCATAACAAGATTTTCACAAATACATCAATGGTTGACAACAGTGTAGAAGATAAAGAGAATAATGTTCAAGACATGGAGCAAAGAATGTTGGAAGGAACACAAAGTGGAAACATGTTGGAAAGAAATGTGGATAGAAGAAATTGTAGGAGACAATATCATAAAGATTATAAAAAATGATGAAATGAGTGAAGCTGAAAAGGAAAATAAATGTCTCATTCACAATGAACAAGATAGACAACGTGAAGCTAGAAGAAGAACACAAAGAATATTAGAAGAAATACAAGTTCATAATAATAGTTTGACAAATGCATCAGTGGTTGACCATGATCATCCTGCATTAACAAATGTAGCAGCATTGAATTCTATGGATGAAAACTTGATTAGAGAAAATGATGATGTTGGGTGTGGTATAGAAATTCAAAGGGACTACAATGAAATATTTGGAAATAGTTATCAAAATCTTCAAGTACTCTTTCAACATCAATTAGATAATTTGGTTATGCCTACAATGTGTTGCATGTGTCAAGAGTGTTATGTCAGCATTAAAGTTAACCATATAGAAGAAGGTCCAATGTGTAGAAGGTGTCAGCAAGAAAAAGGAAACAATAGATTCTCAGTACAAAAAAAATATGGACCCAGGTTCACAACCACCTGAACTAGCAAATTTGACTCAAGTAGAAGAAATGTTAATTGCACGTGTAAGTCCAATTTTACAAGTGACACATGCAATAGGGGGCCAGTATAAATACAAGGGACACACAATTAGTTTCCCTCAAAATATTGACCATGTATGTCAAAGTCTCCCACGTCCAATAAAAGACTTGCCTATAATAATAGTTCGAAAAAAAGATCAATGTGGTACAAACTATGACTTTACAGTTAACAAAAATTGGGTGTATTGTGCTCTAAGGTATAAAATTGAAAATGACAAATTTTACAATGATGTTACTGTAGATACCCATGCCTTAGATGACATTGAAATAAATATTAATTGTAATATATTCCATCAAATAAAGACTGTTCATGTAGATGCTAACAATGAATTAGAACAAAACACATGCCTACAAAATGAGATGGACGAGGTCAACAATGAAAACATAAATCATTCCATATCAATGGCAACAAGACCACTGAATCTTCAAAAGGAAATGGAACTCATACATGCATGGGTTGATAACCCTGATATAGATCCTTTATCTATGATTGACTGGCCATCAATAGGTACATCTCTAGTGAATGAATATGTTACACTAAGTTTAATAGACATGGCCTTCCCAACATTGTTTCCAAATGGACAATGTGATTGGTTGGAGCCATGTCTACGAAGAGTATACCTTCATGAATATGTGAAGCATCTAATTTGTTTTAGGGATTATCACTTTGGCAGACATCCTCGATTTAGGTATTACATGGAAAACATGATCATGAGGCACCATGCACGAAATTTTAGTTTAGTTTTTGTCAAACGTAATATTGATGAGTTTCCAATGACCATTGATGAGTTACGAGAACATATGGAAAACTTTTTAGGCACCCACCTTGTTGATAAATTAATGTGTTATGGAACAACCTTAAGAAGTACAACGTCATATTGGAAAAAAAGTCAGGCAGAATTATATGATTTGTTGAAACAGCTAGGGACCCCCACAATTTTCTTTACAGTTAGTGCACTTGATTTGTATTGGCCTGATCTACATGCACTCATGCCTGGAACCCAGCCATCAGATCCAAGGGAGGCTCAAAAGTGGAGGAGACAAAATGTTATTGACTATCCTCATATTGTTGTGCACTACATGCACTTCAGACATACAATGTTTCGTAAAGAAATTTTGGAGAAAGGCTTCAATGTTAAAGACTTTTGGTCACGATATGTATGACAGCATAGGGGATCTCCACATGTACATGGTTTTTTGTGGCTTCATGGTGCTCCAAACATGGATAAGTTAGATTGGCATAATGAAGAACAAGTAAGAGAAGCTGAATCTTTTTTCCATCACATTGTGCATGCATGGAATCCGTGTGCATGTGGTGCTGAAAAAAATATGCAAGTATTTCTACACTTAGTTTCATTATGCAAAAATTTCTATAGATACTTTTTCATCTACCTTATATTTTTGTTTCCACCTTTTTTTCCTCCATTTTAAAATCTTTGCTTTCATCAAGCCATTTCAGAATTTCGCACAATATCTGTGTCTCAGAAATACAAGCCGAATACTAGAAATGGATATGGACCAAGATTATGAAGAAATATTGAATACCATACAATGACATGCAATCTGTAAAGAGGGAGCATGTCTTAGAAAAAAAAAAGGGAAAAATGACATGCAGGTATTATCTATTTCATTTTTTTAACAAAACTATTAAAATGAAATTTTTATTGCATTGTAACTATTTGCACTCATATTGTAAGTATAATGCTCCTTGGGAAATAAATATAAATGGATCAAAACTGTATGAGGACACAGAATGTGGAGAGAAAAAATTTGAACCTCAAAGGAACAATGATAGAGTCAATTCTCGTAATCATTACATTTTACAATTGTGAAGAGAAAATATAGATTGGCAACCAATTTTGTCTACACATGTTGTTATTAAGTATATTGCAAAATATGCATCGAAAGTAGAGAAAATTTCTAAGACCTACCATCAAATGTTGACACAGTTGGAAAATATAGAGAATCCTGCTGACTGTGCATCCAAAGTGTACAAAAAGCTTTTAACTAAAACTATTATTGAAAGAGATGTTGGAGCTCAGGAAACATGTCACATGCTCTTAGAACTTCCATTGGTGGAATGTAGTAGAAAATTTGTTAATTTGAATGTGTCTCGAGAAATATACAAACCTGTTAAGAGAAAGAACGAAGATTGTATTGAAGAGAAAACTGAATCATTCATAGATTCATATAGAAGACCTATTTCTATGGACTCCATCTCTTTGATTGATGCCTCTAGAGCATGGACATATCATAAAAATAGAAAGAAAGATAATAAGTGGGAACATAGAAAAAAAGTTCCAACTGTGAGAGTCTATCCAAGGTTTATTTCGATTCCGCCACGTGTATCAAACAAGTTTGTTGATTTTTTCTTTTCGGAGTTGTTGTTATATAAACCATTTCATGACTTTCAGGTTGATATTGGTGATGATAATATCACAATAGTTTCAAGTTGGGAATCACTAGAATATGTTCCATGGCATGTTGAACGGAGAGTGGATGTAGAAAGTAGTGATAGCAGTTCTGAATCTAAACATGAAAACAATGTAATAGGTCCTCATAAAATTATAGAGAATGAATGGGAAATCATTTCATGTATGAATCGTGGTCAAATAATGGAGATTTCCAAAGTTGATATGCTAGGAAGAAGGGACATAGATAGGAAACATAGTTGGTTAGAGCAATATAGGTCAAATGAATATAGTTCAAATGCAATCAATTTTATTGGTAGAATGAGAGAAAATGGATACACTCCGAATCTTCAACGTGAACAAGAAATCAATAGCAGTAAATTGGGTGAAAAACAGAAAAGGGCATTTGATGTTATTGTGACACACTATAATGGTGGTGATACTGTAACACCCTTGTATATGATAATTCAGGGTACAGCTGGTACAGGAAAGTCATATTTGATTGGTGCAATCAATAAATTTTTAAAGAATCTGCATTCCTTGACCGTTGTCCACTATTAATTCTAGCACCAATAGGAGTGGCCGCATACAATATAGGTGGTTCAACTATACATTCTAAATTGAAGATTCAAGTAAATGATTTTAGATAGTTGGAAGGAACGTGTTTGACAAGTTTCCACGAAGAACTAAGTAATATAAGATATATATTAATAAATGAAATGAGCTTTCTTGGGGAGAAGTTGTTTGAGAATATAGACTCCAAACTTCATCAAGTATTTCCTCAAAATTCTCATCTTAACTTTGGAGGTATTTTTATTTTGAAATTAGAATTTATGTACTAGAAAAAAAAAGAAAAATTAGCATGAATAATTCTTTTATTACTGAATTGCTACTATTTATATTTGATATATGTTTTTAGGTATCTCACTGATTTTGGTTGGTGATCTTGGCCAACTCCCTCCTGTAAAAGACAGGGTAGCATATGATAGTAGGAGAAGTGCAAAAATACTATGGGAAGAATTCAAGATTGTGATTACATTGGAAAAATTTTATAGACAAGAGGGAGAGAATCTAGATCAGAATAAGTTTTGGCAGTTGCTGACAAATATTAGAGATGCTCAACCGACAATTGATGATTGGAAATTACTAATGTCACGAATAACATGCAATATTCCAACAAATTTAAATGATGATTTTGACAACAATGTTCATTTATTCTCTACAAATGATAATGTTCACAAACATAATCGAAGAAACTCCATTCTCTTCGAGAACCAGTTGCATGTGTAATTGCTACAAAGTTGTCAAACTATAGTTTAGTAGATGATAATTGTGTAGGTGAACTTGATATTGAATTATTGATTTCAAAGAGATCAAGAGTAATGCTCACATCAAACTTGTGGATAGAAGCAGGCCTTGTAAATGGAGCTTTGGGTTATGTTGAGGAAATAGTCTACAAGCTAGGCAGTGCACCACCTCAACTACCATTATATGTAATGGTAAAATTTGATGCCTACTCAGGCATTCCATTCAATAATGAGCACCCTCAAATAGTACCTATTAGTTTTGTACAAAGAGGTTCTACCACTCAGATGTCATTAAGACTGGAATGGGCACTAACAATACATAAATCGTAAGGTTTGACACTTGATAAAGCAACAATCGATATCAGACCAAGAGAAAGAAAAGGAATGACATTTGTTGCAATTTCTCATGTTAAGTCACTGCAGGGTCTAAGAATAATGCCATCATTTTCTTTCAATCAATACAAGAAAATGAAGAATGGAAAACAATTAGAAAAAAGAAAAGCAGAAGAAAACAAGCTAAAGTCTTTAGAAATAAAGCATCATGATTGTATAGTTTAATAAGGTCTTTTCTACAACTCTTAAATAATATGTATTTGTATATAGACATGTTATAAACATAGCACTTATTCTATTTGAGCAAAGACTACAAAATTGGACAAAAAGTTAATAAAACAAATATGTTATTACTTTCATGTTCATCATTCTCAATGCAGGTTGTCCTTCATCTATAATTTATTTCTTCTTTTATATAACAAAAAATAGTTGGTAAAGATTTACCAACAAAAATGAAATTGGAAAGTTTAATATTCTAATTCAATATTCTTTTATTATTGTTAATAAATTATTTTTATTTAATATGCTATTGGAACTTAACATGGTACAATAAATATTATTTATAGAATGGATAGAAATTATAATTTGTCTCTTTTAATACTTTTTTTTTAATTTCCAGATATTAGAAGAAAAAAAAATGTTGAGGCAAAGAACAATTAAAGTTGATGACACATATCATCATTTTGATCTTCAAACAATACATGCTCAAGAAAGAACAAATCATTTATCTTGTAAAAGACATCTTTTAGAAACAGGGTTGTTGAAATTTTATCTACCAGTTCTTCAAAATTTTGATCACTTCTATCAAGATCCTGATTTTTTGCATTTGTTTTGTTGTGAAGACTATGACCCCACAGAGCTTTATTTTGTTCCCACAGAGGTTTGGATTGAGTAATCTCCTTATCCAATGGACTCTGTAGAAAATGGTCCTATTTGGTTGGAAAAAATGCTTTGATCTCCACAAACTAGTACTCAAGGTCTAGCAAACTATCATTATCATGGTCATATTTTTAGATTGCAATTTGGTGGATTACAGAACACCCTATGGAATCAAGTTGTGGTAGATAGATGGGGACCTCAAGGGGTCTTCCTAACTCTACCGATCCATGAAAGAACAAGGAAGATTGTTGCAGAGAAAATACCAACATGGACACAAACTACTTATGATTTTCAAATAATAAGGCAAGGAGTTACAAACACATGGTGTTTGTGACTTAGAACTTATGAACATCTCTATTGGTTCGATATTTTAGATCCTACAAACTCTGTTTTGTTTCAACAAAACATTGTTCAATTTGACGATGATAGTGATTCTAAATAGAATATTTGTCTCTCTATTACTTTTCATGCAGACAATGTAACTTTGATGTTACTATAAAATTGGTGAACATTCCAGCTATCTTGATATGGATTATATATAAAGTTTATTAAAAATATTACACTTTACATTCACATATTTTATATGTGTATTTTGTTTTAACAAATATATGATTTATATCCTTTTGGGTGTAATAATTTGATATATGGTAAGTTTTAAAATTTATTTTTTCATATTAAAAAATTACATAGATGTTTTCAATTGTTTTAGAATTTGTTATTAATTATTGAAAATTACATAACTTGCATTAAATATGGAAATAGTTTTTCCTTATCTTTTTAGTTGACATATGCTATCTTTTCAGTTCACATATGTTATATGTTACGTTCCTTTTTCTCGAATATATATCTTACATATATTTTTCCCTTTATCTATGTCTCAAACTCAATATGATTATTATTTTTCAAATAGAATAAGTGATATGTTTATAACATGTCTATATACAAATGCATATTATTTAACAGTTGTAGAAAAGACCTTATTCAACTATACAATCATGATGCTCTATTTCTAAAGCATTAAGCCTTTTTTCTTTAGCTTTCAGTTGACATATGTTTTCTTTTGAGTTGACCTATGTTATACATTACAATAATTTATCTCAAATATATATATTTTACAATTTTTTTCCTTTGATCTATGTCTCAAGCTCAATATGAATATTATTTTCCTTCTTGTCATTTGGTTTTCCTATATTTGTATTATATATTTTCTTCCTTCTTTAATTGATAAGTAATAATAGAATCTAATTCTTTCTTCAAATATTTCCATGTTCAAGTACGATTAAAAAATGGATTTATCAAACAATGAATCTGAAATTATTGCACCAAGTCCCATTGTTTCTTTAAACTCAAATGGCTCACCTTAAACACCAATCGATAAATGTGAAAAGTCTGTACTACAATTTTGTTACCAAATGATTCAATATTTTGAATCTACAACATTGTCAATAGATTATGTTTCAGATAATGATATTTTGTGAATGGAGATTGTTGTGGATAAGATACGGAAGATGTTTAATCGAGTATCTCGATTTCCAAAATATTTGGAAGAAGTGCAACGCAATCATAATGAAAATGAAAGCTATAACACTATTCTCATTGGTGACTATTTTATAAGGTCATTGCATCATAACAATTAGGTTGTATCATAACTTTTTATGATACACGTTGTCTACAAATATGTTTATAGTTTGGTTCCATACCCAATCTAGAAAAGACCATAGTATTGAAGTATATATGCATAATCAATCATGTTTAGGTTTTGTGGCATATGTTAGACTCTCAATTGGGTTTAATTGAAACATGTATGTTTTTCTTGTATTTCATGATTAGTAATTTTTATAGTTGGTAGTAGTGTATTGAAGAGATATAGATTGTTTTATACAACTTAAAAATAATCATATTGTTGTTTCAATAAAAAAATATAAATAATCTTTACAATTAAACACTCATCCACCACAGATATCAGATATTTTCATATGTCATATCTTTGGTGGATGAGTGTTTTCCTTCCCATGGTGACAGAATAGGAAAAAAACAACTTTATATGCTTATTACTTAATTTCAATATTTCAACATTATTTTACATTAGTATTTGGACCATCACAATAGAGTATTAGGGAACAATGTATTTGACTTTGGTGTAGAGTATATCTGATTTTTTAATACAATTATGGAAAACAATGATAATGAAGCAGGATGAATAGACAAAAGAAGGATATTGGGGGGGGGGAATATAAATATCTAAACTTTGTATACCTTAGAACCACTAAGCTGTGTGCCATTTTCATATTTTAGAAATTAAAAAATATAGTAAAAAAAGAAGGAGATTGGGCAAGAAACCATTTCACAACCATCCAAACTAGTTTCAAAATCTTGCTTTGTGTTCACTTAATATTTTGTTGACATTTTTATGTGTGTCTTTAATTTGAAATTGAATCAAAATATAATGTTATGCTTTTTATTACAACAAAATTTTGAGTTGACTAGAGAGTAGGAGGTTTGAAAAAAAGAACAACATTGGGAGAGAAAGTAGAAATATCTAAACTTTTTATATATCAGAACACAAAGCTCTTTGCCATTGTCCTATTATAATAAGTTAAAAAGAGACATCTAGAATCTTCTGAGCAATGAAATCCATATTTTCTTTTTTGTGTTAATTCTAGAAAAAATTCCAACGAGAAGGATAGAGAAACAATTATTTTAATTATTTGTTGTTATGTTTCTTTCTTATCTTATTGATATCATGAAGTATATGAATAAGAGTTTATGTGTCTGTTGGGTCCTTTCACACTTTTAGACCTTTCCAAGTTTAGATATGATACACTAAAAAAAATAAAGACTACTTATAATTTTAAAAAAATCTAGATATGATAGACTAAAAAAATAAAAAATAAATTTTTTTTTGACCAAATGATTAATCTAATATTATATAGTATATTAAGGTGAACATTTACTTCTAGGAAAATGGTATCATCATAAATTTTCTTAATAACTCTAGATATGATACACTAATAAAATTAGTGTTTGATTTAATTTCTTATATCAAATTATACACACAAACATAGATATAATAAAAATAAAATTGATTCAACATTTCTTTTATTAAATTGAGCAACTACAACCCCAAACCTACATTAAATTAGACCTCTTTGTCAAATTTAAAAATTGGTCCTTTACATAATAGAATTGTAGAATCTTATATTATAAAATTGACCCAAATTGAATCATAACCTTAAACCTAATAAACCTATAAATGGTAATTAATCCTAAACATAATACTAAATCAACTAAACACCATATCCTTAACACTAAACTAATTTAAAAAGTTAAAGACAACCTATAGTTAAAGAATAAATCTAGAAATGATAGACTAAATAAATAAATAAAAATATTTTTTCCAACCAAATGATTAATCTTAATGATATATAGTAACTTAAGCTGAAAACTTACTTTTAGCAAAAATGGTATCATCATAAATTTTCCGAATAACTCTAGATATGACACAATAATAAAATTAGTGTTTGATTTAATTTTTAATGAGATATCAACACCTAGATTCTATTTCATCTTTTTTATATAATTCAACAATAGGTTTTCTATTCAACCAAAATAAATAATAATATAATACCAAAGTTAAAACTAACACTAACCCCAATTGATTAAAAATCCATTTTGAGTGCTAACCCATACATTGATTTAGTTTTAAAAAATTTGTCTATAACCTAATTTTTATTCTTTATATAATCCTATAAAAGTTCATACATACATACATACATACATACATACATATATATAGACACACATAGATATACACACACACACATATATATTCATACATATGTACATAAACATATATAGACACACACAGCACCCACACACACACACACACATATTAGAGAGAGAGAGAGAGAGAGAGAGAGAGAGAGAGAGAGAGAGAGAGAGAGTACATTGAAAGATAGAGGCAAAAATAAACTAAACTAAACTCTAACCACAAAATAACCTTAAATACACCAAAATGTTAAACCTTTCATTAATTCATTACATAATAACCCTACCAAAAAAGTGCTCCCTATTAATGATTAAATGTTGACCCAAATTGAATCATAACCTTAAACCTAATAATAAATTATAATGAATCCAAATCATAATAATAAATCAACTAAAAATCATATTCTTAACACTCAACTTATTTTAACCCTGACTATTATTTTAAAATGAAAGCTAACGCTAACCCCAATTGATTAAAAAACCATTTTGAGTGCTAACCCATACATTCAATTAGGTTAAAAAAAATTTTCTAAAACGTATTTTTTATTCTTTATATAATCCTATAAAAGTTCATACATACATACATATATATATACACATATTATAGAACTATACAAGTTCATATTAGAAAATTTATGTAGTAATATTATATTATATATTAAATATTAGAATCCTATTCTTTTAACATCCCTTCCCTCCTACTAGCTATATACATATTATATATTTATATAATATATATAGAAAAAGATGAGATATATCCTTTACAGAAAGAAATACTCATATTAATAAATTAAAGCCTTGATATCTCTCGACTTTTTCTATATATATTATATAAATATATAATATGTATATAACTAATATATAACACTTTGAACATAACCCTTAAATAAAAGTACTATTACCAAAACATAATATAACATTCTATGTATTATAAGGTCTACTTAAAATCTATTATCATCCCTTCTTAAATTTTACCGTTTGGAATACTGCACTTCTCCTTAAAAACGGAATGATAAACCGTTTCTATTAACAGTTATCAGTTATCGTGGCACAATATTTCCAACCAGCACTGGTTTACTTATCCTCAATGAAACAAATTTAACATAACAGCGTTGAAGACAAAGATAGAAAACAGGATTCCAGTAGCAAGAACAGGTATCCCCAATTCTTTATAATTATTTAACACATTCTTCATTTTTCTTAAGAAGACCTTTTCAGTACAACGGTTATTATTATTAATCTTGGTGTCCCAAAAATTGGAAGTTGATTTCCAGGTTTTTTTTCTTAATTGTTTTAATATATTGATGTATCTTGCACCTACAAACTGTTGAATTTACAATGGTAGCATGTCGATTGAAATCCCATTGTCTTATAAATTTGTTATTTTGTCATTTGTAGTGGTTTCTTTATTATTTTGCTAAGAATGATTTCTTTTTCTGTGAACTATGAAAGTATTGTATTAATCGTGGAAACAATATTCTTGGCTTGTAAGTAGTTTTTTCAGAATGCATTTTACTGTTATTCTTTAAAGTGAATATACTATTAAGAGGACTTGGCCACAAAGCTCTATAGGAATTACCACCTTTTATAGTAATTATTGTTGTAGTTTCTACAACCAGTGTTTTTCCCCTTCTATTTTCTACAGGAGGAAGTTTATATTTTTTTGGACTAAATATGAAGATTTTTCTTCCTCTAAATATTATCTTTAGTAAGAATAGAAATACTGATGCAGGAGGAAGTTTAAAGGAGTTTGGCAAACAAGTTTGGTCTGGTCAACATTTGCGGTACACATATCTGTCATATCAATTTAGATATATCATTTAAGAAGATTAATTAATGTTTTATGTATTTTGGAATGTGGTGGTTGTGTAAGAATTAGAATTTTGCTTATATTGTTTGAACTAAATATGAGAATTTTCTTTCTATATATATGTACTAAGATTAGAAATATTGGTGCAGAGGAAGTTTAAAGGAGTTTGGGAAATAAGTTTGGTCTGGTCAACATTTGAGGTACACATATCTTACACATATCTGTGGTATCAATTTAGATATATTATTTATGAAGATTAATTATTGTTTTGAAGATAATAAATATTAATGAGGGAATAATATACAAATATTTGTTGAAAGGATTAATGAAGAGATATTTTGGGTAGAATTAAAGAAAATGTCAAAAATAATGAAAAAAATTGTTGTCATATAATTTGTAAAGATTGAAAAATAATATGGTGAGTAAAACACAATAAAAAATGGGAAAAGAAGTTATTAATATTCTAAAAATCTTGGTAGTTAATAAACTTCTTTTTTTGGTTGAGTTTTTGAAAATTTTAAAGACATCATAGTTTTTGCACATTTTAAATGAAAAATAACTAAATAGTTGCCTATTCATTCATGTTTGTTTAGTATTATGCCTTACTCAAACATATAAACATTTTCAACTTGGTATAATGCCATTAGGTTGAAGACAAAAATAGGGGAAATGACTTAAGGAGGACAATTTTGAAAGAATTTCTCAATACCTAACTCTATTTCGTCCATAGTATAATTCACTAAAGTTGAACTATATAATGGATTTAAATAACTAGATTTAACAATATTAAGACACTTTGGTTTGTTTGTCTTGCTTATTGTAATGACTAAAAAACTTGTTTTAATCCTTAATCAATAACAATATTAAGATTTTACTTAGATATTCAAAATCTAATTTAAAATGATTTGTATAATTTAAGTACCCTAAATCAATATATTGAAAATGCACAAATGGTTTAAAATAATTATGACTTATATAAATGTCTTGAAGGTAGTTATTACTATTTCAAAAATATTATATATTTGTCTTTGAGTTTAAATATAATATAATATCTTTATATCTAATTTTTTTTTAAAAATTGAACATCAAACCTTTTGATATAATTAACATTCTACAACAATCAAAGTAGAGTTTGGACTTTTTCCTAGAAATAGGGCAAAATACTAAAGGAAGGTATGTTGTAAAATGTTGATTGAATTAGAGGTTAAGGTGAGTGTTCTTTAGCTTCTAGTTCTTTTAGGGATTTTGGGCATTGGGATTGTATGGGGTCTCATGTCCTAGTGTCCCCCTCTTCGAGATTCTTCCCCAAAAAATAAGGTTGAGTATTTAAAGAATTGCTATAAAATAATTACTACAACTAAAATATCTAACCTAACTTTTAAACCCTAATGATTAATACGTTAACATCCCCCTGCCCTTAATAGGAAAGGTTACATAAAATTAGGAGTATATTGAACTCCTCAGCCTATTGCTTTGATAGGTATCACTTTGAGACTTATTTTGTCCCTTTTGAATTAGCACACTTTGGGTGCATAATTACTAAAAATAGCACACGGCGGGTGCAATGAACTTGTATTGTTCATGTTACAATTTGATAAGAGCACACATTGGGTGTTATGGACTTGTTTGTCTGTATTACAATTTGTTTAGATCACACATTGGGTGTTATGAAATAACACACTTTGGGTGCTATGAATTGTTTTGTCCATATGACATTTTGATAATAGAACACATTAGGTGCAATAAAATAACACATTGGATGTTATGAATTGTTTTGTCCATATGACATTTTGATAATAGCACACATTAGGTGCAATAAAACAACACATTAGGTGTTATGAATTATTTTTTCCATATGACATTTTGATAATATCACACATTAGATGCAATAAAACAACACATTGGGTGTTGTGTATTTGTCCTTCATTTGAACTTGAACCTAAAATGAATTTTTATAATCATTTCTCACTTGAACTTGCATCTGTCTGAAATTGCACTCACTTGAACTTGAATCTAACATATATAGAATATCCTACCAAGATCCTCCCTTTAGCAGATGAGAGGAAATAATTTTATGTGATAAGCTATTGGATAGGATACCACATATTTATCTTCATTGCTTCAAATAGATGGAATACATTACTATGTACCAATATCGTCGCCAATTTATCTTTGGTAGTTTCATTTGAACTCTCAACTTCAATACACTCCCTCTTGAAGAAGTTTTTTTTTTTTTTAATCAACTGGTCTTGTTTAATTTCTTTTCTTTCCCACCATATTACTTCTTTGAAGAACTTTTTTTTTTTTAAATATAGAGCATAATGAAACTTCTAAATCTTGCAACCAAGTACATCTTGAAAAATGATCAGTTTACTTTCATTGATCAATAGAAAATCCATTAGTCTCTTTACTCTTTTATCAATAGTATCCTTCTATTTGATATCTTCTCTTGAATATTGATAAACAAAAATAGATTAATCTGGAATTGGTTTATGACAAGTCCAATACTATTCACTAATACTTTATAAAATAGAATTCCTGAACAGTTGGGCCAATAACAATAACTTCCAATATCATCCATTTGTGAATTGAGGATATTCCATTGAATCCATCTTCGTCATCATGATTGAGTCAGTCAAGTGGACTGATAAGTACTATACCATCATGATACCATTAAAATCTGAAACTTTAAAAATAGTATTAAGAATCAAACCCAATACGAAACTTGTATCTTGGAATAAGATCAAAAATTTTCACTTATGGTTTTGCAACCAAAATAATACCTCATTCAACCAACTTCAAATCTAATAGTATTAAATTAGAAATTTCCATAGAAAAATCTGATTATGGAACTACCAATACCATTTTGAAGTTAGAAGGTTTTAAAAAAATTTGATTTCAAAGCCAATTGAAAACTGATACCATTTTGGAAGAGTCCTTTCAAAACCAATTCACCAAAACCCATATCTTCATATCATACTTGTGAAATCATTTAATTTCTTAGCAATTGATACTTATTAGAAATCAGAAATCTATTACGATGGTTTTGATACTCACCATCCAAAGAAAAAATGTTATTTACTTAGATATATCAGGAGGAGAATTTGTTTCATGGAAATTAGATTTAAATCTCAAGAAAAATGATTTCTTAATTAATGCTTTGACTCCCACAATCATTCCTTGCAAACCAAATTGGCCATTATGGAAGTGGCTTATGACAACTTGATATCAATTGAAAATTAGATCCCTACTAGCATTATGTGAATTAGTTCTAAATGATTACCCTCTAATTTTGGTTATCAAAATAAACATGACTTGGAAAATTATTTGAAATCAATGTGCCTTGTAATTGAACCGTGAAATCATTCTACCCATGAACTAAAATAGAATTGCATTTCAATTAAAATACTGAAAATTGTATTTACACTCTCTTCTCTTTTCCTTTTACTACATCATTTTTGTCTACTCATATACCACTATTAGGCCCAGAAATCTGATGTAATAGAAAATAAACTTTTTATGTATCTATTCATCGAGATTCATTACATAAATAAGGTAGTCATATAGCAATTTAATAACTGCTATAAAATAACTACTACAACTAAAATATCTAACCTAACTTTTAAACCCTAATGCTTAATACGTTAACAATCAAGGGTGTTGTGTTGTTGTTTATGTGGTTAAAGACATGGATATCACTTGCATTAAAATAAATGATAGCATACTAAATAAAATTTGGTCAAGATGGCATCCTCTCTAGTTGGGAAATTTTGGGGGAGAATTGAACATTGGCTTTGTTTGCAAATGAGTTGCTTCTTCTTGGCACCTAAAAGGGTCAGTAGTAGTTTTGGATCTTTCAAATGGATTCTTATGCTTCTCTTTCTCTCTCAAGGAGAATTTGTTGAGAGTTGTGGCTTCTATTCCTTGAGTTCTAGGGAAACTCCTCATCTTTCTTTCTAAATAGCGGCATGATTACAATCCCCTCAGGTTGTCCCTAATGGGAACAAGAAAGATTTGCTTCAAGATGCCTCCAAGGTTGTCAAGTGTGGTGCTTCTATGGTTAAAGACATGGATATCTAAATTTATTTCTCCCTTGTCTAAATGTGGATGGAATGCACATGATTAACTTATGAGAGAAAACTATGTTAATAATAATAATGGCTCTACTCTCATTAAAGTCTCTCCCCCCTAGGTTCTACTATTTAGAATAATGTTTAAAAAACTATTCCACTTCTTACTTGAGGTTTTTTTTGCCTTATTGAAAATGGTAATTATGTGAGTTTTTTAGAAGGCCTTAAAGGAATTGTTTTGCAACCCATCCAATCCCTCTCCTCTTTGAGATTCTATAGATTAGACCAATAGGATTCTCTTATCTGGGGAAACTCTAAAATCGGCTCAATTACACTATTAAGATAGTTTTTATTTTGTAAATCTCAAATGGGCTCATGAATTTGACCAATCCATGATCTAGAAAGCTAAATTTATTCCTAAAATAGATAAATAAAATCTATTGGATGATCTACCATAGTAAAAACTTCAACTTAGGTAATTTAGAAAAATGAGGAGTTCATCTTGTCAATAGATATGTGTTGTGTGAATAGGACTCTAAAACTATAGAGCATCTGTTATTCATATGTCCATTCAGTTGGGACATAAGAAAATGTATAGTAGAAAAGTTCAATGTGAGTTTGTTATGGAATAAGGTTCATAAAGAGGTGGTTGATTCTTGGATTTCCTCTTATAAACATCCTTTTATCAAAAAAAAAATGTGATTTTATCTGCTCTATGGAAGCTAGTCCATTTAGAAAGAGAGAAATAATATAATTTTAAGAGATAAGAAAAAAAAGGGTAATGGTATTTTGAGACTTATATCTATAACATTAAAGATAATATGATGACCTTGTATCCCTTCAACCATGTTTCACCCTCCCCCTAGATTCTTTTGATTAGGATATTGCCAAATTTGAGAATCTGGTCAATTTTGTCTTAATAAGAGGGAAAACACTTTGGTTGGAATTAGAAGAAATATCAAATGCCCCACCACCCATCATGGATGGATCTAATTGAACTTTGATAGATCCTCTATTGGAAATCTAAGTTGGGTGAGAGGAGGTGGCCTTTCACAAATCCCAAAGGGTGATTTTCTAGTAAGCTATTCAGTAAATTGGGGTGTACAAATGGCTTGAATGGTCAAGTTGCTTTGTATGTATCATGGAGTTAAATTTCTTTCTAGGAAAGGTTTTATAAAGGTGATTATTTTACTTGTGACACCTTGAATGTGACTAATATTTTAAATCACAAGTTGCAAGTGGGGTGGAATGGGAAGGAAATCATTACTAAAATAAGACGTTGACTTTCCTAACTAGATGATGTGACTTTTTTCACATATTTTGGGAAGGAAATAAATCAATGAGTAGATTGGCATTGTTGGGAAACTATACTTCTTATTTAAAAATATGGGAAGATATTATGACTATCCCTACAATGCAACATGATGAGATCATGCAAGATATAACCAATTCTAATAATCATAACTATAAAATTATTACAAGTAAAAACTTCTCCCTTTCTTAATGATTTCCTTTTTTATAATATTCTTGGCATTATTTTGGTGGTTTCATTTTTCTTTGAAAAAGTTGTTCCTGGTGATTATGTGGGTTCCTAAGCTATTTATCACCAGGTTCTACAAGAATGCCCTTGGTGTTTTTATTCTATAGATTATGATAACAGGGGGTTCTATATCAGTTAGAGCCTAAAAATTGTGATGAGTTTAAGAGTGAAATTGAGGTATGTGAGATAATATAGAAAGGGTATATGGCAGTGTATGTTGATGGAGTAAAGGGAAAAAACCTAGAATTTTCTTAGGAAATTATGGTTTTGTAGGAGGATAGAAAGGTTATAGTGGGGAGCACAAAGTTTATCATTGTGCGACAAACCATTTCTTTAGTCATTAGGCTAAGTATGGAAGGGGAGAAGATCCCCTCTCATAAAAAAATTTAAAAATATTTAAGAAGACCTACAAATTGTTTTTGGAAGATGGTGAGAAAATCTAAAAGTTGATGAGTTTTAACAAAGGGCATTACCTAGCAAATAGAAATTCGTGGCAAAGATTCTCATTAATTTT
Source organism: Cupressus sempervirens (assembly GCA_028749045.1). Classification (NCBI taxonomy): domain Eukaryota; kingdom Viridiplantae; phylum Streptophyta; class Pinopsida; order Cupressales; family Cupressaceae; genus Cupressus; species Cupressus sempervirens. The sequence goes on along the minus strand of CM053789.1, from coordinate 709,775,504 downwards.
GTGACCTGTGAAGGAAGATACAAACATTTTTATTGTCACCTTTTTACCATATTGAAATATTTTAGGATGAATGTATAATTTATTTTATTTTATTTTATTTTCATTGTTGTCTATGTTAATTGAAAAATACAAGGTCAAGGGTAGACTTCCCCTCCATTAGAGATTCCTCTTATGTCTTTATAAATTTCACAAGGACCTTATCCCACACAATGGCCCACATTTTTATGTGGAATTAAATATCCCTAAGTTTCCCCTATTTTGTTCACTCTAGAATAGTTATTGACCCCTCACTCAATCCTTAGAGACTACCCTATTTGAGTACTAAAGTGATGTTCGACCATAAAGCTAAGAATAAAAATAAATACCAATAAAATTAGGCTAAAGAGACCATTGAGGTTTCAAATGATTCCACTAGGTGGTCTTTTTGGTTTGCAAAATAGACTCTGCCTAGACTTTGAAAAATACCACACATTTCTTGCTCCTAGTTTCCCTTGTATTCCCCTCTTCCCCTTCCCCTTAGGGAAATTTTAGTTATTATGAGGACCCTAATATTCTTAATGACATGAATTATCCTTCCTCTTTTCCTAGAAATGAAGATGGTGGAATTGACTTAGATTCCTTGGCCCTACACTCTGATGAGATGGCAATGTGCTGTACAACAAGATGAATGTAATTATCGGATTGCTCATATTCCATCTTCACATTTCCCATAGAAAAATGAATGGTTTGGAATCCCTTGAAAAAAAAAAAGTGTAAAGAAAAGGAATAGAATGGTGACAAATGGGATGAAGCTTTGTAACAAGTGGAAAGAGACTTAGGGAGTAAATTATACAAATGAGAGTTGTTGATGGGTTAAGTCTCAGAGATTTTCTCTATAGTTTCCATGAAGGAGAAAAAATATGAGATTATTAATACCCTTAGTTCAATGAATTTTTGGCAAGATAATTTGAGGGTCTAGCTAAAGGATCCAATGACATAGCATATTGTGGCCGAGAAAAGGATGAAGTCTTCCATTGGTGGTATAAAAAGATGATCTCAAGGAGGAGGTTCCATAGAAAGTTCCAAATCATCTCCTAGGTCTTGTAAGGCTACTCCTTCCCTTCCCATTAAAAAAAATCTCCTTCCTTGATAAGTTTGAGTTTCAAAGGTAATTGTAGGTGGTGGTGTATTTTTGTTGATTTTGGGCCTAGTTATAGTTTGTGGTTTCCTAGTGGGTATTACAAGTGTTGGTTTTTGTTGATTGCAATTTTTTTGGTTCATTCCATCTAGTTTATTTATTCAAGGTTTCTTATGTTGGTTTTTGGTTGGTGGCTAGTCTTTTGAGTCAATTTTTTTCGGCTATTATGTTTCATTTTCTATTTTTTTAGTTGTTTTGGTTTTTCTTTTGTAAGGGTCATGGCTTGTGATCCTATTCTTGTTGTCCTTAGACTTGATGTTACTTGTGTTGTGGGTTTGGGCCCTTTCCTGCTTTACCTAATTAGAAAATTGAACCTTTAATTTTTCCTTTGATTGTTGCTCTCTATACATAATGTATTTTTTACTCTTTCAAATACTTAATTTTTACTTTTTATTTAGAGTAGAAGATTTTATAACTTCAAAAAAAATATCTTTAAAAATTGATGTACATAATATAAATTAGAATTATTGTATTTTTCTTTTTTTAGATAGAGAATCCTTAAATTTAACTATAAATATTATAGAAAAATACTTAATTAGATCACATTTTCTATACAGTATTAGTGAATAATTTTTTTTAATAACTTACATTAGTAAAATATCAAAAAATCTACATGAGAACTTGAGGAAGGAAACGTTAGAAATATTCTATATAATAGCTTAATATATATGTTATGTTAGGAATTTTAGAAATCTGAAAAGCAAGTTGAACTCAAAACTTAAGAAAGAATGTTTAAATTGTGACTTAATTAAATAAATGTCAAACTACATAAAAATAACAAAAAATAGTGTAGATATGAAATATGTGAATTATAAATATATATTTTTATAGTGGAAGTCCTTTAATTTAACTAGAAAGTTTCTAGAAAATTTACTTAGTTTGATATATATTTTAAAAAGATAAAAGATTATTAGATCATTGTACTATATTACTGAATAAATTAATATATTAGTTACATTAAGATAACATGTCATTAACTTTCTACCTAAACATTAGGGGAAAAATATTAGCAATCATCTATCACATTTACTTAGTGCATCCCTAATAGCAAGAGTGATCTAAAGCATGGAGAATTTGAATTCCTCTCTGGGTGGGAGCGTAGACATTGGTAGTCAGTTCTCTATTACTGGAGTTTTTTAGGTGAATAATGGCCGTGGGAAATGATTAAAGATGGGGTCCCCACCCCCACACCCTGTGCCTCTTGGGGATCCACTAAATTGTGTTGCACATGGTCATCACAAAGAGAATAATCACAATAATATAAAGGATATTCTTGGCCCCCAGAAATTGTCATTTATTTTTGGTGTCAAATCAAATGGCAAGTCTTCCTTCTAACTTGTCATGTATATACTTGATTTTCAATATGGCAAGTTTGAAAGCCATGTTCTAGGTTCTCTAGTCAATCATTCCATCTTTTTTATGGAGCTTATACTTTTATGTGAATTCTAAGGCCCTTGATGTAACATTGAAGTGGTATAAACTATGGTCAAGGGAAAATAGAAGATCAAAGGGTGGGTTGAATTTGTCACTTTCCTTTATGGATTCCTCTATCTTAGCTTACAAGAAAGGAAGATATGGAGTTTTATCTCTGGTCCTCTCTATATGTTTTTTAAAAACTCTCTAGCTCTAAAAAAATGGGAACCCAATATTGATATCTATGATACTTTCTTCCATTCGGCTCTCATATGGGTCAAGTTCCCAATTCTTTCCTTGGAATAGTGGCATGAAGATATTTTGAAAATCTTAGCTTCTTCTTTTGTAGAGCTACTTTGCATTGACCACATGACTACCTCAAAAGATAAGTATTGGGAAAATTATCAAAAAGGGGTCTAAATATTAACCATTTGCCTACTTTATTTACAAGAAACTATGGTATTAGAATAATAAATATCCCAAGAAACATGATAAAGAGGCTAAAAAAGTGGTGTTGAAGATAATAGAAGAGGAGAAAAAGGTCTAAGTGGTGAACATTGGGATTGTTGAACCCTCCAAGTCTCTAGGAAAAGAAAAATAGCATGATGGTTCCCTTATTATTCAAAATGATAAGGAAGGGTTATTTGAACCTTATGTACTTAATGGGAATCATCTAAATGATAAGGATATGAATCCTTCCTCTATGGTATAGGTGCAGGCAAATAAGGAGGAATCCCTTGACCCAAATGTGTTGTATGGAACATATTTGGAAGAAAAAATCTCCTTTTCGTTGGCTCAAGAGGTGGAACAAATGACTCTTATGGATCCCTTTCACAAAAAGAAGGATGCACAAATTGAAAATATTATCTTGGATGTCATTGAGAAAGGAGAATAAAAACTAGATAATATGTCTAATCGGATGAGTCTTATGGTTCCTAACCCTTGGGATATTGATTAAGAGGAAGGAGAAATAAGATAGATTCATATAATTCATCATTCAAGGGTACATGATTCATTTACATCATATATAGAATCCCTCTATCTTTATTTTATTAGCCTTTCCCAATAATAGAAAAAAAGAACATAAATCTTTTGGATGACATAGGATGTAGATTTTGTTAAATCATCCTAACCTAAAGAAAAACCCTCCTCGAGTAATAGGAAGATTAAAGATAAGGAGAATGCTCTCTCCTAAGAATCCTCTAGGTTTAAGTATAGATAGGAAGAGTAGATAAATAGAGATTATGTAGAATATTACAGATGGTAAATAGGTTACCATCCAAGGCTTTACTCCACAGAAATGAAGATTTTATACTGGAATATCAAATGGTTAAATAACCTTCATAAGAAGGATGCTTTAAAGAACATTCATAGAGATAATAAGTTAAATATGGTTGTTCTTCAAGAGATCAAGTTTCCAGAAGATCATGTGGAAAAAATGGGAAATGGCGATTAAGGTGCCTTTGGGAGAACTATAGTTTTTTGGAACAAAAATGTTATTTTAAGCACTCCTCTATCTTATGATTGCAATATTGTTAGCATAATATTTCATCACTTAAGAGATAACTTCTCCTAGGTAATATATAATATTTATGCTCCTAATAATAAAGCTATAGAAAATACTTTTTTTTAAAAGCTTGCTTATACTAGAAGATCTTTTAAAGATACTACTTGGCTAGTAATAGAATACTTTAACACCCCTTTGAGTGTTGGGGAGAAATTAGGGGGTAATTTTAATTCATAAGATGAAAGAGTTGAACTTATGAATTTCATTACTCGTGAAGCCTTGATAGACCTTGAGCTCAAAGGTACAAATTATTCATTGTCAAATAGAAAAGTGGGATCTAATCTCATTCAAGTTAGGTTGGACAAAGCTTTGATTTCTCATGATTGAATCTAATGGTATTTTTTCTCCCTTTTGTATTTCCCTAAAATTGGATCTAATCACTTCTCTAGATATTTTCTATTGACCCCATCTCTAGTAAGAAGAACTTTCCATTTATATTTGAAAAGATGTGGATGTTGTATCCTAATTTTGAGATCCCGTTAAGTATTGCTGGGATATGAATGTTGAGGTATCATCCATGTTTAGGGTGGTTAAAATTTTCCCCAATGTTAATAAATATGTTAGAAGATGGAATAAAGACTATTTTGGGGATATCTCTAATACTAAGAATTATATTTAAAAAAAGCTTAAGGAATGAAAGGACATAATCCAAAAGATTAGATATTAACATCATATTTTTGATATTGAGAATGATCTCCTTATGAATTACCATGATATCATAGATGAGGAAATATTTTGGAGGAAAATATCAAGATCAAGTTGGTTGCCTAAGGGGGATAATAATACTAAGTTCTTCCATATCACCACTCTTAGACATGGGTATTCCTACTAGATTACTCATCTTAACATTGTCAATGATAGAGCTAGTAAAGAGGACAAAACTACTATTGAGATGTTTAGGCACTTTTCTTCCCTCCTTTTGGAAAAGAAATACCTAAATTGTTATGGCTAGGAGATATTTTTATTCCTAAGCTAGTTAATGGAGATAATAAAAAATTCCTAGAGAAAATTCCCTAATCCATTGAAATCAAGATTGATGCCATTTCTTTTTAAAATGACAAGGCCCCAAGGCCATGTGAGTTCCCCATGTTCATATTCCAAAAAATGAGGCACATCATAGGTCTAGATGTCACTAATGTTGTTAAGAAATTATTTGGAACTCAAATCCTTCTTAAGGAAATTAATTCCACATTCTTAGTTTTGATCCCTAAAAATCTTAGTGCTAATTCTATTCATTGGTTGTTGAATATCCTAATTGGTTTGATTTCTTTCTAGCATAATGGTTTTGTGTCTAGGAGGAAAATCTTAGATTCTATCATTGTGGTTCATTAAAATGTGCATTCATCACTTACATAAAATAAACAAGGTTTTCTTTTCAATCTATATTTATCAAAGGCTTATGAGAGAGTGGATTTGGTGTTCCTCTTGAATGTTTTGAAGGCTTTTAGATTTGGCAATAGTTGTGTCCAACTTATCTTTGAGCTTTTTTTCACTCCTTCATTTCCTATGATTGTTAATGGAACTTATTCAGAAAAAAGGTCAATTTTATAGAGGATTGAGGTAACGAGACGTCATTCCTCCTATTGTATTTATCATCCTCATTGATTGTTTAGGAAGATACTTGTGTAAGCATAGTTTTGAAGGTTCTATTCATGGTCTCAACTATTCTTTCCATCCTTAATCTTTCACTCATGAACAAGTTTTGGGTGAAACTATCATCATGGAGGAGGCTTATATGAGGGAAGATAGAAATATGAAGGCTTCTTTAAATACTTATTCTTTTACCATGGAACAATTGTTGAATTTGAATAAATGTCATTTTTCTTTCTTGAATATTTATGTCATCAAACTTCAAAAAATATCTAGAATCTTAGGGTGCTCTATGGACCCATTTCTTGGGTCCTATTTGGCTCTCCCTCTTTGCCTTAATCCTATGGATTCATTTTGGAATGACATTATTGATTAGTTTAATCAGGATATTTGTGACTTTTCTCAAAAGTTGCCTTCAAAATCACCTAGCATATGCTCTAAGCCTCTTCAAAATTCCTAGTAAATGTTTGAAAGGATTAAAAAGAACTTGTTATGGTTGGATGTGGAAGATATTAAAAGAAATCCTCTTATTATATGGGACCAAATTTGTAGGCCAAAATCTATTGGGGGATTGTAAATCAGACCCATCAAAAGGCTCAATAAGGCTTTACTGACTAAACAAATTTACAGAATGTATTCTAAGGAAAGAGAACAGGATTTAATTTGGAATGGATCACCCTTTGAGTGATGTAATTGAGGATCAAGATTTCATTGATCAATGAAAAAATTATTATGCTAATATGGTCTCAGACTATTGGATTAATGAGAAGTGGGTGAATCTCGTGGTTTTTTATTTAAACTTCCTAGAAGTTTAGAAAAATCTCAAGTCCTGTAGACTAAATGTTGATACTCTTGATTTTATAATATGGGGTTATAGTTCTAATGGATGCTACTCTATTTCGTCAAGATTATTGATTCTTTTTATTAAGGAGAACTGTCCTTTTTGGGCCTTATGTTGGATCAAAGATATTATTCCAAAAGTGGACATCTTCTACTAGATAATGATTTAAAATAAAATCCAATCTCTTGACAATATATGGAAAACATGTTTTAATGTGGTAAATAGGTTAATTTTATGAAAAAAAAATTAGGAATCTATTTATCACTTATTCTTCTCATGTCCCTATGCTTGGGAAGTATTGAATTATTCTCTTGTTGGATGTAATTTAAATTTAAAGGTTTTCCTGATAAATATGGATTTTGTTAACTAGTGGGTTTTTCTATCTTGGAATACCAATGCTAAGATTGTATTGAATATTTTTCCTCCTCGCATATATTGGACTATTTGGAAGGAAAGAAATCATCATGTCTTTAGAGATAAAGAAGCTCCATCATGAGAAATTGCCAAAAAATCTATAAGCACCATAAAGGAAAATTTCCTAGTAATTAAAAAGAGATGTAAATTAGTGATGATGGCTTTGACAAGGAAGATCCTCTCCTATGTGACCTTAACATTAAAAGCGCTAAACAAATGATTACAGATGAGGTTGTTTAGATTTTTCCCCAATGATGGCTAGCTTAAGGCTAACTTTTATGGGGCTGCCAAAGGCAACCTAGGTCAAGAAGATCATGGAGGAATTTTTAGAGATTCAAATGGAAATGGTATTGATTTCATGGCATACACCTTGGGTACCCAAACTAGCCATGTAGTTGAAGCTAAGGGATCTCTTCTTTTTATTAAGATTTCCAAGGTTAGAAATAGTAAAAATATTTGGGTGGAGGGTGATTCTAATAACATAATAAAATTTTTGGATGGAAAAACATCATTGATGTAGACTATTGATAGTATTATAAAAGAAGCTAGAAGTATTTCAAATTATTTTTAGAGGTTCGTTATTTTTCATAATTACTATGACACTAATATGGTGTATTATAAAAGAATATAGAAGTATTTAAATTCTTTTAAGTGGATACCAGAAAACCATGAGATGTTATGACACAATAATATTTCCAAAGATTTCACTGTTAAGGAAAGAATTAACGAGGATAGGACATTTTTTTGTTAGTAACATAAAAAAAAATTATTTGTATGATATGAAGGTACATTGATCATTTCAAGTTAAGTCAGGAGTCATGCTTTATGGATCCTTGAAGATGACACATTTTGTGGTAATTTTTGGCCTTTGTTTCTATTATATACTATAACTAGAGAAATATCTTGGCTTTGAGGGGTTTTGTGTATTTTTTTCAAATAAGTTACATAGATATAGATGTTTGAAATATAGGATAGGCTAGGTTACTGAGAGGGGAGCAGTGAATCAAGAACCAATAAAACTTAATCTTATTTCACAATTTTATCCTTCATATATATTCTGATCTAATTTCATGCATGAAAGAATGAAAGTAGTAAAACATTCATAAAAATTTGACACAAGATATGGTGACCTAGAAACCTTCCAAATAGAAAGTAAAAATGGGTGGGGATGATACCCACAATCTTTAGTACTGTAGTATAAAGTTGGCCAGTTAAGGCTTACAATTAATCACTTGTGATGATCTACCCTATTAGGAGCAATAAGGACTACTAGGTCCACCTTGTTAAAGGAATTAAAAAACTTATAATGAAATATGCACTCAATAAAGAGATTTGAAAAAGATTGCTAAGTCTACCTTGTTAAAGGATTTAACTAATACACCTATTAGGATGAATCATTAGTTGATCTTTGATCTGCAACTCTAATTTGTTGGTTGAGATTTCTTTCAAATGTAATGATCACCTTGTTGTGATAGATAAATCGTTGTTGCTCCTTATATTGCGTGTAGCCTTCTCAATTCACATTTTTTCTCTTCATACTTTCTTCTTATTGTATTTGGATGTGATACAATACATTACATATATATCAATCCAAAACACAATTCATCAAAGTTGACTACAACATAGATTTCCAATCAGATCACAAAGTCAGCTCAACTATTAGCACTCGAGTTCTGATACTTAGCAACCATTGTCAACACTCATAATCATTATGCTCTAATCACTTCAAAGTAGTTTGAACTCAGTCAGCACTAGTGACTCAATGAACACTATGAAACTTGGCATATAAACTAAATCACTTGATTGATATTGCATGGCTCAGTCAACACTAACACTATGAGCTCGATAGACACTAGAGACCATGGTTGACACTATGGAACTTGGTTAATACTATGAATCTTAGTTAGTACTATCATTGATCAACTTGATAAATACTACTTGGCATGAACTGAATACTAATTTTGGAACTCAGTGGCAACTATAGAACTGGGTAGAACCTAGATTACTCAATTAACACAAAAAACTAAAAGATAAGCTCAGTAGTTATTTAACCAATTGACTAAGTGTGAGTCACTAATAAATAAACTTTGACCATAATATCAACAATAGAGGGAGAATCAAAGAGGCGGGAGTCAAAATATTATGATGAATGGAGAGATATTCTACAGATTTGGTAGTATCTTGATAATGGGGGTGTCACCTCTTTCTTGAGAGACTTCATGGATTCAATCCTAATAATATGTTGGAGTTCTTCAGTGGATGAAAGGGGAACTCTATTATTATTTATGTTATCTATTTCTCTCTCAATTTTAACTTTATTTCTGAGATTTGTGGGTTGTCATGCAAAGGTTTAAATTTCTTCGAGGACGGGAAGGTCACTGACAAAGCTCTATAAAAAATTTCCAATGATGATGAAGAAAGGGAGATTCTTGTCAAAGTGGGTGATTATTGTTCAAATGAGTTGATAAATCCTATTTGGAGGCATTTTCTTAACTATGTTAGAGCTTATCCTACTTTAGATGGTAGGAAATTGAGAGTCCATTATTTTAACTTTGTTTTCCTAAATCAATTTTTAGTATGGGGATAAAATTCATTTTCCATTCTACATTCTAAACTCTCTAAATTTGATTTTGATTAAGCACTAAAAGAAGCCCTTACTTCTCATTCTCTATGAAGGTCTCATTCTTCTATTTATAGATTATTGTAAAGTTGAAAACACTAAATATGCTCTAAAAACATTAAGAAGGAAGTGAGTAGTGAAAATAAAGAAACCCCTCATTGATTATTAAAGGAACTAAGGGGGAAAAAAAGCTAGTTGAAATTAGGATAGATATGAGTGATGAGGAAGACCTTGAAGAGGAAGATTTGAAAAATCTTAAGGTCTTAAAGGACCATTGAGAGAATAAATTGGATTACATCGAAATAAAGATGATGTGGAGATTATTTTCCATAAGAATCAAAACATTCCCCTAGCCAAGTTTCACAAGAATTATGCTTCCCCTTCTTCTGTGAAAAAAAGTAAATAAAGATAAAGATACCCATGGGAATTACTCAAAGAAGACTAATATTAGAAAGGGAACTTCTCCAATTAATATTGTTGATTATCCTACCTTAGACTTTAAGGATGTTCAACCATGACATGATAAAAATGATTCTTTTATTCATGAGATTAACACTACCTCTATTTCCTTGGAGTTTCTTAGAAAAGCCAAGGACAAAGTTGGCCTTTTAGAGGTCATTAGCAAACGAACTTGCAACAAAATTCATTCTCTTGAAAAATAAAGCTATATGTCTAGAGAAAATCCTTAAGGAAGAAAGTGAGTTAAGGAGGAAGATGGAAGGAAATTATGATGACATTATAGCCCAAATTAAGGATTTTGAGGAAAGGATTCACAAAATCCTTAAGAATAATAATGACAATATCAATGCTTGTATGTTGAAACTGATGAATGGAAATGGTAAAGAATACTAAAGATATTATTGAGATTGAGGCCAAACTGAGTTTAAAAGGGAAAGAGCCAAAGGTAAAAAGAGTGACTAGGAAAAAGAACTAGGGCTAAACACCTCTGGTGCTTTGAAGAACATTAAAGATGAAACTAGCATGATGGAGATTCACATAGCTAAAGCTCTTAAGGAGCTTATCTAGCTTTGGCTCATTGTTTCTTTTTCTTTTTTTGTCTTTTTTTTTTTTGTATTTTCTATTAGGCATGGTTGGTCATAGTACTAGTTTTACTTTTATTGGTTGTTGGATGTTTAGTAGGTTTTAACTTTCTCGAGCATGGTTCTTCTATTTGGACTCTATTGAATATTATGTAATTATAATTTATGAATTGGGATTTTAGGTCCATTTAAAACCTATTTTTACCTTCTTCAAAAAATTATCTATATATTATTGACATTTTACTAGGCACAAACCTTTGTCACCCTTTTATAAATGAAAAGACTAACAAAATTAAAACTATTCAACATTAATGACATAAAAGTGACATTATTGTTAAGAATTTAAAAATGAAGTAAATTGATAAAAAAGTGTAGAAATTGATGAAGTTTAAGATTATTATTTTTAATGATTATTTGGAATAAGAATTGATGTATTTTTCTTTTTTCTTTTTAAATAATTTTTAGTTGCTAAAAATCACTAAAAATGAGAGGTCTATTTCCCAATAAAAAACTATATGTAAATAAAATGTTTTCCCTGTAATATTAAAATATTTTAAGATGACATATATCTAGCACAATAAAAAAAATGGTTTTTAACTTATATTTTCTCCTCTATTACAATTTAAATTGTAACTCATGTGAATTTGACAATTTTCATCTCCCACCATTTTCCCATAACAAATCTATTTTAACCAATACAAATATCATACATTTTGGAAGGACTCTCATCTAGTGTACTATATATTTTTCAAATTTTTTATATGATTTACTATTTTTTTCTTTCTTGTCATTTATATTATAATAGACTTATCTACTATAGCTGATCTAAGGATAAAAATACTTATTTTATTTCAGTGTTTATTCTCCTTAGCCAGTCATTATATATATCATATCTATAGGGCATAGCATCAATAGACATGACCTTTCACTAAAGAGTCTCTTTGAAAAGAAATGGTGACGAAATCCTTAATTAATCAAAAGGCCCAATTATGATCGGATAGAGTTATTACAAGAATTAGTAAACCCTGAGATTATCACCTATGTGAATATGCATCATATAGAGCCCCACCAATTTGTAGGTGGGATTATTTACTTGATCCACCTAATAGAGAATATGCAATCTAAATTTAGGAGAAAACATAATCACATATACCAACTCAATTGTTGAATGATATAGTTCTTAATTATTCTTTTCACTTGAAAACTTTTTAAGATCTTTCCTAATGATGTTAAAATTATATAATAAAACAAAAAAATTAACTTGTCAATATATTATTTTAAAAATTAGGACAAACAAAAATAATAGAATGGGGGTTAAACATGTAAGTCCCAATTCAACCAAATACTTTAAAACTAATCAAATTTTAATGAATATTCTGGCTTACAACTTATATCGAATTTCCAGAACTACCATATCGTGAAAGCCTTCAATGAAAACCTCGAGGCTCTAATCAGAAGACTAGAGGACAAGGGAATGGAAAAAGGTGATGATCATCATGGAATATGGGGATGTTGGAGCTAAGACAAAAGGCCCAGGGAGCAGGACTAGTTCCAGCAAGAAGAAGAAAGTCTATGAGTACAAAAATGAGCCCACTGAGATCAAAGAGGTTGCTAGAAAGATGGATACTCTAGAGAAGGAGGTTGCAAACCTCCTTATGAATATGGACTCCTAGTTCTAGTTGTCTCTTTTGTGTTGTATTAGGTTGTCCTTGTGTTGATGGCCTTTCTCGCTGGACATTTTGGTTGCTTTCCTTTTTAGCTCTATTTTTTGTTAGCTTGGCCTTTTAATGTTTCATTCTCTAATGTTGTAAAGGGTTTCAGCCTTAGTTTGTACTACAAATATAGCTCATTTTGGATTTTTAAAAGTTAAATTTTTAGTTATAATTTTTATTTATTTTATATGATTTGATAGATTCTCTTTTCTTTAGGTTAAATATAATCAATCATTGTGAAGTACAAATTTACTGGAAGAATTTTTGAATAGTTACTTGTTTCAACATATATAGATATAAGGGACACCAATTTAGGTCACATTGATACAAAAACATTGTTGGTAGAATGAACAAGGGAGGGTGTAGTTTGATTTTGTCACAAAGCATTATTGATTTGGGTTTAGTTCAAGTAGCAAGGTTTCCAATTTTAATGCAATTGGTAGATTTTGATTTGGAGTGTGAACAATTTTATGATGAAAAAGAATGCAACATTATCAATCCACCAGCGAAAACTATTATGGATATTAGTCTTATGATGATACAAAAAAGATGCTCCATTCCACATCATTTAGAATATAAGATTTTTAAATAGATGATGAGTATTATAGAGAAAAAATATTGAAAAATTCTTATCTTTGGTAATGAAAATGTATTAGAATATCAATGTTAAAAGGATGACTAGATGTAAACATAAAGTACAATTTTAGTATAAGGCTAAAGACTATATTACACTGTTGCATGGGTTGTATGGAAATCAAGAGGCAAAATTGTTTGAACTAGGGACGTGTTGATTTATCATAAAAATAATCAAAACAACAAAAATTGGTTGAGCTATGATTATTAGTGATAACTTAAATCACCAATTAATAATTTTTTTATCAATCAATAAATTTTACATGATATTCTACTTAGTGTACATCTTGACTTCATAGTGTAAGTATGCAGGCTTGACAAGGATTGGTCACATAAATGGTAGAGTGGAAATGATATATGAGTGTTTTCCTCTATTAGAACTCTTGGAAAGTTTTTTTTAAATAGAATCAATGATGCATTCATGTAATGCATAGTAAGGAAAATTGAGAATGATATGGGAAAGCTCATATCTATCAAAGAATACAATGAATTGGTGAAATTTGATCATTAGTATATTCAATTTTAAACTTTTACTTACTTAAGAGTTTTAGGTCTCAATGGAATGTCATTGAAGTCAGCAAGATATGCTTAAAATAGAACTTTATTTCTTAAATTGTGTTGAAAAATTTGTAGATGTAATAAATAAAATATTATGAAAATATATAACTAATTTTTTATTTTAATACGTCGCTACGCATGTGTAGATAAAGAAGTTTAAATGAAAAAAAAAGATCTAGCCCCTCTATGTAGCTACAAGTTTGAAAATGAAGGATACAAAATTGATTGAGTTGATATATTTAGTTTATCTATCGAGGATGATTACAAACATTTTCTACATTTCAAAGACCATTTCTAAAATTACCAAAGTGGATATGTGAGAATATATAGGACTCCATTTCCCAAGCATCTTCTATTATACATTCAATATCAATGTCTCATTCTAAAAGTCTTCCTTGTCATTTTTAAGTCTATAATTCTCCTTCACAATAATTGTTTGCATCTCAAAACATTTATTACACATGAGTTGTATTTTTGAAGAAAAAGAGATTGTTCAATGGACAAGTTCAACATAGTTATATATTTGAGAATAATGAGGTGAACATTTAGGATGCAACATAGATGTTGCATCTATAATAGAAGACTATTAAAAAATAGATTCCTCTAATGGTGCCACATTAACACATTGGTAGTACTCAATTGTTGCCTTTTTTAAATAGACATGCACCATCATCCTCATTTTCATGAATGCCATGAAAAATCATATTTTCTCTATGAAATAAATAATCCTCTTTATTTATTATTAGACTAATACATTTTTCATCATTTTTCATTATCATATCAACTAGATCATAGTATTTTGTAATGTGTAATGAATTTTGATATCTCCATTTAGGTATGTCATTTAAGGTATGGGGCCTTCACAACCATTCCATGGATAAGAGTATGACATTGATCATTATATTTTTAATTAATGTGTCTTCAGTGATGTACCAATTTACTTTGTGAATTTCCTTTACTAAGTTATTTTCTATATTGAACAATGGATTCAAGTGATTCCCATTATCTTACAAGTTTTATTCTATGTTATTAAATTTGCATGCTCTCATAAAATCAATACTTAAAACCCAATGGTCTTCCAAATATGGAAATTATTTCTATCCATCCTCTATTAATACACTAAATCTACACACTAGATAAAAGTTATATCTTTTATTTCTAAACTTGTAGATACAAAAATGGGTCAAATCTATTTCTATTATTTCAAAAACATCTTTGTTTATGCATGAGTAACTGCCAATTGTAAATAGAAATTCAAAATTAATTGTTACCTAATTTTCACCATGATGTTTTATGACATCTATAACATATCCACATAATTGAATCAATATGGTTCTATCTAAAGGGTATCTTTGTAACTTCGATGGAGTTCTGGAAACCTAAAACTCTTATGTATAAGTTTGGAATTGAATATACCAATTACCAAATTCAACAAATTATGTTGAGATCTGATTGAAAAGATCATTGTTGAGAGAGATTATTGAAAGAGGGTGATTATTGAAGAAGACTATGTGTTTCAATAATTATTTTGTCACTGATGGCAAACTTGCTATTTGTTGGTAAGATAATTTCTTATAAGATTCAAGTACTATCGCTTAGTTGATTGATGAAGAGGATTTGATCAATAAGAGGTAAGAATAGCACCTAGAGGAAAGGTCTACTTATGATTATGTAATGAAATACAAGGATCAGTTAAAATAGTGGTAACATGATGTATTGATAATCTGCTTGAGTTTACAAAGGTTGGTTACACTTAGAAAGTTTAGAAGAACAAGTTACACAAATTTTGTATGCCAAGCTTGATTGAGTGGATAGTAGGTGTCAAGAAAATTCAGTGTAAGTCGAGCAAAAAATTAGTTGGAGCTAAGTTAAAGTTCATTCTAGTGTATGCCGAGAAAAATAGTTGATGTCGAGCATTAGTAAACTTTGGTGGATTTCAAGTAATTTCATAGTGGATGTCGAGCAACGTAGTATGTGTCGAGCATCAAAAGATTGATAATGTTGAGTTGCTTCATTCTTTAAAAGATCAAAGATTCAATGAATCTAAGCTGACAAGTTTTTTTTCTTGAATTTTGTGAACTAGGTGGAAGATAAGGTTGATGAGCTAGTGGCACAAAATTTGAGGTAAACCATTTTTAGGTGAATTGAAATTGATTCTTGGAGAATTTTCTAGAAGAGATATGAGATATGGGGTAGCTACATTGTATCCTACCTAATCCATCCAAACTCTAAATCTAAACAATGGAAAATGAGCAAGATAATATCTTAATTTCCTACTTATAGGAATGTCTGGTCATGAAGCAATGTTTTTATGTTCAAGAATCTAAGGGAGACAAGGAGACAATGGTTTTTCTTCATCAAGTGACCTAAGAGAAGAGTCTATAATGGCATGTTAAGCAAGGAGGCTTAAAGAAGATAAAGGCTTAAAGGGTGAACAAGCTATCAGAGCTGCAAAGTATGAAGGTCAAGAAAAATTGAGGACTAAATAGAGATCTATAATCTGCAAGAGAAGTTGTTGGTTGTGTTAGATCAAATCTCTATTATTACTCTCTAACAATTGTATCAGTTTAGGGTAAATCCTTTGTATTAAGGTTGACCTAATAGTCATTTGTAAATCCTTTAACTGGGTGGCATTCCAAGTGAATGGCCTAAAGTCCTCTAACAAGGCTCACTTCTAATAGGGTGATTGAAATCCCTTAACCAGGTCACATTTAATAGTGTGTATTGTAACATTTAATAGGGTTGGCCTTTCATAGGGCATCACTTTAAAAGAGTGAAAAGGAGTAGCATGTTACTGGTGGTTTTTTCCAAATTGGGTTTCCATGTAAATCATTATGTCAAGTGTGTTGATGAATCTTTTGTGTTTCATGCTTTACATTTCTGCAAGTTGATCTGATAGTTACCTACAAGTTTGAGTGATTGCATAATCTTATGGTTGCATGCATGAGTATGAATGTTTTATAGGTTCACTAAGCTATGAGAAGTTTTCTTTATACATCTGGACCTTGCATAACTAATTCACCCCCCCACCCCGAGTTATTGTAAAGTATTCCAACAACTAGTATCAAAGTCATTTTCTTGAAGAGAACTAGTTTGAAGGTACTAGAAGCACAAAGATCGAGATGTCTAAAAGAGCAGTACCCAAGCTCAATACAAATAACTTTCCTACATGGAAAAGTTTGATGAAGCTACACCTTGGAGGACTTGGATATCATGCACAATCTACCATTTCTATGAAACATGTTGATCCTATTGGTCCCCCAACTACTAAAGATATGAGGAAGAAGAAAGAACACAGCCAGGCAATGCTAAAGATTGCCTCTACCCTAAGTTATGCCAAATTTGATGATATCAAAGTGTTGGATACAATTGTCTAATTGTGTGTTGTCTCTAATGTTACACAAATGTCATTAGTTTTCAGTCAGTGCTTACCAATCTCACTTAGTCAAAAAGATAGTTTTCCTTGTCTACCATGCATTCCTAAAAGATTACTCTATGAAGATAGTGTCTACTGAGCTCACGTAGGCATCAAAAGAATTCTGGCAAGAAATAGTGTTTACCAAGTAGGGTTGGCCAATGAAGGATTTTGTTGTTTTGACATAAGAAGCTTAATCATTTTACGTATTGTTTCTAGCCAACTATGGTGATGATTATTGATTATTGTAATTTGTAATTGAGTTGACTTGATAATTTTGATGGTATAAATGAAAGGTCAAGTTGATATTCTAGTGTGTGAAAGTATGCTAATTGAATTTAGAAAGTAAGAGTAAGAGTGAACTAGAAGGATAAACAGGTATCCTTGTGGAGTAGAAAAGTATTATTCAATCAAGAAGGATCTAGTATGAAGTAGAAAAGAGATCTATAATCAGTAATTCAGTTGCATCACAATCGATTCATTTCATTGTTACTTTCTTACCATTGTAGCAGTGATCCAAAATCTCTTAACAAAGTTGACTTAATAGCCAATTGTAAATCCTCTAACAAGGTGACAATTCCATTGAATTATTTTAAGACCTCTTGCAAGGCCACTCCTTATAGGGTGATTAAATCCTCTAACAAGGTCACATCTAATAGTGTGTCTTGTAACCTTTAACTAGGTTGGCTCCTAACAGGGCTCACTTTGGAAGAGTGAAAATAGTAACTAGTTACATTGGTGGTTTTTCTCATATTGGGTTTTCATGTTAAATCCTGGTGTCTCATGTGTTCATGTTATTTATCTTATGCTTGCAAGTTAATCACTGTGAATGTTTAAGATCAGTTAAAAATAAATCACACTCTACATTTACCAAGTTACAGCATTTTCTATGTGTTTACTGAATAACAGTAGCAATCAATTTTATTGTTAACATTCAAGGGACCTGGGATATATTTTAGTGGTAACTGTTTCATCCCCCTCTCAATTACTCTTATATTTTCAACAATTGGTATCAGACCTTTTGGTGCTTACAGGAAAGGTTTCAAGGACCTAAGCTAAAGATTAGGATGTCTTATAAGAGAGAAATTCCAAAGCTTAACGGAGATAACTTTTCAATGTGGCAGGGACTTATGAGACTTCATCTAGCTTCCATTAGTGATTCAAGCTTGAAATAATTTGATGAAGAATACACAACTCCTACTGATACATTATCTGTTGGAGATATTGCTGAGAAAAATAATCATAACACCATGATAATTGATATTGCATCTACTCTTATCAATGATGAATTTGATGAGATCAAGGATTGAAAAATTTCTTTTGATATGTGGAACAAGCTAAAGGACATCTATGGTGGTGATGACAATGTGACAAGACCCAGAGTAGAAAGCCTTAGAGGATAACTTGATCAAATGAGAATGAGAGAAGATGAAAATGCTGCCAAGTATGTGAAAAGAATCAAATCTAGTGTTAGTGCAATCAAAGCTTCTGGAGGAGAAATCAAGGATGAAACTATTGTAAGTAAAGTTCTTAGAACATTACTTCCTATCTATGCAATTAGAGTATCTTCTATTCAAGAAAGGAGGTGTGAGACAAATCATAATATAACTTTGGATACCTTAGTAGGAATATTGACAGCTTTTGAGCTAGACAACTATGACAATTATGTTCCAACTTCAAATAATATTGAATCTGCATTTGAGGCCAAGCTTTCACTTAAGGAGAAAGGAAAAAAAATAAAGGACATTTAGGAAAAAAGTGAAGAAGAATCAGAGGAAAGTTTTGATAGTGATCTTGAAGTTGTTGAAGCTTTACTTGCAAGGAAATATTCTAGAGGCAGAGGAAAATACAAAGGTAAAGTTCCTCTAATCTATTTTTCATATAAAGAAATTGGTCATATTGCTGCCAGGTGCAAAAACAAAGAAAGCAAGGATGAGAAGAAAAGTCACAAGTGCAATGGCAAGAATGATTTCAAAATCCACAAATCATTCAAGGAAAAAGGTAAGAAGACTTGTTTTGTGGCTAAAAATTATGATAAAAGTGAAGATGAGATAGTATACATTGTTGTGAAAGATGAATTTGATGAAGAAGAAGATAAGATGGAACTTATCTCTCATGTTAGTAATAATGACACATGGATCATAGATAGTGGATGTTCACATCATATGACTAGAGACAAAACAAAGTTTGAACACTTTGAAGACTATGATGGTCGTAGTGTAAGATTTGGAAACAATGAACCTTGTTGCATAAAAGGAAGAGGTTGAATCTCATTAATCAAAGAACTTGTATGTGACAATGCCTATTGGGTTGAAGGACTAAAACATAATCTACTAAGTGTGGCATAGCTAATCAACATTAGATTCAAGGTGGAATTTATGCATGGCAAGGAAAGACTACTTGATGAAAAAGGAAATCTGATTAGATCAGGCAAACAAACAAGAGGTAACCTATTTTATCTTGACCTTGGTGATTTTTTATGTTTTATTACTCAAATAGAAGAAAGTTGGTTATGGCACAGAAGATTAAGTCATGTAAACTTTGATAATATGCTCAAGATAAGAAAATTTAGAAAAGTGAGAGGTATTCCTAGTTTGAAGAAACTAGATGTTGATTTATGCAAGAATTGTTAGATTGGTAAAATGGGAAGGACTAATTTTAAAAGCAAAAACTATTAGTCTGAAGATGTCTTGGAAATTGTGCATACTGACCTATGTGGACCCATTGGAATAGAAAGTTATAATGAAGAATAATTCTATATTCTTTTTGTTGATGGCTATTCAAGAATGATGACTATTCAGTTATTCAAGGTCCAAATGTCCAATTAAAATTTTTTCATCAAGTAAAGTGAGCCTATCAAGTTGTTCATTCATCCAAGATTAAACATTCCTACTTAGTAGCTTACTGTAAATCAATATGCAAGCATAACCCATGAAAAAATCAACACATAACATAGTGATTTACATGGAAACCCAATTTGGAAAAATCCACCAATAACATGCGACTTAAATCTCACTCTTCTGAAGTGATTCCCTGTGAAAGGCCTACCCTATTAAAGGCTACAACACACTATTAAATGTGACCTGGTTAAAGGATTTATCCACCCTGTTAGAAGTGGGTCTAGTTAGAGAACTTTAGAACATTCACTTGGAATGCCACCCTATTAAAGGATTTACAAATGGCTATTAAACCAACCTAAGTCCATAGGATTTTACCCTAACTGATACAATTTCTAGAGAGTAACAATAAGGGGTTTTGACCTATTTATAATTCACAACTTATCTCGTAGATCTCAGATTACTGTTCAGCTCATAACATTGCCTGGCTTTTAGTCTCTGCAACTTTGACAGCTTGTTCTCTCTTCAAGCTTTGTCTCCTTGAGTCTCCATGCTCGATGTACAAGTGTAATATCATATATGAACACTTTTTGAAGCAGAGTCTCTATTCTCTATTCTTTCTTCTCCTCTTGATGCCTTCTCCTTGACACCTTTCAACCACTTCACAATTTTGGCAAACCAAAAATTCCTGCTTCTTGGCCTGTGACTCCTTAAATAGAAGTCTAGAATTACTTTTCCTACTCGATTCTTCCCTCCTTTAATTTTAGTTTGAATGGATTAGGTAGGATTCATTGAATCTAACCCACATCTTGTTCCCTCTAGAAACATCATGAAGAATCCTCTTGAATTCGCTTAAAGATGGTTTACATAAAATTTTGTGCCACCAGCTCATCATCCTAATCCTCCAACTAGTTCACAAAATTCAAGGTAACAAACTAGTCGGCTCAGATTTGGAAAATTTTTAACTTTTCCAATAATGTAGCAACTCGGCACTATTGAAATTTTGGTGCTCGACACATAGTGTATTACTCGGCATCAACTACATTTTACTGATGCTCAGCACCTATTATGGATTCACTCAGCATCTACTAATTTTTTCTAATGCTTAGCACATGTTACTTTACTTGGCACCTAAACACACTCAGCTCCTTTTGTATCACTTGGCACACACTAAGTTTTTCTTTTGCTCAACACTAACTAAAAATCTGCTTAGCTCAAACTAGCTTGCATGGCACTCACTAATGAACTTATTTAAGCTTTGCAATCAACCTTGTTGCAACTTATTCCTCCAATATTTCTAAGTGTGACCAGCCTCTATATCTTCAAGTATATTATCAATACATCACTTTACCATTGTCTTAACTGATTCTTGCACTTCATTACAAAACCATAACTCAACCTTTCCCTTAGGTGTTTTTGTTACATCTTGTTGATTAAATCCTCTCATCAATCAACTAAGTGATAGTAGTTGGATCTTATAAGCAATTGTCATTCCAAAAAATAGCAAGTTTGACATCAATGACAAAATAATGATTAAAAACCTTCTTTATCAACCATCTTCCTTCTTTGCAACAATCTTCTTACAATGATCTTTTCAATTAGATTTCCAAAAATCTCCCTCTTTCACATTGATGGCAAACCAAACTGATCAACCAAGTTATCAAAATGCTAACTAGGTTAAAATAGTAAATCAAATGCCAAAAAGAAAACTTCATTAAAAACTATTCATTTTATTAGCAACATAAACTAGCTTATGACTCCCTCTAAATTCTTTTGCTAATAAATTGTCTTCTAACTCTTTGTTCTGCTATTCCTCTTATTGATTCTTGTTTGCATTGTTGTCTCCCTCTGAGTTGCTATTTCCTTTTGCATATCTAAACATTCTTTTTCTTTCTATTGCAACTGAGTCCTCCTAACATTATTTCTCCGTCTGCATACATTGATCACCTTCTGCTATTCTGGTATCTAACTACTTCTCCCTCTGTCCTATAGATTTGATCAGTTTCTTGCTACTTCTTCCTCTCTTGTTACTTCTCCCTCAACTATTGATTAGTTTCTTACTACTCCCTTTTTGAAAAAAATGCCAAAGACTTATTATTTCAGCATCTTAACATGCAAGTGTAGCATTTTTAGGTACTTCCAATTTCTCCCTCTATCACCTTGCTTTGTGACTGACTTGGAACTTCAATACTTTGATTACTTTAGGCATGATCCCAAAGTAAATATCCTCTACATCAATGTGTAATATGCCAACAATCAACTCATTTGATATAGGGCAGTCTTCTTTATTTTCAAGTAGCCTTAGCAAGGGGTATCACCCCAACTTACCTCTAAGATACTCAAAAGCATCTTTAGGTAGTGCTTTTGTAAAGATGTCAGCAAGTTGTTCCTTTGAGCTGACATATTTCATCCTTATTTTCTTGTCTTCCACCAATTTTCTTACATAGTGATATTGGATTGCAATATGCTTTGTTTTGGAATGCATCATCAGATTCTTTGATATGTTGATGGCACTTGTATTATCATAATAAGGTATCATAGGTTCAGTCCCCTCTTCCTTCATGCCTTGCAACAAATGTTTGATCCAAACAATATTAGTGCAATTGATAGCAACAGCAACATATTCAGCTTCTACTATAGACTGTGAGGTACAACTTTTCTTTTTGCTGGTCCAAGTAATCAGTCTTTTTCCTAAGAAAAGTGCTCCTCCATTGGTGCTCTTCCTATCATCAATATTACCTCCCCAATCTACATCAATGTAGGCTTTCAGCTCAAACTTTTCACTTCTCTTGTAGTGTAATCCAAAGTCATCAATTCCTTTTAGGTACCTCAGTATTCTCTTTACTGACATCAAATGATTTTCTCTTGGGTTAGCAAAAAATCTTGCCACTATTCCAATAGATAATGCAATGTCCGATCTACTATGTACAACATACTATAGCTTTCTAATCATTGATCTATACATAGTCTGATTCGCTTCAGCTAATTCATCATTCTTGGATAACTTATGTCCTATTACTATTGGTGTACTTACTAGTTTTGAATCTTCTAACCCAAATGTCTTGAGTATCTCCTTGATGTATTTTGATTGGGTCACAATTATACCATGCTTCAGTTGATGTATTTTTAATCTAACAAAGAATTTAATTTCTCCAAACATTGACATCTCAAACTCATGTTTCATTTGATTAGAAAAATCTTTGCATAGAGCATCTTTTCCTCCAAATATTATATCATAAACAAAGATTTTAGATATCAAATTGTCTTTACCTTTTTCTGCCTTGATGTACAGGTTTCTATTGTCATCTATTCTCTCAAATCCTATCTTCACAAGGTATTTATGCAATCTCTCATACCATTCTCTAGATGCTTGCTTTAGACCATAGAGTTCTTTATGCAATTTGCAAACCATATCCTTGTTCCTATTATCAACAAATCCCTCTGGTTGTTCTATGTAGACTTCATCTTCTAGTATACCATTTAGAAAAGTATACTTTACATCCATTTGGTAAACTTTGAAACCTTTGTAAGTAGCATATGCAAGTAGTGTTCTGACTCCTTCCATTCTTGCAATAGGGGCAAATTTTTCCCCATAGTCCAGTCCTTCTTCTTTTGCATAACCTTTGCAGACTAGTTTGGCCTTGTTTCTTTCTTATCTCACCATTCTCATCAAGTTTTTTCCTAAAGACCCATTTGGTACCAATTACATTTTTATCAACTAGTCTAGGAACTAAAGTCCATGTTTTATTCTTCTCAATATGATCTATCTCCTCTTCCATAGCTTTATGTGAAGTATCATCTTGTAGTGCATCTTTCACTATTTTGGGTTCAATCTTGCTCAGGAAACATGATTCATTCCTTAATCTATTCCTTGTCATTGGTCCATCTTCCTTGTCACCAATGACTTGTTCTACAGGGTAATGTCTTCTCACATATCTAGATAGTCTTGGTTCTATCCTTCTTTCCATGTTTGGTTATTCAGCTTCAGAGTCACTTTGCACATCATTGTTTGGTATTTCATTATCTCTTTCATGTATACTAATTTCAAAATCAGAATGTGCATTTTCTTCATTCTGCAACTCGGCTTCTGAATGCAGCTCAGCATTCACTAGTTGTAACTCAGCTGATACTAAAATTTGTTGCTGATTCTCAACTTGATTAGTACCATCTCCTTCAGTTGGTATTCCTTCATAGAAGTACACAAAAGATCTATAATCTTTTGATTTCTTGGATTTATCAACTTGGACTTTTGTATGCTCATCAAAATTTACATTTTCACTCTCCACAATCTTGTAAGTGTTAGTATTCAAACACTTGTATGCTTTACTGCTAGTGGAGTATCCAAGGAATATCCCTTCATCACTATTTGCATCAAACGTGTCATTTCTAGTATATTTAAGAATATAGAATTTGCAATCAAATACTTTGAAATGTTTTACATTAGGTGAGTGACCATACCATAGTTCAAAAGGTGTTGCATTTGTTCCTTTCTTGACTTGTACTCGATTTAGGGTCTAGACAGTAGTACTTATAGCTTCTCTCCAATACTTCTGTTGGGGAGTTCTTGGTGCTGATGTTTTCTTTTTGATACCTTTTTCATTGTAAAATATCTCAAATTCTTTTGATGTAAACTCTCCTCCTCTATCTGATCTTAGGCACTTCAGACTCTTTCTTGTTTCCTTCTCAACCCTGGCTAAATACCACTTAAAAATTTGAAATGCATTAGATTTTTGCTTCAAGAACATGGCAGTCATTATCCTAGAGTAGTCATCCACAAATAGCATTATGTATCTATCTCCTTGGTAGCTTTGTACTTCTATTGGGCCACATAAGTTAATATGCACCAATTCTAGTACTTCTTTGCAAGTGTAGGTTTTTCTTTTGAAACTTGACTTGGTCATCTTTCCTAGTTAACATTGTTTGCACATGGTATTTTTAGATTTCTTCAACTTAGGAAAACCTCTAACTTTCTTCTTCTTGCTAATGTTAATCAGATTATCAAAGATAACACGACATAACCTTTAATTCCATAAGAAAACATCATTAAGTCTAATAATAAGACAAATTGCATCTTCCATATCTAGGGAAAATAGATTACTCCTAGTTTGTTCACCTTTTTCTATCAGATTTCCATCAGTATCATAGATTTTGGTAGTTTTGTTTCCAAATTCTACTTTGTAACCTACATTGCCTAACTATGATACACTCAACAAATTGTAGTTCAATCCTTCAACATAGTATGCATTATCACATGAAATTTTCTCTGTAAGTTTAATGGAACTTTTTCCTTTGATTTGACATGTAGCATCATTACCAAATCTAACACTATTTCCATCATATTGGGTAAAGGTAATAAACTTACTTTTGTATCCTATCATGTGTTGTGAGCATCCACTATCTATGATCCATTTGTCATTCTTGTTCACATAGGTTACCAGTGTTGTTGCTTCATCTTTATCTAATTCATCCTTCATGGCTACATAGACTACTTTGTCATCATTCTCATTAGAATCTTCTTCAACAATGTAGCATCTTTTTCCTTTGTCCTTGTAATCTCTGCTATCATCTTCTCTTTTGTTCTTGTACTTGTTTCCTTCTTTGTAGTTCTCCTTCTGTGTACACCTTGCAACTATATGACCTACTTCATTGCAATTAAAAAAAATGATAGGGAGCTTTCCTTTGAATTTACCTTTACCTTAGTGGAATCTTCTAGCTAGTAGTGCTTCCAATTGTTCCACATCCTTCATCTGTGCTGCTATCACTAGATGCATGTTTTCTTTTTCTACTTTTCTTTATTGATTTCACCTCCTCAGTTTCTTTTAGTGATAGCTTAGCCTTGAAAGCATATTCAAGATTCTCAAGTCTATAGTTATCATAATTAGAGAATTCAAAAGCAATGAGTCTTCCTACTATTCCTTCAAAGGTTAGTGTGTTTTTTGGGACACACCTTAACTCTTGGATGGTTGAAACTCTAATAGCATAGATGTGGAGCAAGGTTCTTAAGTATTTTCTATTAATAGTGTCATCTTCCAGATGATCGCCCAAACTTCTTTTTGCACTTACCACTTTTTTCATTCTAGAGGCATATTGAGCAGCATTCTCACCTCCCTCTATTTTCATGTCATCAAACTTTCCTTTGAGGCTTTCTCATTTTTCTCTTAGAACATTTTGATCTTTTTCATAGATATCTGACAAGGCTTTCCACATCTTGAATGCAGAATCACATCCTTTGATGTCATCAAATTTAGCATAGCTGAGTGCAGAGGTAATCTTTGACATTGCCTTATTGTGCTCCTTCCTTTTGTTCAAATCATTTGCAAAAAGGGGTCTAGCTAGATCTACATGTTCCAATCCAATTGAATTTTTTGCATAGTCACCTATTGATCCAAGGTGCAGTTTCATCAAACTTTTCCATGCAACGAATTTATCTTTGTTGAGCTTGGGAACTTCTCCTTTGGACATCTTGATCTTCCTGCTTCTAGTACCTTTAAACTAAATCAGTAGATGGCTCTGATACCAATTGTTAGAAATGCTTTAGAATAACTAAGAGGGGGGGGGGGGGGGGGGGGGGGGGGGCGGTGGGTGAATCAATTATTCAAGGTCTAAATGTCCAATTAAAACTTTTTCACCAAGTAAAGTGAATCAGTTATTCCTACTTAGTAGCTTACTATAAATCAACATGTAAGCATAAAACATGAAAAAATCAACACATAACATAGTGATTTACGTGGAAACCCAATTTGAGAAAAACCACCAATAACATGCTACTCAATTCTCACTCTTTCAAAATGATGCCCTATTAAAGGCTACAACGCATTGTTAAATGTGACCTGGTTAAAGGATTTATCCACCCTGTTAGAAGTGGGCCTAGTTAGAGGACTTTAGAACATTCACTTGGAATGCCACCCTATTAAAGGATTTACAAATGGCTATTAAAACAACCTAAGTCCATAGGATTTTACCCTAACTAATACAATTTCTAGAGAGTAACAATAAGAGGTTTTGACCTGATTATAATTTGCAACTTATCTTGCAAATCTTAGATCATTGTTTAGCTCATAATATTGTTTGACTTTCAATCTCTACAACTTTGATAGCTTGTTCTCTCTTCAAGCTTTGTCTCCTTGAGTCTCCATGCTTGATGTACCAGTGCAATCTCCTATATGATCAATTGTCAAAGTAGAGTCTCTATGCTCTATTATTCCTTCTTCTCTTGATGTCTTCTCCTTGACACCTTTCAACCACTTTGCAATTTTGGCACACTAGCAACTCTTGCTTCTTGGCCTATGACTTCTTAAATAGAAGTCTAGAATTACTTTTCCCACTTGATTCTTCCCTCCTTTAATTTTAGTTTGAATGGATTAGGTAGGATTCATTGAATCTAACCCACATCTTGTTTCCTCTAGAAACATCATGAAGAATCCTCTTGAATTCACTTTAAAATAGTTTACATAAAATTCTGTCCCACCAACTCATCATCCTTATCCTCCAACTAGTTCACAAAATTCAAGGTAACAAACTTGTTAGCCCAGATCTAGTGAATCTTTGACTTTTCCAATAACGCAGTAGCTCAGCACTATTGTGTTACTTGGCATCAACTACGTTTTACTAATACTCAAAACCTATTGTAGATTCACTCAAAATCTACTAAGTTTTTCTAATGCTGAGCACCTGTTACTTTGCTCCACATCTAAACATGCTTGGCTCCTTCTGTATCACTCGGCACACACTAAGTTTTGCATTTTCTTGACACTAACTAAAAATCTTCTCAACTCAAACTAGCTTGCTCGGCACTCACTAATGAACTTAGTTAAGCTTTTCAATCAACCTTGTTGCAACTTATTCCTCCAATGTTTCTAAGCGTGACCAGCCTCTGTATCTTTAAGTATATTATCAATACATCACTTTACCATTGTCTTAACTAATCATAACATTTCCTTTAGGTGCTTTTGTTACATCTTGTTGATTAAATCCTCTTCATCAATCAACTAAGTGATAGTACTTGGATCTTATAAGCAATTGTCATTCCAGTAAATAGCAAATTTGACATCAATGACAAAACAATGATTGAAAACCTTATTTATCAACTATCTTCCTTCTTTGCAACAACCTTCTTACAATTATCTTTTCAATTAGATTTCTAACAAATTCATCTCCAATGAATTCAATAACTTTTGCATTGAAAGAGGAATTAAAAGATAGGTATCAGCACCTGGTACTCCCAAACAAAATGGAATAGCTGAAAGAAGAAATAGATCTATCATGGATTGTGCAAGGGCTCTAATGATTGAAAAGAACATTGCTATCAAATATTGGAAGGAAGCCATCAGCACCACAATTCATACTAAGCCATCAGCACCACAATTCATACTTTAAACTAAGTATAGTTGAAGAAGGACTCATATAAAACTCCCTATGAATTATGGTATGGCTATAAACCCAATGTAAGCTACCTAAAAATATTTGGAAGTAAATGTTGTATCTTAAAAGAATCTAGAAAAGGAAAGTTTGATGTGAAAGTTGATGAAGGTATATTCTTAAGATATTCTTGTAGAAGTA
The DNA here is from genome assembly GCA_028749045.1 of Cupressus sempervirens. NCBI lineage: Eukaryota > Viridiplantae > Streptophyta > Pinopsida > Cupressales > Cupressaceae > Cupressus > Cupressus sempervirens. The sequence continues at coordinate 709,747,128 of CM053789.1, read as the reverse complement.
AGGCATATAGATGTTTGAATTTTTCTACTCATAAAATCATAGAAAGTGTGTATGTATGAATAGATGAGTTTGCAGAAAGGACTAAACAAGCAAGCAAAAAGGAACTAGAAGATTACAGGAGATTTGTTTACATCAAACCTAATACATTGCCAGACACATCTATCAATAAGGAGACTATTACTTCTGAGTCTTCCTTAGTTACTAAGTTGCAAGAAGTTTAAACTGAGTCATAAGAATCTGAGTCACATTATGAAGCTACCAAGCCAATGCCTACTGAGTATGAGCAACCAAAGCCAGAAGTTGAAATTCAAAATGAAGATAGTGGAATTCATTCAAATGGCAAAGAACTTATATTGGCTAAGTATGTCAGAAGGCATCATGCACCTAATCAAATTATTGGAGATAAATTAGAAGGTACTATGACAAGAAGTAAGCTAAAAGGTACATGTTTACTTGCTAATTTTGAACCTAGAAATGTTAAAGATGCATTGGAAAATGAAATTTTCTTTGAGACTATGAATGAAGAAATAGAACAAATAGAGAAGAACAAAACTTGGACCCTTCTTCCTAGGCCTAAAGATAAAAATATGATTGGAACAAAATGGGTATTCAAAAATAAGCTAAATGAAGATGGACAAGTATCAAGAAACAAAGCAAGACTAGTATGTAAAAGATATTTTCAAGAAAGAATTGATTATGGTGAGACTTTTGCTCTTATTGCAAGATTAGAAGGTGTTAGGACTCTACTTGTGTATGCTACTCACAAAGGATTCAAAGTATATTAGATGGATTTTAAATCTACATTTTTCAATGGTATTATTGATGAAGAAGTCTACATTGAACAACTAGAAGATTTTGTTGATCTAGACAAAAAGGACATGGTCTGCAAATTACACAAAGCATTGTATGGTCTGAAACAAGCTCCTAGAGCATGGTATGAGAGGTTGCATAACTACCTTATATAGATTGGTTTCCAAAGAACTAATGATAATAGTAGTTTGTACATCAAGGAAGGACCAGATAACAAGATTGTATTGGTAGAGATATTTTTAGATGACACTTTATTTATAGGGATAATGATCTATGTAAATAATTTTTAGAACAAATGAACAAAGAGTTTAAAATGTCCATGTTTGGTGAGATAAAATTCTTTGTTGGACTTCAAATACAGAAAAGCAAGAATGGTATCTACATTACTCATTCTAAGTATATCAAAGAGATACTCAAGAAATTTGGAATGGAAGATTCTAAACCAGTTGGAACCCCCATGTGTACTGGACTAAAGCTCAACAAAGATGATGATTCAAAAGAGGTAGATCAGATCTTATACAAATCAATAATTGGAAAATTATAGTATGTAGTTCATACAAGGCCTGATATTGCTTTAGCAATTGGGATAGTGTCAAGATTCTCAGCTAAACCTAGAAAAAATCGTATGATAGCAATCAAAAGAATTTTGAGATATCTAAAAGGTACTAAAGATTATGGTTTATGGTACAAACTTGGAGGAAACTTAGACCTAAAGGTATTCACTGATGCTGACTGTGTAGGAAATCTTGATGATAGAAAGAGTACAAGTGGTGGAGCATTCTTTCTTGGTAAAAGGTTAGTATCTTGGACAAGCAAAAAGAAAAACTGCACATCCCAATCTATAGCAAAAGCAGAATATGTTGCAACAATAGTGAATTGTTCTAATATTGTTTGGTTTAAACAGTTGTTGGAAGGCATGAAAGTTGAGATCAAAGAACCAGTTGTCATGTATTGTGATAACACCAATGCAATTAACATTTCAAAAAATCCAGTGATGCATTCCAAAACTAACCACATTGCTATAAAATATCATTTTATCAGAGAATTGGTGCAGGATAAAGAAATCAAATTGAAAAATGTTCATACAAAAGAACAGATTGCATACATATTCACCAAGCATTACCTAAGGACGCATTCCTATATCTAAGAGGTAACTTAGGGGTCATTCCCCTATCTGAAGCTCACTAAATAAAGTTTTAGTGATGCATCAATAGGAACCAAGTTGAAGATCAATTAGTTGATGCAGCATAATCAAAAGGGAATATTGCATATGAATCAGTACTCAAGGTACATTGATACTAATTTGGCATGTTTTGTCTTTGGCATTTGTTGTCAAAGAGGGAGAATTTTACTATCATGTCTTTTTGAAATTTTTTGTGAGAAGAGAAGTATACGATCATAGATGTTATGTAATTCCTTCACAAAGGGATATTATTGCATGAAAGAAGAAGTTTTTTTTTAAATCTAAGAGGGAGAAAACTTTCTATCAGAGAAAGTCTTGTTCTCAAATTTCATTGTGCTATGACATGTTGTGTTGCCATCAATGCCAAAGAGGGAGATTATTGGATATAATTGTCTAATTGTGTGTTATCTTTGATGTTACACAAATGTCATATCAGTTGTCAGTTAGTACTTACTGAGCTCACTTGGTTAGCAAGATAGTTTTCCTTATCTACCAAGCATTCTTGAAAGATTAATCTGTGAAGATAGTGTCTATCAAGCTCACTCAAGCATCGAAAGAATTCTAGCAGGAAACAATGTTAACTGAGTTCTCATGGTTAGCAAAGGAAAAATGGACAGAGTCAGTGTTCACCTAGTTCACTTAGTTGTGAAAGGATTTTGCAAGTTCATAGTGTTAACCAAGCTTCTATTGGTTAACACAAGAAATTGTCTCAGAACTAGTGTTTACCAAGCAGGGTCGGTCAATGAAGGATTTTATTGTTTTGACATAAGAAGCTTAATTATTTTAAGTATTGTTTCTAGCTGACTATGGTGATGATTATTGGTTATTTTAATTTTTAATTTAGCTGACTTGATAATTTGGATGGTATAAATGAAAGGTCAAGTTGAGATTTTAGTGTGTGCAAGTATGTTAATTGAATTTAGAAAGTAAGAGTAAGAGCAAACTAGAAGGATAAGTAGGTATCCTTGTGGAGCAGGAAAGTATTATTCGATCACAAAAGATCTAATATGAATCACAATAGAGATCTGTAATCAACAATTTAGTTGCATCAAAATCAGGTCATTTCATTGTTACTTTCTTACCATTGTAACAGTGATCCAAAATCTCTTAAAAGAGTTGGTTTAACAGCCAGTTGTAAATCCTCTAACAAGGTGACAATTCCATTGAATTGTTTTAAGACCTCTTGCAAGGCCACTCCTTACATGATGATTAAATTCTCTAACAAGGTCACACCTAACAATTTGTTTTGTAAACTTTAACCGGGTTGGCTCCTAATAGGGCTCACTTCAGAAGAGTGAAAATAGTAACTAGTTACATTGGTACTTTTTCTGATATTGGGTTTGCACATTAAATCCTAGTGTCTCATGTGTTCATGTTATTTCTCTTATGCTTGCAAGTTAATCACTGTGAATGTTTAAGATCAGTTAAAAATAAATCACACAATGCATTTATTGAGTTACAGCATTTTCTGTGTGTTCACCAAATAACAGAAGCAATCAATTTTATTGTTAACATCCAAGGGATCTGGGATATATTTTAGTGGTAACTGATTCACCCCACCCCCCCCCCCCCCCCCACCCCCCCTCAATTACTCCTTCTATATTTCCAACACAAAGGACTTGACAGTGCAAAGAAAATGTGGGATTCCCTAGCCACTATCTATGGAGGAGATGCAAATGTTCTAAGAGTCAAAGTTGAAAGTCTCAGAGGTAAGTTTAATGACATGAGAATAGAAGAATGTGACAATATTTATCAATATGTTGAAAGGATAAAAGAAGTTTTCAATGCAATAAGAGGAGCTATAGATGATGAAACTATTTTAAGCAAAGTTTTGAGAACACTGATGCCTATATATGCTATTAGAGTTTATGCAATTAAAGAGATAAGATGTATTCTAGGGAATAAGATATCACTTGAGGGTCTAGTACGTAGACTCACTACTTTTGAGCTGTCTAACTTTGATAATTACAAGCCTGAAAATATTGTATCTCCTTTCAAAGCTAGAGTGTCATTAAAGGGACCTAATAAGAAGAAGAAGAAGAAGAAGAAGAAGAAATATGTGTCCAATTTTACAGTGATACAGATGAGGAGGATGTTGAACAACATGAAGCACTACTGGAAAGAAGATTCCATAAAGGTACAGGCAAGTTCAAAGGTAAGTTACCCATCACTTGTTTCAATTGCAATGAGGTTGGTCATATTGCTGCTAGATATCCAGAGAAGAAAAACTATAGAGGTGGTGATAAATTCAAGAGTAGAAGAGATGAAAACAGAAAAGATTACAAAGACAAAGGCAAGAAGTCTTTCTACATTGCTAAATAGAATGATTTTGATGAACATGATGATGAGGTGGTATATGTTGCAATGAAGGATGAATTTGATGAAGATGAGGCAACTGCACTTGTGACTTGGGTGAACAAGAATGATAGATGGATCAATGATAGCAGATGTTCACATCACATGAATGGAAACAAAAGTAAGTTCATTACCCTGAATTGTTATGATGGAAATAGTGTAAGATTTGGTAATGATGCACCATGTTTGATAAAAAGAAAATTTTCTATCAAATTCATAGATAAGATTTCATGTGACAATGCTTACTATGTTGAAGGACTAAACTATAACTTGTTGAGTGTGTCACAACTGAACAATCTAGGATGCAAGGTTGAATTTAAAAGTAAGATTGCTAAGATATATGACACAAATAGGAAACTAATCAAAAAAGATGATCAAACTAGAAGTAATTTATTCTATCTTGATATAGAGGATGCTACTTGTCTTGTTGTAAAATTTGATGATGTATGGCTATGGCACAAGAGGCTATGTCATGTTAACTTTGATAACTTGGTTAGTATCAGTAACATGAAGAAAGTTAAAGGTTTTCCTAAGTTGAAGAAGCCTGATAATGTAATGTGCAAACAATGTCAGCTAGGAAAAATGACAACATCAAGTTTTAAGAGTAAAATTTATATCTCTAAAGGAATACTAGAGATTGTTCATATTGACTTGTGTGGACCAATTGAAGTGTAAAACTACAAGGGAGATAAGTACATAATGCTATTTGTTGATGACTATTCTAGGATGATGATAGTTATGTTTTTGAAATAGAAATCTAATGTTTTTCAAATGTTTAAATGGTACTTAGCAAGAGTTGAAAATGAAACAAGTAAAAGTATAAAATGTTTGAGATTTGACAGAGGAGGAGAATTCATATCAAATGAATTTGAGATATTTTTTAATGATAGAGGAGTTGAGAGATAGACATCTGCCCCTAGAATACCTCCACAAAATGGAATAGAAAAAAAGGAGGAATAGATCTATAATAGACTGTGCTAGAACACTTATGATGGAGAAGAATATTACTCTAAAATACTAAAGAGAAGCTATAAGTACAACTTTCTACACCTTGAACCATGTACAAATCAAGAAAGGTACTCATTCAACACCTTTTGAACTATGGTATGGATACTAACCCAATGTAAAATACTTTAAGGTATTTGGAAGTAAATATTACATTCTCAAAGATGTTAGGAATGGAAAGCTTGATGCAAAAAGTGAAGAAGGTATATTCCTAAGATATTCCACAAGAAGTAAAGCTTATAAGTGTTTGAATACTAACACTAACAAAATTGTGGAAAGTACAAATATGAACTTTGATGAATATACAGAAGTACATGAGGTTGAACCTATGAAAAGGCCAGAAGAATATAAATCATTTGTATACTTTTATGAAGAAATGTCTATTGAAAAAGATGTTGAAAACCAAGCTACAAATCAACAGTAAGTTAGAGTGACTGTCGAGTCACACGCTATGAATGTCAATTTGCATTCAGGAACCGAGCTGCATTTAGATGCCAAGTTACAAAATGAAATGGATGCACATTCTGATTCTGAGATTAGTACACATAAAAGAGATGTTGATATACCTAAAAGAGATACACAAAACGATTATGAAGTTGAAAGACAAAATGAAGAGACAAGAGCTAAACCAAGATTGTCTAAGTATGTCAAAAGACATCATTTTTCTACTCAAATCATTGGAGATAAAGATGTTAGAATAATGACAAGAAATAGATTGAAAAATGAAACATGTTTGTTGAGCATGAAGGAACCCAAAATAATAAAAGATACACTAGAAGATGTTGACTAGTACAAAGCCATGGATGAAGAGATTGAACAAATAGAGAAGAACAAAACATGGAGTCTAGTTCCTACACTAGAAGACAAGAATGTGATTGGTACCAAGTGGGTATTAAGAAACAGGCTAGATGAAAATGGTGAAGTCACAACAAACAAAGCAAGATGAGTTTTCAAGATATATGCACAAGAAGAAGGAATTGATTGTGGAGAGACATTTTCCCCTATTGCTAGACTGGAAGGAGTAAGAACTCTACTTGTTTATGCTACATACAAAGGTTTCAAAGTTTATCAGATGGATGTTAAATCTTCATTTCTAAATGGCATATTAGAAGAAGAAGTTTACACAGAACATCCAGAAGATTTTTTTGATGTTAACAATAAGAACATGGTATGTAGACTGCACAAAGCTCTATATGGTTTGAAACAAGCACCAAGAGCATGGTATGAGAGACTTCATATTTATCTTGTGAAAATTGGATTTGAAAGGACTAATGATAACAACAATCTGTACATAAAGATAGAGAAAGAAAAAGGTATCTTGTTATCTAAAATATTTGTTGATGACATCATATTTGGAGGACAAGATGCTTTATGTAAGGATTGCAAATTAGATGAAGCAAGGATTTGAAATGTCTATGTTTGGAGAGATCAATTTTTTTGTAGGTTTGCAAGTATATCAGATGAAATATGGTATATACATCAGAACCAGTGATACTTTATTATGATAATACAAGTGCTATCAATATATCAAAGAATTCAGTGATGCATACAAAGATAAATCACATTGCAATCAAGTATCATCACTTGAGAGAGTTAGTTCAAGATAACAAGGTGAAGATGGAATATGTTAACACAAAGAAATAAATTGCTAATATCTTCACAAAACCATTACCTAAGAATGCTCATGAGTATCTAAGAGGTAAATTAGGGGTGATAACCCTATCAAAGGCTATCTAAGTAACAAAGAGGAGTGCCTTGCATCAAACAATCTAATATTCATATGTTACACATTGATGTAGAGGATCTTACTTTAGGAAGCTGCCTAAAGTAATTATAGAACTAAAACTCCAAATCAGTCACAAGCAAGGTGACAGGGGGAGAAATTGAAGAAACTAAAATAGCTCATATCTACATGTTTAAGATGAAATTTTTTTGGCATATGTCTTTGGAATTGTTATCAAAGAGGGAGATATTCTACTGATCAAAAACTAGAACATATAAGGGGAGATATTCTACTGATCAAAGGAAGGTATCAAGAGATTGTTGTTAAAGAGATAGAGAAGAATATCAAAAAGAGGGAGAAATCTTAATCTAACTAGTCAAAGAGAGATATAGTAAGAGGGAGTGATAAAAAAGAATGAATTTTGTAACCTAACTAGAAGATGGAAGTTGCTGATAGAGGGAGAAATATCAATACAAGTTTTTTTTGGTATGGTCTTACTATTTTAACCTAGTTAGATTGGTTGATTTGGTTGATCATTTTGGTTTTCTATCAATACCAAAGAGGGAGATTGTTGAGATATTTGAAAAGATCATTATTGAAAGAGATTATTGAAAGAGGGAGATTATTGAAGAAGACTATGTGTTTCAATCATTGTTTTGTCACTGATGTCAAACCTGCCATTTTTTGGGACGACAATTGCTTATAAGATTCAAGTTCTCTCACTTAGGTGATTGATGAAGAGGATTTGATCAATAAGAGGTAACAATAGCACCTAGAGGAAAGGTTGAGTTATGATTATGTAATGAAGTACAAGGCTCAGTTAAGACAATGATGACATGATGTATTGATAATTTATTTAAGGTTACAAAGGTTGGTTACACTTAGAAAGTTTAGAAGAAGAAGTTACACAAAGTTTGCCTGCCAAGCTTGACCAAGTAGATAGTAGGTGTTGAGCAAAGTTAGTGCAAGTCAAGTAGAAAATTAGTTGGAGCCAAGTAAAACTTCATTCTAATGTATGCTGAGTAAAATAGTTGATGCCAAGTAAAGTGTAATTGATGTTGAGCATCAATAAATTTTAGTGAATGCGAAGTAATTTCAAAGTGGGTGTCAAGCAACACAGTAAGTGTTGAGCATCAAAAGATTTATAATGTCAAGTTGCTCTATTATTTAAAAGATCAAAGATTCAATTAATCTTAATTTCCTACTTATAGGAATGTCTGGTCATGAAGCAATGTTGTTATGTTTGAGAATCTAAGGGAGACAAGGATACAAGGGTTTTGCTTCATCAAGTGACCTAAGAGAAGAGTCTACAATGGCATATTAAGCAAGGAGGCTTAAAGAAGATGAAGGCTTGAAGGGTGAACAAGCTATTAAAGTTGCAAAGTATGAAGGCCAAGTAGAATTGAGGACTAAATAGAGATCTATAATCTACAAGAGAAGTTGTAAGTTGTATCAAATCAAAGCTCTACTATTACTCTCTAACAATTGTATCAGTCTAGGAGAAATTCTTTGGATTAAGGTTGACCTAAAAGTTATTTGTAAATCCTTTAGTTTGGTGGCATTCCAAGTGAATGGCCTAAAGTCCTCTAACAAGGTGATTGAAATCCCTTAATTAGGTCACACTTAATAGTGTGTATAGTAACCTTTAATAGCATTGGCCTTTCACAAGACATCACTTTAGAAGAGTGAAAAGGAGTAGCATGTTACTGATGATTTTTCCCAAATTGGGTGTCCACATAAATCATTATGTCAAGTATGTTGATGAATCTGTTATGTTTCATGCTTTACATTTCTATAAGTTGATTTGATAGTAACCTACAAGTTTTAGTGATTGCATAATCTTATGGATGGATGCATGCATGAGTATGAATGTTTTATGGGTTCACTAAGCTATGAGAGTTTGTGTTTATACATCTAGACCTTGGATAACTAATTCACACCCCCCCTCCCCCTGCCTCCCAGCTATTCTAAAGTATTCCAACAAATTAATTGCATACTTATTTAGATATCATTTTGTTCACATAATTTTCCATCCACCTTGCTTGTACAAATGCAGCATTGACTTTGCAAAAGTGTAGTTTACATTCTAGGAGTTTTAATTGAGGCAAACATGCATATATTTTTATCACTTTGTTGTTGATGTGACCAACCCTTGTTAATGGGTACTTACCTTATAAAGCCAAGAGGTGCACTAAATAGGATGTAATGTAGAATCTATTGTTTAGTAAAATATTAATTAATTACTTATTTAAGCCAGGACTAATAATCATAGTCCAATCATTTTTTTTATTTTGATCATTTTCATGATAAAATTAGGCACCAAGGTTTAAACAATTTTGCCTCTTTTTTTCCATACACCCTAATGCAAGAGTGTGATATAGTCTTTAGCCACATCTCAAAACTCTACTTTATGTTTGCCTCCAACCATCCTTTTAACATTGACATTTTGTTTAAGTAATAAATTTTCATTAATAAGGCTAAGAGATTTTCTATTATTTTTCCTATAATACTCATTACCTATTTGTAAATCTATGGTCTCATACTCTAAATGATGTAGAATGGAGAATTGTTTTTGAATCATCGTAGGACTAATGTCCAAAGTAGTTTCTCCCAGTGAACTGATAATCTTTCTTTCTTCTTTAGCATAATTCAATTGTGTACAATAAAAAATCAAAGCCACTCATTGTACAAAAATTAGAAATGTTTCATCTTGAACTAAACCCAAGTCGGTCATGTCCTATGAAAAAATTGAAGTATGCCCCTCATGTTCATTCTACAAATAAAATATTGTATATCAATATGATCTAAGTTAGTGTCCCTTATTCCTATATGTGTTGAAGGAAACAATGATTCATAAATTCTTTTGGTAAATTTTGACTTCATAATGAATATTTATATTTATTCTAGACAAAAAGAAAAAATATTTCATGGGCTTGAAACTTGATATAAGTTTAAGAAATAATCCTCCTCAAATTTTGATTATATTTTTTAACTTTAACTTTATAGTTGAATTAGGACTAATGTGTTTAACTTCCATTCTATTATTTTTAACATTTGGTTATAATTTTGAAAATAAAGTTTGTAGCATCTCCTAGGTTTAAAATTTGATTTTTTTTTATATAATCTTGACTTCATTTGAAAAGATATATGAAATTTTCAAGTACAAAGATATAATTTAAAGTTGTATTATACCTTCCACCAATAGCCACTATAGCACATAATATCACCCCCTCAATAAATGATAATGTCACCTCTATAAGAACTAAGCACTGAAGAGACAAGATTAGAAAGCAATCCTAAGCCTTGGAAACCTCTTGAAGGAGACAACAAGACCTAAGGAGAAAATTCACCTCAATAGAAGCCACCATGGGAAGTAAAAAGAAGGAAGTAGAGTAACCTTCCAAAGATGAGAGCAACAAAAAACTAGCCTCCATAAGGGGAAGAAACCTAGTACCCAAAAAAATTTACCAAAAGGAGAACCAAATCACATAGGGTAGAGCCTTCTAAAATCACAAGTCCTACCACCAACCTTCATCCAAGGATTCAGATCCAACTTGGGGTAGCCCAAATTAAAGATGATCTCTACAAATGAATCCTTTGAGAGATGAAAGGGGAAGACCACACCACTAGAGTGAGATCTCCCTCCAAAAACCACTAACCCACCAACTACTAATGACCCATAGAAGAAAAAATTTGGGTCTGACTGAACCCTACAAACATCTCTAGAATCCCCATCATTAGGATTCCAATACCTATCTAAATAATGTCGCTTGATCAAGAAGGTGCACAAAGAAAAGAGAAAGTTGTAGGAAGACAGAACCCATATCATTCTACAACCCCAAGGTCCCTCTTCACCACACCTTACACCCACTGAAAATCAAAACCTCCCACCAAATCTTCCCAACCCACTAACTTTCTGGGTCGGCATCCTCAAAATCACTACTTCATTAAAGGAATCACCCGCACTAGAAGCCCTGGCTGCTCCCAGTCCCTTGTTTCTACCATTCAAATAGTTTTGCACTCTCCTTCTCCCACCCATCATTAATTGAATTGTTATAATAATACTAGTAGTGTCAATAAAATAATTGTAGAGATAATCATATTTATTGTAATACAAGTACTATATTTAAGGTTTACAAAATTATTATTATTCTAGTGTAAATTGAGTTTTTATAATTATACTAGTAGTGTAAATAAAATAATTGTAGAGATAATAATATTTATTGTAATATAAGCATTGATATGATCATCAATTAAGTAATATTGGAGTGAACAACGATAAAGACCATAGCATTGTTATCTAATAATTAAAATGATAATATCAAATTTGGTTAAATGGATATTAAGCTTGTGATAGTAAATGTAATAGCATTTTAACTCCCATTTTAAACTAAGAAACATATGATCATTATTAATATCTTTAATATTTATTATTATCAAATTATCCTTAAGTAATAATAAGGATGTTAGTAAAATGATTATTCAATAATAATCATTACTATGATATAAAAATGAAGTTCTCCATGTATGGTATTCCTTTGGGGGAGTATCTTAAGAATTAGTGAGCATGTGGCATGTTTGACATGTTGCATTCATGACTATGTTTGTCATTAATGACAACATACTGTGGTTTATTTGAAGACTAGAAGAATAGTAGACAAAGATAGTGATCATATGGAAAGGTTTGATGTTCAAGTAAAGCACGGTTAAGGACATGTTCTACATTGGGTCTCGATGACAAGGTTAAGTCTGCATGAAGTAAGTCAAAGATATTCAAAAGATATATGATATTTATAAAGAGAAGTATAGAGACAGAGTACCTGAGAAGTGGTTTTTGATGATTGGATTTATCTCCTAGCAGAGATAGAACCAAGATGCAAAGTTATATAGTTGTAGAGGACAATCTGATGATGATGTTAGTGAGTGTGCAAGTCCTAGAGTCACATGTGTGAGAATTTGTTAAGACTGTGAGCCAACAATATTATGTGATTATGAAATAATTGATCATCTTATTATGGTCCTATTATAATTAATTTGGAAAGCCTCAAGGCCAACTCAAGGAATTATTTACAAGACATGGTATGAAGGAAATATGTTTTCCTTGTTTGACATATGCATGGTGTAGACACCCAAAAATTGGCAAATACCTAAATTATGCAAATTCGATCAATCAATGCAAATTAAGGAGGAAATTAGAGGAAAACAACAAAATTTCAAATCAAGGATTACATCAGGTCATTAATCGATTAAATCATCTATCAAATTAATAAGACCTAAATCAACTTCAAAAGAGGAGAAAAATAATTCAAAATCATAAAATTAAATTCAAAAGGGAAAGGGAAAAAGAAAAACTTTTGAAAATAAATGGAACTTTTATTAAATTGATAAATCCATTTATCCTTACAAAATGAAAATCCTCCTTTTATATTATAAATAATTGATAAAAATCCACATTTAGACTCAAACCAATACTTTTGGGCTCCTCCTCTTGTCTCTTATGAGACATTTTAGTTGAAAAGAAAAATCCATATTTAGCCTCAAATCAAGACTTTTGAGCTCCTCTTATCTCTTATGAGACATTTTAGTTGAAAAGAAATGCACATTTAGCCTCAAATCAAGACTTTTGGGCTCCTCCTCTTGTTTCTTATGAGACATTTTAGTTGAAATAAAACCCACATTTAGTCTCAAATCAAGACTTTTGGACTCCTCCTCTTGTCTCTTATGAGACATTTTAGTTGAAATAAAATCTACATTTGTCCTCAAATCAAGACTTTTGGGCTCCTTCTCTTGTCTCTTATAAGACATTTTCAATTTCACTTCTATCCACCAATTGAAGGTAAAACCCAAATTCTTACCCCAACCCCTTCTAAAATTCTACAAATAGAAGAAGAATTCAAGAGCAAAGGGACCCAAGTTTTAGGCATCTACATTATAGGCATATTAAAAATTGTCATATTGAGCATATTAGCATTGTAATTCTAGCAAGTTTATGTCATTTTGATAGCATTTTAGCTTTGTTTCCATGTTATTTAGTATCATCTTAACATATGTTTAGCTCATTGCACATTCATTTTGATAGTATCCTAAGAGTTGTTACTCACATGTAATCTACATTTTCATCTTAGATCTTGCATACATACTAGTAGATCTACATTTTAAATATACTTCTCATTCTAGAACTATCACTGAGATGCTGATCTAAGAGCATTCTTAATGGTTGTAGTTAGAGAAACATGGGACATTCATAGAGTTTGCATTTTGACAATGATTTCTTGAGTTTAGTCTAGTTTTTTGTCATTTTATCTGCACATTGCATTAAGGTTTCATGAATATGTGAATATTCTGTGTACAAAATGGAACCCATTATGGGGCTTCATAGTAAAGCCTCTTTGTTCTTCAAGTTTTCTTGCTAATCTGTTATTTTTCTTTTAGATATATTTTTATTTTTCTTCTAGATCTACTTTTTCTCTAGTTTTTGGTGCAAATCTAATCTTTTGCAGGTTTTATAGCATTTGAGAAGCTTCATAGCGAGATTAGAAAACTTTCAAAGGCATTCCCTGTTGAGATAATGGGTGTTGCACACATTGCATAATATTGTTATTTTATTATTTTATTTTTATTATGTAATGTTGTACCTAGATGGACGTGCAACATGTAAAGATTCCCATGGAATACTCTTGATGAGTTGTATTGTAACATTGTGATAATATTTTATGTAATTATTTAATATTGGGGGAAAAGAATTAAATGCCCAATATTAAATGTGGGGTCAGTGGGTTCGGTAGCACATGGTTTTAGCACATGGTTTATGTAATACCACTTGGTGGTTTTGTGGGACTTGCTACTATATAAGCAGCCACAAGGGTAGTTTTTATAGAGAGAGAGAGAGTGACAAGGAAAAGACAAAAGGCAAGAGTCGAGCGGGACAAGGCTTGACAGGTTAGCCAAGGGAGCATTTGTGAAGGTTGAAAGCATGGCATGGGATGTGTGGATTCATGCTTGTTCACATAGTTTGCTCGGTTGTGGCTATGGCCATGAAGGCTTCCATGGTTGTATGGCAATGGTATTTTTTGCTGAATAATACATGATGATGGATGCTTTTGGAGGCTGGGTTTTTCCCTCAATGAGGGTTTCCCAGGGTATATCTTGTATCACAATTTTGTGGGTATGTTGTCTATTCTCTTGCATGTGGATTTTAATTTCGTATTTATTTTAGATTTATTATGGGTTATGTGGAAACGGTGGTTATATTCTTTCTTACCAAGTTTCCTTACAAGTGGTATCAGAGCTATGGTTTTATTATTGTAACCCTAGATTGAATCCATGGGAATGCATGAGAGGATAAAAGGAAAGGGCAAGATATATGAATGATTTATTGCAGATCTGAGGGTTTTGGGTTTGCTGTTATGATGGGATGTTAAAAGATTTGGGCATGTGAAATTGTTGGACAAAAAGATTTTTTCGGATGTTTCATTTAAAATGAGGGTTTTGGGGGGTAGCATGCAGAAATGACCTCCTAGGTAAAAATAGACCTCACCATTGGATCCGGGTCGACATTTCCATAAAATTTGATATATAATATGCCCTAGTTTGGCCATGTTAAGAGGAAATGAAAGAGTTTTTTGGTTTCAGCTCATGATGGCCGTCAAATTTAATCCCGTCGGAATTTTCGTCACTGAAAAAAAAATTAAAAATGAAAAATCGTACTGAAAATGGTAAAAAGACTGTCTTAGTAAAATGGCCATAACTTTCTCTCAGAATATCGAATTTTAGAGTTCTTATAGGCGTTGGAAAGCTAATTCAGAGCACTACAAGATGGTGTAGGTTTGGTTCTATGATTTTAAAATTTTGTCAGGTTTTCAGAGCCCTAAAGTCAGATGTTATTTATTTTGAGCACGGATTAGGGCATAACTTGGGCATACGGAGTCGGATTTTGGACTTCGAGTAGTCAACGGAAAGCTCTTGGAGAGCTCTACACATTGGTTCAGATTTGGTGCAGGTTTGGCATGATTTATTTGTTGATATATTGATCTGAACAGTTTATAAGTATATTTTGACTATGGTAACATTGTGAGTTTATGGCATTGGAGATTTAAGATTTGATGTCATTGTATACTCAGTTCATATTTTAGACTGGTCTCATGATGATATGGTTATCAGTGTTTGGATATGCATGATGACTTGTTGGGTCTACAAGTTGTGCAGTGTTGTAAGCGATCTATACTTACAGGTTGCATTTATAGCTTGGTTATGGGTTGTCTTTGCCCATTGATCTTTCATTATTAATGCATATTTAGATTGGTGGCTTGGATTTGGGTTGTCTATGCCCTAAGTCACATGATTTACTATTTTCTTCATGTAGAAGGGATGCAATGTTGTTACCAGGTACAGTCATGGTGGAGGATTGTGGTTGACTATGCTGATAGGTTGGACACTTTGAGAGCCAGATGCTCAGTTCATGGATATGATCATGGTGTCATGGATTTTGGCACGACATGATTGGTTATACAGGTACATCCTTGATGTTATTTAGCTTGGATTTCTGATTTGGTTATGGTGGTATATCTTCTTGGTTGAGGATCATGGTTATTTGGATTCTTTTGAGGAGCTCATGATGTGCACTTTGAGTTCTTTGATGGTTTGATGCCTTGGTTGATTCTCATGGTTAGAGGATGGGTTTTCATCATAATGTCATGGATAGCTTGGATACACGGTTTAGTGGGAGCTTGTGACAGTGATGGGGTGACAGTGCAGGATTAGTTCCTGGTTTGGTTTATATCTTCTTGATTTGGAGAGGATGGATTTTATGATGCCATAGGTGACTTGGTACCATAGTTGACTGGGAGTTATTGGCATTGATATATTTATTGAGTGTTTGCAGATGTTGGAGATTTGTCTTAGATCCTGTTGCTGCAGAAACATCTTTGACATTTGCATGGTGCACTTGTTATCTTCATGGTGTGTGAAGATGGTTAGATCTTGAGGACTCATGGAGTTCTTGGTTATCTTCATGGTGTGTGGAGATGGTTCTTCCTAGTATGTGGAGATGGTTTTCTTCATGGTGTGTGGAGATGGTTGCATCTTGAGGACTCACAGGGTTCTTGGCAAAGGTGTGGTTTATGCTTTTATTTGGCATGTTATCCTTGGTGTGAGGATGGTTTCATTATTATGTCATGGTATACTCTTGATACGCATTTAGAGTTGTGACATGTTATGGTGTGTTCATATGGAGCATGTTATCTCTTTAGTTGAGATGGTAAGATCATGTTGTCATGTTTATGTTCCTAAGGCCATGGTTGGAACTTTGACATTGATCTTGGTTTAGTTTCTTGGTATTGAGTACACTAATCATAAGCTGGATACTTCATGATATTGCTATGTTGCATTTGGAGTTGGCATGGATTGATTGGTTACAGGTGCTCATGGATACTTAGAGACGGTGGTGATGCTGATTTATCTTGGATTAGAGAAGTATTTGTTGGGATAGTTGATGGTTTCAGCAGGAAGTCCGAGCAACAGTCACCTGATATGGACTTGAGAGGAGATTGTTCTTAGATGAGTCTTGGTTGGAGACTTGGGTATCTTGATGAGCATTCTCATTCCCCACTCTTAGTCTACTCGGCGGTTTGCTACTTGAGAGGTATAGCCCATTGTTTTCTCTCAGTTGCATTATATTTATGCTTGTCTTTCATGGATATGGATCTTGAGCTATGGTACATGAGTTAGTTCTGGAGGGTTCATTTGAGAGATGGTTTAGCATTGGTTATCTCCATGTGCATATGTTGTTATGCTGGTTGAATTTGGGAGATGGTTTTATATTGGGCATATTCCTTGGATTAGGAATGGTTATTCCTTGGTTTAGGAATGGTTTTATTGAGTTTGATCTTCTTGTGAGAGGCTTACATCCATGATTAGTTATATGGTATGGTTTGGGTGTTTTTTGAGGCTTCTTGTTGGGGTTTTATGGAGGAGATCATACTTGCACAGTTTACATCTAGAGGTGTGTGTAGAAGGACATGATACAGGTTATGATTTGCATGGTTTCTCTTGGTCTTGGTTATCTTCCTGGATGTTCAGTTTTGCTTACATTGGATTTGAGATTGGTTGGAGATTGTGATCACTGGTTTGTGCTCATGTATGTCATGTGAGAGATGACATGGTTATTCCTTTATCTCTTTCCTCTGTTGGTTATGGTGAACTTGGGAGAGCATTGGAGAGTTGTTCTTGCAGGATATCAGTTTATGTATTGTGGATGTCCTTGATACTACATGGATTCACTTCTTTGAGATGTGTTGAGTGGATTGGTTATAGATTTGACATTATCTTTTGCAGTGGGAGCTTCTTGGTATATATGTGGTAGGTATTGCTCTTGAAGCTTGTGATTGCAGGTTGTAGATTGGATATGTCAGTGATATGAGATTCACTTGTTATACCTTTGAGGTATGGATAGTTGGATGCGTTTGGCACTTTGCTGTGGGTGCTATTTCAGCTATGGATATTTTGACAACTACGGATACATGTGATTACCTTTGGATCAGGTTATTGTGCTTGGAATTTTAGTTGGTACCGGATTTTATGATCTTCTAATGTGACAGGTTGGGTGGTTTTCTCTTTGGATGGCTTCTATGTATGTCCAGTGGTAGTGGCATAATAGGAGGTGAGATCATTCATGTTTGAGATGCTGGATACTTTGATTTTGTTGCGGGTACCAGGATGGAGCACTTGGTTTATTTGGATCCATGATGTGCTTGGAGGGATTGTTCCCTTGTTCATTTATGTGGCTACGGATTGACCCTATGCAATGTATACAACAAGTGGGAGATTGTTGAGATAATGGGTGTTGCACACATTGCATAATATTGTTATTTTATTGTTTTATTTTTATTATGTAATGTTGTACCTAGATGGACATGCAACATGTAAAGATTCCCATGGAATATTTTTGATGAGTTGTATTGTAACATTGTGATAATATTTTATGTAATTATTTAATATTGGGGGAAAAGAATTAAATGCCCAATATTAAATGTGGGCTCAGTGGGTTTGGTAGCACATGGTTTTAGCACATGGTTTATGTAATACCACTTGGTGGTTTTGTGGGACTTGCTACTATATAAGCAGCCACAAGGGTAGTTGTTATAGAGAGAGAGAGAGTGACAAGGAAAAGACAAAAGGCAAGAGTCGAGCGGGACAAGGCTTGACAGGTTAGCCAAGGGAGCATTTGTGAAGGTTGAAAGCATGGCATGGGATGTGTGGATTCATGCTTGTTCACATAGTTTGCTCGGTTGTGGCTATGGCCATGAAGGCTTCCATGGTTGTATGGCAATGGTATTTTTTGCTGAATAATACATGATGATGGATGCTTTTGGAGGCTGGGTTTTTCCCTCAATGAGGGTTTCCCAGGGTATATCTTGTATCACAATTTTGTGGGTATGTTGTCTATTCTCTTGCATGTGGATTTTAATTCCGTATTTATTTTAGATCTATTATGGGTTATGTGGAAATGGTGGTTATATTCTTTCTTGCCAAGTTTCCTTACATTCCCAAGCTCACAAAGATTAGATCTTCCACTTCCTTAATGCAGCAGCACTTTTACACACCATCTTAATGCTTCCATCCAGTCTTTTGACACGTTCGATCATTCTTATAGTGTATTTGATCATTCTTGTAATGCATTTGATCATTCTTATAATGCATTTGATCATTTTTATAGCACATTTGCTTATTGTTATAGCTCATTTACTCATTTTTATAGTGTATTTGAAGATTCTTATAGCGCATATACCACTTTCTGTTATACATTTAATCTAAGCTATTAACCTTCACATCTAATATTTGGATCTAATTTTTTGATTGTTTATAGACCTCATCTAAGCTAACAAGAACTCTTAGGCTACTACAAATGTGCGATAGGAATGAAGACCCTCAAAAATGTGTCTAGCCTTTGCTAGCTCCAAAACAGGTAAGTAGATCAAAACCCTTGTGAATTAGATTGTGACATTTCCTTTGAAGTCCATAACCTAATCTAAGTAGTACGTTTGACCTCATTGATCTAATTAGAAGTATTCCTATGCTCTCAACTCATGAGAGTTTATCAGAATGCCAAACCTTCTATGAGGGTTAGTAATAGTTAAATAGGGAAAGAACAAACACATAGTTTAACTAGGAGCCCCTTTGTCTACTGTAGTTAAGGGCTTGGAATTGAAAAAATCTTATTTATTGTGTTTGGTAGGTCAGAATAGTAGGGATATGCTCTAACTCCCCTAGAGTGATCAAATTCTTAGACCTGTTTGTGATTTCCATTTTCCTACTTTCTACTAGGTAGGATTACTCAGTCATAGAAAGGCTACCTCCTGAGTTGCCTTAGTAGGTCCGGTGAGAGGGAATACCTCTAAATCTTGCATTCTCAATTGAATTCAAGCCACCTATGTTTAGAACATAGCCTTCCTCTAGTAGTCCCATAAGGGATTTTTCTAAACCTCCTTAGCATTGGTGGGAAGCTCTATGTTATAGGAGAGGTAAATCCAAACATTGATGGTTAAAAACTAAAACCCACTAGTCACTAGCTCTAGACAACCTTGTTAGGAAGCTCTTTTTCTTCCATTTTCTAGGTACATGCAGTTTTATATTTCATTGTGGCCTCTACTATTGTGATTGGATGTGTTTTAAAAATTTAATAAAAAACTCTATTTTGAATCATATCCTTCCAAAAGATGTCACTATAAATTGATAACAAGAAGCCAAGTTCAAAACTAGAATATCAATGAAAGACTCTGAAACAGCACATCTACCACTCCAAGAAACGCATATGGATAATCCTATGACACTTTTGAACTCTTTTATAATGCATATAACTACAAAATGGCACATTTTCCTTGAAAAATGATGCATATGACACATAAAATAGTGCATTTGAACATTTAAATAGCGTGTATGTTCAGTGAAATAGCACATATGATTAATGAAATAGTGCATTTAATCAATTCTATGATGCATATGAGAAAGAACCTAAAATAGAGGCTACCTGCATACTCGACATTTGAAAATGAACAATGAATTTGGATACCCTTTTTCCCATTGATATTCTCCAAACTGAGAGATCCTAAAATTGACCAAAACCATTTTTTAAACAAGCAAAGCTATGAATGATATTATTAATCCAATAGCCCTCATTGCTTCATTTTGCATATCAAGTTAGAAACATCTAGAGAAACACATC
Organism: Cupressus sempervirens; assembly: GCA_028749045.1. Lineage (NCBI taxonomy): Eukaryota > Viridiplantae > Streptophyta > Pinopsida > Cupressales > Cupressaceae > Cupressus > Cupressus sempervirens. Next base: position 709,726,833 of record CM053789.1, on the reverse strand, counting down.
TATTCCCTACCTTCACAAGAGTGAACTTATCCTATCAACACTTCCAAAACACCTTGTCTATCCTAGCTTGTTACTCTTAACGAATCATGGTCACCAAAAATCCTCACATTGTGAAAATGCATAAGTGTGAGAGGAATCCTATTCACTTCTCATGCCACTGTGCAAAACTAGTGTAATCGCAAAGAAAAAATGATAACCTATATGACTCAGTGCTAGAATAGCCAATAGAACCATTAAACACATGAAACCTCTAGATCTCATTGAACCTATTACCCCAACAGATTGTTCACTAAATGTAGTTACCCATGAGTCACATCTGTTCAACAAAAATTTAGAACACATTTCCAAAATGGGTTCATCTAACATATGGGATGAAAATAGTATTGAAACTAAAATTGAAGACTTTTGGCAGAATCCTAAACTTGTCAATATCATGGACAAGATACTTGAGAAACACAAAAATGCAACATACTAGCATTAGCACAACAAGGTGCAAAATTTCCTTCCAACTTTGATCTGACCAATCTGAAACAAAATGAAGAAGAGTCACCCTTAGATATAGTCACACAAAAATTACAAGACTTGCAATTGGAAATGGAAAGGATGAAGTGAGTGAAAATACAACCCACATAGTTTAGCCTCAAAAAGGTGTTTCCCCTACCATTCGATAAAAGCATTACCTTTACATGTTTCCCTCAAAATGTTTAATACCAAAATATGATAAATATTTTGGTACATCGGATCTACAAGATCACCTAGAAAATTATATGCACTAAGTATGGAGTTTGTCCATGACACGACTTACCTAATGTGTCTATTTCCCAGGAGCCTCAGGGGGGAAAGCTATGGAGTGGTTCTCTAAGCTACCCTCCAACATTAAAACCTTTGACCAATTAGCTTCCATTTTTATTACCCAATATTCCTATAACATCAAAAGGGAAGTTACAATGATCAATTTGTGTAACACAAAAAAACTTCCTAGTGAATTGTTCAAGGTCTTCCTACAATGGTGGAGACACACATTTTCCAAGTATCATAGAGACATACTAGACAAAGAGAAGACAGACATCTTCATCAATAGTCTCTCAAAACCCATGAATTACTGGCTACAACACCAAGGGTCTAAAGATTTTAAGACCACCTTAGAAAATGTCGCAAAGGTAGAAGAAACTTTGATAAACAACATTATTAAATTATCTAAAGATGGTAAGGGTTTCTCCAAAAATTCCACATAGAATCAAAATTCCTCTAATTGATCTACTAATAAACAAAAATTATGGTGGAGAAATAATAACAAGCACACCACCAATGATGGGGTGGTTGAAGCCAACCATGTCAAACCTCAAGCCCAACCTCCTCTAAATCAATCAGGTCCCATTTTTAATAACACCAATCTAAACACACCTCGACAAGATAACGTTCATCCATTTTATCAACGTAACATGAAAATTCCCTCTATGTATAATCAACAAGTTGCTTATAATCAAGCTCCTCCCCCACAAAGATATCAGTCTTCTAATATACCCAAGGAGTATACACCTATCGAGGTGTCTTATGAGAGTGCTTTACAAACTCTCTTGGCCAATGAATTCATCATGCTACTTAATGCCAAACCCTATAAACCCCAAGTCAAACTAAACTGGTGGAATGACAAGCACATTTGTGTCTATCACCAAAATAGGGGGCACTTAACAAATAATTATTTTTCCCTTAAGGGGGCCATACAAAAATTAATCAATGAAGAAACTATCAAAGTAAATAACCTTAGCAACAATGAAGACCATACGACCTTCAAGAACCCTTTCATGAGTCATGAAAAGGGTGAATCCTCTAGAGCTAATCAGAAGGCATCTCCTCACAATAAGGTTAATTATACACATCAATATGATAACACCATCAACATGATCTTCGACTTTGATGACACCATAAATGCCATCATAATTAAGGATAAAAACAAGAAATAATCATCAAATGTTGTTACCCAAGATCAGGCCTCTAAATTCATTTTACCAAGACCTATGGCATATTTTGATCATGCAAGTACAAGTTCCTCCTTGCCTAAATAAAACCTGGTCAACCAGTTACTTAAGACTCCCACTCATATCTCCATTTTTTAGTTGTTGCAAATCTCACTAGAACATAAAGAAATCTTCACCAAAGCCTTAGTACCAAGTACCCTAGATGTGAGTAGGTTTCAAAACATGGTCAGCAATCTTGTGGCTCCTCATTACATCTCTTGTTCAGCCCAAGATGACGTGTCCATCATCTAGCCACAAAATTCCCCTCTACATATTGAAGACTTTATCCATAGATAGAAATAGAGTTAAGAGAGCATTGGTTAATGGTGAGGCAGGTCTCCATATTTGCACACTAAAGTTAGTGAAAGCCCTAGGATATATGGAAGATGTTGTTGATCCAAGGAGGAAAATCACCATCAAAGCTTATGATGATGAGGAGCGATCCTCCAGTGGCATGGTTATTCTACCAATTAGGGTTGGACCAATTGTGAAAGAAACCGTTTGTCAATTCTTAGACTTACAATCCTATTAGGAAGACTATGGATTCATGACATGCAAGTTGTTCCCTCCACTTGCGATCAATGTCTTAAATTTTCATACATGGGTCAAGAGGTGACCATACCTAGGGACCAAAACTTTACACAATATTTTAACTACCTTGTTCCTCATAACAAAGAAGACACTAGCGCCACGCTAGATGACATCAGCCAATCCATATCAACAGATACTTTATGTTCTACTAGCCAAGATAATGACCACTCATTTACATCGACTAAGGGTAAAGAGAAAGTTAGTTGTTCAAGTTCTTCCCCTCCTTCACCATCATCATCAAAGGACCCTAAACGGATGTATTATGAAGAAATGGATATATTGATGGAGGATTTTGATAAGAAGTGTAAACTACAATGAAGAGGGGTAAGTGAGTACTTGGTCTTCTTATTTGATCCCCCACTCTCTCCAAGACCTCGTGGAAAACCATCATCCACCACTAGACCCTATTGCGCACATTTTGTTAAGGCAAGTGGAGTACCCCCAAGCACGGTAGAATAAATCAGTAAACAAAATAGTGACATCTCCCCCGATCTACACAGAAAAGGTTTTGATCTAATGAAAAAGATGGGATATACAAGAGATGGTCCCTTAGGGAAAGGGAAAGGCATTGTCGAACGTCTTGTAGCACAATTTTGGTCCAACAAATCCAAAAGAGGGGTAGGGTATAGCAAACAAGGCAAGGCACAAAGCACCCCTAAGTCTCTTCCCAAGCATAGTGATTCTGCCTCTTTTGCTCTGGCATGGGTACCCAAAGAAAGAGGTGGTAATAGCAAGAAGGAAACTAATATAATAAATGTAAATCTATCTCTCCCTAATTCACACCACACAAGAGAACCACTCATGGACACCTCCAATAATAAAGATGATGATGACTCCACTAAGTGGGAGTTTGAACCATTATCCAAAGAGTCCATCCATGATAAAGAATGTGATGTTGTTCACATTCCTATATCCAATGATTTCACTACATAAGGATCAACCTCTCATCTGGATCTTACTTCAAAAAAAGTCAGAATGCAATAGAAAAACTTAGGGACTACTACAGAATAGACATGTCACATCGCATCATATGAGGATGATGAACATATTGAAGATTTCTAGTTTCAAACCCTATTTCTTGACATCTTTCCAACAGAAGTCAAAGATGGCTACTATGAGCCACTCACCATCTCTACTTTTCCTAACACTTTAGATGAAGCACATGTTATAGACCTAACTAATATAGTGTATGAGCCATCTAACAAGATCATATCTTTGAACCCCACAAAACCCTTTCCATATTATGAATCACTCTCCCTAGTCCATCCCAAACTCATTAGTTGGGATACAACTAAGCCTCACCATATCCCCCATTTTGACACTGACCGTGATGTCTTCGTCTACCTTAACATGGTTGAACCATCTTGTCTATGAAGAACCAAAGAAACATACATATTCAGGTCTGATATTAATCATCTTAGTCATACTAGTATAGGCCAAGTAGTTCATATCCTTGAGGATCACTACCAAGTTGTAGCCAATCTTGAGAAAAAAATGGAAATAAATAGAAGTGACACATCCAATGGTGAAAACCCAACTGTGACACCCACAAATGAGATGCTTGATACCTTACCTATACACTCTAAGGAAAGATCATCCATTTTAATTGAACCAACCAAAAAAGTCAACATTGGCGTAAAATAGGAACCAAGGATCATCTATTTGGCATAGTCTTTAAACACAAAGGAAAGAATCGCATTCATTCGCTTCTTTGTAGAGACGCGAATAAAATTTGTATGGTCTTATGCAAACATGCCAGGATTAAACCCAAATTTAATCCTCCATCACCTCAACATTTCTCCAAAGGTCAAGCTAGTTAAACAAAAACTTAGAAAAATGCATCCCAACATAGCTCTACTAGTCAAAGTGGAATTAGAGAAATTGGTCGGTACTAACTTCATCTGACCCTTAGTGTATGCATTATGGATATCAAACATTGTGCCTATATCAAAAAAGGATGGCAGCATATGCATCTACATTCATTTTTAGGATCTAAACAAAGCATGTCTTAAAGATGATTTTCCCCTTCCCAACATTGACACCATTGTAGATCTGACTGCAGGCCATTCCATGTTTTCACTTATGGATGGATTTCCAGGGTATAATTAGATTAGGATAGCTCTAGAGGACCAAGAGAAAATGGTATTTACTTGTGCATGGGGCATGTTTTGTTGGAATGTGATGGCCTTTGGGCTGAAGAACATAGGGGCCACCTATCAACGGGCCATGACCACTATCTTTCATGATATGATGCACATCTTTATGGAAGACTATGTAGATGATATCCTTGCCAAATCCCATACTCGAGAAGAACATCTTCCCATCTTGGAAAAGATATTTACCCCGCTTAGAAGCATTCAAAGTTAGGTTAAATCCAAAGAAATGCACTTTTGGCATCAAATCTAGCAAGTTTCTAGGATACATTGTCTCAGCCAAAGGGATAGAAGTTGATCCTAAAAAGGTACAGGCCATAGTTACCATGCAACCACTGAATAACCTGGGTCAGCTATGTTTTATCCAAGGAAGGCTTCAATCATTCTATCATTTCATTTCCTAGTTAGTAGAGAAGTGTGTGCCTTTCACCCACTTATTACACAAAGACATAATTTTCAAATGGGATGATCAGTGTCAAAAAGCTTTTGATTTACTCAAAACTTACTTGATGAATCTGCTAGTGCTAGTGCCTCCAGTGTCACACAAACCATTACTATTGTATATTTCTCTAACTAAAAAATCATTTGGAGCCCTCTTAGCACAAGAAAATGACCAAGGAAAAGAAAGGTTCATTTATTACATCAATCACACCCTGGTCAACTATGAGTTAAATTACTCCTTTATTGAAAAGGCATGTTTGGTCGTAGTTTTTGCTTCCCAAAAGCTATGCCATTATCTTTTGATACAAAAATTCAAGCTCATTTCCAAGATTGATCCCCTCAAATATCTTCTCAACAAAACAACATTAACAGGCAAATTGGCCAAGTGGGTGATGATCCCAAGTAAATTTGATATCAAGTATGTCGATAGGAAAGCAATAAAAGGATAGGCCATTGCTGAACAATTGGCTAATGCACCTATAGAGAGATCGAATCCTATCTTAGCTAATTTTCTAGATATGCACATTCTTCAAACAGAGTCAGTAACTTGGAAGTTCTATTTTGATGGTTCTTATACACACCATGGTTCAAGCGTTGGTATTTTGTTCATCACGCAACTAGGTGTTACCATCCCCAAATCCTAAAAACTACTTTTCCCCTATACCAACAACATGGCATAATATGAAGCCTTGGTCTTAGGCCTCAAGCTAGCTTTATAATGGAAACTAACAGCACTAGAAGTTTATGGAGATTCCCAGTTGATTATCAATCAAGTCACTAACACATATCACTAGTACATTTGACCCCATTTTAGACCAAAATTTTTTACCATCTATTAAAATGTTTTATATTGGTCATAATATGCAAGGAAAAATGTCTTTTTTTTTAAATCCATTCCCGTGATGGGCTTCATATGTTAAAATTCAAAAAAAGTGGAAAAAACTCATTATTGCCGATGAAAATGGAGGAAGGGTTTCACAAGCTAGAGGAGGCAAAGGTGAAGGTTTTTGAGAAAGGGGCATCTTTGTATAGGGGGTGCATAGAGATGGGTGTGGTAGTGGTGGTGTTAATGAAATCTGTGTGGTTGATGTTGTCATCTGCTAATGAGGAGGCCAAGTTAGGGCTAAAGATGAGAGTGGCGACATTGCTAGCTGATCTGGCGAGGGAAAATGAGAGCAAGAGGAGGGCCATTGTGGCTACTGGTGGAGGGGCATTGGTCTACTTCTAGTAATCATTTTTCCACCTATTTCCAACTAATTGTTTTTAGTTCACAGCAGCACCTTAATGGGTTATGTGCTTACATTCGTCAAAGATTATAGTTTGTAAGTAATGATTCTAGTTTTTTGCCCACTTTATTTCACTATTTTTTGGAATTGTTTCACATGATTCCATCTCATGTGTGCACCCATAACAAAATGACTTTTCCTATTGGTGTAAACATTGTGCAAGGGCCATGTTTCTATGGCTATAAAATCACATAGGTGTTTGTCCTTATGCAAATATGTCTTGCACTTCGCTACAATGTGTAATGAAGATTTTATATGATGCTCTAATTTGTGCATATCCTTTCCCAATTTACTTGAGTAAAATTTCTTTTTTGATAGGCAACTTCCTCTTGCATGGTGTCCTTCAGCTCAAATACCATGATTGAGAGGTATCTCTTCTATTGAATTCAATTGGGATTTGTAGTAGGCCAAGTCCATTGTGGTATTCCATATCCAGAGAGTTGTACATGTTGTCTTTCCCAATTTCAACACGTTGTCATATCTTTTGAGGATTTAACTTGGATCTCCATAATTATAGCCCCAATATTTTTATCACTTAATCTCATCTAATTGATCTGTAACTTTTGCTATTTTACTAAAACATGTCATATTTTTTTGAAGTTACCATAAATGCCACACATTTCATGAATGTTTCAGTCTACTAGAACACATTAGATTTGCAAGTGGTTTGAGCTTTGGTTCTCCATTAAATTTATCCATTTGACAGTCATACAAACTCAATGGTGTCTAGAAAATTGACATGTGCAACTAATACCCAGGTAAATTTAATGATATGCTTTATCTTCAATGCTCACACTTAAATACTAGCAACTATGTCCTACAAAATTGGATTTTGAATAAAATTTGATTAGGTAATAATAGTGACTATATCCAATAGCTTTGGCCTTAATGGTCATCTTGAAATACTTCTTATGTACCACACTCATGAATAACAAAATATGAATGCAACAAGTGGCCTTAAAGTATTCTAGAGTTGCTTGGATTTATTTCTAATTTTCTTTGTATGAACATTGATGATGTACTTTTAATAAACGTAAGAGCTTTAATGAGGTTCCATTCAAAGAAAACCATTAATGCCATCATAAGTTCATTTTTGTATGTTTGAGAGTCAAAGATTCAACTTTAAATTTCTTTGCTTTTGAAAGTTACAAAACTGTTTGTTTTGCATTTGTAAATATGGTTTGTTGTATGACAGTATATACAGAGGTTACTTGTAATATGAATAGTGTTTCAAGTTTTATAAATTTTATATATTTCTACATTTTTTGGACTAAAAGGCATTTTCTTTTGAATTTTATTGTGGATATGGGTTATGGCTTTCAATTTGGTTGTTTATGTTAATGAGATTGATTGAATATTATTTTGGTGCCTGCAACACATATGAGGTGGCAACAGCCTGTGCCTTGGTTCTTCGAGCAAACAAACTGATATGGCTAATTCATTACATGTCCCTTGGTGAGGAAAACCAACTAATACGGAGGTGAGCTACATTGAGTGAAGTTGTTGCAAACTATGTTTAGGCATTTGTTGATTTTGATAGTAATGATCTTGCATACTCTTGTATGAATGGAAACAATGGTTCATTTAAGAAAGGGCTTAATGGAACTTTTCAGAATGGTTTTGGCTTTGGTAATGGAAATGGGCTCGAGGTAGGGAAAGGATTTGCAATTGGTGGTGAGAAGAGGTTGGGCAAATTAAATGGGTACCTTTCAAAACTAGCAGCTACAGTTTTTGTGTGCAGGGTAAGATTTTTTTGTCACCATAGAACTCTCTGTAGTCATCAGCAAGGAATTGCAAGTTATAGATTTGTTTTTATTTTTCAAGAAGTGGAAATTTGATATTTACTAATATAATATGGTTATATTGACCATCCAATTATAGATTATTTATTTTTTCCCTTATTACCAGTGTGCATGTGTGCAATGGTACTTCTTTCTTAAGACTTGTCCCTAGAAAAAAAAAATACTACCATAATTAAATTGGTTTTTTGGATGATCCTGACAACTTGGCATATGTAGAAGTCCAAAGTGGAACCATAGTATCAATCTCTTTCCAAGTAGCTGGGTACCCTGAATTTGAAACTATTGTCCAGCATAAATCTATTCTGGTGATCATGTGCATTCTATCAAAATGATTTTTTTTTAATTTATATTTTTCCATGCGGTTTGTTATCTATAAAGTGTATTCTCATGAAAGGAAAAATAACTAATTTTACTAAAAATTTGAGCACTGACAAAAAAAATTTCCTTTTCCAAGTATGAAATTAAGATTCTACTAAGTTCTTATCCCACTTGCTTGTCAGCTTTGTTGAGATGTTAGTCATGTTGACTATACTTGACCCCTAAAGTAGCTATTTTAGGAAAATATTATGGTATGCAATTATTTACACGGTTATTTTTTAGTAGCTTTTTTTGTTGTGAAATACACCCTACCCTCTTTCCAAGCTTCAAAGGTTGACTGCATATAGACATTTGAGCAGAGATGATCCCTAGTTTTGAATTGAAAAAATTTCACTAGATTTTTCTTTTGGATTAATGTTTTCTAGCATACTTTACTTGATTGTAAGTTTGCACAATTTTGGGATTTCATGTTATTCTCTTTTTTATCATTTTTCATTGTTTTTAATCATGTGATTGTGGATCAATCCATAAATTTTGTATGTTTCTATTTGTTATATTGCTATCAGGATTTAACTATGTGATTGAGCTCCATTATGTACAAGTTAAACTTATATAATAAAATGCATATCACAAATTTTAATAGGATGTTTCTATTTATTGGTTGATTATTAATTGTTCAAACTTTAATTTTTTAGGTGGTAATGTCAGAATGGATTTCTGTCAATAAAGCCAATGTGCTTGTAACATGTATTGAAATTATATTATTATTTGGACTTTCATAAATAATTTAACTTCAATAGGTTGAAATTTTTTGGTTTATGAGTTTTGTTTCCTCAAAAAACTATGCATACTAGTTTTCAAACACTTTTTTGAAAAGTGTTAGATATTGTAACTAGGTAAAGCAAATACTTTTTGATATTCTAGAATTGAACTCCATTGTGTACAAGTTGAACTTCTGTAATAAAATGCATAATATAGAACTTGAAACCTTTTGTACTCGAGGTACAGTGCCTATTGTTCTATCCTATAATATTGGTTATCCATCAATGTAATAATTGTCTTTTGATTGTTACTCTTAGGTAGTTGTGTCAGTTGGTTGATAGTTATGTCTCTCTTAGCAACTGTTGAATCCTTTAAATATGTTTTGTAGGAAGGGGGTAATGCAAAGTTAAATGAATGGTAATCCTTGGTTGACCATCTGTGGTCTTCTTCTCTATAATGAATTCATTAACTAAAAAAGATATATGACTTCTATTTCTGGTATTCACTATCATCTGTATTATTATTTCATGTATGTAATTTACTAGGTATAGCAATAAACATCTTTCTTGACCCCATGGAAATCTAATGCCTATTGGTATGCCAAAATTTATGAAAAGAGTAAATTTGATCAAGTTGTGGTATCATTCATTTTTGCACTTCCCTTCATTTATATTTGATGGAACAGAGCTGGATGTTTTTAATACTAATCCTATCCAAAATGTGCATTCAACTCAAAACGAGAGATCAAAGAATGGAGTTAATTTATTGGTCTTCAATTTTGTATATGTACAAAATCAAGAGTTTGTTATATAACCACCATACTTGGTAAATGTGCATAAGTTAATTGTTCATCTCTAATCTCTAATTGTATTGCTCTAGTTAATTTAGTTTAACTAGCTATTATGAACTATACAATATAGATCAAAGTAACTACCTAGGCAGCAGGTGGGGTTGCAATGAGCAAATGGATAATAGAAAAACCTAACATACATTTGATGACCTTTTACGTGTGAAAACTTTGTTAGCCCAATTTTTGGTGGTGATGCTATCTATTTATGGGGGCATAACAATCTTGGTATCTAAATTATGTTAGAAACCCAACATAGATGCGTTTTAAATGATATCTTTGTGTTTTAGACAAATGTTTTCAAGATATCTATGCTAATGTATTCAAGATATCTATGCTAGTATGTATGCGACAATTTTCATTTGACTTTGAGAGCTTGTGCATATTAGCTTTTTGCTAACATCTTTCATTGAACAAAATAAAATCCACCATGGAAGTTCAACCTAGTTCACAAGATGATGAATAACTGGGGACTCATATTTAATTGTAGGAAAGAACTTCAAGTGATTGTTCATTGCTGATAGACATCTTCCCATATAGTAAATGTTTAATAGTCCTTGGCATGTGTATTTTAAATAGGTTGTCTGTGGGCTCTTAAGTTAATCTTTACCAATTTGCTAATAAATAAGTGATTTGCAAACTCACAAGTTGCAACTTTCAAAACATGAAGGGTTGTGTGAGCTGAAATCTTTTTGAGTAATCTCAAGCCTATAATATACTATATTGAATACAATCAATCATTATACTTCTATTTTGTTCATATGCGTTCTCTCTAGAACGCTTAAGCAAAAATCTATTCAGTAGCAATATTAAAGTGAACTATTGACACAATATTGCCATTCCACACAATCTGCAATGATTTTTTCAGTTTGGCCTACTCCTTTTTATTAATTTGCAATATTTTTTCTAAAATAGTATATTGCTTCAAATGAATGAGTGTTGGGAGGGTCTAGTTCTATTGATTGTTGATCCTAATTTCAGTTTAGCTGGCCATGCCATAAATTAATTTCATAATTCTTTTCTTTTCTCAGTTGAAATTTGTTATTGGTTTGTGAGAAGGAAGACACCCATGTTTTGGGCCAATTCCTAATAGGAAATAGCTAAACAAGAGGATTTGTGTAACAATTGTTAATTTTTTATAGTTAGATAGAAGCTTGCAATTATTTTTGTTACTTTATATAAACTTATAAACAACTGTGAATATGCAAGGTGGTGTGCAAAGGGTCCATCTCTTGGATGGTACAGTTGGTGGAGCTGTATTACTAGAACTATTCAAAAGAGATGGCATGGGGACCATGGTAGCAAGGTTTGTTTCTTTTTTATTTCAAGCATCTGTTTAGTTACGATTGTGGGTTTTAATCATTTTTGCAATATTTATATGAAAATGGAGTTTTATATTAGATGAATGAATAAATTGTACATCAAGAAGAGCATTGCATCATAGGATTTTCTTTTCCATCCTAATCAATAAAGGAAGATTTTTATGGTATTAGAATCTTTTATATGCTTTGCAAGTGTTGTGAGTACAATCGTCTTGCATATGTGTTGCCATGGTTGTCAACTAGACATCAAAACTTTATAGGATAATATAAGATGACAAAAGAAGTGATTCATCTTTGAGATTTTAACAGCATTTTTGACAAACTACAGCTAACTCTGGAAATCACCCACACAAAGTCTTGGAACATTTTAACATAAATATTCATTTTTTTAGGAAACAGGGCCAAATATGTTGGGCAATATCAGATTATAGACACTGAATCATTAGAAGCAACTATGGAGGCAGTTGGGACAATTCAGTTTACCATAGAAGCCAAACTTTCTCCTGGGCCACCAATACCAAGCCTTCACCATCATGGTGACAATGATTGTTGGCATGATGCATTTTCAACCATCTTAGATAGGGAAAAATATGTATATTCCTCCCAATGCCCCAATGTGTTCTCTCGTATGCATTTTTAGATATTTGCAAAATGTTAGTCATAAAAGAATGGAATTGGTCTTAAGCCATTCCATGTCACATCCTTTGTCAACTTAATATGTGTAATCATTTAGGCTTTGATCCATGGTCCATTAGACTGATTAGTCTCATGGATGTCATTAAAAATCTTCATTCATTCATTCATTTATCATTTTTGTCTATAGTTGTAGCTTTTTACTGGAACTTGAAGTCTCCATCATTTGCGGCAAATATAGTTCTAGTGTTTTTCTAATCATGTGTTAGAATAAATCAGCATGACTTATGTAGCTATGATACATAGAGGTGATGATTATGTTGGTTGTGATTGCAGGCATGCCCACCCTTCCTTATCTTTTTGAAAATGAATTTGTTGAAGTCCTAAAGAAAAAACATGCTTCTGGCACATTTAAAGAAATTGTGAGGAAATACAACCACTTAAGAAATGCAGGACTATTCTTTTTTCTTCATCTTTGAAGAATTAGAAATGCACTTTAAGTCCATGTTCAGTTTTCTTTCTTTGGTGGCTCATTGATTTAACCATTTGCATCATTAGCTCATTTATATCGAGGTATGTGAAAGTGGAAGCATTTTTTAAGGTCTTCTACCAAAAGGTCTGAATATCTACACTACAATAGCTGCCAGTGTAGAAGAAAATAGCTAGGGAACTTACTATCCTAGAATGTCCCCCTCACCCCCTCAAGAGTATTTCACATGCCTTGGAGATTTATACAGTGTTTCATGGATGGAAGATAGGTTAATATTTTCTCCTTCAAATAGCAACAATTATTCAAATAAAATTCATTTTATGGGCAATCTTGAGAATACAACTCTTTACTAATTTAATGTGAATGGCAGTGAGATGCACAATTTGGAGATAGAAACAATAAAGCAGCAGTACCAAATGGCAAGCAGCTTCAAAAAGATAGGAAGGTGTCCTTGAGCTAGATAATCTATACATATAATATAAGTGATAACATTTCATGGCCCTAATTTATGTTAAATGCTATAGAAATCTGTTTCTCAAGTCTTAGTCAAGGGAATGACTCAATGAAACTACTTAGGACATTTAATTTGGGGTTTGAACAAGCAAAACACCAGTTAGACTGCACTTTCCTTCTGGCTTTAAGAGATGTCGCACTTACTTCATGGGGTTTAATATTTATGTTTTCTTTTACTATTTATCACATTCATGTGTAGGTGCTAATTTTCACTTTCTGAATTTGATAATGGGTTATGGTGCTAGTACTACCATTAATAGTTCAATTTTTTATTGAAATTAGTAAAAATATTAGAAAACCAACTTCATTTGATATTATTTCTAATAAAGTGGAACTAGAAGGCACTTTTTAGTTCTGAAGTGCATATATTGATACAAAAAATCATTAATAGGTTAAAATGAGGACATCAAATCATAACACATATAGGACTAGAACCCATGTAATGCAGCACGATGACATCTCTATCAGTAGAGAGCATTTGTTTCTATACATGGGAAGTGACCCTGAAAATGCTAATGCTACTTTTACGTTTGACAATGGGATTGAAGAAGTTTTTGATGAAAAGGAAGCAAGGGTTATAAACCAGCAGGATGCAGACCTTCTTTACCTATGGCAAAAGGTGGTAATCATGTCTCTATTTTGATACATACTTAACACTTAATTCCTTACTTTTCTACTAATTACTTACCTTATAGCTAGTTGCCTATTAGATAAATACCATTCTCCAATAATTCTAGTATCTGAATGTTTGATATACCATTCTAGTTGTCTACTACTGAAAAGAATGCATAGCTTGAGAAAATGCAATGGAGTGTTTCGTTCAATGTTAGCCTTGAAAGGTGTTAGCTAGGGTGATAGTATCTTACAAGATAGATTGAAAATGTTTAAAAGTTTTGGTAGACCGTGGAGACCATAAGGAAACTTCTTTGTAACTTACTATACTTTTGTTTCCAATTTAAATCTATATGAAGCATAATATGACTCGTAAAGCAACATCATTTTTGTTGGATGTTTTGAAGCTTAATTTGCCAGAACATGTGCATCTTCAAACTAAGGCAAGTTCTCTACATATAGTATTCCTACCCTAAAAGAATCTATGCATATTCTTGATAGTACTGTAATGTGTTCCTCCATATGCTTTTGTAGTCATTTGGAATAGCTTAAAACTCATGCTATTATTGATTGTTGAGATTTGTTGAGATTATGTATTAAGCCCAAGTAGAATTGAACTTAAGACCTCCCAAATGAGAAGCTCGCAATTTATCGTTTGGTAAATCCAAGATGGCCATGCAAGGACAAGGGTTTTGTGGATGATATTGTCAGTGAAGTGTTCATCTAAGCTCTTGAAAATTGTCACATTTCCATCACCCAAGACATCCAAACTAGCAAACTGCTCAGTTTCTTCAGTAAACTTACCATTATCATCTATAGGAGACAACACTAGAAGCTTATATTTCATGCTAGTCAAAAAATCTTCTTGGCTATGGCCTAGAGCAGTATGAACCAACCCTGTTCTAGATTTTGTCATTATGCAATCTCCACCCACAACACTTCTTGATATATGTCCCTCTGGATACTCCAACTTAGCCTTAGCCAAAGTCATGCTAGATGAGGGACTCCAATGAATCAATTTCTAGCCTCTATAAATGTGGTTCTAAAAAAACATTTTCCCAAATACTTCAAGTTGTGCAGCTTCATACTCTGTAGCAAGTGTCAGTTAGGGATTGTCCCACTCTACCCATATTTTGTATCTCCTAAATGATTTCATTTTAGCATATAACTTGATGTGCATAGTTTTCAAGTTCACTTATTGTATCGAGCATATTAATGAAGAAGCATATTAGTTATATGTTTAAGTTGTGATTGTCCTAGTAGACATGCATGGAAAATTAACATTATCAAATTTCCACAATCTAATTGTAATGCAAGTTCATTTTGGATTTGATTGTGTGTTTTTTAGCATCATCATTTCATACCACTCTCTGTAATCCATCATCAGCCGGATGAGAGAGTACAGGATGCATGCAAAATGTCAAATCATATGCAAGGCATGTGAATTGTTTTATAGAATGCCTTAAAAAAAAAAAATCACCTAGGTGTTGGTCAAAATTTCTACCTTCATTGGTCAAAATTGTGACCAATGCCTGAGTGTTTTCTACCTTCATTGGTCAAAATTTCAACCAACACCTAGGTGTTTTCTACCATCATTGGTCAAAATTTTGACCACTGCCTAGTAGAACTTACACCATGGCTTTGGAAGGTTTTCAACCAATTGATTAATTATTTTTGACCAATTGGTTGGTCCAACTTTTGACCAACCCGGGTCAAAATTTTGACCATTAATGGTCAAAAAATGAGCTCAAATGTACTAGTGTATCAAACCAAGGATGAAAAGTTATTGCCTTACAAATATATGGTTGATACACTTAAGGCATGTTTTGTTCATATTACTTTTTAACAAATTCTGAGAGACAAGAATAGTGTAGTAGATGCCATGGCCACCTTGGCCTCCTTGCTTCAATTATTGAAGCAACACAAGTGGTATGAGTTCTTAATAGAAGATGTGGTTCAACCCACATTTACTCAACCTAATCCCTTATCATTTTTCATTTAGATGCTCCTGATTCCCTCTAGTATAACCCCATCATCACTTACCTTTGCAATAACACCATCCCCTCCAACCTTTCATGAAACCAAAAATGTAATTTCATTCGATATACCTCACACTATGGTTTGGTGGCTGATATGTTGTATAGGAAGGGTCTTGATGGTACTTTGTTTAGATGTCTTTGATGATACATAAATGGATTATTACTACCATAGAATACTTCACTAAATGGGTTGAAGTGGCAGCACTTGTTGACTCTATAGGAAAAAAAATCTCTTCCTTCATCCTAAACCATATCATCTATTGGTTTGGAATACCTCATGCCATTCTCACTAACAACACTTTGTACTTTAAGAATCAAGCAGAGGCCACCAACAAGACCATTATCAACATTCTCAAGAGAATTGTCAATGATATTGGTAGAGATTGGTATTTACAGCTAAATCTCACCCTTTGGGCCTACAAGATGAGTGATACAACACCTACAAACACAACACCCTTCTCTTTGGTTCACAGTTGTGAAGCCATTCTTCCCTTAAAGGTTGAGATTCCATCCTTGAGAGTTATCTTTGAGACATCCTATTAGATGAAGACTATAGATTGGCTCATCTAGAGTAGCTAGAGTTATTAGAAGAACATCAGTGTATGGTACATGAACATCTCAAAGTGTATTAGAATAGATTATCAAGACATATCAACAAAAAGGTCAAACCTCATGTCTTTTAGGTTGGTGACCTAGTGCTCCAAGAAAACCCTAAAAACCAAGCTGCTAGGGAAAAGAAAGGCAAATAGGAGGCCAATTGGATTGGTCCTTACATTATCATAGTCTTTTGGGATTGGTACTTACAGACTTGCAGATTATGATGGTACCAATCTAGCAAAAATCATCAACAGCATCCATCTCAAAAGATTCTATGTTTAAGACTTTGAGGAGACATATCAACACCAAAAATACCAAAAAAATTAGAAAACACCAAAAAATACAAAAAAAAATTGAAATGACAAAGTGGTACAAAAGAAGTGAGAAATGCCACCTTCGGTTTGAAAAGGAGTGAGAGATAGCACCTTTAGACTTCCCTACACAACACAAGTCCTTCAATGCTAAAAAACAATCAAGACAATACCCCAGCAACTGTCTCTATGACAAATTTTTCTTGCTTAAGGCTTATCTAGCATAGTCAAGTTAATTTCACACATACCCAATTCAGAAACACTTGCAGGTTATAGTTTAGTGGTCCCTTAGCATCCAGTGTAGCTCATAGCATTAGAGACAGTCAGTATAATAGCACCAAATGGAAGCACAACATATCAAGAGAAACATGGAGTTAGATTATGCATTGAGATACCATAGACATGAATTGCAAGATAATTAGTGCACCTCTTAGCTATCCACCATAACCAATAATTTCCAATATTTGTTTTAGCTTTTCATTCGATCCTTTTGTTGTTCTAAAGATTCTTTTTTCCTTCATCATCTCCAATATAGCTCCCTGAGCCAGACAAGAGCCTACAACACAATGGTAAATTGTGAGCCTCTTATCAAAGAGGTCTTGGGTTCGAATCTACTCGCAATCATACTTAATAAATTATAATAATAATAATTAATTTTGGCTTTGGCCTCTTACCGATCAAAAAAAATAGCTCCCTGAGCCCACTCTTAGCCCTTTCGGCCCACTTTGGTCTCATTGACTCTTTTGGTGCCTCCACTTGGTCCTAGCTATTTCCCTAGTCCAAAAAATCTCACTCACATCCTCGCTTCACCTCCACTAGTTGACAAATTGTCAAAAAATTTCAAAAAATTTCAAAAACTATCAAAAATTATCAAAAAAATTCAAAAATTGTCCAAAATTATCAAAAAAATTCAAAAATTGTCAAAAATTATTTTAAAAATTCAAAAATTGTCAAAAATTATTTTTTAAAAATCAAAAATTGTCAAAAATTATCAAAAAAAATTGAAAAATTGTTTTAAAATATCAAAAAAATTCAAAATTTGTCAAAAATTATCAAAAAAATTCAAAATTTGTAAAAAATTATCAAAAAAATTCAAAAATTGTCAAAATTATCAAAAAAATTCAAAATTTGTCAAAACTTATCAAAAACATTCAAAAGTTGTCAAAATTTGCCAAAAACATTCTAAACGAGGTAATAATTGCCGAAAATAGCTAAAAAATCAAAAAAAAATTAACACCCTAAAATTTTAGTCAGACATGGCTCATTTCAACTCAAATAAGTTATTCAACTATACATAACTTATTTATATATTTTTCAAACCAATGATCCATTGATTTCATGTTGAATTGGTGTTCGTCTATAATTGCTATTCCTTTGGGACATGTATGCGTACCTTGACTGATTTTATATGAAATCAATGATGAGGCCCACTATATTGAAAAATATTTAAATATTTTATGGCATATTTCATGGCTCCATTACCTCGAGAAAAACCAAAAAACAACAAAAAAGTGTCTCAACAACATTAAGAAGCAGCGTAGTTATGTCCTGAAACATCTTGCTAGGCTTTGGAAAATCTAGCACAACGCGAATAGTGAAAGAGGATCTGGTAGAGCCCCTTATCTTTCCTCCAGCCAAGAACAACAATTCCCAATAGATTATTAGTATTCTTTATGTTGCAGTGGCCATGGGGTATCTAGACCCCTCCAACAAATATATCAATGCTATCCCTAAAGGCCCAAATATTTGTTGGATTCTTTCATAATCCCCTAACAGGGGGTACAGAATAAGTAAGAGTAAGTTTGAGAGATTATAGGGGTCTCCTTGCCTTTTTAGGCCCCAAATGCCTTTTTAAGGCCCCCGAGATGCCTTTTTAGGCCTAAAAGCCTTTTTCAAGCCCCTCAAGTGCCTTTTTAGGCCCAAGACGCCTTTTTCAGGCCAAGCACAAAATGCCTTTTTTAGGCCCCTCAAAGAACCTTCTTAAGTCTAGACGCTTTTTTTTAGGCCCCTCAAGCTCCTTTTTAGGCCTAGACGCCTTTTTTTAGGCTCTTGAAGCACCATTTTAGGCCCTAATGCCTTTTTCAGACCCCTCAAGCACCTTTTTAGGCCCAAAACACCTTTTCCAAGCCCCTCAAAACACCTGTTTAGGCCCAAACGCCTTTTTCAAGGCCCAAGTGTCCTTTTTGGTCCCCCAAAATACCTTTTTGGGTTAAAGCACCTTTTTCAAGGCTCTATTTCATCTTTCTCGAGGCCTAGGTGTCCTTTTGGGCCCTCAAATGCCTTTTCATAGGCCTTGAGAGTGTCCATCTCGACACACACCTAGAGAAACATCCCAATGTTGGTATTGTAATCGTTTGTAAAGGCTATTAATATACATAGAATTATGCCTTACACATCAAAGCTCTCCAAATGTTATGAAAATATGTACTCATCTTTCATTGGAAGCCCACATAGACATTCAGCCCCCCACATACAAGCGAAGGTTTGTCTTCCTCTATAGATCATATTATAAAGATTGACATTTTTCCTATAAATTCCAAAAACATTTGAATATTCCCAAAAATTCCAAAAACATTTGAATATTTCCAAAAATTTCAAAAACATTTGAATATTCCCAAAAATTCCAAAAGCATTTGAATATTCCTAAAAATTCGAAAAACATCCATAAATTCCTAAAAATGTTTAAAATATCCAAATACATTTCAAAAATATCAAAAACAAACATGACAATGTCATCTGACACATCAACATTTCCACCAATTGTCCTTCTGCTTGCCACAAAAAGAAATACAAATTTTATTCTATTATGATAGCAATAACAACATTACACTCAAATATCCTCTAACAGATCATTTATTCTAGCCTCCCTAGGGGAGGTGGCAAGACAGGGTGTCCAATCAATGGCATTTCTTTAGACCCAGCTCCTAACGAAGAAGCCCCTGGTGTTAATCCTCTATGTATCCACACTGCATCCATGGGAATCAAAAACCTACCACCATACAATTATGCATTTAATAGTTGTACAAAGTCCCTATCCACAAATTGTGTCTCCTGTCAGTTCTCATTCAAGAATGCCTGATGATAAAGTCCATATAATAGGCTAGTGTACCTTCATCATCCATTGCATATCCACAAACACATTCTCCACCAACTTGTTTATTCTTGGTATAGTGATCGCTCATTGGGTCACATCTTGCTCTTGCTACATTTGATCAGTCACCATTCACCAACGCTCCATGTTCACTTTTGTCATGCCCAACCGCTGCTGCAATAGTCTCACCTTTGACTCACTCAATGCTAACCGCTCCTATAGTTTCAATGATAAGGAGTTTGATTTTGAAATCATCTACCTAAATGACTTGGACTATGACTCTAGCAACACTAGCTCATTTTGCATGCTTTCCAACCCCATTTGTGCCATCTTTAGGGATTCCTACAATCTTTGAGCTTGCAACCACTTTGCCCACATCCCTACATCATTCCCTTCTAAATGCAATCGCTCCACATGTAGTTCTACTTCTAGTGATTGCACCTACACCCACTTTGTATTCACTATCACTTGGAGCCTTCTTGCCTCCGTTTGTGCTCCATCTTCCCATGCCTTCTCCATCAATCTCCATAAAAACTTGACTTCCTATTTGGTGTTCTCTACTCAGACTCTCTCTATAGCCAACATTCTCTTTAATTCTTCCATGTCACTTGATGATTGTTCTCCACCCCCCACCTCTAGTCATGATTCCTCCACATTAGCACTGCTCGCTTCCCCTTTTATTGATCCTTATCCTAGAATTTTGAGGCTAATCAACTGACCTGCTCCACTCATCCCCTCATCCACACTAATATCTCCCACACTCCTTGGAGATTTTATCGTAGACTTGTTAGGAGATTTTATCTCCCGTGCCTCCTCCTCTACTCTGGACATACTCTTCGTCATCTCAAGTAGACTATTCTTTTCCTACATCATTGGCTAATTGTCATCCAATGCCACCTATAATGCCTATTGTGTTGCAATCCCCAATAGCATCATCAACGTTGACAAGGGTATTTCTTCTACCCTAATCCCTGCACCTTCAGGTTGTGCTAACCCCCGTCCTGCCTAACTTGATTCGCCTTGCAATTTAGGCTGATACACCAGCTCCTTGGAGGTTCATTGAATACACTTTTTCTCTTTTCCCTTACCTAATCCACCTTCCCTAGCTAGCATCACCCTCATACCTGACATGCTTTCACTCACACACTGCCTTAGACTTCTCAATCACTCTAATGACCATGTTTTACTCTTCACCTTGCTTCATTCCATTCCCATGCTATCCGCCTATTTATGGCCATCACTCACCTAGACTCACTATTTAATGACCTTATCATATGTCTGCTTCCAACTGCACTCATACCAGCTACACTTCTGCCATTCCCACACCATAATTACCACCAAAAAAAAATTTCCAATACTCACTCTATGCATTCTGCTACCAATTTCCACTGACACATCTCATAATTTGTTGCCCAACCATTACAACCACTTTATCCATAGTTTGAACAAATTTTACACTTCTGCACACACCTGTTGGCCTTGCTAGTTTGCAATTACTGGGTTTTCTATTGTTATGCACTTCTAGTACCTTGATGATGTACTTGACTAGAGGCACCAAGATGAATTCATGATACTTTATTTGCCTTTGATTTTTCATTGTTCAATTCCTATGATTCTCTAATGTCATGCATTATTGGTGTCCATTTGTAAGAACCTCCTCTCATTTTGAAAGCCATGTGTACCTCGACCAATTTTGTATGATATCTTATGTGAGGACTTTATTTGACATTTAATTGTTTGCAAGCCTATTTTTATTTACTACAACTATAACATTTTTTTTCAATAAATTTTCATACTTTTAATGTACATTATTTGTGATTGGTGGTACTTCTCAGTGTGACACAATATTCATATCACCATAGCTAAGCTAGTGGTGGTTGTACTTGGTCACTTTTTTTTTATTAAATTCTCTATGATGATAGTTAATTTGCATCTCTTTACAATAAAAGTGACAATTAGTTGCATTCATTTAGTTTGCATTTTCATCTTGGGTCTCTTGCAATCACACGGTTGGCACATAAATCGGGATAACACACACACGGATCTCATCAATAGTGCTCAACAACAAGGCTACAAACAACAAGTAAGGTTATTCAACAATGTCACCACCCAACATACTAATAGAACGATTAACACTCTACTATTGTGGACTCGGTCTCATCACAACACTACCACTTTGCATCACACTTCATTCTCGCCTATCATCTATTCCACCTACTGCATTATGTGGCTTTTGAATCTCAAACAATTATGGTCACTAATATCTCTTATTTTCACCTCATATTACATTGTGTGACTTTCAAATCTTAAACAATTTTGGGTCACTATCCATAACACCATTAATCATATTTCATGCATTCATTGTTTCACCCATTCTTACTTGGATCTCACGTTTGTTTCAAATCTCAAATGTTCAGCCCCATTCCTTCACATCTTTTCATCTCCAGCATAATCATTTGCTTCCATACATTTCTTTCCATCTATCATCTCATTTACCATTTCATTTCCTTACATTTTACCTTTCATTCACTTCATTTATCATTTTCTTCCCATTTACCATTATCCTTTCATCTCGTCATATTCCATTTATTGCATTTCATTTCATTCCATCATTTTCATTACCCTTAAACATATTTCACTTCTCACATTAGATATATAAAATCCATGATATAACAAGTGTACAAGTTTGAACATCAAAAAGCTCGAATATCTCAAACATCAAAAGGATTGAATCATCAACATCCAAATGTCATCAACATCAACATAATAGGGTCCTCATCATAAATGGCATACATGATAAGCTAATAAAATGAACATAAAAGATCAAATCAATCTTGTGTCACACCACTTACATCATCTATATGTGTCTAATCTGAAGGTTCCTACTCATTGGGGACACTCATCCCATCTCAAACAATTGAACACCAAATAATGACTTCAATTTTTCATCACAAGTGATCATCCTACATCAATCAAATCTCAACATCTAGCTATTCAGCTACTAGTTCTATCTTGAACTTGTTATTTGTCCTACTCTGTATCCTGAAATGGACATGTTTGTCTTCCTCTACTGTGCATCCTAAGGGGGGCACTTTTTCTATCTACCCAATATTATCTGATTTATTTTGCACATCACGTTGTGACTGCACATTCCTTGTCAACTATTGTCATCAACATTTTTCGAAATAAAATTAGAATATTCCTATTTTGTACATTCATTTTTTTCCAATTTCATTTCTGAGGGGGCAATATACTAGGGCATCAAAAATTTTCAAATATCAAAAATGTTCTACCCCAGGGCATCAAAATTTTCAAATATCAACCATAGCCAAAATTTTAAACATTGAATCAAACAAAACCAAGGCATCCAAGAAAAACATCGCAATATCAAAACATTAAATCAGCAAAATCAATGACACTCAAACATCAAGTTATAGACAATCATACATCATATCAACCTCGAAATGTCAAAACTTCATTGATCAAACATTCAATCATCAAAATTTGACCTAAAATCAAAGAATCGAGATAGTCTTTAAACTATTATGCTTCACATATTAGTTCAAAGAGGGGCATTTGTAGACACCCAAAAATTGGCAAAGACTTGAATTACGCAATTTTGATCAATCAACACAAATTAAGGAGGAAATCAGAGAAAAACAACAAACTTTCAAATTAAGGATTACATTAGGTCATTAATCAATTAAATCATCTATCAAATTAATAATACCTAAATCAACTTCAAAAGAGGAGAAGAACAATTCAAAATCATAAAATGAAATTCAAAAGGGAGAGGGAAAAAGACAAAATTTTGAAAATAAATGAAGCTTATGCTCACAAAATGAAAATCCTCCTTTTATATTATAAAGAATTGAGAAAAATTCACATTTAGCCTCAAATCAAGACTTTTGGACTCCTTTTGTCTCTTACGAGACATTTTAGTTGAAAAGAAAATCCACATTTAGCCTCAAATCAAGACTTTTGGGTTCCTCTTCTTATCTCTTATGAGACATTTTAGTTGAAAAGAAATGCACATTTAGCTTCAAATCAAGACTTTTGGGCTCCTCCTCTTGTCTCTTATGAGACATTTTAGTTGAAATAAAACCCACATTTAGCCTCAAATCAAGACTTTTGGACTCCTCCTCTTGTCTCTTATGAGACATTTTAATTGAAATATACCCACATTTATTCTCAAAACAAGACTTTTGGGCTCCTCTTTTTGTCTCTTATGAGATATTTTCAATTTCACTTCTATCCACCAGTTAAAGGTAAAACCCAAATTCTTACCCCAACCCCTTCTAAAATCCTATAAATAGAATGATAATTCAAGAGCGAAGGGACCCAAGTTTTAGGCATCTACATTATAGGCATATTCAAAATTGTCATATCAAGCATATTAGCATTGTTATTCTAGCAAGTTTATGTCATTTTGATAGCATTTTAGCTTTGTTTTCATGTTGTTTAGTATCATCTTAACACATTTTTAGCTCATTGCACATTCATTTTGATAGTATTCTAAGAGTTGTTACTCGCATGTAATCTGCATTTTCATCTTAGATCTTGTGTACATACTGATAGATCTACATTTTAAGCATACTTCTTATTCTAGAACTGTCACTAAGATGTTGTTCTGAGAGGATTCTTAGCAGTTTTAGTTAGAGAAACATGGGACATTTGTAGAGTTTTCTTTTTGACAATGATTTCTTGGGTTTGGTCTAGTTCATTGTCATTTCATCTGCACTCTGTATTAAGGTTTCATGAATACACAAATATATTGTGTACACATGGGATGCAAATGTGATCAAGAAAGTGTAAATAAGAGTAGAGTCTTTTGTAAATGCAAGTAAGAAATCTAAGGTATTATTGGATACAAATTTTGTGATCTAGTATCGAGATCAGAAGGAGCCGAAGTCTGGTTAGATCAGCAGAAGTCTAGTTGATAGGACAAAGGAAGAGGAAGTAAAAGTACAATTTATTTCTACTATTTTGTAAGGAATAATATAGAGATCATTTAGAGATTGGTTTCATTGTTCTTTCCCCTAAAGCTATTTGTAAAATGGGTATCTCTTCCTTCTACAACTCCTAACAGGGTCTGCACAACTCCTAATTTGGTTGGCACAACTCCTAACACGGATTCAAAGTTTCCTAACAGGGACTAATATGTACTAAATGTATTTTATAGGCTCCTAATAGGTTCCATCCTCTAACAAGGAACATTTATATTAGCACATCATCTTATGGGTA
The DNA here is from genome assembly GCA_028749045.1 of Cupressus sempervirens. Classification (NCBI taxonomy): domain Eukaryota; kingdom Viridiplantae; phylum Streptophyta; class Pinopsida; order Cupressales; family Cupressaceae; genus Cupressus; species Cupressus sempervirens. Next base: position 709,701,763 of record CM053789.1, on the reverse strand, counting down.
CCATCCCCACTGGAGTTTTCCCTCTAGTCAAGGGTTTCCCTAGTTAACATATCTAGTGTTATTGTGTATGAGTGTTGTGTTATGGTTGTTGATTATATTGCTCATATGGTTAAGGATTAATAAGGATGATAGTTGTGATAATATCTAAATAATTGATTCACCACCACCCACCCCCCCCCCCCCCCCAACCTCTCAATTATATTGGTGGACTTTATATTCTAACAATTGGTATCAAAGCTTCATGTCCTTGGAGAGAAAGCTTAACATCTTTGGGAGATCAATAGTGAGTCACTTAAAAAAGGATAGTCCTAAGTTTGATGGAGTTAACTATGATAGCTAGAAAGAAAAGATGAAAACTCATCTACTATGTATGGGTCTAGGTTTTTGGCTTTTGATAAAGAGTGACAAGGAAATTATGAAAGAAGTGAAGCTTAGGGAATGTAGTGAAGCAGAAAGAGATTTGTTCATGTGCAATATGTAAGCCAGAGAAACCTTACTATCAGCTCTTCCTAAAAATAGTATAGTTAGGTAAAATCACTAGTAACATCTCATAAGATTTGGAAAGCTTTAGAGTCTACTTTTGAAGGTGATAAATATACAAAAAGGATAAGATTGTAGAATTGGATATGTTTTTTTTCAAGATGCTAAAATGATAGAAGATGAATCTGTAAGAATTTATGTTGGTAGGTTATCTGAGATTATTGTAGGAATTAAATCATATGGTAGATCCAAGGAAGAAGATGAGATTGTATGGAAGATTTTTAAAACGTTGACACCACCATTCAAGCAACACAAATGATTGAGCTATTAATACCCTACACTAAGAAGTTTACCAAGGAAACTTTTCTTGGAAGATTAGAAGTAGAAGAATCAAGTTTGAGATAGTTTGGAGAATTGAAAAGAGTGGAAACAACTTTTAGTGTCTTAAGTGTTGGTCCCTTCTTGTCTAGAAGTGCAAGAACCCATGGAGATCATGCTAGCAGCAGCAAAACTAGATATGAAGAGGACATAAAGATTAAAGAAGGTTTATCCTTCCTTGTAACAAGAGAACCAGATCGTAAGGAAATATTTGAATGTTGGATTTGCACTTTATTTGTTCATTATGCATCTAAGTTTCCTAAAAGAGATAAAAAGTGTAAGAGAAATTTCAAATCTAGAAAACCTAGAGATTGTTTACATGCAAATTAAGATGAGAAATCTAAAAAAAGAGCTCAAAGTGAAACTGATGATGAGTTAGGATTTGTAGCCATAAAGGAAGATGATCTTGAAAAAGAAATTAGAGAAGAAAAGGCTCTAGTTTCCCAAGTTGGAAATAATTTTGATTAGATAATAGACAATGGATGTTCACATCATATGACTGGTGATATGAACAAGTTTGTTAAATTCAGGAATCATGATGGAGGTATTGTTAGAGTTGGTAACAATGTAGCCTATCACATCATAGGGATAGGATCTATTACTCTTGATGGAAAGACTAACATTGATTATGTTTACTTTGTTTATGGTTTAAAGCATAACTTGTGGAGTGGTAGATAGTTGCTGGATAAAAGGTATCAGTTATAGTTCACAAAGAAGACTTGTGTCATCAAAGATAAGAATGGTAAGCTGATTAGAATGGGAACAAGATCCAGAGGTAATTTATTTTAGTTGAAACAATTAAATCTCAATTTTGTGAAAGGGTTGCACAATGGATATGTCACATATGCCTAGATTTTTATTGAGCATTTCAAGAAAATCAAACAATACATGGTAAAATGAGCACATGCTTCCACTTGGTTAAATGACAAAGATAGCTCATTGAAAGAGGGCCAATTTTGATTTCTTCCTAAAAAATACAATATTCCATAAAGGACATTCATTCTTATACACTAAGTTCTACAAATACACCCAAATCCTCACATGCAGACATAAGAGAAAGAAACCATTGCTATTGTAAAAATTGATTATAAAGGCATCACAAACTTTGCAATATTTTCCTTCACAATCCACTCTAATCTATAGAAATTAGAAGGTAGATAATAGTATTTATGACAAGGAACCTAGTAGTAATTGTGGATGATGTGTTTCTTTCCAGTCTATCCCTCCATCTTTTCCAATCGGTCATCTCTTTTACAAAAACTGAGTTGGTTTATATGCATTCAAATCCATAATTGGCCCAATTCAAGGGTTTTCTTTTTTATTATTAAAATTGACACTTCATACCCATGTTATTTCATATAATGATAGACAAGGAAAACTAAGGAATTTATTTTAATAAATTTACATCTTATTTACTTACCTTCATGTCCACTTTCATAAAAACAATAGTAGGGAAATAAAGCAATACAAAAATGAATTATTAAATACGAGCTCATCATACACATAGAACTTTTATTCAATGAATTAGCTAAACTTAAAATGCCAATTCTAGGTAATAAATCATTAGGTTTTAAGTGTTGCATGGGCTTCTTTTGATGATCTAATTCATCCACTTCTGAAAGGCTAACCGTCTCTACCTTGACCACACTCTCATCTCAATGTTCTTGCATCCACTCAAACACTCGCAACAATAAACGAGTCAGTAACCAAGATAATATGATTAGATGCAAAAAATTAGATATAATCATGAGTGGTATAACATGACATCACATAATGTATTCATAAGAAATGAAAATACGAGATCTCATAATATACATGCATGCATCAAATTACTCATTGATTCATCTTAATTAAGGTATTTAAGTGACAAAACTAGATTAAAATGTTTTACATAATTTATTAATTATTGTCCAAAAAAAGGTTGACCATTCAAGAATAGACTCAGTCACCACATAAGAAACAAACTAAGCTTGTCAAAATATGAGATGTGACATCCCTACCCTATAGGAAGAGACATTGTCCTGATGTCTAATCATAACAAAATAGGCATGCGCACATCCAAAACTGGTGTGTAAGTGAAATTAAACATGTTATACAAAAAGATGGAGAAAATATTTTTTTAGATCCTTTACATCCTCCCAAGTGGCACTATCCACATCAAATTGGTCCCATTGGACCTATTATCTCTAAAAGTTGTGCCTCGACTGGATCCTAAGATTTAGTCACTCCAAGTAACATGGAAACACTCCTGAGGTAGTGGGTGTACCAAAGGTAGGAGTGAATCTCTAGATTATAGGCTGGTTCTTCTTGATTTTTCACTGGTTTACTTCTTCAGATAGGAAAATTAAACATGGGAGGGAAAGAGATAGAAGGATTGCTTCCCTAAAAGTAATGCTGAAAAAGTAAATGGAGGTGATACACCGGATGGTAGGATGAAGATATTGCTAACCTAACTTGATGAAATAAATTTGGATAGCTAACAAGAACACAATGTTGCCAAGAATCATTCACATATAAATATTTCACAAGAAGGATGTACTTTAGACAAGGAGTTGAAGGGAATGCTAGCATTCACAATGTCACAACTTGAAAAAGAGTAGAATATCTCAACTTGTAACCTACATGAGCAATCCAATCTCACCCAATTAAATCTCAGATAGAACCCAAGGATTCAAAGAGTAAATTATTGGAAATATAGATGGGGGTGAATCAGTTACCACAAAAACAAATCCACAGATCCCTTAGATGTCTGATAAAACTAGTTACTATTGTTACTTGGTAACCATACAGAAAAATGTTGTAACTCGATAGATGAAGTATATGTTAACTTAATATTGATCTTTAAGCATTCATAGTGATTAACATGCAACCATAAAAGAAATAACATGAACACATGAGACACCAGATTTAATGTGGAAACCCAATATGGGAAAACCAACCAAGTAACTAGCTACTAATTTTCACTCTTCTAAAGTGAGCCCTGTTAGGTGTCAACCTGGTTAAAGGTTACAAAACACACTGTTAGGTGTGACCTTGTTAGAGGATTTAATCACCCTATTAGGAGTGGCCTTTCTAGAGGTCTTTAGAAAAATTCAATAGAACTATCACCTTGTTAGAGGATTTACAAAATGGCTGTTAGACCAACTCTATTAAGAGATTTAGGAATCACTGCTACAATGGTGAGAAAGTAACAATGAATAGACCTGAATGAGATGCAACTGAATTGTTGATACAGATCTCTATTGTACTCCACTAGATCCTTCTTGATCAAATAAAACTTTGCTGCTCCTCAAGGATATTGGACCATCCTTCAAAGTCCACTCACACTTTCTTCTTCAATCAATACACTTGCATGCTCACTCATTACACTTTAGAATTCTCAACTTGACCTTTCATATATACCTTAAAAATTATCAAGTCAGCTCATTTACTAGTTACAATTACCAATAATCAATATGTTAGTCAGCTACAATCATTACATGTAATATTAAACTTTATTTCCCAAAACAATGAAATCCTTCATTGGTCAACCCTACTCAGTAAACATTGTTCCAAAACTGATTTCCAATGTTAACCAACTGAAGCTCGATTAACACTACTAACCCTACAAAATCTTTTGGAGACTAAGTGAATTCAGTAAACACTGACTTTCTTTTGTTAACCTTGTGAGCTCAATTACCACTGACTTCTGCCACAAAATCCTTTGACACCTGAGTAAGCTTGGTAGACACTTTTTCCACAAAGTAATTTCCAGGAATGCTCAGTAGACTCTAAAATTTTCTTTGTTGACCAACCCAATTTGATAGATATTGTCTACTAACTGATATGACATTTGTGTAACATCAAAGACAACACACAATTGGACAATTGTATCCAACAATCTCCCTCTTTGGTATTGATGGCAACACAACATGTTATAGCACAACGAAATTTGAAAACAAGTCCTTTTCTGATAGAACTTTTCTTCCTCTTAGATTTTATGCCACAAACTTCTCTAATGTAGTAATCTCCCTCTATGAAGGAATTACATAGCTTCTTTTCCAAACAGCAAATTCTCCCTTGAACAAATTCAAGTTTTAGAAAGATATGATAGTAAACTCTCCCTCTTTGAAAACACATGCCAAAGACAACACATACCAAATGAGTAACAATGTACCTTAAATACTAATTCATATGCAATGTTCTCATGACTATACTACATCAACTGATAGTTCTTCAACTTGATTCTATTTATGCATCACTAAAACTTTATTTTAGTGAGCTTCAAATAAGGGAATGACCCCTAACTTACCTCTTCGATACAAGAATGCATCCTTAGGTAATGGCTTGGTGAATATGTCTTCAATTTGTTCTTTTGTATGGACATATTCCAATCTGATTTCCTTGCCCTGCACCAATTCTCTAACAAAGTGATATTTTATTGCAGTGTGCTTGGTTTTAGAATGCATTACTAGATTCTTTGATATGTTAATTGCACTTGTATTATCACAAAACATAACAGCTAGTTCTTTGATCTCAACTTTCATGCCTTCCAATAACTATTTAAACCAAACAATATTAGAACAGTTCACTGCTACTACAACATATTCTGCTTTAGCTATAGATTGGGATGTGCAATTTTTCTTTTTACTTGTCCAAGATACCAACCTTTTTTCCAAGAAAGAATGCTCCACCACTTGTACTCTTTCTATCATCAATCTTTCCTGCCCAATTAGCATCAATAAACACTTTCAAGTCCAAATTTTCTCCAAATTTATACCACAATCCATAATCTTCAGTGCCTTTCAAGTATCTCAAGATCCTTTTGATTGCCATCATGTGATTTTCTCTAGGTTTTGCTGAAAAACTTTCCACTATACCAACTGCAAGAGCAACATCAGGCCTTGTATGAACTACTTATTACAATTTTCCAATCATTGATCTATATAAGGTCTAATCTACCTCTTTGGAATCATCATCTTTGATAAGCTTTAGTCCAGTACACATCGGAGTTCCAACTAGTTTTCAATCTTCCATACCAAAATTCTTGAGTATCTCCTTGATATATTTAGATTGAGTGATGTAGATACCATTCTTGCTCTACTAAATCTAAAGACAACAAAGAATTTAATCTCACCAAACATAGACATTTCAAATTCTTTGTTCATTTTCTCTAAAAAATCTTTGCATAGATCATCATTCCATGTAAAACAAAGTATCATCCACAAATATTTTTGCCAAAACAATCTTGTTATCTAGTCCTTCCTTGATGTACAAGCTATTGTTATCATTAGTTCTCTAAAAACCAATCTGAATAAGATGGTTATGCAATCTCTCATACCATTCTCTAGGGGCTTATTTTAGATCATACAATTCTTTGTGTAATTTGCAAACCATTTCCTTTTTGTTTGGATCAGCAAAACCTTCAAGTTTCTCAATACAGACTTCTTCATCTAGAATACCATTGAGAAATGTAGATTTGACATCCATCTGATATACCTTGAATCCTTTGTGTGTAACATATGCAAGTAGGGTCCTAACACCTTCCAATCTTGCAACAAGAGCAAAATTCTCTCCATAATAAATTCCTTCCTCTTGGGAGTAGCCTTTACACACCAATATAGCTTTGTTTCTTGATACCTTACCATCTTCATTCAACTTGTTCCTGAATACCCACTTAGTTCCAATCACATTTTTGTCTTTAGACCTAGGTACAAGAGTGTAAGTTTTGTTCTTCTCTATTTTCTCTATCTCTTCATTCATAGCCTCAATCCAACTTTCATTTTCCAATGCATCTTTGATATTTCTAGGTTCAAAATTAGCAAGTAAACAAGTACCTTTTAGCTTACTTCTTGTCATAGTACCTTCAAATTTGTCTCCAATAATCTGATCTAGTGCATGATGTCTTCTAACATACTTGGCCAATACAGGTTCCTTTCCTTTTGAATGAATTACATTATCATCCTCTTGAACTTCAACTTCAGGTTTTGGATACTCAGACTCGATAGGCATTGGCTCTATAGCATCAAAATGTGACTCAAGTTCTTGCAACTCAGTTTGAACTTCTTGCAACTTGGTGACTAATGAAGACTCAGGAGTAGAAGTCTCCTAATTGACAGATGTATCTGGCACTGTATTAGGTTCAATGAAAAAAAATCTCTTGTAATCTTCTAGTTCTTTTTTGCTTTCTTCTTCAGTCCTTTTTGCAAACTCATCAGCTTTCACATGTGGACTTTCTATGATTTTGTGAGTAGACAAATTCAAACATCTATATGCCTTACTTTTGCAAGAATATCCCAAAAATATACTTTCATCACCCTTCACATCAAATTTTTCTTTTCTAGATTCTTTCAAGATATAACATTTACTTCCAAATACTTTCAAGTAACTTACATTGGGTTTATAGCTATACCATAACTCGTAGGGGGTTTTGAATGAGTCCTTCAACTATACTTAGTTGAAATTATGAACTGTAGTGTTAATAGCTTCCTTCCAATATTTGATAGCAATGTTCTTTTCAATCATTAGAGTCTTTGCACAATCCATGATAGATCTATTCCTCCTTTTAGCTATTCCATTGTGCTCAAGAGTTCTAAGAGCTGATACTTATCTTTTGATTCCTCTTTCAATGCAAAAGTTATTGAATTCACAGGAAATGAATTCACCACCTCTATCTGATCTCAAACATTTCAGTCTTTTCCTTATTTCCTTCTCTATTCTAGCCAAATACCATTTGAACTTTTCAAATACTTCTAACTTCTCTCTTAGATACATGACAATCATCATTCTAGAGTAGTCATCAACAAAAAGAATGAAAAACTTTTCTCTAATATAGCTCTCAATTCCAATAGGTCCACACAAATCAGTATGTACAATTTTCAAAATATCTTCAGACTAATATTTTTTACTTTTAAATCTATTCTTTCCAATCTTACCAATCTAACAATTCTTGCATAGACCAACATTAGGTTTCTTTATACTAGGAATGCCTCTTACTTTCCTGAATTTGCTTATCTTTACCATGTTATCAAAATTCACATGACATAACCTTCTATGACATAACCAACTTTCTTCAACTTGAGAAATAAAACATGAGCATTCACCAAGTTCAAGATAGAACAAGTTACCTTTTTTTTGTATGCCTAATCCAATCATTTTTCCTTTGTCATCTAGCACTCTTGCCTTTCCATGCATGAATTCCACCTTGAATCCAATATTGATTAGTTGTGCCACACTCAACAGATTATGTTTTAGTACTTCAACCTAATAGGCATTATCACATACAAGTTCTTTGGTTAATGAGATTTGGCTTCTTCCTTTTATGCAACAAGGTTCATTATTACCAAACCTGACACTACCACCATCATAGTCTTCAAAATGTTCAAACTTTGTTTTGTCACCAGTCATATGATGAGAACAACCACTATCTATGATCCATGTATCATTTTTTCTTACATGAGAGATAAGTGTCATCTTATCTTCCTCATCATTATCAGATTTGTCTTTCACAATAATGTAAACAATTTCATCTTCACTACTATCAGAATCTTTAGAGTCCTTAGCCATGAAACAAGTTCTTTCTTGCCATTGCACTTGTGACCTTTCTCCTCATCCTTTTTTTGCTTGTTTGGGCACCTAGCAGCAATATGACCAATTTCTTCACATGAAAAATAGATTAGGAGAACCTTACCTTTGTATTTTCTTTTACCTCTAGAATATTTCCTTGCAAGTAGAGACTCAACTACTTTAAGATCACTATCAAAACTTTCCTTTGATTCTTCTTCACTTTCTAACTGAGATTCCTTTATTTTTTTCCCTTTTTCCTTGAGTGAAATCTTGGCTTCAAATGCTAATTCAATGTTCTTGGAAGCTGAAACATAATTATCATAGTTATCTAGCTCAAATGTTGTTGACCTTCCTACTATGGCATCCAAATTTATCTTATGATTTTATTCACATCTTCTTTCTTGAATTGTGGATACTCTAATTGCATAAATGGGAAGCAAAGTTCTAAAAAATTTACTTACAACTATTTTCTCCTTGATGTCTCCTTCAGAAGCTTTGATTGCACTGACACTTGCTTTGACTCTTTCAACATATTTGGCAATGTATTCATCCTCTCTCATTCTCATCTAATCAAATTGTCCTCTTAGACTTTCTACTTTGGCTCTCCTCACATTTTCATCACCTCCATAGATTTCTTTCAGTTTGTTCCATATCTCAAAGGTAGTTTTGTAGTCATTGATATCATCAAATTCTTCATAGCTTAAGGCAGATGCAATTTCTATCATCATGGTGTTATGAGTCTTCTTCTCAGCAATGTCATTGAAACATAATGTATTAATAGGAGTTGTGTATTCTTAATCAAGATATTTCAATCTTGTATCTCCAATGGAAGCTATATGGAGTCTCATGAGACCTTGCCATGCTGAAAAGTTATCCCTGTTAAGCCTTGGAATTTCCCTCTTGTAAGACATCCTGATCTTTAGCTTAAATCCTTGAAATCTTTCCTGCAAGCACCAAAAGCTATGATACCAATTGTTGGAAAGATAGAAAAATTAACTAAGAGGAGGGGTAGTGAATCAATTACAACAAAAAAAAATCCACAAATCCCTTATATGTCTGATAAAACTAGTTACTATTGTTACTCGGTAACCATATAGAAAAATGTTGTAACTTAGTAGTGCAGTGTATGTTAACTTATTACTAATCTTTAAGCATTCACAGTGATTAACATGCAACCATAAAAGATATAACATGAACACATGAGACACCAGATTTAATGTGGAAACCCAATATGGGAAAAACCACCAAGTAACTAGCTACTAATTTTCACTCTTCTAAATTAAGCCTTATTAGGAGCCAACCCGGTTAAAGGTTACAAAACACACTATTAAGTGTGACCTTGTTAGAGGATTTAATCACTTTTTTAGGAGTGGCCTTGCTAGAGGTCTTTAGAACAATTCAATAGAACTGTCACCTTGTTAGAAGATTTACAAAATGGTTGCTAGACCAACTCTATTAAGAGATTTAGGAATCATTGCTACAATGGTGAGAAAGTAACAATGAATAGACCTGAATGAGATGCAACTAAATTGTTGATACAGATCTCTATTATACTCCACTAGATCCTTCCTAATCAAATAAAACATTGCTACTCCTCAAGGATATTTTACCATCCTTCAAAGTCTTCTCACACTTTCTTCTTCAATCAATACACTTGCATGCTTACTCATTACACTTTAGAATTCTCAACTTGACCTTTCATATATACCTTACAAATGATCAAGTCATCTCATTTACTAGTGGCAATTACCAATAATCAATATCTCGATCAGCTACAATCATTACATGAAACATTAAACTTTATTTCCCAAAATAATAAAATCCTTCATTGGCTGACCCTACTCGGTAAACACTGTTCCATAATTGATTTCTAGTGTTAACCAATTGAAGCTTAGTTAACACTATGAACCCTGCAAAATCCTTTGGAGACCAAGTGAACTCGATAAACACTGACTTTCCTTTGTTAACCTTGTGAGCTCGGTGACCACTAACTTCTACCACAAAATCCTTTGACGCCTGAGTAAGCTTGGTAGACACTATTTCCATAGAGTAATTTCCAAGAATGCTCGGTAGACTCTAAAATTTTATTTGCTAACCAACTAAGCTCAGTAGATACTATCTACTGACTAATATGACATTTGTGTAACATCAAAGACAACACACAATTAGACAATTGTATTCAACATAAATCTCAATAAATTCTATCAAATCATAAATTTAAGTAACAAGAAAACATAATAAGGGTTCTAAAACTATTCCTTTATTCATATTTCAAAGTTCATTAAAAAAAAATTATCTAGAGTGGTTACAAGTAAGATATAGAAAAGTATGAAGGACTCTTAAGAGATCACAATAGAACTACTTTTTTCAAAAAACCAGAACCTTGATAACATATTTACAACTACCTTTTATAGAGCTTAGGCATAACTCAAATCAAACTTGAAGTTCAAACCCCAACCAAAGGTGGAGTCAAGTTGTAGATAGAAGCAATAAATAAATTCCAAAACTAAAATCTGATCTTGAAATCAACTTGTTGTAGTGAAGTGACAGGAAGGGAAAAACTAATGCATCTAGCTATAAGATACCAAATATAAAAGATTTGATCATTACATGTAATAAAGAGGCATGGAGATGCATTAATGTCATGGAACAAGCCCCAAAATGCTAGTTTACCTTGAAGAAATGATCCTTGCAACGTGCCATGACCGCCACAAATAAATCTGCAATGCTATCAAAAGAAAACGTGAGAAGGGATAACGTGCACATTAACCCACTTGTTGTCCACCAAAGTCCTTTTTAGTATCCTTGGTAGGTTTTTATTAGCACTTTCAGCTAAAACATTGCCTTGGGGATAATAATTTAGTGAAGTGTTTGAGGTAGACTCCATTCTTTAAGGCACATTCAGTTATCCTTGTCCCCACAAATGCTAAAGCATTATCAGATATAATGGAGTCAAGAACTCCAAATCTGCAAACCAAACCATCGTAGAAGTTCAATACAGTAGCTTCATTGGCCTCTTTTTAAGTTATTGCCCCTATTCAGTGTGTGAAATAGTTTGTGGTAGTTAGGATCCATTTGTGACCAGCATTGGAATTTGTATTTATAGGACCCACAAAATCAATACCCCATTTCAAAAATGGTTGATTAATTAGGACAGGATGCAAAGGAAAAGTAGCTAATCTTTCTTTTCTAGAAAATAACACACATTTCTTACACCTTCTCGCCCAAGCATGGGCATCACTAAAAAAATTGGGCCAATAATAGCTAGCCCTCATAATTTTATAGGCTATTGTCTTTTGAGAAAAGTGACCCCCTGCATCATGGGATTGTTCTAGAAATTTGTCAGTCTGGTTATTGTCAATACATCTGAGGAGGACTCCATCCACATCTTTTCTGAATAGAAGGCCATCAATCAAGACATAAGGTATAGATTTTAACCTAAAGTATCTTCTCATGGCTCTATCAAGCAATGGAGGACATTCTCCAATTTGTAGAAAATGGATCATCTCTTGCAACTAGCTCTTTGATTGGTCTCATTCAGGTATACATTTATTAGCAAGGACAACCTCTGCTACATCATATGTAGTTTGAGCCTTTTCATGTGCTAGTTGCTCACTTAAGCCTTTCCCTCTAACAAGCTTAGTTACTTGAATATCTACATCATATTCCATAATGCGGGTTATCCAACTACCTCTTTTTTCATTGATATCTTTGCTTAACAAAAATTCCTTCACGCTAGGGTGAGCAACCATAAGATGAACCTTGTTGTTAGAAACTACATGTCTCAAATTTTTTAGGCTTTTTACCATAGAAAGTACATGTTTTTCAATGAAGCTATATCTCTACTCATACCCCTCTTAACCTTTACCGAAAAAGGAAACAGGTTATTCTAAACATAGATCATTTTGCTGAACTAGTATTGCAAAAATTGTATCCATGCTACCATATGCATATAATATGAAATCTTTTGAAAAATTAGGATTTTCCAAAGTAGGAGTAGTTGATAATGCTTCTTTTATTGCTCCAAAACTATCCTTGGCCTCCTTTGACCAGCTAAAAATAACATTCTTCTTAAGCATTGATGTCAATGGTTTCAACAAGTTAGCAATATCTGGAATGAAACGTCTCACAAAATTGATTCTTCCAATAAAACTCTACAGTCCTCTCTTATGATGTGGCAAAGATAGCTCCAAAATGGCTGCAACTCTTTCAAGATCAATGGTAATACCTTGTTTGGATACAATATATCCCAATAATTTACCCTCATCTATAGCAGCTAGGTTGTCAGCATGCTGATTTAAACTTCTAGGGATAGCAACCACATGAAAAGCATCAAAATATTCAATTATATCCTAAACTCTTTGTTTGTAGCTTTTCAATTTATCATTTTTTGTCATATGAAACCCTCTCACTTGGTTGACAACCAACTCACTATCTCCAAATACCTTTATACATTTGACACCTCTCATTCTAGCCATTTATAAACCTTGAATTAGCCCTTCATATTTAGCTATATTGTTTGTACATGCAAAACTGAAATGAAAGGCTACATAATACTTATCTCCACAAGGAGAGGTCAACATTGCCCCCATAACCTAAACCATTTTGACTCCTAGAGCCATCAAAGTACAATTCCCAAACTTTATCTTGCTACTCAAAAGGATCTGTTGTGCCTTTGACAAGGTTTTGCATAACCAACCCAACCTCTTGGAAAACATAATTTCCTAGAGTAGCATCTATGATATTGTTGGTCTCAGCTCTCAAGGTGTTTTATATTTCCCATTCATCTAGCAAAACATTATGGATACTATCAACTTGATAATCTATATCTTGGACGATGATGTCTTCCCTTTGATCAAGTGCAATGCAATTAGCATTGATCACATTGGGTGTGTAAAGTTCAATATGATCTTTAGCAAGTAACTCGGATCTAATTTTTACTTTGGTTCCATACCTAGTCCTAAACAACATATGAGACCAATCTACTGATAAAATGCCTCCCATCTTAGCTATGAATTCTCTTGACAAGCAAAGGGAAAAATATGGGGGCAAATCTATCACAAAGATATCTTTGGGAATAGAAAAAGTATGATATGCATGGAGTGTTAGGCTTGCATCCTTTATGATGCCTAAGGTGTTGACACATGAACCATCTAATTGGACCACACCCTTCTCTAAGGGTTTATATCTTAAACCTAGTTGATCTACTATCCTCTTGGGCATAACAGAGCTTGTGGCTCCACTATCTACCATGCAATTGTGCACCAACTTTCCCCCTATAATCAAGGAAACATAAAAAGGTGGAGGTTTCACATCCTTACCTTGTATTTTATTTCCCTTCTTGTTGCTTTCCTTAGTGACAACTTCTTGGTTTGTGAGTATAGCCCTGTGAGGTTCATCAACAACTTGATTTGGAATGTCTACTGCTAAGGCCTCCTTCAACAAGTAAACTTGTCTTGGAATGGCTAGGGAATCCCACATAGACATCATGACGCTCATCATTTTCATGTTTTCCATAATATTAAATGGTATAGTAGCATGCACCCTTGATTGGACTTTAGGAAGGACAGGATGCATTTGTTGTTGTGGTTGTTCTTGAGTTACAATAGGAGAATTTTGTTGTTGTTCTTTATGTTTCTTGGATGGCTTCTCAGTTGATACATTCTTGTCTATCACTATTCCATTGTCTAGGGCTCTCTTCTTTTCTCTATTACAGACACCACTCAAGATATTATCTCCATTTACAACACAATATTCTTCCTATTGTTAGTTCATGAAAGTAGCATCGGTAGGAGGGACTTCTTGTTGTCTCTCAACTTCAGCTTCAGCTATAGGTTGTGTACTAGAGGCATCTTGGACCATTAAGGCTTGATTGGTGACTCCATTAGAGCACATAGCTTGATTGTGTTGTTGATTGCAAGGGAAACACCAATCATAGTCTACTGCTAAATTATTTTGGGTAGGGACAATATCTTTGACAGTATTTGTAGGAGGAGCAGCATTCAAAGGGGCAAAGGTATAAGGCCTAAAAGTTCTTTGGTTGAAATTATGCTTATTTGGTGGATATTTCCCTTGAAATTGTTGTTGGGTGGGTTTATTTGCAATTTGATTTTGAGATTTGTATGGTTGTCCAGCTTGGAATTCTTGCTTCTTAACATTTATCAGCTCATTGAAAGTTTGCATAAGGTTTTCCATATTGAGCTAGTTGTTTCTTATCTCTTGCAACTCCTATGAAGGGCCTACAACTCTAATTTCTTGGCTAGGGATAGTCGGAAATGGATTAAAAGGTGGCACAACCAAAGTTATGTTAGGCTGAATATCTAGATATATGGGCATTGGAGGCCTAGGGTCAATCTTACCTACCTAAATAAGACTATTTTCAACTCTTACAGCAATATCATAACCTTGCGGTAGTGAAGAACCTCCCATAGATTGTATCATAACAAAAATTTCACTATTTAAACTTTTTAAATAATAGAGAAAAGCATGTTCTGCTAAGGGCCTTATCAAATTTGGTATCCTGCTCCATGTTCTTTGAAATCTATAATTGAAATCCATCATTTTCTCATGAGGAGCATGCTTGATGGTTGTAAGCTGCTCAACAAGAGATAAAAAGTCTAATTTATCTTCAAAATGCTTTGTCAATACATCTCCCAATGCATCTCATGAACCAATTGAACCCACAACAAGGCTTTGAAACCATTGCAGGGCTTTTCCTTTGAATGAGGTTGCAAGCAACTTCATAGCAACATCTTCCTCAATAACATGGTGCACATTGCACAATGTTGCAACATCTCTGATATGCTCGAAAGCTATTGTTTGGCCTTCTCCAATGAAGTATGGTAAGCTTTTCAAAGAAACCAGAGGAATATCATGGTGTTGAGCAAAATTTAATGGGCTTCCTTGATTAAAAGGAACAAATGCATTTTGCCTTGCCATTGCTACTATTGGTATAGGTACCTATTGATTTGGAACTACTCCAATAGCACTTGTTGGATGTATAGTATTGTTTGTTGTTGCAAAAGATGTAGAAAATAGAGACAAGGACCCTGTTCTCAAAGATGGTGAAGTTCAATGTCTTCTAACCTCTTTGTTTGAATGCTTCCTCTTTCTTCTGTAGGACAACAACAGTCTATCTCCTATACAAGGTGGCATAGATTGATTTCTCTTTGAAGGAGGAGTTCTTTGAAGAGTTCTCCCTTTTTTTTTTGGTGAAGAGAGCTCTAAAT
This sequence comes from Cupressus sempervirens, assembly GCA_028749045.1. Lineage (NCBI taxonomy): Eukaryota > Viridiplantae > Streptophyta > Pinopsida > Cupressales > Cupressaceae > Cupressus > Cupressus sempervirens. The sequence goes on along the minus strand of CM053789.1, from coordinate 709,686,131 downwards.
ACTCAAAAGATTTTGAGCTTCTAGTCTCAATTCATCGCATACAACACAACTCTTCATAACCATGAGACTAAGTCACCAGATATGTAGCTAAATAACTTCTAAATAGGTTTTTTTTTTACTAACAGCATATCAAAATCAAAAAAATATCAATAAAACTATTGTCAAAAAGAACAGTCCCACCGAGCGTGCCAAAAATTTTATCTCTAAAAGTGGCACCTCGACTGGATCCTAAGATTTAGTCACTCCAAGTAACATGGAAATGCTCCTGAGGTAGTGGGTGTACCAAAGATAGGAGTGAATCTCTAGGTTATAGGTTGGTTCCTCTTGATGTTTCACTAGTTTACTTCTTTAGACAGGAAAATTAAACTTGGGAGGGAAAGAGATAGAAGGATTGCTTGCATGAAAGTAAATGCTAAAAAAGTAAATGGAGGTGATACACCAGATGGTAGGATGAAGATATTGCTGGCTTGACTCGATGAAATAAATTTGGATAGCTAACAAGAACACAATATTACCAAGAATCATTCACATATAAATATTTCACAAGAAGGATGTACTTTAGACAAGGAGTTGAAGGGGATGCTAGCATTCACAATGTCACAACTTGAAAAAGAGTAGAATATCTTGACTTGCAACCTACATGAGCAATCTAATCTCACCTGCAGTTAAAATTGAGATAGAACCCAGGGATTCAAAGAGTAAATCTCAAGAAATTCTATCAAATCATAAATTTAAGCAACAAATAGACACAATAAGGGTTTTAAAATTGTTCCTTTATTTAGATTTCAAAGTTCATTGAACAACATTTATCCAAAGTGTTTACAAGTAAGATATAGAAAAGTATGAAGGAATCCTAAGAGATCATGACAGAACTACTTTTTGCAAAAAACCAAAACCCTAATAACATATTTACAACTACCTTTTATAGAGTTCAGACATAACTCAGATCAAAATTGAAGTTCAAACCCCAACCAAAGGTGGAGTCAAGTTGCAGACAGAAGTAATAAATAAATATCAGAACTAAAATTTGATCTCAAAATCAACTTGTTGTAGTGAAGTGACAGGAAGGGCAAAACCAATGCATCCAGACGTAAGAGATCAAATATAAAAGATTTGATCATTACATGTAATAAAGAGGCATGGAGATGCATTAATTCCATGGAACAAGCCCCAAAATTCCATTTTTCCTTGAAGAAATGATCCTTGCAATGTGCCATGACTGCCATAAATAAATTTGCAACATTGTCAAAAGAAAACGTGGGATGGGATAACACGCACATTAACCTGCCATGAAAATACAGAGTTGACCCAAGTGGAATCAATTTTATCTACCTAGAAAAAATGTGAGTTATTGATGTAGATTTTCATTTGATTATGGATGGTCGAGATGCTATAGAAATCTCCTCAATAAGTGAATAAAACCCAACCATAGATGCATATTTTCCTTTATAACCACGGACAGCTGAGATGAAGTGAGGAATCTCCAAAGATGCCCAAGATCCAACAGCCATTGTATCTTTGCAAGAGAAAAAGGAAGCAATGTGAAAATATGACCATTGTCTAATTAAAAGAAACCTAGCATTAGAAATATCTGCCATGTGGAATGCAATAGTTAGTCAACATATTTAAATGGTTCAGGTAGAATGTTAACCTGACACGAAAAATGTGAGTTAACCCACAATTTAGCTCATGAAGAAAAAATGAGCCAACCCAACATATGAAGAAACTGTGTTAACATGAGATGTTAACCCATGACTCAGAACATGAAGGAATTGTGCTAGCTCGGCATATGAAGAACTCAAGTTAACACAAGATGTTAACCTGACTGAGAAGTGTGTTAACCCACATCAGAAAAATCCTACCCATTGAGGATCTCTCTAATCAGTTATCAATGATGGGTTGAATGGGGGGGAAAATGGCCAATAGGATCTTGTACTAGAAGGTATCCCCATCTCGTCCGATGCTGGTATGTTGCTCAATGAGTCATGTCAGCTAAACTTCCATCACCCCTGGATCTTATACCTGCAATGTATACCAGTCAAGCACATGAGATATATTAGGATGATATGGCTTAAGTAGAGAAACATGGAAAAACATTATGAATAAAAGCTAACATAGGTGGCAAAGCAAGTCGATAAGAAACTAGGTTGATAACCTCTAACACCTTAAAGGGGCCAAAAAATCTTGGTACAAGCTTGGAGCTCTTGCCAAAGGATATTGAACTTTTATGTGGTCTCACCCTCAAAAACACCTTATCCCCAATCTAGAACTATCAAAAATTGTGTTTCTTGTCAGCGTAACTCTTCTGATGATCAACTGCCTCCTTTAGCCAATTAAAAATTACAAGCATCTGCTCTTCCATCTCTTTCAAAATCTCAAGACCAACAATAATTTTTTTGCCAACCTTATTCACCCTCCTAGTCTTCTCATCAATCTTAGGGTGGTATGTTGTGCTACAGTTTAGGCGTATACCCAAAGCAAAGTTCAAGGTTGCCCAAAACCCTAGAGTCATATGAGTTTCTCTATCAGAGATGATGGTTTCTGGAATACCATGCAATCAAAATATCTCCTAGAAAAATTTCCTTGCCAAAATTAGAGATCTATCTTTCAGAATACCAAGAATGAAGTGGGAAAATTTTGTTAATTTATTGACTATGACCAAGATAACATCATGCTTGTATAGAGTCATGGATCAACCCTACATGAAGTCCATAATAATAACCTGCTATTTATATTTCAAAATCTCATGTGGGTATAGAAGTTTCGGATGGACATACTTAGCCTTAACACATTGACATTCCAAACACTAGGCAACATACTCTATCACATCTCGTTTGAGTCCCAACCAAAAGTATAGTGGTATCAAATCTGACATCATCTTGTTTACCCCTGGGTGCCCTAAAAATGGAGTCCAATGTATCTCCTCGAGAACTACTTGCCACAACCCTTCACAATTGAGAACATATATCCTATTCTAGTACTTAAACACACCATCATCATCAAAAGAGTAATCCTCAAATCAAGAATCAGAGGCATCAGTGTCCAAAATTGACTTAACCCATTCATAATGAATATTTCCAAGAAGCAACTGAAGAATAAACTCTCTCATACAAGTTCAAGAAGTAGTGATAATAGTGATATGTCTTCTACAACTAAGTGCATCTACTACCCTATTCTCCTTGCCTTTGATATACTTAATACCAAAGTCATATTCACTAAAGAATTCAAGCCACAGCCTCAACCTAGCATTTAGATTAGGTTGAGTAAAAATATATCTCAACCCCATATGATCAATTTTAAGATCAAATGGCTTCCCTAAAAAGTAATTTTGTCACATCTACAAAGTATGTACTACCATAGCCAGTTCTAAATCATACAAAGCATAATTCATCTCATGTTATTTGAGCTTCTTGGACTCATAGGAAACAACCTTGTCATCTTGCATTAATACACCTCTAAGCCCATCCCCTGAAGCATATGTTCTAACAATAAAGTGTCCATTAGGATCTGGTATAACCAAGATAGGAGTGGTAGTAAGCCTTTTCTTAAGAAACTAAAAAGCTTTGTCACGTACTTATATCCACTCGAATCTTTTGCCTTATCACTGGAGAGTTGTGATTGGGATTACAATGCTAGAAAATTCCTCCATTAATTTCTTGTAATACCCATAAATACCCATAAAACTCCTAACTTCATTCACTATCTACAGAGTTGGCTATTCAAGGATGGATTTTATCTTTATGGGGTCCACTTCTATGCCATCTGTTGATAAAATATGCCCCAAGTATTAGATCTCTTTCTGATAAAATGAACACTTGGACAAATTTCCATACAATTTTCTATCTCTCAAGTGTTGCAAAACTATGCACAAGTTCTCTTCATGCTCTTCTAAATTCTTGGAGTATTTCAAGATATCATTGATAAATATCTCCACAAATTTATCAATGAAATCTCTAAAAAGACTGTTCAAGATAAGCTAATTGAATGCCTTGATGACATAGGTCACTTAGTGATACTAAATGGGATCAAAAAACCTCTTGAATTGAGACAAATCTTCATAATGAAATTGAAGAAAGGAAGGAGAAAGGGATATCAGTTATATGTGGTGCATGTCAAGGACATGGAAGAGAAACCACTTCATCTAGAGGATTACTCCCTTTTGCAGGAATTCATGGATGTGTTTCCAAATGGTCTACCTAAACTACCCCCTTGGATGGATTTTGATTTTTCTATAGACATTGTGCCAGGAGAAAAACCTCAAGCAAAGGTTCCCTACTACATGACCTCCATAGAGTTGTATGAGTTGAACACTCAGCAACATGAACTCTTGGATAAAATTTTCATCCAACCTAGCATATCACCATTGGAAGCTCTTGTAATCTCCATCAAGAAGAAGGATGGTACCTTAAGGTTGTCCATTGATTATTGTATGCTAAATAAGGTGACCATAAAGAATTGGTATCCTCTCCCATGAATTGATGAACTATTTGATCAAATGAAGGGAGTGACCGTATTCACTAAAATTGATTTGAGATCTGAATATCACCAACTTTGGATTTGAGATGAAGACATTCCTAAAATAGCATTCAGAACAAGATATGTGCATTATGAGTTTGTAGTGTTACCTTTCAGACTAACAAATGTGTATTTCACTTTCATGAACCTAATGAACAAAATTTTCAGAGATTTTCTTGACAAATTTGTGGAGAAATTTATTGATAATATCTTTATATACTCCAAGAATTTAGAAGAACATGAATAGCACTTGCACATAGTTTTGCAGTGCCTAAGAAAGAGAAAATTGTATAGAAAACTCTCCAAGTGTTCATTTTATTAGAAATAGATCCACTACTTGGGGTATATTTTATCAGTAGATAGCATAGCAGTGGACCCTGGAAAGATAAAATCCATCCTTGAATGGCCAACTCCATAGAACATGAGTGAAGTTGGGATTTTTATGGGTATTTCTAGGTATTATAGGAAATTCAAGGAGAGATTTTCTAGCATTGTAGCACCAATCACAACTCTCCAGCGATAAGAAAAAGATTTGAGTGGATAGAAGTATGTGAAAAAACTTTTTAGTTGCTTAAGAAAAGGCTTACTACTTCTCCTATCTTAGTTACACTAGATCCTAATGGACCCTTTATTTTCACAATAGATGCTTTAGGGGATGGGCTTGGAGGTGTATTAATGCAGGATGGCAAGGTTGTTTCCTATGAGTCTAGAAAGTTCAAATAGCAAAAGCTAAATTACGCTTGGCATGATTTAGAATTGGTTATCATAGTACATTCTTTGTTGATGTGGTAGAATTACTTGTTAAGGAAGTTATTTGAGCTTAAAATTGATCATATGGGGTTGAGATATATTTTCACTCAACCTAATTTGAATGCTAGGAAGAGGTGATAGCTTGAATTTGTCAGTGAGTATGACTTTGGTATTAAGTATATCAAAGGCAAGGAGAATAGGGTAGTGGATGCACGTAGTCATAGAAGACATCACTAATTCTTGAATGCATATATGAGTGAGTACATTCTTTAGTACCTTCACAAAGATTCTCATTATGAATGGGTGATGTCAGTTTTGGAATCCGATGCTTTTGATTCTTGATTTGAAGATTACTCTTTTGATGATAATGATGTGCTTAAGTACTAGAATAAGATATATTTTTTTGACCATGAAGTATTGCAAAAATTAGTTCTTGAGGAGATGCATTGCACTCCATTTTTAGGGCACCCGAGGATAAAAAAGATGATGACTAATTTTGGACCACTATACTTTTGGGTGGGACTCAAATAAGATGTGATAGAGTGTGTTGCCTAGTGTTAGGAATGTTAGTGTGATAAGGTTGACCATGTCCATCTAGTAGGACTTTTGTATCCATAAGAGATTTCATAGTATAAATAGTAGGTTATCAGTATGGACTTTGTGAAGGGTTTTCCTATCACTTGATGCAAGCATTATGTTATCTTGGTTGTAATCAATAAATTAACAAAAGTTTCCCACTTTATTTCTGGTAGTCAGAAAGATGGATCTCCAATATTGGCAAGGAAATTTGTCTAGGAGATATTTCGACTACATGGTATTCCATAAACCATCATCTCTGATGGGGATACTCAAATAGCTTCAAGGTTTTGGACAACCTTGAACTCCACTTTAGGTACATGTCTGAACTTTAGTACATCATACCACCCTAAGATTGATGGGTAGACTATGATGGTGAATCAAGTGCCCAAGGATTTTTTGCACATGTACTGCGTGGATCAGTAGTACAAATGGGAGGAATACATTCCATTAGTGGATTTTTCTTATAACAACTCATATCACTCTTCTTCGGGAATGACTTCTTTTGAGGCCCTTTATGGACACAAGTTTCATACTCCTATCAATTGGGATAGGGTTCAGGAAATAATTATTGTTGGTCTTGAGATGTTGAAAGAGATGGAAAAGAAGATGCTTGTAATTTGCAATCAGATAAAGGAGGTAACTGACCTTCATAACAGATATACTAACAAGAAATGCACATTTTGACAATTCTAGACTAGGGAAAAGGTATTTTTGAGGCTAAGACCACAAAAGAGTTCAATCTCATTTGGAAAGAGCTCCAAGCCTGCACTATATTTTTTTGGCTCCTTTGGGGTCTTAGAGGTTATTAACCCAGTTTCTTATCGTCTTGCTCTGCCACCCACGTTAGCCCATATTCATAATGTTTTCCATGTTTCTCTTCTTAAGCCATATCATCCTAATATATCTCATTTTCTTGACTGGCATGTGTTGCAGACCTACTATAATCAGCCAAAAATGGTCCAGTAAATTATAATACCCCTTTTTCTCTTTTAAAATTACTCTAATGCTAGACCATAAATCATTTATCTTGATCAAATCTATTTATTCAATTATAATATATGGTTTAACCACTTTATCCTAAGTCTCTTATTTAATTAAAATAACTTGGTCCCTTTTAATTAAATAAAAAATCTCACTTCCCATTTATCCTAAGTGTGCACACATTAACCATTATTTCTACTTTAATAATAAAAGAAAATACATTTTTGTCTACACATGAATGCACAACTTTCTATGTGAGAGGAATCTTTTTTTTTCAAATAACTTTAATTCTCCTCTACACATTTTAAACTCTCTCAAAAGTCAACTATTGATTGTGATGGGTGGAGATGCATATGCACATGGATCACTCAAGATGCATTCTCCTCCCTTGACTATGCCTATTTTTCCTCTTAATCTCTACCATCCATTTTTCTTTAAAAATGCGGTTTTCTCCCCATTCTTGCATAAGGTTGAAGTAGTTGGAGCTATCATCACACTGCTGGTTTGGAGCCTTGGTTCCTTGGAGTCTTATTGCATTCTTGGTGTCTTGGAGATTTCTCTCATCTTGTATCTTGGATCTTTTTTGTCATGGCTAGGCTAGCATCTATCCATCTTGCATCTCAATTCCTAGATTAGCTTGTTGGCTTCATTGCATTGCATTGCACTTTTACTTTCACCATAGCTAGGTCTTGCACCTCATTTATCTTAGATCTTGCATTTCATTTGAATATTTCATTCTATGGTACACCTTGCAAGGGTTGGTTAATTGGGTTTATTTAAGAGTCATAATCATATTTTTATTTTCCTACTTTAGCCTTGCACGTCATAGATAGGAAGCTATAAAGTACCTTTTAAGATGCTCTTCATCATGGGTATTCTCTAGTAGAATGGTTTATAGAAGTGTGTCTACATTTTCCACACGCATTTTTGGCACTCACTATGGGGAAAGAACCAAGCTTTTAGCTCCATTTTCTTGCTTGCATTTTAGTTGCATTCTCATTTCTATTTTTTTACAAAAATTTATTGGATGTAATCAAGTGGTTTTGTAGGGTTTTAACTTTGGTTTTAAGGCTAACCCTTGTGTAGATTCTTTTGAAGGCCAAAACCCTATTTGATCATATCTCTTAAACTATTTGGAGTTCATATCTGAATTTTTTTTGTAGATTGGGGATGCATCTAACATGTCTCTATCCAATTTACAAATCATGTGGGCTTGATTTGCATTAGTTATAATTTTTTCATTATTATTCATAAAAAATTGTTTCTGGTCAAAAATTAGCAAACTTTTTGGAAAAAAATCATTTTTCGGAAGGTCTTTGAATTCTACAGGGGGTTTTTTCTTTGTGTTTTGAATTTGGAAATCATATTAGGGCTCAATAACTCAATTTGAAAACACTAGTATGTTTTGACAAAATGAGTCCCTAGGGAACAAATGAAGTGATATGGCTAAATTTCTTACATTTTTGAAAATCTCTCTAGTTTTTAGCAGGGGTCTTTTCTTTACATATTCAGTTTTAGGGCCAAAATCTTAGCATACAAACCCAATCTTGATGACTAGGTCAAAAATCAAAAATCAAAATAAAAGGCATTTTAGTGGTTAGCTTGCACTTTATTTACACACAAAGTTCAATGCATGAAATGAGTTGTCATTTTGTATGGAATAACTTATTCCAATATTTTTTAATTTTAATTTTCCTATTTCGTCGTGATTTTATGCACTTGGTTGAAGTTTGTGGAGGTAACTTGGAGGTCTAAGGAGCAAAAAATGGCAAAAAAAACTTGGAAAGCATGAAATCAAGGTGCACACATTCCAAACCTTCTCATTTGAATTGTAAAAAGTGTTCATTGTCTTATTTTTCATTGTAAAATAATTTCCTTATTTTTTTTAATTGGTTGGTGTGTCTTCCCAACATTGAAAATAAAGGGCTTAAAATGAATCATTCACATTTGGATTTGGGGTTAAAATAAACCCCTTTTATCTTTTAATCCTTGAGGTTTTCTTATGGATGTTTTCTTCTTGCATCCCTGTTAAGGAGTTTGAGGGGAACATAAATAAGGGATCTTGATTTATTTATTTTTTAGGGGTTCTTCCTAGAGAAGTGATCGCTCTAGGGGATGAACTCAACTCCCATGTTCTAGCGTGAATCTAAAGATAGGCCTCTTGGAAGTAGCAATATTGTCAATCTTGGCTAAGCCCCAAAGAACTTTATACCTTCATTTCCCAAAGGTATAAAGTTCTTTTGAGCTTAGCCAAGATTAACAATATTGCTACTTCAAGGAGGATTGTCTTTAGATTCAAGCCATGCTATTTATACTATGTTGGTACACAAGAATTGAGGTCATCCCCTAGAGTGATCACTTCTATAGGTAGGCCCTCTAAAAAAATCAAGATCCCTTATTTATGTTCCCCTCAAACTCCTTAATAAGGATTCAAGAAGAAAACATCAATAAGAAAACCTTGGGGATTAAAAGACAAAAGGGGTTTACTTTAAGCTCAAATTCAAATGTGAATGGTTGATTTTAAGCCCTTTTTTTAATGTTGGGAAGCCACACCAAAAAATTTGACAAAAGCAAGAAATTATTTTACAATGAAAAAGAAGATAGTGATCACTTTTTACAATTCAAATGAGAAGGTTTGAAATGTGTGCACCTTGATTTCACGCTTTCTAATTTTTTCTATTTTTTGCTCTTTAGACCTCCAAGTTACCTTCACAAACTTCAATCAAGTGCATAAAATCATAAAGAAATAAGAAAATTCAAATTTAAAAATTTAAAAATTTAAAAAAAAAACATTGAACTAAGTTATTCCATACAAAATGACAACTCATTTCATGCATTGAATCTTGTGCAAATAAAGTGCAAGCAAACAGCTAAAATGTTTTTTATTTTTTATTTTTGACCTAGTCAACAAGATTGGGTTTGTATGCTATGATTTTGGCCCTAAAACTAAAAATGTAAAGAAGAGACCCCTACTAAAAACTAGAGATATTTTCAAAAATATTATAAATTTAGCCATATCTCTTCATTTGTGGCCTAGGGACTCATTTTTCAAAATAGACCAATTTTTTTCAAATTGAGTTATTGAGCCATAATATGATTTCCAAATTCAAAATGCAAAGAAAACACCCCCTATATAATTTAAAGACCTTTCTAAAGATGTTTTTTTTTTAAAGCATCACTAGTTTGTGACCATAAATGATTTTTTATTAAAAGAATAAAGAAAAAATTATAACTAATGCAAATCAACCCCAAATGATCTACAAATTGTATTGAACATTTTGATGCATCCATAACCTGCAAAACAAAAATCAGATCCAAACTCCAAATGATTTAAGAGATATAATCAAATATTTAAAACCCTAGGGTTTTGGCCTTCAAATGAATCTGCACAAGATTGAGCCATGAAAATCAAAGAAAGAACCCTACAAAACCACTTGATTAGATCTAATAAATTATTGTAAAAATTAGAAAAGAGAAGGCAACTAAAATTTAAGAAAGAAAATGGAGCTAAAAACTTGGTTCTAGCCCCATGGTGGACATGAAAACCTTATAAACCATATAAACTTGATTAGTTCTTATCAAACATATATATCGCTTGATCCTTGTTCTTGTTCTAGGGTAGGATCTTTGCTCAATTTTCTCAATTTTCTTAGTTCCCAATTGGCTTTTCTTAGTCTTTGCTCAGTCTTTGACTTGGTTTGTCTAGTCTTTCTTAGTCTTTGATCATTGCTTAGTCCTTGCTCAGTTTTCTCAATTCTTGCACTTTTTTCTTAGTCCTTTCTTAGTCCTTGATTTATCTTTTCTTAGACCTCTTTTGTTAGCCACTTGTTCCATTCTAGAGCAAGATCTTTCTTTTTTTATTTGACATCATCATTCTTTGACGTAATGTGTTCCCAGATGAATCACACATTAGTCAAAGAGGGGCAAATGTAATTAGCCAAAAATGGTCCAGTAAATTATAAGACCCCTTTTTCTCTTTTAATTGTATTCTAATGCTATACCATAAATCATTTATCTTGATCAAAACTATTTATTTGATTATAACCTATGGTTTGTCCACTTTATCCAAAGTCTCTTATTTAATTTAATGAACTTGCTCCCTTTTAATTAAATAAAAAGTCTCACTTCCCACTTATCCTAAGTATGCACACATAAAGTATTATTTCTATTTTAAAAATAAAATAAAAAGACATTTTTGTCTACACATGAATGCACAACTTTCTATGTGAGAGGAATCTTTTATTTTTAAATAACTTTAATTATCCTCCACACATTTTAAACCCTCTCAAAAGTCAACTATTGATTTTGATTGGTGGATATCCTTGTGCACATGGATCACTCAAGATGCATTCTCCCCCCTTGATTATGCCTCTTGTTGTGCCTCTCCCATTCAATTTATGTAAGTCATCCTGATGGGTGCAACCTTGATCCTCTTTCTTTGTGAATAACTAGGTTATGACCCGTGAGTGGTCAACACTCTTGGGGTGATTTGACTATTGTTATTGTATCAATTGGATTTATTATTCTTATGGCTAATTTATGAGATTATGATGCACTAGATGGGTTCATTGAGGTTTGTGCCAGTGGTTACCTAGATTGATTTTCTATCATGATGTTGTTCTATGATTACCCGAAGAGATGAATAGTGGTTGCATTATGTTTTATTTGTTTTTATGTATTTGACTAAGTTCTTGCAGTAGTGTTTACTCATGTGTTTGACCATGTTGACTTAAATATGCATAGTGTCATTTAAGTTGTTGAACAACTATTATTAATTCTATTATTAAATGTTTAAATAATTAGAATGAATTGTCCATGTTTGGATTCATTGGTTATAGAACTACGGATAAGTACCTTTCTCATTTCAATAATTTATGAAAAATGGACTATTTAAATGATTATGTAAATGAAATTAATTAGATGCTTTAATGACATGATTTCGTGTAATTGTTGCTTTGGCCATTTTTATTGTGCATTTACACTTGATTGTGTTTATCTGACAATGGCACATGGAGTTAGTGATTAGACCTTTCATGTCAAGCCAATATCATCCCTATATGGTTAATGTATCTTTTATTGTGATTTTAATCCTCCAATAATTGGTAAATTTGGATTCATAATGAATTATGTGATTAGACCCATGAGTGTGTCTATTCATTTAGGATTCCACAATGGTCATAGAAAAGATTAAATTAAATGTTGTTTAATGAATTGAAGGGTTTAATTATTTGATTTAATCTTTGTTTTATTGTCGCCTAATTTGTCATAGTTAGATTCCAATTCAATTGGAATCACCTATTTTAATTTGTGTTAAGGGAACCAATTAGAGTATTTAATTAAAATAATTTATTTTACATGTCACTTCACAAAAGTGCATATATCAGCTAAAAGTGAGTTTATTCTCACTTCTCACTTTTGTTATTTGATGGTTTTGGAGAAAATTCCTCCAAACCCTATTGTGAGAAATTGGTGTTTTGGTCATTGTGGGAGTTTGGCCTGGCAAATAGTTTCAAGATTAGTCTAATTGGATTCATGTCGGGATTGCTCTATTATGCTAATGGTTTCATCTAATTCGATGTCCCCACTATTTTATAGTGGTATTTCTCATTTTTCCCTTTTGGTCGGGAGCTATGGCTTTTGGGTTTTATTAGTTTTACTTTGTTTCAACTTCTATTTCATGTTCTTAAATATTAGGGAGTAGAGAACTAGTGTTCCCCTCCATTTTTATACATTCATATCACCTATTCGGATAGGGGTGAGCATTTCTATTTCGTAGGAAATTAGAAATGCAAGTTTAGGCATTGTTATACTGTCATTTTTTATGTGGTTACTTGGAAGTTAAATTTTATTTGATATTCCTTAGTTTGGGACTTTTTAATCAATGGGTTTTTTATTATCATATTCTAAGATGTTTTAGTTTTGGGTATTTTGGCATTGTCTCATTTTTCTTGTCATCGGGGTTTTTGCCCATTTATTTGTTTGGCTTATTTAGAGATTGGATCTTGTATCCCTCACCTTAATGAGTAGGATAGTGGAATCAAAATGATTATAGGACATTCCAAAGTATTTTATCTCTTCATCCAAACTCTTTTTTTGTAGTAGATTTTGCAGACTTGTCTCTTTTGTTGGATTTTTCGGATTGGGAATGTGAGCCTGATTGGTGAATTTTATTGGACCCTTAGTCTTATGACCCTATTCTTGAATTGAGGTTTCAATTTTATTGTTATCCAAGAACTTTAAGTTTTGGGCTTTTTAGTCTTGCCTCAATTTGCATGTTGCCCATATTTTGTTGGGATTTTGGCATTGTCTCCTTGGATAGTGGAAATGGATTGTATTCCATGTTTCCATGCATGTTATGTTTTTATTTCATGGACACTAGGATTCATGTAGAATCCATACTCAAAGATTTAGGCTAGTTGAGTGAGTTCATGATGTATGGTTTTGTTTCATCATTAGGATTCATGTAGAATCCATACTCCCATATATAGCACAGTTGAGTGATATTGTTATACTTGGTATTTTTATTGTTTATCATCCAACCCTTGTTGTTTATGATCTTTGTGTAGTTGGTGTGCCCACACATGAGCAAGTGAGCGTGCACTTGTTAGGTTCTTGTGAACCCTGAACTCCTAGTTGAGTTATGTTCATTGGGGTTGGGTTGGGAACCACATTGACTATGGGCATTTACCATGTGATGAGCATGGGTCTATAAGGTAGACAAGTGGAGGGCTTCCTTCGTAACCCTGGGTCATATTCCTGACAAGGTTGACATGAAGAAGTTTCTAAATAAGTGATAACTAAATGAATAAATGAGTAATAAAACTAAGATAATAAAATTTGAAATACCTATATGGTTCATCCAAGGGTATGTGCCTATATGGTCCATCTGAGGGAAAGTGTTTGTATGGTTCATCTGAGGACATAGTGATGGCCTCCTGAGGGAGAGTTTTCACATGCTATTTAGCTTGGGCTCTATGATGTGTTGCAAAGTGATCTACTCTCCACTAGAGTCCCTACATAGTATACCCATAGAGCATTTGACCAAGACCTATTGTATTCCATTGTCTCATGATCTTGGTTTTAGTAATTTGTAATATTTGACGTGATTGTTATCCATTGATGATTGTGTGTGTTTGTGGTCAGATCATCATTTTCATCAGCATGATAGGAGTGGGCCTACAAGTTACCACATGGTTGGGAGGCATAGCAACCTATACCATTATTGGGGAGTAGTGTATAGAGATGGTCTACTTCTAGTTTGAGGCCGATGTTAGATGTTCACTAGGTACTTCAGTGTATGCAGAGTATGTTTCCTTATGATTTATGCTTTACTTTGGATGCATGGATATCATGTTTAGATGATGTTAGTAAGTTACTTGATGTATTCCTTTAACATGATGTTGTATCGTATTACTAGATGATGTTTCTTACCACTTCTTTAGATTAATGATGTTATTGGTAAATTAGCATGTTGGATGGACTTGTTCTTATATTGTTAATTGATGGTTATTGGTAAGAATGACCTCATAAAATAACTTCAACTATCTTGTTAGAAATTTGAGATTCATGCTTAGGGGTATGTTTAGGGCCTTTGAGGTCTCATGATGCCATTATGGTTGGGCGGAAACAAGCACGGTTGCTTTTAGTTGGGTGGTTCCATTGCTTGTGATTTCCTTCTTGTGATAGTTGATTTATGCACATGTATGTTCATTGTGATGTTTTTTTCTGCATGATTACATTAGATTCTATGGAGTAGATGTTATATTTATTTTATCTCCTTTATGATTTTGAGTGTTTACTCCTCAACTATGGTGGTTCCGGTACTCCCCCATGTGAAAGTTATAACCCTAATTTACCTCTTAAATGGCTAATTGCCCTTATGTTCAAAACTTGGGTCACATTGGTTCAACATGGGGCAATCTTGGAAAAGTATCGCATGACTATAGGGAAAAGTATCATGTGATACTAGAAAGCATTGCATGGCAGTAGCCTAAAGTATCATGCGATACTAGTAAAGTATTTCACAATAATGGTAAAGTATATCATGCAATATTGGAAATTATCACATAGTGGTTGTAGGAAGTATTACATGATACTTGTAAAGTATCTCATGATAGTAGTGAATAGTATCATACAATAATAGAAAAGTATCAAAGAGGTTCTATGCTAAAACCTACTTGGGCAAACAACAGGTATTTTTGGACTTGTCAGATGTGTTTCAAAAGGTGTTTTGGATACCCTATTAGGTTGTGCACCTTCTTAGGTCTTGATAATTCAAAGATTAAGTATTTCTTATTTGTTTAACTTTCTTAGTTGGTTAATAAATGCATTGGTAAGTAGTGATGCTTGGAGATTGTTGGTTGCTTGGATTGTTTGCTCTAGTCTTTTGTTGTGATCTTTTGATCGAATACATATTGATGTTGTTTGAATCCATGCTTCATACTTTTAAAAAAAGTATTAGATTTTATTTATCCTTGTTCCAAGGATCTCCAAGCATGGCATTACACCTCTTTTGCCTATTAATCTCTACCTTCCATTTTTCTTTAAAAAGGAGGTTCTCTCCCTATTCTTGCATAAGGGTTAAGGAGTTGTAGCTATTGTCACACTCTTGGTTTAAAACCTTGGTACCTTTGAGTCTCATTGTATTTTTGGTTGGATAACTCTTTGTTGATAAATGAATCATCTGGTCCCAACCAAATAGGATCAAGTTTCCCATGTTTAACTTTATCCTCCAGTCTAGCATTCCATAGCAGCATCAAGTCATTTGGCTCAAATTTCTTATTTGTGGATTTCTTATCATATAGATATTTCATTTTCAACTACAATTTGGTGTTCTTGGTTGATGCTTCCCTCCTAGTTTCATCCAAATCCAAGATATCATTCAATTTTTCTTGTTAATCATTAGTTATATCTTCATCATTCTATTGGATGAATTTTTGCATCCCAATGAGATTATTTTGAAGTAACCTAGCATGTATGCTATACACAAAATCAAAAGGTGCTACACCTATAGCCTTCTTCATCATTACCCGGTCTCCCCATAATGGTAAAGGAAACTTAGAATCCCAAGCCTTTTTATCGTCATCCACAATCATTTTTATAATCTTCAAATCATTCTTATTACTATATTATGTCTATCTATTTCCCTAAGGATGGTATGGGGAATATGTAGACCTATTTATTCTATACTTATCATGAAATTGGATGTATTCCTCTTACCTAAAGAACATAGCATTATAAGTCACAATTTTTTTAGGTCATCTAAACCTAATGATGATAATATTCAAAATGAAATTATTTACCATATTTTTGGTTGATCTTCTAGTTGTAATAGCCTCCACCCACTTTGTGAAATAATTTGTTGCTACTAAGATCGAATAATGACCACCACTAAATCTATTTGCAATCTCACCTATGAAATATATCCCCATTGTTGGAAAGGTGCTTGCACCTCTACTAGTTTCAAAGGTAAGTTACCAAAAATTGGTTTACCTGTAAATCTTTGGCAAGGGTCACATCTTTTCACCAATGCATGTGCATCTCTAAACAAGGTTGGCCACCAAAATCCAACCCTTGTTACTTTGTGAGTAGTAGTCTTTGCCATATAAGGACCCCCACATACACTGTTATACATTTCATTCAAGATTCAAATTGAATCTTCTTGATCCATAAAATTTGAAAGAACACCTTATGTATTTCTCCACCACAACTTGCCATTAAGAATAACATATTTTAAATCTTGTAGCTTTAGTGCTCTTTTCTCATTATTGTTCATTTTAGGAGGGGAGCATGTATATTGCAAGTAATGAATAATGTCCTTGTACTAATCATAAGATTTTGTGTCACAAACATATGGCCTATGGTCATCATCTATTTTGTTTATCTAATTTTCATCTAGGTTTCTATTGTGCCATCAATTTTGCCAATCCCTAGCCTTTGACTAGTTTAGTGATTTGAACATCAATGTAGAAATCTTGAATTTGGTTTATCCATATGCATCTTCTCCTTGATACTTCTTGTTGAGAGAATATATCTTTAATAATAGCACTAGGGAAAAATACCACAATTATTGACCCCATCAAATAACATCTGAATTCTTGGACTTATTTTACCAATCCATATGCGTGTTTCTTGTTTATATCATACTTTGATTCAGGAACTTGAAGGGACTTACTAAAAAATTCTATGAGTTGCTCAAAACTTTCTTCATTATTCTAAAGTAATATTGCTACAATTGTATGGAATGAAGCAAAATAAAATATATACATTGGCTTATTGTAGTCAAGAGTCCTCAACACTGGCACATTCTTGATTGCATCCTTAATATTCTAGAATGCAATTGATGGTTCTCCATCCCACTTAACCTCTTCTCCCTTCTTGAGAATTTTTTATATGGGCCTACTAATCACTAAAAAAAAATTCTCAAACCTCCTCAAAAAATTTACTTATCCAAAG
The DNA here is from genome assembly GCA_028749045.1 of Cupressus sempervirens. Taxonomy (NCBI): domain Eukaryota; kingdom Viridiplantae; phylum Streptophyta; class Pinopsida; order Cupressales; family Cupressaceae; genus Cupressus; species Cupressus sempervirens. Next base: position 709,668,851 of record CM053789.1, on the reverse strand, counting down.
AATGATTGGATACCCTTTACATTTTTGGGTCTAGGAATTTTTTCTATTGCACCAACCCTCTATGGGTTGATCCTAACACCTTCCATAGATACCATATGACCCAATAATTTACCTTCTATCACTCAAAATACACATTTTTCTAGGTTGAGGGAAACACCATATTCCAAGGCTCTTACAAAGATATTCTCAAGGTGTTTGCAGCGATCTTCTTCCTTCTTTGAACAAGTGGTAAGATCATCTTGATATACCACCATGAACTTATCTATGAAGTCAATAGAGGCTACATATCCCTTTGAAAAGTTTCTCCAACATTAGTAAGTCCAAATTGAATCCTTACATACAAATAGGTACACCATGGTGTAGTAAAAGTTGTCTTATATTGTTCAACTTCATCAACCAATATCTAGTTATAGCCAGAAAACTCATCCATTAGAGACATTAACTCAAAACTTGTTAACCTTTGTAATATGGTTTCTATGTTGGGTAATCCATAATTGTCCTTTAATAATGAAATATTTAGGTTCCTAAGTTCAACACTGAGACTGATATCCCCATTTTTCTTACTTATAGATACCATATATGAAACCCATGTAGGATGCCTGATTGGTTTTATGATAGCACCATCTCTAAGATGCATTAGTTCTTCTTCAATATTAGGGTCCAAGGTAGGGTTTATTGGTCTTTTCTTTTATCTAAATGGCTTAGCATTTTCTTTGAGAGGAATTACATGTTTGAAGAGATCTTCCCTATATGCTTTTAAATCATCATATGACCATGCAAGACATGCCAATATTTCCTTAATAGCTCAATCATTTATTTTCTTATAGAAGAAGATAATTTATTACCTATATTTACCTTCTTAGGGGCCTCATTAGTTCCCAAATTTATCTCCTTTAGCTCCTCTCATTTCTTATCCTTTATATTTAGTTGCACCATATCTTGGTTATCAAAAATGTTTTGTAGTACAACGAAACCTTTAGGCACTTTGTTTGTCTTAAGTTGTATTAACTCATTCCCAAAAAGGTGTCCTTCTCATCTACAGTCTCCACAAGTGCACTACAATCTAATTCTTGGCCATGATATTTATCTTTACAATTCAAAATTTTTTAAATATTTGAATCATCCTCAAGCACCTGCCAACTTTCAACATTATATGGGATTGAAGGCCTAATTTGCACCTCAACCTTGGATACTCCTGCAAAAGATATATCATCAAACTTCATAGACACATTTTCCAAAAGGTCTACCATTTTATTATTTGTCCTATCTATCCATGTAATGCCAAAGGCATCAAAAGGTTCAATCTCATCCCAAACTGCATTCATGTATTTCTTTAACCTTTTATTCTTTGATACATATGACATCTTGATTTGTAACACTACTAACTCTAAGTCCTCCCAATCACATGTAAAAATTTAATGCCATGTTTTGCAGCCAATTTCAAGCCTAAGAGATATGCTTCATATTCTTCAATGTTGTTTTTACATGTGAAATCTAGAGTAAAAGAGAAAGTAAAGGTTTTCTTTTCAAGTTAAATCAATACTACCCCAACACTAGCTCCTTCCTTAGAATTTTCACCATCAAAATACATATTCCACAAGTCTCCTCTCTTAGAGATATTCTTGGCTTCTTGTGTTATAGGTGCAAGTGTTCTTTCCTTTTCCAAGAAATTGACTTCTCCCCTTAAAGCATTTATGTCTATATCTAAACAACATGTTGCATCATTGTCTATGCTCTCCTTAATCATATGTATAACCCTTGGTTCTTTGTCTACTTTCACACCTTTGTCTCTAATGTGAAAAGTGGCAAATGATAGATCAGATTGTAGGCTACCTCCCATAGTAGCACTCCACTTTCTAAATAACAACATTCCATATTGAGGAGGCACGTCTACTAAAAATATACTCATGGTAAGATCACCTTCAAATATGCAACTAGCTTATATGGTAATGCACTAATAGTCCCTATGGTACTTCCCTAGAATCAAGGGCACAACATCTTCCCTTTTTGTATCAAATTTTAAGCATAGGGATTCCATTACCTTGAAAGGAATGATAGTATTTGAAGCAACTGAGTCAATCATACAGCTCTCCATTACCTTCCCATTTATAATAAGGCTTAAAAAAAATGGGTCAATGTTTTCAATATATGCACCAACAAAGCTATCAAGATGCATTGGAGGAATCTGAGATACTACCCCTTCATCCTCCTTTGTCTATTGTAACACTTCTACTCTTCCTCTTAGAAGCTTTGTATCCTCAATGAAATCAACTCTTTTCAATGGCTCATAACCATGCCAAGGCTTTATTTTTATGCTCTTTTATCCTAAACATCTCAGATAAAGGAACATTTATAGTAATTTTCAAAAGAATGGATAACATATCTATAGGATTATAAGGGGGAATCTCAACAAGCATACCTTTATCTTCCATTGGTTGAACTATAGCATTCTCCACTTGTTTGTTGATCTTCACCTCAAGTATTTTCACTACTGGAGTCTCTTTCTTCTTCTCACCATTCTGATTCATTGTGACCTTCTTGGGTTCCCATATTTTTTCCTTTACATACTTAAATTTTATCACCAATGGATCCTTGGCTTTATTTACATCAAAAATCTTATGAGTGATATCCTTGATAAATATCTAGATGGTTTTCCACTTGTAAGTACATTACACTTGAGTCACCATGTATGTTGTGATTCTATCAACTACCTCCTTTTATGGATTTCTCAAACTTATGTGGCTTACATTAGATACCATGTTACATGCTTCATCATCCATCTCTTTCTCATTGCCAAAAAATAATTGTTAATGGAATGTCTCATAACTATATATTTTCATGTTCACATCTAAATCTAGTTCTTCCCAAATAGATATATCATCACCTCCATAATAGGAACTTGATAAATTATATGCTAAATAGTCTAAGTTTTCTTAATTAACACCTTCTTCTAATTCAATTTCTTGAGATACAACAATTGACTAAGCCACTACACAATACTCACAATTGTGTGGAGATTGACAAGAAAGGAACATCTTTTGCAATATTCATAGAGTTTCTCTAAAATAGATATAGTGTAACTTTCTCATTTCTACCCTTTGAAGTGTTAGTAATAGACTTACCATATTTCCATTCACTATTGTAAGGGAAATCATGCAATTGATTCTATCTATTGTAATTCTTACCAAATTTTGGTCAATCGCTCGTAGTCCCTTTATTAGTATTGCTAATAGTAGGTTTCAAATCCTTTAGTATAAAAAAGACTTTATCCATCTTGTCTTACTCTAAATTTATTTTCCAGCAAGATCATTTTTTTTGTTACCTCAAGAACTAAACAACTTAGGATCATCCCTTCTCATTTTTTTTGGGGATCTTCTATTATTCTCAATATTTACTATAATTTCAAAATAGTCCCTCAATGTCTTGGGGTCTTTATCTCTTAGGATGTATGTCATTTTTCTATTAAATGCATTAAAATAGGTTGTAAGGCACACATTTTCATCCAACTTCATGACTTAGAAAAGTTTGTACATCCCCTTTTGAAACCTGACATTAAAATCAAAGGTAGACTCATTCTTATTCCTCTTGATATAATTGAACTCATTCAACATAAAACCAACATTAGTATTGTCTCCATATTGTTCCTTGAATTATTTCTCAAGATCATCACACCAACTAACACTATCATTAGGGAGTCTTCTAAATCAATCTCTAGTGTCTTCTATAAGGGAGTGTACAAAAAACTTCATGGCTATATCTTCATGTTCAACTTTGTTATCATTTGGCATGTCAAAGAAATTTCTAAGGTTTTATTCTCCACTAATGAGATTGCTATCAAAACAATTTGTGGCCTTACCTCTTAATTCATTAGGAATAGGGTTAGGATATCCTAGAATCCCTAAAATACTTATTTGTTTATATATTTCTAAATATAAAAGTCTTCTTTGAAAATCTAAGCTACCACTTGCACTTGGTCCAATAGTATTGGCCATTGTTCCTAAGTTATAATTCACTTGTTGTCCAAAAATTTTTGTAGTAGAGGAAACCATATGACATACTTGGGAAGTACAAAAATTACTTGTTAATGACCACAAGAAACACTAGAAGACATGCCTTGAGAAGATGCAATTGGTCCAACAACAAAGCAAGAATATAATTTAAGGAACTAGATATATATTCTCATCTCTACAACCTTACCCTCATTTTCAGCCTTTTCCAATTCTTTGTCTAAAAAATCTCTTTTTTTATATCTCTCTATAATTCTAAATCAATTTTGGACATAGCTAGAGTACTCATTAAAGATTTTGTTCGTTCATTGATATGTATACCAACCATTTTTTGCTTGTCTTTTTTTATAACTTTAGCCACAAGTTTTGCCACACTTTCCTCAACCCTAGAATCATCTAAAGGTTTATAAGGGTGAATCTAGCTTAAGATAGGTCCCTCATTCTCCTAAAAATTTTCTTCCTCTTCTTGACACTTAGATCTCAATGCTCCAAGATCACCAAATAGGTTTGTTATTAATGATGTAGATTTTTCTTCCAACCTTTTGTTTTTCTCTTTCAATAATTTCATTCTCTTCAGTAGGTTTTCTCTTTATATGAGAGAATTTATGGTTATATTTTATTTTTCCTTCTCAAAACATATATGTTTGGCATATTCTTAGATGCTACTTTCCTTCTAAGAACATCCAAATCAATGAATGGATCATTAGGCTTAATGGTGGTAACTTTTGACTCTCTAGTATCATCGAGATCTATAAGATTTCTTTTAATAAAAGGTATCTATTTTAGATGAAAATGTTCAAGATGAGACCCACTAGGCTAAGTTCTCTTTGATCTTTCAAATTGATCTAATCCTTTAGAACCACTCTACCTGAAGGCAACATCTCTAGTAGGTGAAACCATTTTATCCTGGTATATCCTTTTCTCCTGAAAAGGGGTTTTGAAAAGTCCATCCAAGAACCCAATATTCTTAGATCTTGAACTTGAGGATGAGAGCTCCTTCTCTTCTATAGGTTGATACTAAGTACTACTTGCAACATTATCCCTAGGTCTCTAGGAATGAATAGACTCTCCTTTTCTCTTATGCTAGATCTATCTACCACCTTGTGTTAATTATGTTTGTAGTCAGATCTTGAGAGGTGCTCTTGTGTAGGCCCTTCTATTTTTTCTCTTCTCAACCATTTTATTAAAATATGAACCAGATATTTGTTAGGATGTTAGAAATATGGAATACAAAGAGGGGTGGTGAATCAGTATTCTAAAAAATTTGGCCCAAAATAGGATATTATTGATTGCCTTATAACTTGCATATGAAAGGAAACTAATTATGTTGAAGTTCAATAAACATAACCATGCAATAAGATAATTCATAACACCATATTATGTTAACTAGGGAAACCTTGGCGAAGGTAAAACCTTGATGGGGATGGTATCCACAAAATGATCCACTAATCAAAAGTATCTGGTTAAAGATACTGGCCCTGTTAGGAGTATATTACATGCATATAGTGTCTCAGTCCTTGTTAGAGAAATTAGGCCTTGTTAGAAGCCTCAACCTTGTTAGGATTTGTTATGTACAAATACAAAATGTATTCAAGAAGAGCCCACTTCTCAAACATGCAATATATAATGTAATTCCTTGATACAAAACATAGAGACAAAAACCTCTTGCTTGTTGTTGATATCTTCAATATCTGATATAACTTTCACTGCTCTTCACAAAACTCAAAATCCTCTAATCATACATTAAAATTCACATATCATATAGTTCACACATTGTACACTTAACTGGGCATTTACAAACTTTCTTTTATACCTTTGCAACTCTCAAAATTCTATACATTCAGCCTTCAAGCTTTCACAGGCTTGACAAAATATGTTATTATAACTTTTTGTCTTAGGGTTAACATCTAGGATCTTGTCCCTAATTAATTAAGTAGTTATTTTGTAAAAAAAATAATTATGTAATCCTTAACTATCCATTTCCTATCATGCTCTATTCTGTTTGTATACTAACGTAGCTGGTAAAAATTGTTATATCTTCTTTCATATAGACTATACTAACTCACACACTTGAACACGTCATCCTAACACTCTATCCTATCTGTACCTAACTATGCACATTCCAATAGTATATTTGTCAACTACACATGCCAAAATTGTATCTACTCTATCAGACAAACTAACTAATACTTAGAATATTTTCTAAGTATGAATGCCATAACGTGGTCTTCAAGGTCTGCCTTCTTCATACTAAAGATGTGTTTTCATAAATTACAACATTCAATATCTACCTTAGCCAAAATTCCAACAATCTCCACCTTTGGCACTAATGGGAAAATTGGCTAAGTCCCAAAAACTTTTAGCATCAAAACTTTTAAAAATTAGAATTATCAAAAATTTCAAAATTCAAAACTTGTGCATCATTATTTTTAACCATCCTTCATTATTTCTCCTAATTATATTACATAACTCCCCCTTTGAGTAGTTTAGATTGTTACATTACTCCCCCTATCATATACCTTAATTCTTTCTTACACAGATATACCTATATATAATTTTCCTTATCTCTCCCCCTTTGACATCAATGATAAAGGTGTCAAAACTTATATACAGTTCAAAATTTGGATCTATACCTCTGCATTAGGTAGATAGTTGTGTCATACAATCATTAAAACTTGTCTTTAGACTCTTCAAGTTCTTCTCCCATGAATCTCTAACTCCTTCAAATATGCTAAGGGCACAAAGTCCATAGGATGAAATTTCAACTACATTTGGGTTTGAATAGACAAATTTCTCAAAATATGTTTTTGCCTTAAGACATTCCTCTACTTGTCATTCCAGATTTTCTATCTTCAAAGATAGTTTTTCTCTGAGAAGTGAAAACCTCTAAGAAATTCTCTCTTTATTCATCTCAATAAGACTTATTTCATCATAAGTCTTTCCAATATTAGCCTCAATATCTTCCATCTTCTGATCAAGTTGTTGAAGCTTATTTACTGGTACTTGGAGTTCTTTGTGCCTCTCTTTTAGTTCTTCATCACTATCTTTAGTGAACTTAAATGATAATGTACACTTTGCATACAGTGCCTTGCCTTCATGTTTACATCTTCTCAATTCCTTGATACATGCATCAAGAGCTCCCAAACCATTTATGATATTTTGAAAAACACTATCAAATATGTGTGCATCATGTTTGACATGTGCTTGAATGGTTGTAATATTAGATAAACTTATGAATTTTGCATCAACATCTTGTACTACAGCTTTTTCTCTATCTTGCAAATCTGACTTTGTCATCTCCATACTAAAATTTTTCTATAGTCTCTATGTCACTTCCATTAGTAAAATTTGTAGACCTTTCACTTTTCTATTCTTTTGTATTATTTTACTAAGTGATGAGATCAACTTATTTTTATCATCATCATCTGATCTTGTAAGAGATGCTAGTGTAAGGAGAGTCTTAGAAAAACTAGGTGCACTTGTCTTCGTCTTCTCTTCTTTTTCCTTCTTCTTCTTTTCTTCATCCTCATTTTTTTTCTTCTCTTCTTTTTCCTTCTTCTTCTTTTCTTCATCCTCATTTTTTTTCTTCTCTTCTTCCTCTTTCCTAATTTTCTCTTCTTCTTTTTTCTTTTGTTTCTCTTCTACTTTCTTCCTTTCCTCTTCAATTTTCTTCTTTTCTTCCTCCATTATCTTGTGTTCTTCCTCCTTTTTCTTTCTGTCCTCTTTAATATTTTTCTTCGTCTCATGTTCTTCAAGTTTCTTTTTCTTTTCTACTTCTAATACTTCTTCCTCTTTCTTCCTCTTCTTATCTTATGCTTCTTTCTTCTTCTTCTCTTTTTCTTCCTTCTTTTTCTTGTTTTCCTCTTCCCTTAGCTTACCCAATTGCCAACATTGGTGTCATAGTATTTGAATGGATCTTCTAAAGTATATAGAGTGATCCTTGTACTTTCTACTTGCATGGTATCAGCACCAATAGATACTTGCAGAGTTGATTCTAACATTGTTGTTGTTGTCGTTGCTACCCCATGTTCTTAGTTTGATGTGGAGGTCATAAAATTTAAATTTGGATTTCTCTATTTCTTTGTTCACCTCCTCATAATTACCATCCATTAAAAAAATTGCTCTACTTTTATTTCTTAGCAAGGGTTCAATGTCCTTCACTATTATTTCCATATCATCATCACTTTTCAACTCAGACAGTTTCCTAATTTGACTCTCTCTTATTCTTCTATCCTCATTTGCATCTCTTCTTCTTCTATTAATCAATCTATTATACAAATTTTTTGGTATTTTCTTCTCAATATCTTCAAATTTCTTATTTGTTAGAATCATATGCCTAACTATGACATTCTCCAATTGTAATTCATCCATCTTATTATAATGATCATAAAACTTATTCAATTGAATAAAATTGCTATTATTGATAATTTGAACCTTTGAATTTTCAACCTTTGGCTTCCATGTTTTTCTTAAATGAAGTTTCGTCACATCTATCTCTACTTTTTTGACTAGTTTTTCCTCTATTTATTCTTCTTCATCTAATTCATCTAATTCAATCATCTGTAAAGTGTTTCTTCTCTTGTCAAGTCCACTAGCCATCTACTTTGTTCTCTTCTTTGATTCAACTTGTCCATGCTTTACCTCTCTCAACCTTGTTTATCACCTAGTGTTGTTAGGGTTTACTAACTCACCTTTCTCCTTTTGCACTGGTAAAACAACTATAGGTTGTATCTATGAAATTGTGGCATATGGTATGGTTGATGTTGTTATTTGTGGTTCAGCAACTATTATTCCTTCAAATGTTCCTCCCACTACTTGTGGTTGCACATACATGATTCCTTCTTCACCAATTTACCTCATTCCAGTAATAGTTTATCTTACTATTGCTACTTCTTTTGCTATCATATTTCCTTCCTACATGATTTTCTTCATTGTGGCCACAACCTTTTTCTTTGATGATTTCTCGAGCTAAGCTTGAGATGTCACTTGCATTATCTCTCCATAGGTTCCAAAACTATTGCATTCTTCATCTCTAGCTAATTTTAGGATTACTTCCACATATCATTCTACTTGTTCCCCAGAAACTTCAAAACCAAGTGGTTCAACATAGGTCATTCTTAGTTCAACTTGTTCTATGTGTATGCACCCTAAAATGGTCGCCTAGACTATGGGCCCCTATTCTTCAATTTATCAAATAACTGAATCAATTTATCAATTTCCTAAATCAATGCCTTACAATATTTTCAATTCAAATCAATTTTCTTGATCCAATCATAATTAATTCAATTATTTCAATATTCCTAAGGTTTGATCATTTCATCAATATTTTATTTTTTGATAGGTAACATTGTGATTTTGTATTAATATTAAAAAGAGGAATTACAAATATTGTCATATGCATATTTTGCCCAAAGTCCTGACAAACATATAACTACCCAAACCCAAGGCCATACATATTCATTAGGAAAAAAATATTGGGCATTAACACCCTACCACAAACACTAGCTGCTTAAACCCACTTAAACACCAAAAATGAAAATCAGGTGCCCAAAGAGATGCCATTGTCCACCGCCACCAATGACTTGTAGGAAGTCTTTAAACCAATGGGCCACCTCCTCCCATGTGAAGATTGGAGTGGAATGATCATCTAGTATAGATCTTAGCCTTGGCATCCCAGGTGGAATGGCATCTTTGTGATGCTTGTTGCTACTTGCTCCTACCTCTTCTATCAAGGAAACATCCACCCACATGCTTTTAACTGTGGATTCACCCCCTTCCTTTTGAATCTTCCTCACAAGTTGATGTCACAAGGATTGTCCTAGATCTAGAACACTGTTTTGGAGTATTGCCTTCTTGAATCTACACTTATCATTAGTAAACACCCAAATCTTCACCTGCAGGAATTCCACTACCTTCCTCCATCCTTTCTTTGCCTTGGGGACATGCAGCCCTTTTGGGCTTGTCAAAGATCAAATGACCAAGGGTTGAACAGCACTCTCCCCATCTCTAATCAATTGCCATAGCTCTTGTCCCATCTCTAAGCCCACACCCCAACACAATGTGTTCCATAATCTCTTCCAACCCTAGTAGCCACTGTGGGTTGACACAAGCTACCACAACCTAACATACTTCCTCCTTGGATTCACCCACCATCAGTGCCAATGCCACAAAAAGTGAAGTCGCATCTAGATTTGAGCATCATTTCCAATGAGCATCCAAGTACTCCACACTAAACACTTGTTGTATGCCCTCCACAAATTTTGGATCATTGAACATGAAAATGTTCTTCAAGTGCTAGACTGTAATCTTTCCTTCATAAGTTTGCATCTGGATATCTGATCCCAGCACAGAATTTGCCTCCATTTTTGTCTCCCATGTTTAAAACTTTGTGGATTTCCCTATCTTTCCTCCTTAAATTCACTTGCTTTGAATAATTTGGAAACAAGTATACATCGCGGTGCCAATAAATAATATCAAACTCTGACATGCATTGGAGATTGTGATATCATGAATATCATAAATTGATTAATACCATCGAGGGGTGGAATCACGATGAAAGTTATACTCCCTAAATGATTAGAAAGAACATTGTTTTATTTGGCATCTTCATGATAACTCCTCTCTTTAGTCTAAAGTGAGAAGTCTAAGGTCTTCATATATTTTATTCTGAATCCCCTCAGCTACATTTGCACCCATATTGGCTAGCTTATCTGCCACCCTATTTGCTTGTTGATAAATATGGGAAACCTTAAAATCTTCAAAATCCATTAATAGTCCTCGAGTCTGTTGAATGTGTTTGTCGAGTTGCCATGCTTCCAGCTTCCCTTTCTTTATTCTATTAATTATTATCTCTGGGTCCCCTTCAAGATGGACTCTTCAAATACCCAATTTAGCTCCTAATACTAAATCCTCTTTTGCCACACAATATTCTGTGACATTATTTTTGCTATTTCTCAATCATTTGGCCACAAAATAAAGAGTATTACCCTTATGATCTCTCACTACACAACCACACCCCAAGACCCCTAGATTTCCCCTAGCAGTCTCGTCAAAGTTAATTTAACCCATCCTTCCTCTAGTGGTGTCCAACATACCTTATCCCTTTTCAAATTAGGATTAGCCCTACCAAGCCCATTAATAGGCCTCATCAATAATATTATTTAATTAAAAGAAAACATCTCTTTTAAATAAATAAAATAATCTTATTTATTAATTTAAAGAATCTCCCTTTTAATTAAACAATTTTATCTTATTTAATTAAAATCTCTCTTTTAATTAAATAATTTTATCTTATTTAATTAAAATATCTCTTTTAATTAAATAATTTTATCTTATTTAATTAAAATCTCTCTTTTAATTAAATAATTTTATCTTATTTAATTAAAATCTCTCTTTTAATTAAATAATTTTATCTTATATAATTAAAATCTCTCTTTAAATTAAATAATCTTATCTTATTCAATTAAAATAAAATCCCTCTTTCAATTAAATAAATAAATCCCCTCTTAAAGCTCTCTTTTTGATGAAAAAGGGAAATAAATCAAATAAAATCTTATAAACATTCCTGTTTTTTGCACATCTCTAAGTGGTGGGCTTTTTCCTCTTACTTGCCTTTTTAGGGACTTACCCCACATTGCTCTTGAGGATACATTTCTCCCCACACTTTCCTTTATAAGGATTCCTCACCTCATATTGTTTGGATAGTTTTAGATTTTATTGTTATGTTGTAGGTTTGGAGAGAGAATTTGGAGGAGAGCTTGAGCACTTGAGCTTAGACATTGCAACTTCTCTTTTCGTGTCTTCTTCTCTCATGTGTCTATGGAAATCCATTTATATTACTCTTGTACTTGCATGTTAGATTAGATTTATATTTCATTTCATAGAATAATCTTGCATTTGTATTTCCTTTCATAGATTAGTTTTCTTTCATGTGTTGTTAACATATAGAATAGCTTCCATTTTCATTTGCATGCATATTTGATGATCATGGAGACTAGCACTCTTGCTTTTCCTCTTTGAATCTCTCATTTTATGGTGTATTTTTATGGGCACAAATTAGGTATAAACTGAGGGCCTCCATTATAAACCCTTGTGCTCCATGAATAGAGAGATATGAGTCACCATTTGAGACCTGATTCTTGAACAATCTTGGATATAATAATTCATAGAACTATATCAACATTTTAGCAAATGTTTTTGGTGCCCACTATGGGGAAACCCACCTTTATATGCTGGTTTTGGTTTTTTTTTAAGCTAATCCCTATGTGTAGATTGAATTGAAGCTTAAAACCCTAGGTTTTGAAAGATTTGATCATATCACTTAAACCGCTTGGAGTTCAAATCTAAATTTTTTTTTTGGCAACTTGGGGATGCATTCAAGATGTCTTATTCCAAAAGTCAGAATTTTGTGGGCTATTTTGTCTGAGTTATCATTTTTTCATTGTTTTTCATTAAAAAAATATTTTTGGTCGCAAATCAAAGAATTTTTCAAAAAAAAATACATTTTCAAAATGTTCTTTAAATTATATGTAGGGTTTATTCTTCATGTTTTGAATTTGAAAATTATATTAAGGTTCTATAACTCGATTTTTAAAAACTGGTCTGTTTTGATAAAATAAGTCCCTAGGGCACAAATGAAAAGACCTTTTTAAAATTATAATTTTTGGAAAGCTCTCTATTTTTTAACAATCCTATTTTTTTTATTAGGGTTTGGCATCTAAATTCATGTGATATAGGTCCAATCTTGTTGACTAGGTCAAAAATCAAAACTAGAAAAGGGCATTTAATGATTCGCTTGCACTTATTTTTCACATGGTTCAATGCATGATATGAGTTTTCATTTGGATTATTTATTTGTTATTATGTCTCCTATAAAAAAAATTCAAATCTAACCCTAGGTTTTTCATAAGTTGAGTATAGATTGCATATCTTATTTGCTTGTTTGCTTGTCTTTCTTGGTCGAGAGTTTGTGGCTTGCTTGTGAGGAAAAGCTCAATACAAATAAAAATGAGGTAAAATATACTAAGTGTGTTGCATGGATTACCAGGTGTTATATTTAAAGTTCCATAAAATTTGGTTTCCTTTCATTAAAATAAACCTCTCGCATGTCTTACTTGAGTGATTTCCTACCTTCATAAATCACATTTTAATTTCTACTCTAAAGGAATGAATATAGATTTATTTTCTTGCATATTTGTTACACATAGTAATTAGGCCCTATGAACACTATTTGTGGATCTTGAGAGAGTGGGCTTCAAGCTCTTATTGACAATGGAACCACTTGTAGGTAGGGAAGGTTTTGATCAACTCTAGGTTCAAACATTGTCGAGTCTTTGAAAATTGATAGTATGTTCTCTCTTAAGAGAAATAAAAATCATTGTCAGTAAACAGACTTTATTAAGTTGGTATCATAAATTTAGTGGGTCAACTAATCTATTTTTTGTGTTTTGGTGAGGTGAAGAGGCTAGGGGATTATGTTATGTTCCCTTTGGGAGTATCAAAAACTTGGAACCCTTAAATTTGAATCAAGTCCTCATGTGGTCCATGTTGTGAATCTTCCTTGTTAGAGATCCATAATCATAGTGGACACTCCCTTTATTGGGTAAACCATGTGAATAGACCCTAAGAGGTATTAGCCATTCTTTCCATGGAGCAGAAACTACTATATAAATGTCCTTGTGGAAGAAATATCCACAACTATGATCTCTTTTTGGGCTATCAAATCTCCTCTACAGCTCCTAATTAGATTCTCAAACTGTGTCAAAACCTTGATGCACTGGGATTGGATTTCACCCACTTGAGATTGCAAGAGTTGCAAAGTTTACCATTACTATAAACCATAGTGCAACCAACTTTTTCTTTTTTAAGACTATGTGCATGACTAAAAGACATTTTGAGAACATACACAAGTAGAGTCCTTAGGGAGTAGAATACTACATCACTATTCATGTTCATGTGCAAGCTTACTTTGTCCCTTACTCATTGTTTGAAGACAATAGTTTTCTTGAACTCCTTGATTGTTGTCTTGCATTCCTAATTAATTCTAGAAATCTATTAATGAATCTTGTTGGTCAATTAAAAATAAACAAAAAGTGAGTTCTTGAGTCAAAAACTAACTTTTTAACTTGTTTGATTTCCTATCCTATCAATTTCAGTCTTCCTAAGTCAATTCGGGTCAGATCAGATCACTTACCCCATTGTTAGAAACCTATTTGCACTTTGGATTCTTGCATTTTGACCTCTAGAACTGGAAATCTTTGATTTCATGAGTGACCTTGTTTGGACTTGGTGGGCTAGAAACCATCCTTGTTGAGATGACAAACCTTTGGATACTTTGATAACATGCTTGGAGAGTCTTAGTAAGCTCTTGTCCATTCACTTCCATACAAATTTAGATTCGATCAATATAGCTTGGGTAAATCATCCTCCCGATCCATATGTGTTAGGGTACTCACCCATTCAGTGGGTTTCTTTATGGAAGTGGTTGCTTACACCTCTTGCAAAATTCTATCATATCACCTATTCTTTGAACAAGTGAGAGCTTTTACTATCCAAGTTTGGTACCAACATTTCTTAGGGTCATCCTATCACCTAGTACCTTTTCTCTCATGTCAGTTACAACAAGATATCAAGTAGATCAAGTAAAGTGACCTCAAGTAGTCTTTAACCAATTACCCTTAGTTCAAACTCACCAAAAACATAAAGGAAAAGAACTTGTATTTGATCAATCACCCAGGATCAACTTAGAAGTTTGGTTTGATCCCAAGAGTAGCCTTAGTGAGTTGAGTACACCCTTAGCATCTTATCACTCGGATATGGATATGAGTTATGCAATGACTCAATCAGGAAGGGAAGAAATGGATAAATGCCTTGATGAAATATTTGAAAAACATAGAGATATTATTTTGTTCAATAGTCCCTCCCATGAAAATCAATCAATCTCACACCTTATCTCAACTAGAAATTTGGATGCACACCAAAGGGCAAAAAGAGATAAGAGGCAAGCCTATCAAGAAGAACAATCACAACATGAAGACCAAGATGATGAACCTTATGGCACTAATGTGAATGCATCATACACCAACAAATTGTTTAGAATTAAATACCAAGTTCATTGCTCAAAAAAATTTCAAGATACATGAGTAAAAGACTTAAGAAAATTGAACATGAAAAAAAAGCCTTCTTAGATGAACAAGTTGAAAAGGAAGAGCAATTTAGTCTCCTAGAGTTGGAGAGAAAAAATTTGTTAGAGATAGAAAGGAAAGCATACCAAGAGGAGCAAGATAGACTATTGGCTCAACAACTTAATGATCAATTAAACAACATGTGTATTGGTGGTGGAAACAACTCTCCTCCATCCACCCCTCCTAAGACTCCACAAAGTGGAAGACATTCGAGAACATGTTCACGATCTCCTAGCCCTAGAGGAAGGAGGGGTTCAATACATGATCATTATAGGAGATGAACACCTCTTAGGAATTCAAGAAAATCTTCACAATGTGCTCATCATGATTCACAATATAGGGGCAGTAGCTTGAGTTTTGATCTCAACTCCAAACACTTCATGAAGATACAACAAGAACCACTCTTCTAGCAATATTTTGAGAGATACTTAGAGAAAAATAAAGATAATTTCCTAGAGAGTGTAATCAACAAGGGTGCTAAAGTCCCCTACAACTTTGATGTGGAAAAGAAGATCAAGAAGCAAGGTCCATCTCAAGAAGAAGAGATCAAAAAAATTAAGAGTACGATGGAAAATATGTTGGCGCCCAAGAATGTTAACATGTAAGACTTCCCTAGAAAGGTTCAGATCCCTCAATATGACAAGTATTATGGGAATGGAGATCCACGTGATCATGTGCATCAATTCTATATCATTATTTTTGAGTTCCATCAAGATGATTTTTACCTCATGAGATTGTTCCCAAGGAGTCTTAAAGGTCAAGCAATGGAATAGCTCATCAACATAACTCCCCCTGTTAAGACTTTCAAAGATCTCATCCATAGATTTGTCCAACACTTTGAAGACAACCTTTCAAGATCTATAACCATGTTGGATTTATGCAACTTAAAGAAAAATCAAAGGGAATTCTTTGTCACCTTCTTGGAAAGGTGGAGACAACAATGCTCTCAGTACTCTAGGACCATCCCTAAAAATGAGAAGATTGACATCTTTGTTAGTAACTTGGTTCTCGAAATGTTGTATGAAGTTAGGAAGATGGTTTTTATTCCTTTGACACCATGGTTGAAACCACATGTAGGATTGAGGATATTTTGAAATAACAAGGAATTTTGACCAAACATGGAAACAAAAAAAATAACAGTGGTCAAAATAACAACCCTAATAAGGATAAAGGAAAGAAATCACATTGGAATCAGAACAAACAAGTGGTCAATGATGGAGTTATGGAATCCTCCAAACCCAATGATCAAGATGTTCTCCACTTTTCTAGTGTTATTCAAGCCATGAAACTCAATGCATCTAATCAACAAGAGAACATGCCAAGATACCAAGATAGGCCTAAGAAAGAGAGACGTCAATTTTCAAAATTTGGTGATTCATATAGGGATGTCTTGAAAACACTCATTGCTAATAACCTTGCACATCCTCAAGATCTTGCCAAGCATTATATACCTAATGTTAAGCCACATTGGTGGGATGAGAAAGCCATTTGTAAGTTTCACAATGGCATTGGACATGATATTGAAAACTGTTGGAAACTCAAAAATATTATCCAAGATCTCAATAAGAATGAAAAACTTAAGGTAGATGGATTGAACACCAATGTTGATCATAAGGCATCCAAAGAACCTTTTCCCAAGTATGAGAAGGAGAAGGAGAAACCTCTAAACCTAATAATGGCAAGGCTAAGGTCAATTATACTTATACATATGTAAAGAATACTATCAACATGCTTGAAGTCATTGAAGAAAACTTCAACATAATGAGGTGTATAGATCTATATGGTTATGATTTAGACATAGACTCTTCTCTTATCTTTGATGAAGAACCCATTGTGGTGCTAAAGGGTCCTAACTCTAGAACGTCATCTCAAACCCTCAATGTTGTCACATGAAGTCAAGGTCTCATTATCATTAGAGGACCTAGTTTAGGTCAACCAAGTAAACCAAAGTAAGTGGTATCCAAGAATTTCATCTAAAAACCAACAGTTAATCCTAAGTCAAGCTATAATCTTATCGATCAGTTGCAAAGAACCCTAGCTCAGATTTTGATCTTTGAGCTCTTAGATTTTTCCTCAAGACACAATCAAGTCTTGGAGGATGCTTTGCACACAGTGAATGTCATCAACAACTTAGACGTTGATCAATTCCAAAACATGGTTAACCATATTGCTAGCCCTCATTACCTTACCTTTACAGAGGATGATGATAAATCTTTGAGCCACCCGCCCAATTTCTCTCTTCATATTGAGGTCATGATCCACAAAACTCGTGCTAGGCATGTATTGATAGATAGGGGTGTTGGGCTTAATATTCGTTCCCTGAGTCTTTTTAGGGAGTTGGGTTATTCTGAAAAGTCATAGATACTAGAAAAAAGATCACTATCAAAGCCTATGATAAGGTGTAAAGAAGTTCCAAAGGGTTTTCTATCCATTCATTAGGATTGGCCTTGTTGAAAAAGATTTTTTATTCCATGTGATTGACATTGGTCCCCTTGCATACAATATCTTACTCGATAGACCATGGATTCATGATATGCAAGCATCATCGTCTAGCTATCATCAATGTGTTAAGTTCCCTTACAATGTAATTTAGATTTGTATACCTGAGAATAACACTTTATCTGTTAACTCAATTTTAGTGAGTGCACATGTTCCCCTAAATAGAGAATCAAAAGACTTCGATGCAACCTTAGTTGAATGTAAAGACAAGTCCAAGTCAATAGACCTTGGAATCGGGGGTATCAACTCAACTCCATCGTAGCACTACTAATTTCACCTAGGTCTTATGAAAATCCTTCACAAGAAATGAGACCTTCCTCTTCAGCTATGACTTTATTTGGTACATTTGTCGAGTCTTTAGTACCTATTCAAGATGAGAAAGAAGAGACGGTTGTTAGAGATTGAATTTGTAGAGAAGAGAAATACATGCAAACTGAGAACTTTTCTCACTCTCCTAAGGTTTATCAAAGAGGGTATGCTTTTGTCAAAAAGATGGGCTATCCTAGATATGGCCCTCTTAGTCACATATTGGATGCTAGAGTCGAACCCCTTGATCATGCTCTTTTTGGACACAAGTCTAAGCAAGCAGTTGGCTTAGGATTTGTGAATCACAACAAGAACACTACTCCTATTTTTGATGAGTCAGATTGTGAAGATAAACCAGAATACATACCTAATTTGAAAAATTAGAAAGATATGTTTGAATATTGGGTCCCTTCCACTAATCTCCTTTGGGAAGATTCAAATAGTCCAATCATTCATCAGACAGTTGCAACCTTAAAACAAGATGAATCAGATGTAGAAGATCCTATTAAAGAACGTCAATGAAATAATCTTGTTCATTTGATAGAAAGAGAAGGTGTTACCCTTAATGACATTAGAACTTCCACATCAAGACATCCCAAACTTTCATGGTGTAAACAACCTAGTCGAAGTTCAAAAATAAGTTCATATGAGTATGAGTGGGACTCCTTCTCAAAGCCTCCCAAAGTTAACATGGATGTTGATGTCATCCACAATTATAGTTCCCAAACTAAGGTAGTTGATGAGTTACATGTAGGATTAAAATATTTGAACCCACATGTTACCTTAGTGGATAATTCTTCACTTGTTAGGACAAATCCCAATTTGGGTAACTTAACGAGACACTTGATGGACTCTGACTTTTCGATCACTAGAGATGATATCATTCACATTTACAACCTTTAACTAGTCATTAACTTACCTCTTATTCATCCTAACCTTATTGATTAGCCCCAACTCTATCAAGAACCTGATCTCTTAACATTTCAAAATGATTATGAGATAGCATGTTACTTGAATGCCATTGAACATGTAATATCTTCCACCAGTGAACCAATTGTATCACCTTAAAATGGAAGAACTTCCATGTTAAGAGCATTTAACCCTCTAGGTAAGAGGTGTGGGGTCATGTCAAGTGCCCCGAATAGGTCTTTTCATGGATCTAGTTGTTTTCCCCCTATTCTGCTTCTCTCTCTATTTCTAGCCTCTTTCTAACAACTTTCTCTGTGAAACTAAGGACTTTGAATTTTTGGGTCAAGGATGACCTAAAGGGTTAAGGTTGACCTCGACTTGGACCTAGGTCTATATATGAGCAATGTTAGTATGCTAATAGAAACCAAATTTAAATAAAACTTCTACAAACTAAACAAAATTCATAAACTTCAAGATAGACTAAGATGAGCTCTCAATTGAGAATATGAGCCATTAATGGACTCTCTCAATAAGAAGCTCTCTTGTTGAGTGGATTTGTCTAAATAGATAAGATGTATGCTCAAGCTTATGTTTCAAAAAGGGCTTCAAATGGAGTTGGAATTTGGGTGTGAGTGTATGATTTTGATGTAAAATGGCTTCTTAAAATGGCATTATGACTTTACTTCATGGATTGTGTTGTTTTTTAAAGGGGAAGGATCCAATTTATAGGCAAGAGGCTTGAGGGATTGAGGGCTAAGATGCAAGGATGGGAAAAAACTCATGGAGGGCTCAGATTGCATGAGAAGAGAGCACATGGATTGTGCTTCCTTACAGCCAATCAAGGAGTGACACATGTCACAGCGTGAGAGGATGGAGGAAAGGGGAAGGATGAGTCAACAAAGGAGGCTCAATGGGATAAAATCTTCATAAAGACCCTCATAATGGCTTGTAAGAGAAATAAAAGGGCTTGGAAGAGTCATTTATGGCCTAGTGGGCTTCATAAAGTTTTATGGTTGGGATATTTTGAAGGAGATGAGAGGAATTTTGACTTGGGCTTGATTAGGAAGGTTTTAAGCTTTCTTAGGATTGTACAAATGATTAGAGGATGGATTAGGATGGTTTAGGATTAGCTTAGGGATAGGCAAGTGGATGGCCATTAATGAGGGTGGGTGAAGGAGGAGATATTTGCTAACTTTGGCTTGGGTTAGTAAGTCTTAACCCATGTTTAGAGAATGTGACAAGGTTAGGAGGGGATTAGGATTAGGTTTAAAGACATCTTCTAGAAGAGTCTAGACTTTGGATGAGGATAAAGACTTTCTAGAATAGTCTAGAATTTCCTAGGATGAGGATGAAGACTTTCTAGAAGAGTCTAGAACTTCTTAGGATGAGGATAAATTAGATTTTTAGGAAATAAATAAAGTTTTATTTATTTCAAGGGTTTGGGTTGAGGAGATATTTATTAAAACTTTTTTAATAAACATGAGGATTAATATTTAATCTTAATTAAATATTTTGAGTTGGGATTAGGGGTAGGAAATGATGGGATTAGCCTTTAATCAAAATTAAAGAAGGATTAGAAGATTTTGGAAGAGGTTAGTGGTCTTAAGGAAATTGGCCAAGTTTTGGGCAAAAAATAAATTTTTATTTATTTTGTGTTTTTTGGTCAATTTATTAATTAAATAATTAATAAATAAGGAAATAATGTTTAAATAAGATTTAAACATTTTTGGGAGGGATTCCTTAATTAAATATTTTTAATTAAGATAAAGGGATTTAATGGCATAAACATTAATTAGTTAATTAAATAATTAATTAATTAATAAATGATGATGTCATCAGGAATTTTTCAGAAAATAAAAATACTTTATTTTCTAAAGGTTTTTAGGTGTCTACAAGGTCAAGGACAACCTTGACCCTAACCTAGGCTGTAATGCCCCATCTAAAGATCCTTGGAAACAAGGATGAAATGCTAGTCAGAATAATTTATTTTTTTTAGAAGTATGAATGCACATGACAACATTATACAGGGATCACAAAGATTGCAACGGAAGACTTAACCACCATCCTGGCAACCAACGAATCTCCAAACACCAACACTGACCAAAACAACTGATGACAAAGAACACAAACTAAATTCAAATCAAACACATTTTGAATTCAAAATGTGTCACCAAAGGACTAAAGAATGCCTAGGAGGGTACCCCAAAAAACTCCCAAAAAATTTAGAACAAACCAAAAAGTGCTCGCTGCCCGCTCACACAAGTTTTTGCAAAAACCAGGCGATACTTTAATACAGCGCTGCAAAGTATCGCGTGACATTCCTAAAGAAGGAGGGTGACACTTTCAAGGACTAGGCAATACATCAATTGAAGGCACGTGATACTTTAAGGGTATCGTATGATAGTTCTTATAAGGAGGTGCAATACTAGAAAGTATCATACAATATTTCTCCAAGAGGTGTGTGATATAATCAGGGAACGCACGACAGAACTCCAATGAGTGTGTGACACTTTATTGTATCACACCATGTTGACACATGGTTGCCTAGGAAAGCAAGAAAATAACTCTAAGGGTCAAAATGAGGAATGAAATGGGAAAAAAAACCTCCACACCAGGGAGTACTGGATCCACATAGATCGAGGAATGAACACTCGAGTGCATAAATAAGAAGATTCCATGAAACAAGAAAGAGGAACATCTATCCATCTAAACCAAAGCAATAAAGGACGTACAAAAAGTAACATCACAATGAACATAAACAACATCGCAATGTAAAAAAATAACATCAAAATAATTGATCAACCAAACTAATTATGAGGTTCGTCCTAACTGTCAATAGCATCATAAGACCATCATGGATCCTAGCCATTTTCCGCGTGTAACATCCCAAACCACCAATCAGATCATCGATACTATTGTAATAGGGACGTCACTACTAAAACATGCTACCATATAAGCATAAGGGAATCTAACATGCTAGTAGTAAAGCATAAGATAATCCTTCAAGTAGATAACATCACCTATCACATGTTGAACATTGTAATAAGGAAATCTAACATGCTAACCAATAAGCAATAGATAATCCAATACAGCAATTTACATCATCTATTCATATGCTAAAAGTCATAATATGATAATGCATCAAATAAACTAACATCATCTAAACATGATATCCAAGCATTCCAATGAAAGCATAAATCACAAGAAAGCATACTCTGGAATCTAAAGCATCAAGTGAAAACATCCAGCAATGGTCGCGCACTAGAACAAAAGAATGTCTCTATACATCGGTCCCTAGCAATGATATGGGTAGCTATGCCTCCCAAACACGTGGCACCCATAGGTCCACACCCACCATGTTGATGGAGATAATGATCCAACCAAAAACACACAAAAAAAACATCCATGGCTAACACTCATGCCAAATAGTATGATGGTTTTAGCCACGAACCTAAGACAATGCAAGGAGTACAGGTCCTGGTCAGACACTCAATAGGCTACTAAGTAGGGGCTGACATCATGGAGAGTCACTTGGCATCCAAAAGTCCAAGATCAGAGCACATGTGGAAACACTCTCAAGGTACTCCCTTGGAGGCCATCACACAAATGTGAACACTCACTCAAGGTACTCCCTTGAAGGCCAACGCATAGAACTTTTTCATTATCTTAAGTTTTATTACCAGCCACACATTTTCTTTAATTATCACTTGATTAAAACTTCCTTTGCCAACCCTATGGGACTGAGGTCACCAAGTTGCAAGATACAAGCACCCTTCATATGCTACCCTACCCTAGCCATGCTCATCCTATGACAAGTGCCCTTGGGAATGTATACTTCCATTCCAACCCCAATGATCATAACTTCTGGCAAGTCCACAAAAGGGCAGGCCCCGCAGGTCACCTGACAGATATGTATGTGCACGTACTCATGTATGGCTCACCACCATCATGAAGATCATAACACAAGGATGGGATGAGAATACAATGAAAAACAAAACACCCAACCAAAAGCAACTCAGGAGGACAGATTCTACACGAATCCCAAAGCCAAATAAAACCATACATCATGAAATCACTCTACTAGCCTCAATCTGGGAGTATGGATTCTACACGAATCCCAATGATGCAACAAGACCAAACATCATGAACTCACTCAACTGGCCTCAATCTGGGAGTATGGATTCTACACAAATCCTAGTGTCCACGAAACAATAACAAAGGTCCAAGAGAAACCATAACAACAGGTATAAAATCACTCAACTGAACGTGACATCAGGAGTATGGATATGAAATGCATCCCAGTGCAACATAAAAGAGCAATAGTGGTCTAACTAATATCCAAATGGATCATCCAAGTCCACAACCCACATTGTGCCAAGAAAACTTGAGAAAATAGGGTGGCATGCAAAATGAGGTAAAAACCCCAAATTTTGGAAAAATTTTGAAATTAAAACCCATTTGGCCTTTGGGTACAAAAACCCTTAAAATCCAAAAATAATCAAGTTCGGATACCATATGCAAAAATAGTTAGCATAACAGTGCAAAACCCCAAACCCTCATCTAAAAAAATAGAGAAATGTTTGTACCCGCCCAACCAGGTAGAACTAACATATAGAAACGGAGGGGAACACTAGTTCTCAACCTCCAAACAAATAGCTGCCAAAAATAGAAGCAGAAATAGAGTCAAAACCATAAAATAGGAAAGCCCTACCTCACAGTCAAAAGGTCAAAATAGAAATTTGAACCATAAAATAAATAGCCCATAGAAGTAGTTGAAAATCATGGCAATCCAAGGTTTCCCCGAGCTAGATCCAACGAGCTCACCCTCGCGATGATCCCAAGCCCGTAGCTCCCACAATGAACAAAATATTAAATCCTCATGAAGAGGATTTTGGGTTTTACTCTCCAACTTTCTAATTCAAAAGTGAGAAGTGACGAATTAAATTCCTTTTTGGATATTTATTCACTTTTCAAGTGAATAGTTGATTAGGGAAATTAACTAGTCAACCTAGTTAAACCTCGAATCGACCCAAACAAAAATAGTTTATTCCTAGAAATAGGAATTCATCTATGGAAAAGCTATCAAAAATTAAAATAAATCAATTAAAAAGCCCAAAAAACACATAAATTTCCATAACAACTTTCACAACAATGCAAAACTCTAAATGCACAGACATGCTCACTAGTATAATCACATAATGAAAATAAGTTTGGATTTAATAATCATCGAAAGGTTTAATTAAACTATTAAAAGATAAGGATACATTGACCATATAAAGACAACATTGGTAAAATATGAATGGTTGAATCATTAACTCCATGTGCCACTGCCAGGGGTATAAATCATGCACACTAAACAACATGATCAAGTGTAATTGTATATAATAACATAGTTGAAGCAATAAATGTATTAAATCACCTAATTTAACCATTTATTTAACTATATCAAAATAATCTATTTACATCACTCATGTTTGCATAAAGCATAACAATGCAGGAATGAAGTAAATAACCATAGCATTAAATCTATCACATAACATAATCAGTGATATGTCCAAATACCAGATAACCAAATATCATCATAAAACACACTGTCATCTCAAAATGGCATCATCATGCAAATATGATCAAATGAATAGCATAGTAGTCTAAAATCTATGATACTGAAATCAATGTATAACATCTGACCCTCAGGCCCTCTCAAATGTAAGACATAGCATAAGTAACAAATATCTCTCAGATCAAAATATAATACGGTAAATGTTTGTAGTACATAACCAAATAATCCAACATGGACAATCCATTTCTAATAATTTAATCATTTAATAAAGGTTGATTAATCAACATAAAAAGGCACTTAAAACACATAAGCGAACACAACCACAAACATGACTAACCACTGCTATAATAGCCTAGTCCAGTGTAGCATGGTAATAGTACATAGTGCAATCTCTACACACATCTCAAGGTAATCATAGAACAACCTCATGATACCACATCGATCCTCGTAAGCACTGGTACAAACCTCGATGAACCATAAATCAAATCATAATCTCATAAATTAGCCATAAGCATAATCAAGCAACTAATATGAAACATAAATCCAATCACCTCAATGGTGTAGACCACTCATGGTCCCAAACATGATCCATCACAATGAAACATCAACCAGGTTGCATCCATCGGGATGACTTACAAAAGTCAAATGGGAGAGGCACTACATAGGCAGGGTCAACCTTGTCTCTAAACCCAAGTTCAAATTTTGAGTTTTGGAGGTTTTCTGATGTTGGGCTTCAAAAAGTTTCATTTTCACACTTCTAGGTCGATTTTTTTGGGTTTTAGAATGGTACACTCTTAAATTATATTTAATCTAGGTCCATTTCTAGGGTTAAGTTTAATTGGGATTTAATTCTCCAATTTTAGCCTCTCTAGAAGTTTGTGTCGTAGATCACTATATAAGGAAGCCTTCTTCTCTCATTTTGACATCCACTTACTATGAATTTTTGATCCACTTTCTATGAACCATTATCTCACACATCCATTATTCTATGAAGTGACGATCTATTATCTAAGGGTGTAAAAGAAGATATTATATCAGACAATCCATTATCAAGCATTCAAGCATTCAAGATCCAATTCATCAAGGAGATCCATTGTTAGCCATTGAAGGTTTCAATCTCTATGGAGTCCTCTTTTTGAAGATTTCTCCATCCACATTCATTAAAGCCTTTTCCTATACAAAGATCAATTCAAGATTGGTGTTGAAGATCTAATATCATTGATTTAAGACATCCTACACAATTCTACATTCATTTGGAGCATATGTACCTGTGGATTCAAGGATTAAAATCCTTCACAAGGATTTCAATATATGCAAGGTGAATAGTTCCATTTATTCTATTTATATATATTGCAATTTCAATTACATTTCAAGGTTGATTCCAAACTGGGGTTTGACCAAGGCAAACCCCCCATCCAAACAAAAAAATCATTTTTCTTCTAGGTATAGGTACAAGACAATGAATTAGAGTTCAAATTTGGATACCTTTTTCACCAAACTCCTGGGATCAACAAATAGAAATTTTGTCAAAGCAATGCAAGTCAAGGTCAACTTTTGGGGGTAAGATTGTGCCCTATTATCTAGGACAAGGTTGACCTACCCTTGGAAGGACAAATTTTTTTTGGGTTTTCTCTATCTCAACATTTCCAATCTAGAGTAGGTTGCAGAATTCCCCAAAATTATACACAGACTTCAAAAATTAGGATTTTCCATATTCACCCTACTTTGAGGTTAGTATTTTTCTTCTATTTCATTCAAGATTTCAAGTACATGCTTTCTATAGTAGATTATAGGAGTTCCTCCTTTCTTCATATTCTCCATTGTTTGATTCATTTGTGCATTGATCACTTCCTTATGGTTAATCAAATTGGATCATTCCTTTTGGGAATTTGGGTTGAGGATAGGTCCTATATTCCCCCTCCCATCATATTCATATTTCATTCTATCTCATACACACCCCATTCATTATTCATTTCTATTCATTTTGGTGAACCTGACACACTTACCCTCTTTTCTTTGTGGAATTAGATGCCCTATTGTGTTTTGTGGTGTTAAATTTCCTTTTATATTATCTTTTTGGTGTAAGATTTTTCTTTAATGTTAAATCTTGCATGCTAATTAGATTTCTTACATTTATCTTTCAAAAATCCAAAAAGATTGCAACATCTCTTTCAAAATACAAAAATATTCATGCTTTATATTTTCTTATTTTAGTTCATTTGCATTGGTTTATGAGATATATTACTTCTAGTCCTACTTCTAATCTTTTGGTTAGACAAAGTCGTAGACTTATGGGTACCTTTGATCATGAGTCTTCTTCTCCTTTTCTTAGGATCTCGGATGAGAATTTTATTATTCCTTATTCCAATCCTATTATTGAGAAAAAATATTCTCACTCATCTTATGATGAGGATGATGCTTTAAGAGTTCTGAAAAATTCCAAAAACTTTCAACTGAGCTTGATAAAATGGGTAATCAACTTATTCAAAAAAACCATAATCAAGATTCTATTCAAGCTATAGAAGCTCTTAAGAAAGTTCTTCATGATAGTAATCAAGGTGTTAACCTCTTGTGTGGTATTACTCACCTTTTGCATGCAAATGTTAAACCTTTAGCTCAAGAAGCTAAGATTTAGGATTGATTCCTCCTATCACTAGTATAGAAACTTCTTCTATTCTTTTCCCTAGTGTTCTTTCATATACTCCTTATTTGGTGATTGTGATGGTTTCCTCTATTCCTATGAGTGTTCCTCTTGTATTCCTTCCTACATCCCAACCTTCTAATTATAATGTTCCTTTTATTTATTCTAATCCTCTTCCAACTATGGTTCCAAGTGTTCCTCCAGATGTGTTTTCCATTCCTATAGCTTCATACACTTTACCTTGTGTTTTTAATGTTGTTATTCTTCCTATTTCCTCTAATGATTCAACACTTACTAGTTTGGCTAAAACTATGTCATCTTTATAAAAACAACTTGCTACCTTGACTCAAAATAAGTTTAGTATTCCTACATGTGACATCTCAGCAAGCTGATATGCCTCATCTTGAGAATTACAATGGTAATGGAAACCCCATTCATCATGTTAAAACATTTCAAATCCTTTTTAGTGATTATGCTCATGACCATAGGATTTTAGGCATGTTGTTTGCTAGAACCTTTTGCTACAACACCTTAGAATGGTTTTGTCCCTTGCCTCCTTATTCTATTGATTCATTTCCACAACTTTCCAATGCTATTATTCAACAATTTCAAAACAACATTGGTCCACAAGTGTCTTTGATTGATTTGATGAATCATAAACAAAGTTATAAGGGAAAATTGACTAAATTTATTGGTAGATTTAAGCATTTACAAAAGGATATTAGAGATAAGATTATGCTTATTGAATTTACCTCATTTCAACAACTTTGTGTAGTGCTTCATCATTATCAATTACAAGTGAGTCAATTTGAGATAAATACTCCAAAGACTCTTGTTCCAGTTGATAAAAGTGATGTTGCTCCTAATCCAATTAAATTTCAAAAATTCAACAACTATGTCAAGATAAACAAACAAGAAAGTGTAGTTGTTGATCAAGTTGTTGTTGAATCTCACAATGATATGTTTGCATCTACTACTTTTTGGTTGCATCATACATTTACTCCTCTTTCTAAATCTTTACATTCTATTATGAATAGGTTTTTAACTACTAATATGATTACTTTACCTCCTATTCGACCACTTTTACCTACTATGATTGCATCTAAATCTTTTGATCATAAATCTTTTTGTCAATATCATTGTCAGAATGGTCATGATACTAAGAAATGTTATTCTTTAAAACATAAGGTTCAATACTTAATTGACTATAATGCCTTATATATTGATAATTTTGATGGTAGTGGGAATAAATTTGTTTCTCCTCCTAATCAAAAACTTCAAATCTATATGAATCCTTTACCTACACATGATACTAATACTATTGCTTAGCCATCTTCTATGGATATTGTGTATGATTCAAAGAAGGATGATCTTACTCATTTTGTTAATCAAGTGGAGCACGTTGTTCAATTTTTATCTCCACTTTAGCTTCAATCTCAAGTTTCATCTCAACTTCAACCAAAACTTTAAGCCTAAATTTAAGATTCAACCTAAACCTCAACATCAACCTAAGAATAAAAGACCTTGGGAACTTTTGATTACCTTTGATGATTTTGAGACTATTAAATCTCTTGATGGTCTATTTTATATTGTTGTTAGGGTTTCTTAGATACCTACTTGTGGTTGTCTTATTGATCCTTCATCCTTAGTCAATGTTATTACTGAAGAGAATCTTTTTTTGAAAAGATTGCAACATGATTTTTATGATACATTTGATGTGTGGATTCAAACTTGTAATGGTTTTCTTGATCCATCATTTGGTTCTATTAATTTATCGGTTGAACTTTGTGGAAAATTTTTGAACACTACCTTTGTTGTTGCTCCTACTTCTGATTAGTTTCAAGTCAAGCTTGGTTTTATGTGGTTAAATGCGATGCATGTTATTACTTCACCTACTCATAAATGTCTTAAATTTGTTCATGACGAAGAAGTGAAGTCAGTTAATCATATTTTATATCACTGTTCTAGGCCCAAGGATTATGCTACCCTTGACTTATTTTGGCCTTCATTACCTAATTCATGTCCTTCTTGACTTGATCATCTTTTCTGCTCATATCAAGCCTATAATCATCATAAGATTCTTTAGTTAAGTTAACCTCCTATGGATCTTAATCATGGTCTGTTTCCTACACCTTCCATACCTCCTTTATTTATGCCTTCTACATTTTTTAATAAATCTCCTCCTATTGCTTGTTTGTCTGTTGATAATCCTATTAATCCTCCTATAGACCTTGTGAAGGATCCAGTAATTTCTCCTCCTAGTTCTCAACACATTTCAAACAAGACAAAATGTAATCGATCTACTAATAAATATTGTAAGAATTTTCATGCTCAAGCTAAAGCTCATAATTTTGTTCTTCATAAATATTTACCTTCTTTGGATACAACTATGCATGATGTATTAGAAGAAGTTGTTGCTAATAATGATGTTAAGATGCATGATTCTAATGGTTTCATTCATATCTTAGATCCTATTTTGATTCATCTAGATGAAGAAGATACTTTTGATGATACTAATGATGTTAATGATGAATATGAAACTATTGACATTGACATTGATTTACCTACTATGCTTTCCTTACAATTAACAATTACACCTAGTATTGAACATTGTGATTCTCAAGAGGATCCTTGTTTGGAATTGGCTATTATTCCTACTATGTTGGATATAGTCCCTCTTTTTATTTATCCACCTTCTCTAAATGCTATAGAATGAGATGGGGAGAGTAGGTGGTGTGCTTGATTGGCTAGTCCTTCATGGTAGGCTTTTGTGTGTTTGTCTGTTGTATTGTGCTTCTCATGTGATGTGCTTGCTACATGTTGTTAGATTCTTTTATATGATCTTTGTTTCTCTGTTAGTGCAAGGTGATAAAGGAATCGAACCTATTGTAGTATTCCTCTATATGTATCTCTATTCTTCCATATGTTGTTTCATATTATGGTGTACTTGTGCTATTGTTCATACATATTTCCTTGTGTAATTTTCTTGGATCTACAACTTGTTAGCACTAATTCTTTTTGGTCTCCAAGTCATGGTCTGAAAAGATTCTTCTTCATATCTCTTATGTGATCTTTCCTCCTTTGTGATTGTAGTTCTACTTTCTTTGGGGAATGATGTCAATTCATTTTCAATAATATCATATATATATATATATATATATATATATATATAATCTTATGATCATATTGACCCCACAGTAGGTAGATCCCTTCTATGTTCTTTGTATTTTTTTGTGGTATTTCCCTTAATTTGTCTTCATCTAGGGGTATCTCATAGTAGAAGCGTAATCAATGGAGTTTTATATGTTTTCATTAAAGTCATTGCTCGTGTTAAAGTGTTAGCAATGACTTTAACGTAAGGGCAAATGCTCTACTCACGTATTGCACACACACACACTTTTCAATACATATATATTATTTTTTAAGATACCTTTTCTCCCTTTTTGAATTAGTGACTAATCCCTAAAGCATGGCTTTATATTTTAGGATCTCTTGATCCCTCTAGTTTCAAAAAATTTGATCCCTTAAGGTCAAAGTTGTCCTTAACATTAGATCTCTTTTGCTTTTTTTTTTTACTCTTACAAAATAGAATATTTTGATGGGTTAACTAGTGAGTAGCCACATTCACTAGGCAGTTCAATTCCATCTTTCCAATTGTGTTTTTTCCTTGTGTGGTTCACAATGGGACATAAGTTCTCATTGGGTGAGATAATCACACTCTTTCTCTTCTCCTAGAGATGTCTCTCTTATTGTGATATTGGAGTTGACTAAGACTTGAGGCTCTAGGAGCTTGAGGATATCTTTTTCCCTTTTATTTTAATAATATTATCTTTTCATTATGATCTATTTTACCAAGATTTTTCAATGAGTCCATACTCTTGCTAAAGTGGGAGCTTAATGTATCAGCTTAAAATGGAAGCACTTCCATGTTAAGAGTGTTTAGCCCTCTGAGTAAGTGGACTGGGGTCATGTCAAGTACCTTGAATAGGTCTTTGTATGGATCTAGTTTTTTTTTCCCTGTTCTACTTCTCTCTCTCTCTATTTCCAGCCTCTTTTTGACAATTTTCTCTATGAAACTAAGGACTTTGACTTTTTGGGTCAAGGATGATCTAAAGGTTCAAGGTCAACCTCAACCCTGACTAACCTTGACCCTAACTTAGGGTAGCATCAACCTCATCCCTGACGCCAAGTCCAAATTTCAAATTCTAAAGGTTTTGCAATGTTGGGCTTCGAAAAGTTATATTTTCCCACTTTTGAGTTGGCTATTTTGGGTTTTGGAATGGTAGACTCTTAAATTGCATTTAATCTAGGTCCATTTATAGGGGTTAAGGTTAATTGGGATTTAATTCTCCAATTTTGACCTCTCTAGAAATTTGTTCCCAATATTACTATATAAGGAAGCCTTCTCTCATTTTGACATTCACTTACTATGAAGTTTCCATCCATTCACTATGAAGTTTTGATCCACTTTCTATGAACCATTATCTCACACATCCATTATTCTATTAAGTGAAGATCTATTATCTAAGGGCATAAGAGAAGATATTAGATCGGATGATCCATTATCAAGCATTCAACTATTCAAGATTCAATTCATCAAGGAGATCCATTGTTAGCCATTGAAGAATTAAATCTCTATGGAGCCCTCTTGTTGAAGATTTCTCCATCCACATACATTCAATCCTTTTCCTATACAAAGATCCATTCAAGATTGGAAGATTTAATGCTATTGATGTGAGACATCCTACATAATTCTATATTCATTTGGAGCATCTGTACTTTTGGATTCAAGGATTTGAATCCTCCATAAGGATTTCAATATAAGCAAGGTAAATAGTTCCATTTACTTTGTTATATATATTGCAATTTCAATTACATTTCAAGGTTGATTTTGAATTGTTTTTTGACCAAGTCAAACCCCCCATCCAAACAAAAAAATTATTTTTCTTGTAGGTACAGGTACATGACAGCAAATTGGAGTTGAAATTTGGATACCCTTTTTGCCGAACTTTTGAGATTTGTGAATAGAAATTTTGTCGAAGCAGTTTAGGTCAAGGTCAAATTTTTGGGGTAAGATTATGCCATGTTATCTGGGTCAAGGTTGACCTACCCTTAGAAGGACAATTTCTTTTTAGGTTTTCTCTGTCTCGACATTTCAAATCTAGAGCAGGTTGCAGAATTCCCTAAAATTGTACACTGACTTCAGAAATCAGCATTTTCCAGATTCACCTTACTTTGAGGTTATTATTTGTCTTCTATTTCATTAAATATTTAAAGTACATAATTTCTATAGTATATTATATTCTTTCCTCCTTTCTTCATATTCCCCATTGTTTGATTCACTTTTTCATTGATCACTTCCTTGTGGTTAATCGAATTGGATCATTCCTTTTGGAAATGTGGGTTAAGGATAGGTCCTATATTCCCCCTCACATAATATTCATATTCCATTCTATCTCATACACCCCCCCATTCATTATTTCTTTCTATTCACTAGTTACTATCATGACAGAGCCAGACATCAAGTACCTTAGTCATAAAATAAAAATAAAATAAAATCAAAAGAATAGGAGCTCTAATGGCTAAAACCACGGTGTCAGAACCAAAAAAAAAAAAAGTAAAAAGAAATGACATATCCAAGGGTGAAACCTACTCTAAGGACCCTAAGATGAGGTACTTGATCATCTCTTGAGCTACTTTCAAGATAGATCTTTAGTTCTTATTGAACCAACACAAGTAGTCAATTTGGGTACAAATGAGGCTCCACAGATAGTACACTTGTCTCAGTCCTTGTCACCACAAGAACAAGAAGCTTACACTAAGTTCTTATAGAAGAAGAAGATCACCTTTTCATGGACTTATTCCAATATGCCAGGGTTGGACAGTAATCTTATCATGCATCACTTGTCCATAGCTCTAGGTGTTAAACCAATTAAATAGAAATTGAGAAAGATGCATCCTCACATAGCTCTCCTAGTCAAAAAAGAATTAGAAAAACTATTGAGTGTCTGATTTATATGAGCTATAGCTTATGTGGAATGTATCTCAAACATAGTACCTATATCTAAACATGACAAATCTATTCGTGTATGCACAGATTTACAATATCTTAACAAAGCTTGCCCAAAAGCTGATTTTCCACTTCCAAAATAGACATGATAGTGGATATGACTACGAGTTATGAGATTTATTCCTTGATGGATGGTTTTTCCACATAAAATTAGAAAAAGATAGCTCCTGAAGATCAAGAAAATATTGTATTCACTTGTGCATGGGGTACCTATTGTTGGAATGTTATGCCTTTTGGACTAAAAAATGCAGGACCCACCTATTAACAAGCTATCACCACCATTTTTCATGACATGATGCAAAAAAAATGGAATATTATGTAGATGAAACCTTGGCTGAGTTTAAGAAAAGAGACACACACTTATATTATTTAGAAGTCATTCTAGATTGCATGGAATAATTTTGATTAAGGTTAAATCCTAAAAAGTGTGCATTTGGAGACACCTTTGGAAAACTACTGGGATTCATCATTTCAATAAGAGGACTAGAGGTAGACCCTAAAAAATTCTAAGCAATCATAGACATGCCACCTCCTAGAAACATTAGATAAATGAGGAGTCTTCAAGGACATCATCAATCCATAAGGAGATTCATTTCACAATTGGTAGATAAAGCTCAACATTTCAACAAGAACTTACACAAAGGAGTCAAATGTGTTTGGAATGAGGATTGTCAAAAGAACATAGATCAAATCAAGAAACACTTGGCTCCTATTTTAATGCCTCCCATCTTAGGGAAACTACTTATTCTATATATTTCAGTGACAGAATCTTCCTTAGGGACATTACTAGCTCAATGTGATGAACATGGGAAAGAAAGAGAAATATACTACATCAATTGCACTCCTATTTCATATGAGCTTAACTACACCAACATTGAGAAATCTTGCCTTATAGTTGTGTTTGATTCCTAAAATTTGTGACATTTCATGCTTCTACACACTATAAAACTCATAGAAAAAATAGATCCACTCAAGTATTTACTAGGTAAGGTTGCCCTTACCGATAGACTTGCTAAATAGATGATGATCCTTTTAGATTTTGATATAGAGTACATTGAGTGTAAATAAATCAAAGGACAAGCCATAGCAGATCAATTGGTTGATTTCCCAATATAAGATAATGCACATATTCAAGTTGACTTCCTAGATTAACACCTCATGTATATGATTGAAGGAACATGAAGATGTTTTTTGATGGATCCTTTATGCAAAATGGTTCAAGAGTTGGTTTTTGTTGTTTGTTTCTCCTCATGGGTACATGATTCCTAAGTCTTACAATTTATTGTTCCCATGTACAAACAACATTGTTTAATATGAAGCTTTAACAAATGGACTTAAGATGGCCATAGAATGGAGAATCATAGAGTTACTCATCTATGGGGATTCCCAGTTGATAATCAACCAAATCAATGATGAATGTCAAACAAAAAATGATAAAATGGTACCTTACAAGAAAATGGTTGATTCCTTGAAATGATGCTTAATATTTTCCATGTTTTAGCAAATCCCTAGAGTAGAAAACAAAGCAGTTGATACTATGGCTACACTTTCTTAACTCCTTCAGTTAGAGCAACACAAATCCATATTTGATTTTCTAGATGAAGAGCTACATCACCCTATCTATGACTCTCGAGAAAGTCATGTCATTTGTACCCTTTTTGGTTGTGAGTCATCCCATTATGGTTCCATTTACTCATACCTTCATGATAGCATTATACCTAAAACCTTTAACTGATCTGAATGTATAAACTTTACCCAAAATTCCTCTTGCCATTCCCTTATCTCTAGTCATTTATATAGGAGGGGACTAGATGGAACACTTCTTTGATGCTTTGAAAAGGAAGAATCTAACCAAGTGTTAGTTGACATCCATGAGGGCATCTGTGGGGGACATTCCAATGGTCTTGCCATGACACAAAGGTTTCTTAGAGTGGGGTACTATTGACCTACAATGTAGATTAATGTAGTGGCTTTTGAAAGTCATGTGAAAAGTGTCAAAAACATGGTAACCAGATACATTCTCCAAGCAAGGAGCTTATTTCTTCTATATCTCATTGGCCATTTCAACGTTGGGCCTTTGATCTTGTTGGGAAAATTCATCCCAACTCATCATGTGGACACAAGTTTATTACCACTACTACTCATTACTTCACTAAATGGGTTGAAGTTATCCCACTTTCTATTGCCTCAGGCAAGATAGTCTCTCTATTCATTTTGAACCATATCAATTATCAATATGGAGTGCCTTCCAAGATTATCACTGAAAAAGGAGGCCAATTTCAAAATGAAGACCTTAAACAACTCTACAAGAAATTCAAGATTAAACAACATTGGTCCTCCATTTACTTTCTGCAAGGAAATGGTCAAGTAGAGGCATCAAACAAAAACCATTCTTAAAATTCTACATAGAACAATTTGTAAGAGTGGTAGAGATTGGCATTTATAGATAAATTCAGTGTTGTGGGCCTATAGAATGAGTATTCCTACTCCTAATAGGGCAACATCTTTTGCCCTTATATATGGCACTAAAGCAGTGTTACCCTTAGAGGTTGAGATTCTTTCACTTAGAATCTCCCTCAAAGTTCTAGTTATAGATGAAGACTACCATGCCATGAGACTTCAAGAGTTATAACTTCTAGATGAGAAACATCAAGCATCATTTGACCATATGAGGGTTTATCAAAAGTGCATGTCCAAAGCCTTCAACAAAAAGGTTCACCCTAGAGAATTCCAAGTGGGAGATCTTGTCCTATGTGAAAATCCTAAGAATAAATAGAAAAGAGATCAAAAGGGAAAATTTGAACCTAATTGACTTAGACCTTACATCATTACAATAGCTTTTGGGTTAGGTGCTTATTTATTGTCCACAATAATGGGAGAACAACTCCATGATCCTATCAATGTCCTTTACCTAAAGAAGTTCTATTCATGATGCCCATTCTATATGGGGGCATCCTTTGTACATTCTTATTGATCCTTAAAAAATCAAAAAAAAAATGATAGATTGTCAAAAATTCTAAAAATTAGAAAATGTCTTGAAAAGATCATCTTAGTGAAAACCTAGTAATAGGAGCTTTGATGTATCTCCAAAAAAAAATTATAATCAAAAAAATATAAAAATAAAAATTCCTAAAAAAAAATTAAAATTAAAAAAAAAAAAAAAATTGCAATAAAATCCAAGCGATGAAAACCTAAAAACGAGTGCTACTTGAGGCCTTTGCACCCCTGTTTCTTAGTGCTTGTCCTTTACACTTAGCCTTTCTCCATCATGCCTTGTCCTTATTGCCTTGGTTTGGAATTGGTATTTGTCTTTGTCTAGGGGGCATAATTGTGTTAGCTTTGGTCTCTTGGATGCATTAGTCTTTAAGACACCTTGTAAATGGTGTTTTTTTTAACACCACCCCAACTGTATTTTTCAATACAACCCCTGACATCGAGTGTTTTTCAACACTTATCAATTTGGTCTTACCCATTTTTATCATGTGATCTTACCTAATTGCAAGCATTTGATCCTTATCCTTGGAACTCAGTATCAGTTAACACACTTAAATCTTTTAACACAACACTTAATGCTTGAGCTATATCATATCTTTTCTTTGTGTGCTGACTTTTATTGATTTTTGTTGAGTGTCCTTGTCTAATAAGTCACTTTAGTATACATAGCTAGAGGACTTGGAACATGGGGCATTTTTTAATTATATTTCTACTTGTAGGTGTGGTCTTGAAACTCTAGAATGCCTCTTGTTGTCCCCTTGAAACACTTAGGAGATTTGAGGCATCATCCTTGACGATTTTGGCATAGTCATTCTTATGGTCATCCCGAGATCTATGCCTTGATGCGAGTGTGGTTTTGCTACATTAAATTGGGCAAGCTAGCATTGATGTAATTTTGACCTTTATTTCTTTTATGCTTATGTTAGAATCTTTACACATTCCAATCCAATATAAATCACATTCATATCTTCATAGTTGCGCTTGTGACTAGTGATGATTGTGTGATTTTTTTATGTTCGTTAATAATGGCTTAATGATGAAAATAAGTTTCTTAACATTCTCTAATGAATGATGAACACAAAATCCTATGTTACAATTGCTCTATTGAAAGTACACCTTTGCATTTTCATGTAGCTTGCATTGTTAGACTTCATGTTAATTTGCATTTTTAGGTTACATTATGAGCTTGAGTGGGTTTTTTTCCTTCATCTTTCTTGTGGACTTTTAATCAACTATGGTCATGTTTCGATCTTCATTTCCTTATCTTCTTTTGTGATCTCAATCAAAATTTTCTATCTTAAATAGTTGGTTGATTTTGGGCCATTCTCTTTCTTAAGGAAAATTCTCTTTCTTCTCTCAATTTCTTTCCACCTCTTCCAAACTTCTATCTTCCATTCGCTTTCACCCCACTTCTTTTCTTCTAATGCAACCTTGGGGCATAATATTTCATGCTTGATGATCTACCTTGGTTCTGTGATCCTTCTATCTTCCATCTTACATCAAGAACCTTATCTTTAGTTCACTTTAATAAAATTTCTCAATTTGTTGTTTCTCCTCTATCTCATTTCAATTTTGATCATGAGGGAGTAGTACCTATCAAACTTCAATCCTGTTGAAATATTCAAAATGGGAAGAGTACTTCTGAGAGGGGGGGGGGGGGGGATTGGGTGTGAACTAGAAGTACCACATTTTAACCTTTTCAACTCCTTTAAAACAAATAAATGAAAGTAAACTACATGCATGTAAATACATTAAATAAACATAAAGTAAACACATGCATCAATACACATAACACCAGATTTGGTAACCCAAAAACCCTCCAGGTATAAGAAAGTAAAACTGGGGTGGGGATGATACCCACAAAAATCAATGCAGCAATAATTGTTTGACCTCTTCTAATGGTTTGCCCTATGAAAGGCCTGCCCTATTAAAGGCTTTACATTGTGTCAATAGTGACCTGGTTAAAGGATTTACAAACACTTTACATGAAGTGTCACCCTGTTAAAGGATTTAGTCACCTCTTCAAAGGATCTACAAAATAGCTATTAAGCTAACCTATCAACATAAGGTTTTCACTATCTAAGACAATGGTAAGAGAGTATTAGAAATCTTTTGACATGATTGCCTACAATCTTCAATTGCTGATTTCAGGCACTTGATCTACTCACTCTGATGTGATCCTTGCTTGATCTGATATCTGTTTGTATCCCTTGTTCTATTCTGATCAATTGAATGTGTAATTACTGCTCAATTCACTAAGTCTGTGATGTCCCTATTGTTTACTCTTGTTCTACAATTTTCTATTTGCTTACCAACTTCCTTGACTTCCCTTCAACAACATAAAATTGTGGGATCTAAGCCTTCTTATAAAGACTTCATAGACTTAGGGTTAGTTATGGATCTACAATCCATATTGAATCTTGAATTCCTACTCATTCCTTGCATTTTTATCATTAGTTGTATGCCTTCTCCATTTTTTTGATTGGTTGTGTGTTGGTTGCATAGGAAATATAAAAGATTTGTTCTTATCCTTTTCATCCTTCAAAATCTTTCTATGTTGACTCCAAAAATGGTTTACATCTGAGTTTATGAGGGCACAAACTCATATGTTGATTATGTGTTACTCAGCACATACTGGACTACTGGTGCTCGGCACATATACTATCCTACTTTACTTGGAATCTATTCCATTCTATCTTGCTTGGCACATGTATGTTCTAATTTTCTCGGCATCAAATGTGACTTGGCACCTATATATCACTCGACACCTAAAGTCACTCGGCACCTATTGGAATTTTGACTCATCACATATTGTGGCTCGGCATACATAGTGTACTTAGCTTCAATGTAGAAAGTGGTTAA
Organism: Cupressus sempervirens; assembly: GCA_028749045.1. NCBI lineage: Eukaryota > Viridiplantae > Streptophyta > Pinopsida > Cupressales > Cupressaceae > Cupressus > Cupressus sempervirens. The sequence goes on along the minus strand of CM053789.1, from coordinate 709,629,820 downwards.
GTGTGTTGACACTCAAATGTCAAAACCATTCTAAGACCAACAATCTCCCCCTTTGTGTCAAAAACACTTAACTAAACATTACTAATATTTCCTTATGATTACCCTATCCAATCTATTTTGCATCTGTACAAAATTTCAAAATTTGTTCAAAAAATACCTTATAACTCCCTTGAGTTGATTGTACCATTTCATTCTTGTACCCCAAAATTCTGTGCTAGATGTGGCTGATGCTCTTTGTTTGTACTTGTTGATTTTATTCATATTTCCCTCAAAACATTATTTCTCCCCATTAAAGAATGTAATCAAAACTTAGTATTCTCCCCCTTAGATATATCTTCCTTACTATTATTTCTCCCCTATCTTCCTTATTATTTCTCCCCCTTTTTTGACACTTATGTCAAAGGGTTCTAAAGAGTAATACCATACTTTGTCAAAAATGTGTTGTTTACCTCCATTATTATTTTCAGAGCTGCATCTCAATTCTCTAAATCAATTTCTAGTGACTTGTGTTGGATTGCAATCTCTGCAACAAGATGTACAAGTCCATTTAATGTAGAAAGATTAGGATCTTTCTTTAAGACAGTTTCAGCATAGACTTCATCTTTATGGAGGACCTCCAAATGTGGGGTTATGGAGGATTGAATCTACATTAATTTGGCCTTTATATTGGCCTCTTCACCTGCTAATGTAGCTAACTCTCTTTGAGTGTGAAGTGATTGGGAAAAATGCTTCTCACTTTGAGTTGGATCCCTTGGTAGTTGCATGCTAGAAATCTTCAAATTTCTCTCCAAGCTCAATATCCTTTGATTTGTCTCTTGTGTGAAGTTAGAGAAATCACACATCTTTTTGTACAATGAGAAAATGTTCTCAAGTACAACTTTGACCTTGTCAATTTTCTTCGCCAATTCTACTTGTTCAAGTGCTATACCACTTGATATTTTCTCATTCACCTTCCCCTGAAATTTCCTTTCAGAATATTCCATAAGTTTAACATTTGTATCCTGGTCTTCACTAGTCACCTAGTCAACTATATTAGATAGTTGTTCTATTATGGTCTTTGCTTCATCTAGTGACTGCAATCTGAAGGCATCCATAAAGATGTCCTTAATCTCATGTAATGCTTGCTTGTGTTTATACTCTTTTTTGAGTATTTCCTACCTCTTCCTTCTGTTTAAAGCATCTTTCATTTCTATGATCTGATCCATAGTGATGGTCTTTGAGTCATAGGTAGGTATGACTATGTCTTCATCTAGCTCAGGGTCTCCATAGTGAAGTACCCTAGCCACTATGGTTGAGCTCGAGCCTAGTGTTAAGATTTGCAAAGGTATGGCTTCAGTGCTTGGCTTCTGAAGGATCTTTGTAGGAGTGCCTGTCTTGGGTAGTTCTACCAATGTTTGAATAGTGGTTTTCTCCTTTTCCTTTGATATATCCTCCTTCTCATTAGACTTCCCTTCTTCTATGCTTGTCTTCTATAAAGTATCACCCGTTGTTGTAGGTGGTGGAAGCATCAAAATTTTATTGCTAGTAGCTGTATAGGTGAAAGGTGGTTCATGTGGTTTCACCTAGTCTCATTTTGGTTCTTATACTACCTTTTGTAGCTCATCTATACTCACCAATATAGGGTTTGTGCATAACTATGCTAGTAAAGTGGATTGGTGAAGGATCTTGGAGAGATCCTCTGCAGTTAGGGGATTGATGTTCTGAGCTGAATTGTCAAGAACATCCTTAATAATTATTGTGTCTGTAGGTGTGATGGTTACATGAGGAAGGCTAGGAGGTGGCCTTTGTGTGTCTTGTACACTCTATTCTTCTTCTTTCTATTGTTTATCTATTTCCATATCTTCTCCTTTCTGTGTTTCTTCCTCCTCACCTTTTTCCTTATCTTCTTCTTCCTTCTCTTCTGCTCCTTTCTTTTCCTCATCTTCTTTTGTTGTTTCTTCCTTCTCTTCCTCTTGCTTCTCTTCCTCTCCTTTCCTCATTTATATTTTCTTTTCCTTGGTACTGACATCTACCTTATTTGCTTCTTCTTCCTTTTCATTAGTTATTTTGTAATTTTTTTTTCATAATTATGTGGATTTATTTACTACATCCTCAATCTTGTTTTGTAGGATGCTGAAGGCTCTATATTTAGGTGCAAATTTTCCACCATGTTTCTTATTATCCTTTTTTATTTGACCTCTTGTCAAGTCACTTTGGCCAAGATAGATTCTCTGATCTCCTTTTCCATTTTCAGACAATAATGCCATTTATTTTCAATTATCTCATATAGCTCTCTAGGCATGGTATTGTCTAGCTCTAGAGGTGTATTCTTAAATTCAGCCATCATGGCATATACTGATTCCTCTATTCTATTTTATTCTTCTCTACTTAACTTATTGAAATAAAGAATTTTTAGATCATTCAAATCTACATTTCTAACATTTTCATTAATTTTGTCTATGGCAGATTTGGGAGGATGGCTTACCACTCTGAATTGGCTGATATCCTCTGACTCTGTTCTTTCCTCATCATCTATGTCTGGTTGTACCACATATTTTCTTCTCTTCTTTAGCACTTCATCAAGCTATTCAATGGCCTTCTTCTTCTCGTTTGTTACCTCTTTGGCCTTTTGTGTGGATGCCCTTGTGGTAGCTCTCGTTGCTAGTGTTGGCTTGGCTTGTGCAGGCTTAGTGACCTTCTTGGGCTTGGGCTAAGTTGGAGGTTGAGTTTTAGCCTTTCTTTTCTTTTGCTTAGCTATTGTAGGTGCTTCCTTGGCTTCTTCTTCCTCGACATCTTCCTCCTTGTCTTCTCCTAAACCCTGGGTCAACTCCATTGGGCCTTGCCCTTGCTTTTCTTCTTCTTCACATTCTCCTTCTTCTTCTTATTCTTCTTCACCACCTGCTTCTTCTTCAATATTACCTCCAAATTTCTTCTTTATCTTCTTTACTAATTTATCTTTCCTCTTAATAATAGAGGCTATCTTCAATTCAATTTCAACTTTGGATTTGACAACATCATATGTGCCAAAGTGAGGAGCCTTCTTATCTATCTCTTCTGTAAGCAATGTTGTGATTGTTGCTAAGGCTTCATGTATATCAAGCTCATATCCCAATGCCCTTAGCCATCTTACTCTTGGAATTACTGCCTAGATATAGGTGTTGTCAATGTCAACTAAAAAGCATATGTCATTGATGTGTTTTTCACTAGGGAAACTGGCATTCTCACTCTTTGCTTCATCGATTTCTTAAAATTCTCAAAATTATCACCCATCTGATCAATGAACTCATTGATTTGTGTAATTGCAATTTTTTTAGGGTTCCAATTCACCTTTCCAATAGAAGGAAACTCTTCCATAACATAAAAGAATATACACATAAGAACTAAACCAAATTGAGCACCTTTTGATCTCCTTATTGCTCCTAGGTTTTCATTTATTTGCTGCAACATTAGTTCTGAAAGATCATATGTGTGATCCTTTTTACCAATTTGTAGGCTACATCAATAGCTATACATGGCACACTGTTCAATCTACTAGATTGATAGAATTTATGAGAAATAACTCTCACTACAAAATCTAGAAGAGGATGAGTTACAGTATAAATAGTCATACCCCTTTTATTCCATTTGGCTCTTATATTCCTTTCAATGATCTCTTTAGAATCACTACATAGGGTCTTAGGCTGATCTAGGGTTGGGAAACCTGTAACCCTATGCACTATCCTTTTTGTAATCTTTACTGGTCCTATTTCTAACCACAAACATCCATTGTGAATTCTACTAAGGACAATTTGTATCCATTCAGTTTTGAAACCTGTAGGGTAAACTAGGGCAATTGTCAAACCCTTTTTCTCAACTATTTGGAATTCATCCTTTAGAATTTTGTTTTTACATAGTTTTTCATAGGCTTGGAATATCTCAAGATCACCTACTACACCTATCTTGCAGTTATAACACTTTCTCATATCTTGTACCATGACAACTTTTGGTGCAATGATGGATAATGTGCCAGCTGGATCATTTTTGTAGGCAACTTTAGAGATTGGCCTAAACTCAAGTTGTTTTACCTCATAACTAACTAATTGGACCTCATGACCTTCCTTTCCTTTGGGGTTTCTTGAACTAGAAGCCATTATACCAAACTAGGGTTTTAATGTATTAAAAATTTTAACATTGTGTAGCTCGGCACTTGATAAATAACTTAGATCATCAAAATGTATGTTGAATCACTGTTAAGATCGATGCAAATGGCTTCAAGTTTGTTGTATGATCACTCCTACACTCTTCTTGTCTTTTATCTATGTTTGAATGGTGTGAAAATGAACAAAATTTGACCTTATACCTATCAAAACTTAGCATTAAATTTTTAGTGCATACAGCTGTAAACTTAGCACTTGAAGGTTTTACCATGAATCAGCTCCCATTGTATTTTGTTTACTCAGCTTCCACTAGTTTTCTATTTCACTCGGCTTCAACTATCAACTCGATCACTATTAGAAACTCAACATCCATTGGAGCTTTACTCGACACCTGAGGACAGTTTGGCAATATTTGCAAAAACTTCAAATTTTGACTTGGCATCTTTGCTCGTGTAGATTTCTTCCTTGCAGTACTGCTTTATCTTGGAACTGATGTATGATATAACTTTGTATATTAGTCCCATACACCTATTCTTTCTTAGTTGGATGAGATGTGATCACTTGACCTTTTGGGTGAAGTGATCCCTCCATTTGATGTGTTGCACTCATCGTTCTTCTTCCAAGTCTTGTTCATGTGCCCTCTAATTTTTTCAACATCAACCTTCTCTTTTCCTTTGTTGACTTCTATCTTAGGTGTTTTTGACTTTGTTGGGAAATTCCTGCTGATATGACTAGTTTTCAAGCAATTGAAACATGTGGTTTGTCTCAACCATCTACTGTAATTCCCTTTGAAATGTGTCCCTATGCAATTTTCAAGAATGTGTCCATATTCTTGACAATAGTGACAGCTACACCTGATGTTGTAATCCTAGTTGTAGTGATGACCATGGTTGTTTCCTTTTGCAGGTTGATTAGGTGTCCACATAGGCTTTGATCTGCATTCAAATACTCTATGTCCATACTTTTTGTAGTTATAGCAGTGACCCTCAAATCTTGGTGTCCTCATGGTCTTGGTTCTACATTCATGTGCTTGATGTCCTTATTTCTTGAACTTATGACAGTAGCTTTCTTTCTTAGGCTTATCATGCTAATGACCATTCTTGCTCCTGCATAGATTAGAGGTATGTCCCTTTTTACCATAGAAATGACAAGTAGGTTTAGTATTCTTACCTTTGTTGCTCCTTTCTTCTACAGTCATGGATGATTCTCCTTGCTTAGTGCTGATGTAACCAAGTCCTGAAGTATCATTACTAGCCCTCGGTGATTTTAGTAGTTGCTCAAAGTACTTGATAGCCTCATTGGGTTTGTTGAAGCTTTTAGCTATCTCTTTTTCTCTTTTCAGGTCATTTTGCAATTGTTCATTTTGCATTCTTAAGGTGGAGATCTCAATGTCCTTCATGTTTAGCTCATGATGAGCATTCATCATCTGACTTAAGGTGTCAAGCTGCATGTTTGAGATTCTTTCAAACTCAAATGTCTTCTCCTCTAGTCTATTGATAAGATTTCTCTTATCATCTTCTATCATGGCCTTGTCCTCAATGGCTTTCTTCTTTTGTCCAGTCACTTCACAAAGCATTATGGCTTGTGATTCTTGTTCAAGCTTGAGTATTCTAATTTCTTTAGCTTGTGCTCTATTTTTCTCCATCAATTCAACTATTGTTGCATCAAATTCCTTGGAATCTCCATTGGAAAACACTTGTGTGGTATCAATCTCCTTGTAGTGTATGTCATTTTCAGCTATGGCTATATCCTTCCTTCTTTTTAAGGACTTTCTCAATTCTTCTCTGGCTTCTTCCAATTTGTGTAGAGTGAGTTGTACATCAATCATCTGATTGTCTATGATCTTCCCAAGTTTGAAGACTTCAATCTTCAGACCTTTTCTCTAAGCTGTTAGGCTTCTCCTTGTAAGGACCTATGCTCTGATACCAATTGTTGAAATATTCAAAATGGGAAGAGTACTTCTAAGAGGGAGGGTGAATTAGAAGTAGCACATTTTAACCTTTTCAACTCCTTTAAAATAAATAACTGAAAGTAAACTACATGCATGTAAACACATTAAATAAACATAAAGTAAACACATGCATCAATACACATAACACCAAATTTGGTAACCCAGAAACCCTCCAAGAATAAGAAGCTAAAATTGGAGTGGAGATGATACCCACAAAAATTACTACAGCAATAATTGTTTGACCACTTTTGATGGTCTGTGATGCAGGAGCATCCAGAGGTATAAGGGCAATCCTGTGTCACCCAAAACAAAATTTACTTAGACTTAGTTTCTGTTTCATGTGTTTTCATTTTTGGATACCCATTTGGGTCAAATAAAGGTTCCAACTCTCACAATTCCACTATCAGTGAGTTTGAAAATCCCAAAAAAATAAGAGCATGTAATTGGGCCATCATTTTGGTGACCTAGAAGGTGTGAATTGGCCAGATGAATGTAATTATGATTTAGAGCATTAAAGAAAAAGAATCAAGTCAAAAGGCCCCATGGTTTGAAAGTTATTGCAATTTTTGGGGTTTCCGAGACCTCCTAAGAATGCTTCAAAGTCAGGTTAGGGGAATTAAATGACCTCAAAAAGGGCCAAAAAATGGGGCATGAGCAAAGCTTTTTCATAGGGCTATAGAGTGCTTTGAGATCTTTTTGAAAATGTAAATGGTTCGTCAATCGAAGCTACGGCTCAAAAGTTATGCCTCCCAGAAGTTCGATTACCATTTCTGGATTCTTCTAGATTTGCACTGACTTCTAACGTAGCTTTTGGAACCTTCTATTTGGTCGGTGGATGCCTACTAGCACTTTCTAGAATGTACTCCTAGTCCTTAACCCTTTGGGGTCTATTTAAGGAGATTCTTGGCATTATAAAAGGCAGTTCGGAGTAGAGTTTGAGAGGAGGTACTGAAAGGAGAAATTATCTCCAGATTTATTCTATTGTAAGCCCTTAGGGCATGTTTTGAAGTTTATTTTCTTGTACTATTGTACTAGCTTATTTTCTCAGTTAATATAATTTTCCCTTTTTTGTTGTGTCCATTTTGTCTTGGGTTGTGTCCCCATCAAGTGGTATCAGAGCTGATTTTCCTAAGTGTGTAGACAGAACGCCGACTGTGAGGCAGTTTGCACCAGGATTATGTGGTTGTGGGTTTGAGTTAAGAAGATGGCTCCATGAAGAGAGTGTGGTGGAAGGGCTAGAGCTATTAATCCTGAGGAGGTTAGAGCCCTCCAAAGGTAGGTACAGGCATTGCAAGAGGAGCTCCGTAGAGGAGCAAATGTTGCCGCAGGTGATGACAGTGAGGATGACAATGAAGAAGAAGTTATGAGACCAGAAGGGGAATTTGATAGGGAAGTTCTGAATCATGCAGAGGAAAGGCTTTTTAGGGCCATTACTAAGTTTGGGAAAAGACCCACAATTGAAGTGGGTGTATTTTCAGGAAATTTGAAACTAGATGAGTTGATCGATTGGATCAATGAACTGGAAGAATACTTTGAGTATGAGGATATCAGGGACCCAGATAGGGTTAAGTTTGCAAAGGCCAAATTGAAAGGCCATGCCAAAATCTGGTGGCAAGAGGTCCAATTGGAAAGAAATAGAAGAGGAAAGGAGAAGATCACAAGATGGGATCTCATGGTGGACAAATTGAAGAAGCAGTTCATTCCAGTGGACAACGAGCTTGATTTGTTTAAGAAGATGCATGGGTTAAAGCAAGCAGGAAGATCAGTCCAAGAATATACAGAGGAATTTTATCGACTCTTGATTAGAGCGGGACATGTAGAAGCAAATAAGGAGAAGGTTTCTCATAATATCAGTGGGTTGCGACCTAGCATCCAAGAGGAATTAAGTCTAGTAAGAATGACCAGCGTTGAAGAGGCATACCAGTTTGCCCTACGAGTTGAAGAGAAGCTAAATAAAAGGTTTGAAGGAAGACAAAGAGGGCACGGTCAAGGAGGAAGGGGAAGCAGTAGGTCATCTAGAGGTCGCAATGAAACCCAAAAGAAAAATGAAGATGAGGGTTTCAACTGCTCCCGTGACCAAGACTTTGGAAATCAAAGAGGAAGAGGTAGAGGACTTGGACAAGGAAGAGGAGGCTTCTATGGTACCTATTTCCATTGCAATGAAGAAGGTCATCATGCCTTTGAATGCCCTCAACAACAAGGAAGGATAGATAGGAGAGCTGAGGGCCAAGCTAGGGTTTCTCATGTGGATGAGGATGCACAATCATCACATTCAGAGGATGCAGAAAGAGGAGAGACCTTGGTAAATGAAAGAGTCCTACTAAGTGGTGAGATTGAACAAGGAAAATGGAGGAGTTTGTTCCATACCAGATGCAAGTGTGAGGATAAATGTTGTGACGTGATCATTGATGGTGGTAGCACTGATAACTTGGTATCAAAAGAGATGGTCTCTAAGTTGAAGCTCAAGAGGGAGAAACATCCCCAGCCCTATCAGATTGCTTGAGTAAAAGATGATCATAAGGTCCTGGTAAGTGAACAATGTTTAGTGAAATTCAAAATTGGGAGTTACCATGATGAAGTTCTCTGTGATGTTATTTCGATGGATGTTTTCCATCTATTGTTGGGCAGACCATGGTAGTTTGATAGACATGCAGTACATGATGGACATGCAAACACATACTCTCTGACAAAGGATGGAGCTCGCCACAAATTGAAGCACATGAAAAAGGAAGGTGAAAAGGTATGTAGCAGTGTTAGGATTTGTCTTGTTGATGAAAGGAAGTTTTTAGATGGCATGAAACATCAGCATATGTGTTATGCTTTGATTCCTAGGAAAGACAAAGAAGGTAGTAGTGAAATGCCACTTGAAGTTTCAGATTTACTGAGGGAGTTTGGAGATATTATCTCTGATAATGTTCAAGATGGATTGCCACCAGTAAGGCAAATCAGTCATCAGATAGATCTAATTCCAGGAGCTAGTTTTCCTAACAAGGCTGCTCACAGGATGACTCCTACCAAAACAGAGGAGCTAAATAGACAGGTTCAGGAGCTGTTGAGGAAGGGCTTGATTCAAGAGAGCCTGAGTCCATGTGCAGTACCTGCAGTAATCGCACCAAAGAAGGATGGAGAGTGGAGTATGTGTACAGATTCTCAAGCTATAAATAGGATCACCATCAAGTACCAGTTTCCTTTGCCAAGGATGGAGGATATTATGGACTGTTTGAGTGGAGCTCAGTACTTCACAAAGATAGATCTGAAGAGTGGTTATCACCAGATATGGATTCGAGAAGGAGATGAGTGGATAATAGTCTTCAAGACCAAGGAGGGTCTTTATGAGTGGTTACTCATGCCCTTTGGATTGACGAATGCCCCAAGCACCTTCATGCGGCTCATGAATGAGGTACTTAAGAAGTTCTTGGGAAAAAATTTTATTGTCTATTTGGATGATATTTTAATTTTCAGCAAGACTTTAGAAGAACATTTATTGCATATTCATAGTGTCCTTGAAAGGCTAAGGGAAGAGAAACTGTTAATTAATCCGAAGAAGTGTAACTTTGCAAAAAGGGAGTTAGTCTATTTGGGGTTTTTTATATCACCGAAAGGTCTCAAAATGGATCTAGAGAAGGTAAAAGCCATCTTGGAATGGCCTACTCCAAGGTCTGCTACTGAGGTAAGATCATTTCATGGTCTTAGTTTTTACAGGAAGTTTATTAAGAATTTTAGTGGCATATGTGCACCTCTAACTGATACAATAAGAGGGGATAGAAAAGAGTTCAAATGGACTGCAGCAGCTGCGAGAAGTTTTGAATTGTTGAAGAAGAAGGTGACAGAACAGCCTGTCTTGGCACTTCCAGATTTTAGAAAAGTGTTCCAGGTGGATTGCGATGCTAGTGGCGGCACTATTGGGGCTGTATTAAGCCAAGAAGTAATTCAGGTTGAAGTAGTTGGGTTTGATGAACTCAAGAATTTGTACCCCGAGGATCCTGATTTTGCTGAAGCATGGAAAGCTTGTAAAGAACCTGTTGTTGTAGATAGAACCAAGTGGTTAGACTATTTGATTCAGGATGGCATGTTGTTCAAGGGTAGTCAATTGTGCATTCCAAGAAGTTCCATGAGGGAAAATCTGATTAAGGAGAAACATAGTGGAGGGATGGCAGGACATTTTGGTCAAGATAAGACCATTGCCATTCTTAGAGAACATTATTTTTGGCCTCAAATTTCACAAGATGTGAAGAATTTTGTACAGAGTTGTCAATTTTGTCAAGTTGCTAAGGGATTCAGCCATAATACTGGACTATATCAGCCATTGCCTGTTCCATCAAGGCCATGGCAGGACATAAGTATGGATTTTGTTCTTGGATTGCCAAGGACACAAAGGGGTAATGACTCAGTATTCGTGGTGGTTGATAGTTTCTCCAAAATGGCACATTTCATTCCATGCCACAAAACTCATGATGTTGTCCATATTGCAGACTTGTTTTTCAAAGAGGTGGTAAGACTACATGGTCTTCCAAGGAGCATAGTTTCTGATAGAGATACTTTGTGGAGTATTTCTGGAGGACATTGTGGAAAAAATTTTAAAATGACTTGAAATTCAGTTCCACGCATCACCCACAAATTGATGGCCAAACAGAAGTGGTAAACAGAAGTCTGGGCAATTTGCTGAGATGTTTAGTTGGGGATAAGCCCAAGGGATGGGATTTAATTCTACCACAGGAAAAAATTTCTTATAATAACTCTATAAATAGGAGTACTGGAAAATCACCATTCCAAATTGTATATGGGAGTAGCCCAAGGACTGCACTAGAGCTGAGGAAGATAGAACAAGGGGAGAGGACAAGTGTTGAAGCTGAGGAATTTGCTGAACATATCAAGCGTCTACATGAGGAGGTTCAAGCACACATTACCAAGATGAATCAAGAGTATAAAGCTAGGGCTGATCAAAGGAGAAGACATAAGGAATTCCAAGTAGGAGATTTAGTCATGGTGCACTTACGAAAAGAGAGATTTCCAGGCGGTACTTACAACAAGCTGAAAATGAAAAAATTTGGCCCCTACAAAATTTTGAAGAAACATGACTCAAGAAATGCATATGAAGTGGAGTTGCCAGATGATATTCACATTTCTCCCATTTTCAACATTGCAGATTTAACAGAGTATCATGATGATGGTGCAGATGAGGTGTTAGAGCCATGTCCAATTCTTGCTTCTAAGAAGGAGGAGATAGAAGACATTCTAGATCATCATGTGGGTAGGAGTACCAGAAATAGGTAGTATGAAGAGTATTTGGTCAAATGGAAAGGACGACCGATCGAGGACTCAACTTGGATTTCAGTAGCTGAGGTTTCCCATTTGGGATTTCCTCTACCATTCATAAAGTGACAAGGTCACTTTTCAATCTACCCTGGGTGTCTGATGCAGGAGCATCCAGAGGTATAAGGGCAATCCTGTGTCACCCAAAAAAAAATTTACTTAGACTTAGTTTTTGTTTCATGTGTTTTCATTTTTGGATACCCATTTGGGTCAAATAAAGGTTCCAACTCTCACAGTTCCACTATCAGTGAGTTTGAAAATCCTAAAAAAATAGGAGCATGTAATTGGGCCATCATTTTGGTGACCTAGAAGGTGTGAATTGGCCAGATGAATGTAATTGTGATTTAGAGCATTCTAAAAAAAGAATCAAGTCAAAAGGCCCCACGGTTTGAAACTTATTGCAATTTTTTGGGTTTTGGAGACCTCCTAAGAATGCTTCAAAGTCAGGTTAGGGGCATTAAATGACCTCAAAAAGGGTCAAAAAATGGGGGATGAGAAAAGCTTTTCCATAGGGCTATAGAACACTTCGAGAGCTTTCCAAAAATGTAAACAGTTCGTCAATCGGAGCTACGGTTCAAAAGTTATGCCTCCCAGAAGTTCGATTACCATTTCTGGATTCTTCTAGATTTGCACCGGCTTCTAACGCAGCTTCTGGAACCTTCTATTTGGTCAGTGGATGTCTACTAGCACTTTCTAGAATGTACTCCTAGTCCTTAACCCTCCGAGGTCTATTTAAAGAGATTCCTGGCATTGTAAAAGGCAGTTCGGAGTAGAGTTTGAGAGGAGATACTGAAAGGAGAAATTATCTCCAGATTTATGCTATTGTAAGCCTTTAGGGCATGTTTTGAAGTTTATTTTCCTGTACTGTTGTACTAGCTTATTTTCTCAGTTAATATAATTTTCCCTTTTCTGTTGTGTCCATTTTGTCTTGGGTTGTGTCCCCATCAGTCTGCCCTATGAAAGGCCTACCCTGTTAAAGGCTTTACACTATGTCAATAGTGACCTAGTTAAAGGATTTACAAACACTTTACATGAAGTGTCACCCTGTTAAAGGATTTAGTCACCTCTTCAAAGGATTTACAAAATAGTTGTTAATCTAACCTATCAACATAGGGTTTTCACTATCTAATACAATGGTAAGAGAGTATTCAAAATCTTTTGACCTGATTGTTTACAATCTTCAATTGTTGATTTTAGGCACTTGATCTGCTCACTCTGATGTGATCCTTGTTTGATCTGATATCTGCTTGTATCCCTTGTTCTATTCTGATCAACTAAATGTGTAATTGCTTCTCAATTCACTAAGTCTATGATGCCCCTATTGTTTACTCTTGTTCTACAATTTTCTATTTGCTTACCAACTTCCTTGACTTCCCTTTATCAACATAAAATTGTGGGCTCTAAACCTTCTTATAAAGACTTCATAGACTTAGGGTTATGTATGGATCTATGATCTATATTGAATCTTGAATTCCTACTCATTCCTTGCATTTTTATCATTGGTTGCATGCCTTCTCCATTTTTCTAATTGGTTGCATGTTGGTTGCATAGGAAATATAAAAGATTCATTCTTATCCTTATCATCCTTCAAAATCTTTCTATGATGTTTCCAAAAATGATTTACATCTGAGTTTGTGAGGGCACAAACTCATATGTTGATTCTGTGTTACTCAACACATACTGGACTACTGGTGCTCGGCACATATACTATCCTGCTTTGCTCAGCATCAACTGTGACTCAGCACCTATATAATTCTTGACACCTAAATTCACTCGAAACTTGTTAGAATTTTGACTTGGCACATACTATGGCTCGGCATACATAGTGTACTCGGCTTCAGTGTAGAAAGTGGTTAAGTGTGTTGACACTCAAATGTCAAAACCATTCTATGACCAACAAATCTTTGATTCAACTTTATCAATCCTATCAATTACTCTACTTGAGGCAACCTTTCTTGAGATTCTTATCTTGTACATGTCAATTACCTATTTATAGGGGTGTTGATATTGTCTTTTTCAATTAGCTTATTTTTGTCTTGATGTGTTCCCATCTGTCGATCACACGTCTAGGTTTTTTTGTGATCCCAAATTGATCTCACACTTCAACTACATTCTTTGATAGCATGTGTTCCCATAAAGATCATACATTTGTTAAAGAGGGGAAAATGTATGCACCCTAAAATAGTCGCCTAGACTATGGGCCCCCATTCTTCAATTTGTCAAATAACTGAATCAATTTATCAATTTCCTGAATCAATGCCTTACAGTATTTTCAATTCAAATCAATTTTCTTGATCAAATCGTAACTAATTCAATTATTTCAATATTTCCTAATGTTTAATCATTTCATTAATAATGTTATTTAATTAAAAGGAAACATCCCTTTTAAATAAATAAAATAATCTTATTTAATTAAAAGAAAATATCTATTTTAATTAAATAATTTTATCTTATTTAATTAAAATCTCTCTTTTAAATAGATAATTTTATCTTATTTAATTAAAATCTCTCTTTTAATTAAATAAGCTTAACTTATTTAAAAAGAGAACATCCCTATTAAATAAATAAAATAATCTTATTTAGTTAAAAGAAAATCTCTCTTTTAATTAAATAATTTTATCTCTAGAAAGCCATTGAAGCTTCGAGAAATGGTGGATCACTACTTTCATAAATTAATAATACATTTCTCACCTTAATACCCAAAAAAGATGATCCTGAAACCCCGAGGGATTTTAGTCCTATAGCTCTATGCAACACCATTTATTAAATCATATCCAAAATTTTAGCAAACTGAATGAAACCAATTTTACATAAGATTATATCAGAAGAAAAAATGTGTTTTTTACCATGAAGATCAATTCTAGATGGGATAATCATTATACAAGAAACATTACACACAGCCAATAAGAATAAAATGGCAAGCATGCTCATGAAATTGGATATTCAGAAAGCATATGACATGGTTGATTGGAGGTTCTTATGCAAAACACTAGAAGCCTTTGAATTCTCAAACCAATGGATTAATCTTATATACCAATGCATTTCAACAAATAAAATTTTAGTTCTTATTAGTGGAACTCCTAAAGGATTCTTTGATACATCAAGAGGTATAAGACAAGGAGATCCCCTATCTCTATTCCTATACATCATCATGGCAGAAGCCTTTGGTAGAGCAATCTCCAAAACCTACATTAACTATAAAAAAAGTGGAATTTCAAAAATTGAAAATGTTCCTAATATAACACATCAACAATATGTAGATGACATCATTCTACTAGGATAAAGTACAATAAAAGAGGCCTTAAACTTCAAATCAATCATTCAATAGTATATGGAAGCTTTAGGGCAAAGATTGAATGCTAAAAAATCAAAAAAAAATTTCATTAATACTAAACCTAAAAGAGAAAACCATATTCGTAATATTTTGGATTATAAAAGAGGAACATTTCTGTGTAAATACCTGGGAATAGAACTAAAGAAAGGTAGTAAAATTAACAAGGGTTGGCATAATATTCTTGATAAAATGGATAAGAAGATAGGAGGTTGGAAAGATAAATGGCTAACAAAAACTGGTAAAGCTATAAAGATCAAAGCAATCTTATCGGCCCTTCCAACATACCCTCTTTCTTGCTTACTTCTTTCTAAAAGTCTAAATAAGAAGATTGAGACAAAACTCAAAAATTTCTTCTAGAATGACACAGAAGAACCAAAAAAACTAGCTCTGATAAAATGGGAGAAATTATGTAAACCTAAGGAACTAGGAGGTCTAGATATCAAAAATTTAAGCTAGCAAAATGAAGCATTAGGGGCTAAACTAACATGGAGATTATTCATAGAAAGAAACCAAAAATGGGCAAAAATTTTGTTTAACAAATACCTAAATGTAGTCAATCCTTACTTTTTGTTCAGAATGAGGATCCTTTTTAAAGGATCCAAGAGCTGGAATTTTATAGTTATAAGTATTCCCCTAATTAGCAAATATCTCACTTGGGATGTTGGTAATGGTAAGGAAGCTCTCTTCTAGGAGGACTCTTGGGATGGTCATCCCCCAATAAATAAAATGAGTATCCCATCTGGTCTTAAAGACCATTTAGTCAAACTCTGGGGGTGTAAGGTCAGCAATTATAAAACCAAAAAAGATATTAATGGAAGTATAAGATGGGAATGGAAAAATTTAGATAATATTGACTTAGAACCAGCAGTTAAAAAAGGTATATGAAAATATCATTAATAAGAGGAAAATAAAACAATTAAAGAGAAACGATAAACTTATATGGGCAGCATTAAAAGATGGAAGATATAACATGAAAAATGGATATAAAGCAATCACCCAATCTCAAAGATGGGAAGAAGTTATTACTCCCCTTAGACTTTGTTGGGACTCTTCTTGTTTGCCAAAGGTAGGCTTCCTTTTGTGGACTACCTCTCTAAATAGGATTCTAACTACTGACAGACTTAGAAAGATGGGCATTGAGGGGCCTTCTAAATGTGTTCTATGTAAGAAAGACAATGAAGGCATAGATCATCTATTATATAAGTTCCCATATACACAACATTGTTGGGAATGGCTCTGACATATGTTGGGATGGACTACACCTTTGCCTGAAACTCTGAACAATCTACTTAAAGGTTGGCCCACTAATAGCAGTAGTTGTATCTATGGTAATCTCTAGAATATTTTTCCTTCTATCTTTGTTTGGGAAGTATGGAAAGAAAGGAGCAGAAGAATATTTCATGATCAAGATATAATAGTTTGTGAGATTACTAATAAAATTGAAGCCTGCATAGTTGAAACATTAAACTCTCACCTTAGGAAAATTCTGAAAGAGGAAGGATCATTTTCAAAATGGGATGGTCTTATGAAAAAAAGCTTTAAAAAACCTAATTAACCCTCCACTTATGTATAAAAACAAGAATAAAGAGGCAAGGAACAAATGTAGGTGGAATCCACCCTTGACAAGATGGACCAAATTAAATTTTGATAGAGCCTCAAGAGTCAACTTTGGTACTGTTGGAATAGGATGCATTATTAATATTGACTCTTGTAATTGGATCGCCAAAAGCGATAAATTTCTAGGATCAACCACTAACAAAATCATTGAATTAGAAGCACTTCAAGAAGGTGTCCAAATATGCTTGGATCTAAATATATTAAAGCCAGTTATTGAAGGAGACTTGCAAATTGTTTTAAATGCCATTAGAAAAAGGTAGACAACAAATTGGGTTCTTAATTCCAAATTGGAAGAAGTATTATATCTTCTAAACCTTTTTGAAGAAACTCAGATTCAGCATATTTTTCAAGAAGGTAATAAAGAAGAAAATTAGTTAGCAAATAAAGGAGCTAATGGTGAACATTTCTTAATATTTAACTATAAGTAAACTAATCAGAAAGTAAATAGAAGTATTAAACAAAACTGGATAATGTAACTTTAAGTCCTATTAGCTAAATTAGCCCTGATGAAAAATGCAGATAATAAGGATACAAACAATATAATATCACCATAACTTTTAAAATATATATGCATACATTCATATCTTAATATATAAATACTTAAAAAACTAAATCTACACATATCGACATGTATAAACTTGAAAGCATTGACTTTGCGTAGCATACTTAGGGGAAGATGGAGAAAATTAATAGACTTAAAAATATATTTTTAAAATAATAATATAAAAGGTTTTTTTAATTTAAAATAACAAGAACTAAGATAACAATTCTTTCAAATGTGAGTGGAATTCAGTAAATCAATATGAGAACACAATTTTGAATACTTTTAGATTCTTTATTCCTAGATCTAATTGTTCTCTAGGCTATGTTTCTATAATTTTTATCTCAAAACATTTGTAACTCTTTATTAAATCCCTATTTTTTCCATCATTTCATGACACTAGCCATTATCATATATCATTATGATTCAATTCCATGTAGGTGGCATTAGCAGATGATGTCAAGTATTTGAAGCTCTTCTAGATCCTTTGATTGAGATCACTAGTACTCTATTTATATTCAAATTGGTTTTCGATACTTTTTATCCCATTCTCTTTCAGCCTATTGTAGAGACTATCTTAGTATGGAAACCAATGTTAGTTTATTCCATGCCTCAGAGGTGCGAACCATGGAATTTAGAAGTAATGTGAAACCATAAAGATGGAATCAATTTTTAAACCCTATGGATGACATGACTAGGATTGTTGTGAGCCATGTCTTAGGGGAAGGTATTTTCAACTATGATTTCTCTTAGAGAACCAATAGTGACATTGTAGGTTCCTTTATAGGATGTCTGGACAAAGCCAAAGTAGAGAAGTGGGCAATGATCAGACTTTCCTTTAATATTTTCAATCCAATTTGGTGTGTAGGTCTGGAAGAAGTTGTTCTGAGTATAGATGAGAAACTTAGGATCCTTATCCCTAAAATTTACATGGTGCATTTTCCTGGGAGTTTTGAATTGGCCATTGTCCCTAGATACCCCTCTCTAGTTATTTGAGAGAATGTTGTGTTTTTTCAAGAATGACCAAAAATGGAAGCCAGTATCCAATTTCTTCTCAGATGGAGAGGGATCTTAGAAGATCATAGCAAGGCCTGGCTCAAGAATTATCTCTATATTTATAATTCCTATATTCATCTAGGTGTGGAGCTAGATAATCTAAAAGCATTGGATTTTTTCATCCTAAATATGGAAAATTCCAGTAGGAAGAAAAGAGCCTTCAAATTCCTACCAAACTTTCAAATCAAGAACCCCAAGGACATCACAGAAATCATCATTGTGTACTGAAAATAGGAGATTGTTGTTATATTGGTGTCTCATGCATGCTAGTTCTATTTGGATATCAAATTTTGCTAACATCAGATGCTAGTTGGATGTTTTCCCTTTTGTTACTTAAGTCTTTTCTTTGGCTTATATCTATTTTGGTTAGTACCAATTTAGGCTCTTTGTCTCCTCCTTCTTAGCTTTGTGGGTTTTGGTTGTGTGTTGAATCTTTCCTTTTCCTTCTTTCTGATGGTCTCTAATGTTCTTAGGTTATGTTTGCCCTGGGTAATTATTATGAATGTAACCTATGATTATCTAATTTTGGAATAGAATTATAGTTTGTGATAACCTAGTTTAAGTCTTTTCAATATATGTAAGATGATTTTAGGATCCGCATATAGGTCATTTTATGAATGTATGAATAAATATTAGAATTTTGGTACCAATTTCATAAACCAATCTACAAGCTTGGTAGCAAGCTCGGTCTCTTCCTTCGATGGAGAGCTCTGTTTGTAAATACTTGACTATATAAATACATATAAATGTTATTATCTCTATCAATTTGCTAGGCTTATTTCTTGTTTTTTGCCTCCTTCAAATGGTTTATGATTTTTCATGGTTGAAACTATTAAGGATGATTTATATGCATTGTGAATTAGTTGAATAAAATAGAGTCCTTCTTTCTTTGGGTTAATTGTTTAGATGCAATAGATTAATTGATACCAGAATATGAGAGACTACCATGATCTATACTAATCTTGGGATCAACATTGTGCAGTTTCTATTGATTTAAACCACTTAAGAAGGGATAAATTGGGAATCAGAATCTAACTTAAGCACACTCTATTAAGTATAGGAAATTATAGACTCAATTCTAAAGTGAACACATTCATAATATGTTAATTGAGATGGCATTAAATTGACATGTAAAAGCAGGGTTCCAATTCTCTATTTGGGAATTATTGATCATCAGAATGAAGCCAAAGTTTTAGTCAATCTTAGATTTAAGTATAAGGCATCCAAATAAAAACTATTTTAAGAGGGATTCAGAATAATTGACAAAGATTTTAAACTAGTCTAAAGATTGTTAGGCTCAAGTATGTAATATAGGTGGATATTATGTTAGAGTTGGAGTGAGATCATTCACAAAATTTATGACTAATTTCAGTAATCTTATCCATAATGTTAAATGAAAGAAACATAGTGATTTCTAGCTAGGAATTCAAGGATATCTAAATCGATGTTTTTAACTAACAGTACTAAAGATCATTTTTAGTTGTATCATTGATTAACAGGTTAGCAAGGTGTAACCAATTCATCCAAAATAGCAAAAGAAGAGGTATTTACAAAGTATATAAAGTTCTCATTGATTTGATCACTCTCATCTTAGATATTGAATAGTATAACTGATCATTATAGAGATCATTGGAACTTAAAAAATTCAAAGAAAGAATATAGTCATTTATTTTGTATTTAAAAACAAAAGTTGAAAATTGGTAACTGGGGTATGCCCCTTTTAATAATGGACTAATAAAGGACCACGGTCTCAGGCGAGACTGGAGGATTTCTTCTTCATTCCTACCAGTGCCCATTTGAATGGAGATATTTTGATGTATTTTTATTAAATTAATATAATCAAAGGCTTTGGTCATTTACCAATCAAAAAAATTAAATAATTTTATCTTATTTACTTAAAATCTCTCTTACAATTAAATAATCTTATATTATTTAATTAAAAGAAAATCTCTCTTTTAATTAAGTAAATAAATCCTCATTTAAAACTCTCTTTTTGATGAAAAATCAAATAAATCAAATAAAATCTTATAAGGATTCTTTTTTTTGCACATATCTCTAAGTGCTGGGATTTTTCCTCTTACTTGCCTTTTAAGGGATTATCCCACATTGCTCTTGAGGATGTATTCCTCTCCACACTTTCCTTTATAAGGAGCCCTCTCCTAATTTTTTTTAATAGATCAAGATTTTGTTGTTATGTTTTAGGTTTGGAGAGAGATTTTGGAGGAGAGCTTGAGCACTTGAGCTTGGACATTGCAACTTCACTTTTCTTGTCTTCTTTTCTCGTGCATCCATGGCAATCTATTTAGATTACTCTTGCACTTGCATGTTAGATTAGATTTATATTTCCTTTCATAGAATAATCTTGCATTTGTATTTCCTTTCATAGATTAGTTTTTTTTCATGCATTTTTATCATATATAATAGCTTCCATTTTTATTTGCATACATATTTGATGATCATGGAGACTATAACTCTTGCTTTTCCTCTTTGATCTCTCATTTTATGATGTACTTGCATGGGCACAAACTAGATCTAAACTAAGGGCCTCCATTATAAACTATTTCACTCCATAAATAGAGAGCTATGATTTTCCATTTGAGACCTCATTCTTGAGAAATCTCGGATATAATGATTCATAGAATGTGTCAACATTATAGCACACACTATGCAGGTGAAATTTGTATCAACCATAAAACATATATCATCTTTGAATATCTTCACAAGTGAAGGTGGGATTATGTATCTTTTTCTAATCTCTGCTTGGAATTATTTTATAATAAGACATGCACTACTATTAATCTTATCCATTGGATGTCTTATATACATATTGGTTATCTTCTCAATTGTGCACTTATCACTACTAATTAGTTCAGTCATAGATAGGAATGGAAATCTCTAATTCAAATGGAGAAACATATAGATAATTAGTGATCTAAATATGAATTGATTTTTTTTTACTCTCTTTACCCTTTTGAAGTTCTCTACTAATTGTGCTCTTAGGATTTCACACATATTGACTTTTACTCTTTCTACATACATTTTGTAGATGACATGAATGAATCCTACTGCAATGACATCCTCTCTAGAGCTAGCACATATCTTTGATGACATAATTATGCATATGAATCTTACATTATGTCATTTTATCTTGCTTATTACAATACTTCTCCTATTATACTTAGACTTGCTAGCACTAGTTTCTTAACATTCTTTTAATTTACCGGGATTGATCATTCATTGCATAGACTAGTCACCTCATGAATTAGGTTAGCTGATATTTCTACTACATTATATCCTAACCAAAATTTTCCATTATGAATCTTGCTTAGTATGATCTTTTCCCAATCCTCATTGTCAAAGTCACATGAAAATAATACTTGATCATTTCATTTTGTTTTAGGTATTCATAACCACTCTTAAATCTCATGTCCTAGATGTAAATGTGATAAAATTCCTTTCATGTGTTATCCTAACCTACTATTTAAAATTTTCTCCTACGATAACTTCCTACATTCTCCAAGTAAAATACTCTATCTACAATAATAAAAAGGGTCTTCCTCTAAAGTTTAAATGGGGTTTATCTTCATTGTTAGTTTAACCTCATGCTCAACATTATGAATAAAACTCATATCCATGATTTATCACAAATTCTAATTTCAATTTCATAGATGAACTCTCAAAATTTGATAAATACCTTAATTTTGTGGAATGTAGGGTTTCCAATATTTTGCTTCAATGTTTCTTATATTGCCTTGGATTTTCACTCAATTAACCCCTTAACTCGTCACATTCTCAAATGGTGCACAAGATCTCGTTCACATCCTTTAAATTTCACCAAATCTATTTTTGCATTAATTGTGCAAGTACATAGTTCATAAAAAGTTGTTTCTGACTATTAGTAGTCTTGTTTTATTTTGCACACACACATTTGATCTCCAAATCATATGTGCTCTTAACCATAGCTTCGACTCATCATGAAATACCTCATACTAACTACATAAACCTTAACTCACTTTCTATCATCATCATTACCTTTATGATGCTCAATCTCTTATCTAAAGTACTTAATTCAAGTAAGATGAATCAAATACAATTGTTCACTTCAATCTTCCTTTAGATGCTTCGAATGATTGTTCTTCCAATACTAAATGTGAATTGGATGGATCTTTGTCTTTGACAAATACCTCTTTGAATTCCTCTACATGTTTCTTTAAGCTTTCTTTCTTACTACCATTGATGTTATCTCTTCTTCTCACATTCTTGTTTGTATTTCTTCTAAAGTTTGGATTCCTGTTGATGTTCCTCATATCCATTCTAAAAAATCTTTATATATGACCAAAGTTATTGCATAGCTGACATATTGGTACATTATTTCTGTAAATATGTCTAGACTAGTTAACAAGTGCTCTACAATTTATGGAAATGTGTCTAAAGTTGTTGCATTTGTAACACACAATGTTATTCCTTGCTCCATTAGTTCCTTCATTGGATCTTCTTCTTTCTCATACAGGTTTAGTACCTCTAAAAATTCTACTATTGCTACTATTATTATCAAATTTAGATTTCTTACAATCAATTGCTCTATGACCAAAACCATGACAATTATAGTAATAAAAATCAGTAACATGTTTAAATGGCTTACATGTGCATTCCCTTTTCATATGACCAATTTCATTACATGCAAAAAATCTACCTTTAAATTATATGTTACTTCCTTGGGTGTTTAAGTCTTCTCAAGTTTCTTAGGTTCATCAATTTGTCTAGGTTGATAAACTTGTTTGATCTCCTTAGGTGAATTATAAGTTTTATTTGCCTCAACTTTGTTTAGTTCTTCTTTCTCTTGTGTAGGATGATGAATTTTAGGACTAATCTACTTTCTAGATTCATATTTCTTGGCTAACTTTTCTCCAATAAAATGTCCAAGACTAGTCTTATCATAGGAAGGTGTCTAAAAATATAATTTTTCATCAATTTTATCACTACTAGAATATAACTTCTCTAATTGTTGCTTAGTTTGGGTTAACTCTCCTTTCAAAATAGTGTTGCACTTCTCAAGTTCTGAATATTCTAACTTGGTGGATTTAATTTTGGATTTAACTTTTGTAAGATGGGATCTTAGATCTGTATTCTCAAATTTCAGATCTAACTCAATTTTTCTATCATCTTTCTTTAAAATTAACTTCAGTTCAATGATCTTCAATTCATGTTTCAGGATGTCAATTTCTTTCTTCAATCCTGAAACTTCATCAGTATTCTTAATTTGATTTTTAGGTTCCTTTTTGGATTCAAGATGATCATTGTTGTCTTTCTGCTTACCAATGTAGTTGCTTGCATCTTCATATCTTTCCTTTAGGTTATCTCTTTCTTCATTGAGAATGTCAAAGTTTCTTCTAGATTCTTCTATAATTGTTCCATATCCATAGGGACCTTACTCAAGTTGTTAAGCCTTTTTCTGAGTAATAAATCTCTAATACCAATTTTTAGAAATAGGGAATACTGAGAGTAGGGGGGTTGAATTAGTATTCTACAAACTTTAGCCCAAAATTGAAAATCATCAATTGCCTTATAACTTGCATATGAAAGGAAACTAATTATGTTGAACAGTAAACATAACCATAGAATAAGAGAACTCATACCACCATATTCTATTAATTAGGGAAACCTTGGCCAAGGGAAAACCCTAGTGGAGATGGTACCCACAAAATAATCCACTAATCAAAAGTATTTGGTTAAATATATTAACATTGTTAGGAGTCTATTACATGCATATAGTGTCTTAGTCCTTGTTAGAGGACTTAGGCCTTGTTAGAAATCTCAAACCTATTAGGAGTTGTTATGTACTAGTACAAAATGTATGCAAGAAGAGCCCACTTCCCAAACATGCAATATATAATTTAATTCCTTGATATAAAAGATTGATACAAAAACCTCTTGCTTGTTGTCAATATCTTCAATATCTGATATAACTTTCACTGCTCTTCACAAAACTTGCAATCCTATGATCATACATTATAATTTGCATATCATATAGTTCACACATAATACACACACACACACTTTACTATGCACTTACAAACTTTCCTTTATATCTTTGCAATTCTCAAAATACTATCCATTCAGCCTTCAAACTTTCACACACTTGACAAAATATATTATTACAACTTTTTCTTGATCTCAAATTGGTTTTGACAATTGAGTGTCAACACACTTAAGACATTTACTTAGTTTATGCCAAACTAGTAATGCATGCTAAGTATAATATGTAAATACAAGATTGTGTTGAGTTGCAATGAGTGTCAAGTCACTCGTGTGTTGAGTCACTCAAGTGCCAAGTAGATAGACCATTCTGAGTGATTCAAGTGCCGAGTGAATAGTAGATGCTAAGTAGTTCAGGTACTGAGTCAGAAATAGAAATATAGTACGTGTCGAGCATCAGTAACTTCAAGTGCCAAGTAACACAGATTGGACATATTTGTTTGTGATTGCACAAACAACTATGTAAACCATTTTCAAGATGACCTAAGGTTAGATTTTGATTCTTTGCAGATAAGGACTAATCTATTTGCATAATCCCTATGTATTTGCATGTAGCCAATTAGAAAATAGGAAGGATTAAGTGGCAAAAAGAATGAATCTTAGCCATAGATTCATAACTAACCCTAAGCCATAAAAGTCTTTATAAGGAAGATGAAGCCCTAAAGGTTTTAGTGAGAGAGATCAAGTTACAAAAAGGTAACAAGGGGTCATTCATTGAAGGTGTGAACAAGATAGTTTGTAGAGCATTCAAGGTGACTTAGCAGTGAGAGTGAATTGCAGAATCAGTTAGAAGAGAACAAAGGATAGATAAAGATACAACATTGATATATATGATCATAAAGTATCAAGAAGGATATTGTGTAGATTTGATCTTTAATCAGGCAATCTAGAGCCAATCACAAGATCTATGCTGAGACATTTTGACAAGTGATTTCAATTAAATCTCCTAAGCAGAGTGGTCCTAATAGGCCTTATCAAATCCCTTAATAGGGTGACATTCCAAGTGAGTGTTCAAAAGTCCTTCAACTAGGAACACTTCTAACAGGGTGTTGAAATCCTCTAACAAGGTGCGACTTAATAGTCTTTGTAAGCCTTTAACAGGGCAGGCCTTTTATAGGGTAGATCATGTTTCATGGTCAAACCATTGTAACCTTAATTGGCTATACTTTACAACTATAGTAGTGAAGATTTGTGGGTGTCATCCCCACCCCAGTTTTACCTTCTCATTTGGAGGGTTTTTGGGTAATCATATCTAGTGTCAAAGTGTGTGTGTTTAATTGCTTACATGTTTTAAATGCATTTACTTTTCATGTTATTTCAATTTATCTATTGAATGCATAAGGTGGACGTAAGGTGAAAAAATTTATGGGTTCATGTTTTAACTCCCCCCCCAAAAGCTTACATTTCCCACTTGTAATTCCAACAATTGGTGTCAGAACTAAGTTCTCAAAAGAAGAAGATTTACAACTTAGAGTATATAACTTGAAATGGAAATCTACAAATTGGGAAAAACTATTGAGAACTAGGAGATTGAAATACATCTCATACTACATCAACTGAATGAAGCTAGAGATGCTTTGAAGAGTTCCTTGAAAAGAAGGAAAGAGATTGCCATAGCAAAAAATGACACATAATACAAAGAGATTGACACCATAAAGCTATTTGCAAATGATAACTCCAATGAATTTGAAGCAACAATTGCAGATCTAATGGAGAAGAATAGAGCACAAGTTGAAGAAATCAGAAATCTCAATTTGGAGCAAGAATCACAAGCTATATTGCTATGTGAGGTGACTAAACAAAAGAAGAAAGCTATAGAAGACAAGGCCATGATTGAAGAAGACAAAATAATTTTGGCAAATAGATTTGAAGAAAAGTCAATAGAGATATCCAGGATCTCAAACATGTAATTGGATACCTTGAGCCAAATGATGAATGCTCATCATGAGTTGAATGTCAAGGACATTGAGATAACTACATTGAAGTTGCAGAATGAACAACTGCAGAATGACCTAAAAAGAGAAAAGGAATTTGTTGAAAGATTCAACAAGCCAAATGAAGCCATCAATTACTTTGAGAAATTACTAAAATCTCCTAAATCTAATAGAGATACATCAGGATTTGGTTACACAAGCACTGAAGAAGGAGAATCATTCAAAGCTGCTAAGGAAAGGAACAACAAAGGTAAGAGTTTCAAACCTACTTGTCATAATTGTGGAAAGAAAGGGCATACCACTAATGTGTGTAGGAGCAAGAATAAAAATTAGAATGCTAAGCCTAAGAACATGGTCCACTATCATAAGTGCAATAAACAAGGTCATCAAGCACATGAATGCAAACCTAGAACCATGCATGCACCAAAATTTGAAAGATATTGCTACAACTATCAGAAGTATGGACATAGAGCCTTTGAATGTAGATCCAATTCCACATAGTCTTCAAGAAAGCCAACAAAGGTAAGAAGCTATAGAAATTCTTATTACTTGGATTATAGTACAAGATATAGCTATCACTATTGTCAGGAATATGGACACGTACCTGAAAACTGCATTAGGACTCACTTTAGTGGTAATTACAAGAGGTGGTTGAGTCAAACTACATGTTTCAACTATTTGAAGACTGGTCACATCAGTAATCATTGTCCAACTAGGTCCAAGGCACCAAGTTGTGAACTTGATAAAGGCAAAGGCAAGCAAATGTTGAACACATCAAGAATGAGATGAATAATACATGGAAAAAGAAAGGTGATTGTAGTACATCAAGTGGAGAAGGGATCACTTCACCCAATGGGTCAAGTGGTCACACCTCATAAAACTAAGAAAACAACAGATATGTGGGATTGATACTTAAAGTATTATATCATACATTAGTTCCAAAACAAGATAGCATTAAAAAGTATGGATCAGCATGAATAAAGATGCATGGTGTTGTGAAAATTCAAGTTAAATCTTCAAAGACTTTATGTTGTTGCCGAGCATGAAAAGTTCTCTGTGTATGCCAAGGTGAAACACTAGTTAGTGTTGAGTTTTAAAACTAAGTTAGTTGACGCTGAGCCTCTAGTAGCTGTTGAGTGATGGTCATATCATTAGATGTTGAGTGAAATAGAAATCATGTTGATGTCGAGTTTACAGCTGTACAAGCACTAAGCATTAATTACAAGGTTTTTGTAGGGTATATGGTCATTTTTGCCTGGTTCTTCATCATTTCAAGCTTGAAGTGAGAGCAAGCGGTGTAGAAGGTGATTCAGAAGTTTGTTTAAAGTGACTACAAAGATCACAACAATGATCTTACTCACATTCTTCAAAACTCAAAGGTATTTATTCACAAGCCAAGCTATGCAGTTTGAAATTTGTATAAACCCTAGTTTTCCAAATGGCATCCACCTCAAGGAATGTAGATCGACAAGAAGTTTTAAATGTTCAATTAGTTAGCAATGAAGTGAAGCAACCAAATTTTAGAGCAATTCCAGATGTTTCTTATAAACAAGACCGATCAAGCACGCTATCCATGATTCCCCTTAAAGTTATTATGGTTTAGGATGTTAGAAAATGTTATAATTGCAAGATAGGTGGAATTGGTGAGATATGGAGATAAGGCAAGCATAGGACAGATTGTGTGAAAATGGCATCTTAAAAGAAGAGTTCAAAATTGTAGAAAGGAAGGGTTTGACCCATGCCCTAGATTTCCCCACATTGTTCAAAATAGAATAGATAAAGATTGTATTAATTAGAACACATGATGGATCATTATGGTTAGAAGATGGACCAATTAAAATTTCAAAGAGAATAATTCATAGGGTGACTGGTTTTCCAACCCTAGATTGGCCAAAGACTCTGTGAAGTGACTCAAAAGAGGTTATAGAGAAAAACATAGGAGCCAAATGGAACAAAAATGGAATGACAATTGATACCATCACAGATCCTCTATTGGACTTTTCCATAAGGGTAATTTCTCATAAGTTTTATCAATCAAGCAGATTAAACATTGTACCCTGTATTGCAGAGGGATCATACCTATGATCTAGCTAAACTTCAATTGCAACAAATAATGGAGAACCTAGGTGCCATTAGAAAAAACAAGAGTGCACAGTGAAAATTTGGATCAATCCTAATTTGCATATTTTTCTATGTATAGAATAGATTTCCATCTTTTGGCAAGGTGAGTTGGAAGATGAATAGGTCAATAGCTATGCAAATCAAGGAATACATTGAGCAAATGGGTGAAAACTTTGAAACTATCATGACAAGTTATTTTGAAGACTTCAAGAAGTCCATGAAGCAAAGGATGAGAATACCTATTTCATTGGTTGAATAGTATTACAATGACATATGCTTTCTTGTTGATATTAATTATACATATGTGCAGGTTGCCATACCTCAGGTAATGGCTAAGACCCTTAGGATATGAGATTAATGTTGATGAAGCCTCGGCTACCATCACTGCACTTCATGCTGAAGAAGTTGATAAAATAGCCAAAATATTTGGAAATTATGATGTGATGAAGTCTAAAGTAGAAATGGAATGTAAGACAGCCTCCACACTGAAGAAGAAAGACAACTTGGTGATGAAATTAAAGGTCAAATTTGGTGAAGATTCTGAAGAAAAAGAAGGAGATGAAGAGGACGAAGAGGAAGAACAAGATAAAACTAAAGAACCTCTTGCATTAACATAAGGCATGGGTGAGGATAAAGAAGAAGAAGAGGGTTCTAAGGAGGAGGAAGTAGAGGAAACACTAGTACATGTTGAGCCTAAGAAGAGAAAGGCTAAGGCACAACCTATGACAAAGACAAAGGCAAAGAAAATTGCTAAGCCAATAGCACCAACAACTAGAGAAAGCACATGGGCCACCACACAAAAGGCCAAGGAGAAAGCCAAAGAAAATGCCAAGGCTACAAAACAAGGAGGTTAGGAGCAGAAGAAACAAAGAAGGAAATACATTGCACAACCAGATACTGATGATGAGAGAACAAAATCTAAGGATATAAACCAATTTAAAGTGGTAAGTCATACACCTCAATCTAATCTTGAAAATATATATGAGAATGTCAGAAATAATGCAAATTTGTCTAGTTTGAAAAATATTGATTTTGAAAAACTTGAAAAAGAAGAAAAGACTTTAGTTGAAGAATCAATATATGCAATGATTTTAAAATTCAAGAATACTCCACTTGAGTTTGACAATACTCTACCAAAACTTGGTCTATATGACATTGTTGAACAAAAGTGGCATTATTGTTTAAACTTGGAGAAAAAAATTAGAGAATCTACATTAGCACAAGTTATGCCAGAATTGACAAAAGGATAGATTACTATTGTCACTTAGGTTTGCACCCTTGTCCAAGGCCTATGCGCGAGGACAACCTAGTGAAACATGGAAACAACCTCCAAGCTGTGGGACTTGAACTACGAGGTTGAGTCTTCGGAGAAGGCCGGCTTCCTCTTACTGTCAGGGTGCACCTATCTATTCTCAGAAGAAAAAGGGAGAAAGAGAGCACTAAAGCAAATCTACCTAGTCTAATCTAAGGCGGTGATGCACCAAAACAGAGTGTTCAGACTCATTCCTGCCCATACATGCACTACAAAACTAGGGTAACATCCAAAAGTCATACACGTCCAGACTTATATCGATCAATAATCACATACATATCAGGAAACCAACTGAATGACACCAGGAAAAGAAGATTTCACTTGTATATTATTCAATGGGCCAAAGATAGATACAGTATGTGGACCACTAATCTCAATAATGCATCAATGAGAGGCAAAATGAAGCACATACACATTGACCACTGAAAAGAATGACACAGGATGTTATGTAGCTCAGAGACACAGGGATTCCACACTGCAAGTCTGCAAGTAGTAGCAGAGAAAATCAGGAAGAGTTGACCTTGAGAACAAATCACAAAATTGCCTTTATAGATCAGGCATAACTAAAGATTTTTGTGTCACACTCACTTCTTACCTACTGGCATTAACTTCCCATCTTGAGAATCCAATCGAAGATCTAATTGAATCCTGGCTTGCATACCAAGAAATCTCATATCTTTCTGAGAAAGAGCCTGGAGAAGATAGAAACAACGCCACAACATTCTCTGACATGGTAGATCGATCGACCGGATGGATGGAGTATCATTCTGTGCTTAGCATTCATTCCAAGTTGGTGGCAATTAATCACACCATCGGATTTGTGGCAAAAACCCTGATTTTTTGTCATTCATGATTCGTGCATCCATCGAATCGATCAATCAACAGGCTCGACGAGCCAACGGGCCATGCAGGCCAATCACACCTTCGATCTTTGCCACCCTGGCAGTCTCTTTACATTTGACTGGGCTCCTACCACCCTTTCCGTGCGACTTGGCGCTATGTCGCCATCGAAAAAATCTTCGAAGGTCTCGATAGCGCCATAGCGCCCAAGGGTTTTGTCTTGACCGCGCCACCTTGTCGACCATCTAACTGCAACCGCGCATTAACCACCACGTCCAAATCCAGACCCACGAGGACACATGTCCTCCAAGCGCTAACTC
This sequence comes from Cupressus sempervirens, assembly GCA_028749045.1. Taxonomy (NCBI): domain Eukaryota; kingdom Viridiplantae; phylum Streptophyta; class Pinopsida; order Cupressales; family Cupressaceae; genus Cupressus; species Cupressus sempervirens. Next base: position 709,599,330 of record CM053789.1, on the reverse strand, counting down.
GCCATCATAAAATCCACGCAGTTCCTCCATGGCGAGATAGCGCCTGTCGTTGATCTCTTTCCAATCTGACGGCTGCAGAACTTGACCTCTCACGACCCTCCTTCTCTCGTGATTCGCCAGGCCCACTGAAACATGGCATCAACTCGTTGGTCTGTTGGTCACCCTAACCCAACTGCATCTGGCGGCATGGAATGCGGCCCCGCCAGGACACATGGCGCAAGGGCGCCAAGTCACCGATGTTAAATTCGAAGCTGTTCCCCATAGCGTGATGGCGCCCACCCTTGATTTATCTTGATCTGACGGTCAAAGTGCCATCGTTCTTCACTCATCATCCCTTCTAAGAACTACTGGGTCCGCAGCACACGTGGCATCTCTTTATTTGGTCCGACGAAACACCAGCTGGCAACCCAAGACAGCATGCTCTGAGATTTACACGTGTTTTCATCTGATTCGTTATCCTGACATCGATTGGTGAGACTTAATCCCACTGACACGTGGCAGATGGTCGCTATGTCGGCATAATAAAATCCGTGCATCTTCGCCATAGCGAGATGGCGCCATCCGTTGATGCAATCCAATCCGACAGTGGAGAGGACCATCGCACTTCGTACTTTCACCTGCCATGTCGACACACCTGGCATCGCCCTATGACACGGCCACACCTAACATGTGGCATCAGGGCACAATGTCACTATCATAACCCTCACGCATCTCTGCCATAGCGCGATGGCACTTACCGTCGATCCAAGCTGATCCGACGGTGGAGATCATAGACCCCGACTGTGTGAGCCGTGCTGATAGAAATTTTGGCCTGGTTATACGTGGTTCCTTCTGATTTGCCATCTGAAACACCTGATCACGTCGGTCGTTGAAACTTGTTGCCGTGACTATTTCCTCCAGGCGCTATGTCGCTATGGAGATTTTCTGGTTGATATGCGATAGCGACATAGCAGACAAGGCATCGTGGAACTTTTTCGACCCGCCGAACGCTGGACCCACCTCTGCAATGTGTCCTCAGGGCGTCATCGTGCTATCATAAATATCGTGCATTTTCTTTATAGCATGATGGTGCCAACTGTCAGTCTGCTCAGATCTGACGGCCAAAAACTTGCAGGTTGTAATATTAAACACTAAGTCTGAGACTAACCGTTGAATAAGCCATGCGTTTGAATCTAAATCCTTGGCAGTAAAACCAGAGGTAACACTTCTGGTGACTCGCAGGGGGCATGAGCCTGCTCAATGCATGACCAGTGCCTGAGAATAATCCATTGGGCCATAGAGTCAGAAAAGAGGGACCAAAAGTTACGAAACCGAGAGCTGCAAGAAACCCTAACCCTTAATGAGGAAATCAAAACATTAAAGAATTGTTGAACTTTGGCTCTGTCTTGCGACTTGAAAACAAAAAAAAGGACCTCCTCAGCAACTTGAGACTTTTCAAAACTTTGAGAACTGGCGACTCAAGAAGTGAGCCATGTGCACGCGCACTTATTGTAAAACAAGAACAACAGGAAGCAACTAGGCTAACTATGTACATGGATTCACAATCCTTCAGAAACAGGGCTTCAAATGGATCCCATTGACTGGAATGGGCAGAACTTCACCATTTGGCCTGCTTAGCTGGAATGTATTGGCCTGTTTGCAATCGAAGATCAAATAAGGGCCACTCCATAGTGGATAAAATTTGGAGTGCCTTCCTGGTTTTGCTCTGTCTAAGTCCCACTTGAGAACTAAATCTCCCTCTCTGAAGATTTTGGCCCTTGCCTTCTTATCAAAACTCTTCTTCATCTGCTGCTGGTGTATCTCCAGGGTTTGCATAGCTCTGTTTCTCTTTTCTTCCAGTTCAATCAACTCTGCCATTCTTACTGACATGGAACTATTTTCAACCAACTCCAGCTGATGAGCCAACTCCAAGGATGGGAATTCCAATGAGATTGGAAGTCTGGCCTCCCTACCATATACCAGCACAAAAGGTGAATTCCCAATAGATCTGTTGGGTGTTATCCTATCAGCCCACAAAGCAGTCCTTAATTTTTTATGCCAAACCCTCTGACTGTCTTCTATCATTCTCCTTATGATTCTGATCAAATTTTTGTTGGAAGATTTAGCTAAACCATTGCCCTGCGGGTAGTAATTCGATGATGTGCTCAAATAGATATTGTGACTCATTGCCCATGCACAAATCTGGGTTCCAACAAAAGATTTGGCATTATCGGAGATGATAGTGGAAGGAGCTCCAAACCTAGATACAATTCCATCAAGGAATTCAACAACTGATGGCTCTGTAGCATCCTTCAAGGAAACCGCCTCTGTCCACCTAGTGAAATAATCGGTAGTAGCCAAGATCCATTTATGACCTGCACTAGATGGAGGATTAATGGGGCCTATGAAATCCAACCCCCACTGGGTGAAGGGTTGATCCACCTGAATGGGGTGAAGAGGAAGAGCTGCAAGTCTTTGTTTACCTGAGAAAAAGGCACATCTCTCACATTTTCTCACATACCTATAACAATCATGGAACAGAGATGGCCAGTAATATCCAGCCCTCATGATCTTCATGGCGGTTGTTCTTGCAGAGAAGTGGCCACCATCAGGGCCATCATGAAGTTCTTTAATCATCCTCTCAACCTGATCTTCTTCAATACATCTCAACAGGGTCCCATTGAAATCCCTCCTGAATAGGATATCATCAATCACAACATAGGGAATGGATTGCAGTCTATATTGTCTTCTTTTAGCTCTATCCAATCCCTGAGGGTACCCATTCCCTGATAAAAAGTTCCTCATGTCATCCATCCAGCTCCTTGGGGCATTAACATTTCTTTCCTCCTAACCTGATAACATTTCTTTGCATAATCCTCTCCCTCTTACCAATTTGGTAATCTGAATATCAACATCATATTCCATTACCCTAGTGATCCATCCAGCTCTCTTTTCACTGATGTCCTTGCTTAACAGGAAGTCTTTTACACTCGCATGGGGTACCAACAAATGGATCCTATCGTGGGATAAGAGGTGTCTAAATTTCTTCAAGGCTCTAATGACTGCAAGGGCTTGCTTCTCAACAAAGCTATACTTATCTTCATATTCCTTGAGTCCTTCACTAAAGAAGGCTATGGGCTGCTCCTCATTCTTGTCATTTGTCTGATTCAAGACAGCAGAAACACTTGACTCACCACCTAAAGTGTAGAGGATGAAATATTTCTCAAAATTTGGGTTCATGAGAGTGGGGGCTGAGGCTATGGCTACCTTAATTTCTTCAAAACTCTCCTTCCCCTCCTTGGTCCATGAGAAGACCATATCTTTCTTAAGCATGGCTATGAGGGGTTTCACCATGATGGCAAGATTAGGAATAAACCTTCTTACAAAATTTATCCTACCAAGGAAACTTTGCAGCCCTTTCTTGTGTTTAGGGAGAGGAAGGGCAAGTATTGCTTTTGTTCTTTCTGGATCAATGGTCAACCCATCCTTAGATACAATGTGTCCCAGTAATTTTCCTTGGCTTGTAGCAAAGACACACTTGGTTGGGTTGAGGGAAACCCCAAACTCTCTACATCTTAGAAATACCTGTCTCAAATGATCAAGGTGATCTTTTACATTCTTGGAATATATAGTTATATCATCAAGGTATACTAAGACAAACTTGTCGATTAATCTTTTGAAAGCTACCTCCATTGCCTTTTGGAATGTGGCACCTGCATTTGTTAGTCCGAATGGAAACTTGCAATAAGCATAGGTGCCCCATTTAGTAGTAAATGTTGTCTTATATCTGTCAGATTCTTTAACCAACACTTGGTTATAACCAGAAAATCCATCAAGAAAAGAGAACCTCCTTGACCCACTGACCTTGGACAGAATTTGCTCCATAGAAGGGAGAGGATGGTGATCCCTAAGGGAAGCCTGATTAAGATCCCTAAAGTCCACACACAATCTGATTTCTCCATTCTTCTTCCTTACAGGGACAAGGTTAGCCACCCATGATGAGTGTTTGATAGGGAAAATTATGTTAGCTTCAATCAACTTGGATAGTTCCTTCCTCATTAAGGGTTCAATCTTGGGATTCACTGGCCTCTATTTTTGTCTTACTGGTTTGACCCTATCAACTAAATCTATGGTATGTTGAAAAAAACTAGGGTCAAACCCCTTTAAGTCATCATATGACCAAGCAAACACATCATTAAATTCTTGACATAGATGAATGAAATTTTCTTGCTCAGCCTCAGAACATACCTTCCCCATGTTAAGAGATTTTCCATCAGCAATAGTAACTGGAGCATGATCATCCTTTTCTGTAGCCAGATTTATTCCTTTGCCCCTTGTCTGATCATCAAGATTAAAGACACTCTCCAAGGTAATGAGACCCTTGGGCAACTTGTTGGATCTGAGGTGAATGATCTGATCACCATACTGATCTTGTAGTCTTGACTAATTTCTTTCTGAAAATTCTGCTTCATTCTGCAAGAAACTCACAATCTGCTCATCAGACTCAAACACTTGCCAATGAGTATTATTATCAGGAACAGCAGGCCTTACCACCACCCTTATTTGTTGCTTCTTCTCTTCCTCAAGATTCCCTGGCACATCATAGGATGCACCCATCACTGCAAGTCTATCAGCATATTTGTTTTCTTTCCTAGGAATACTCTGGATATTAAATGCTTGGAAACCCTCAAGAAAATCCCAGACTCTGTGTTTGTAAGACTTGAGCAGGCCATTTTTGGTGATATTCTGATTTCTCACTTGGTTCACTACCAACTCACTGTCTCCATATACTTTCAAGGCTTGAATTCCCCTCTTTTGGGCAAGTAGGAGACCTTGGATCAAGGATTCATACTCAGCCACATTATTGGTACAACTGAATTGGAGCCTAAAAGAGAAGTAGTATCTTATTTGTGCAGGAGAGATCAACATAACACCGGCCCCTGCTCCATTTCTATTCCTTGAGCCATCAAAGTACATATTCCATATTCCACTCATGTCATCATTAGCTCCAACAAGATCAGGAACTTGAGCCTCCTTCTCTATTATGCAATATGTACTAAGGCCTGTCTCAAGAGTTTCCGACATAGGTTCAAACTGACATGTATTTGCCCACTCATCTAAGAAGAAATCAGGAATCTCTACTATGGAGGTGGCAGGCTCTTTTACCATGTCATTCTCATCCATCTCCAAAATAGGGCAATTCATATTAATGAAGTTAGGAGTGTAGGGTTCAGTGTGATGAAGGGCTTGAGGTTCTGCTCTAATTGAAGCATTGGCCCCATATCTGGTCTTAAATGACATATAAGACCAATCAGCAAATATGAATCCACCTATTTGGGCAGTGAAGTCTCTTGAAAGATAGATGGCAAAATAGGGCTTTACTTCAGCAACAGATATGTCTTGAATCACAGTACAACCAAGGCATGCATGTAGGGCCATTTCCACATTCTTAAGGATACCTACAGTTTTGACAGTACTCCCATCTAATTGTAACACATCCCTAATAATGGGCTCATATTTCATTCCTAAAGCATCAGCAACTCACCTAGGCATTACTGAGCTGCTAGCCCCTGAATCTATCATGCAATTATGGAATAACTTGCCCCCTATAATCAGAGAAGCATAGAATGGAGAAGGTCTAACCTTTTTATTTGTCTCCACGTCACCTGATGGTTGTACTAAACTAGTGTCACTCTCCATGGTAGATGACTGATCTTTGGGTTCAATCTTTTCTAATTCTTGCTACAGCATCCTTTTCTGCGTTGGTATGGTGGCAACTGCATCCCACATGGAAATGCTTACATTGGTTTTCTTCATTTTCTCTACCACACTCAAGGGTGCATTAGGAATTTTAGCAGAAACTTTAGGAGCTGTACCCATGAGAGGCTGAGATGGAGCAACATAGGGATCACTTGCATCCTCCTTTCTTGGACCTTGCCTTTGCTGTTGTGAAGTGTTTGTCTGCTCACTTGCTGTTCGTATATGAGGTATAACACTCAAAGTTGAGGCTTGCTCAGGAGAAAGGGGGGCAGTATGTTCCATAGCTCACCTCTTGCTTCTTGTGTTATGAGCAACGGAATCCTGGTTTACATTACAATGCTCCTCCATCTGGTGATTCATAAAAGAGCAATCACCCTGCCTCTGAACATATGAGGCCTCCTTGGGATGATCTTCCTTGTTTGATTGCTTTACTACGGACTCTTGGATAGTTAGGGCCAAATAAGATTCTGCTTTCTGACATAGGCAGTAGGTATAAGAATAGTTACATGAAGGACAGAAGTCCTGATCTTGGGCTAAGTTATTTTGAGGAACTAAAGCTCTACTCTGATTTGAGCTTGAAGCAACAGCATGACTATTTTGCCTATTCTGATCAAAAGAGCTATTCCAATGATTAGGAGGCCTACCACCACTTTTAGCCTGATGTTGTAATTGGGGAGGCTTGCCACTTTGGGCTTTCTGCCTTTCTAAGGCCACCACCTTGTTACTCATTTTTTGTATTAGAGAAAAACTATCCTCTAATCTCTTCCCTTGGTCCTTCAACTCCTTCCCCTATTCTTGCAATTTTTTATCCAGATTCCTCTCTCTTTTCTCTATATTCAGCACTAGACCTTGGAGCATTTCCTTGAGTTCATCTATTCCGTTTGAGGATGTGGAAGCTTGGGGAATTGGAGTAAGGGCTTGTGATGTAGAAATTGTAGGAAGGGGGGCTATCGCTGGTTGGTGGTTGGGAACATCAGGAAAGAAAGGCATAAGAGGCCTTGGAGCCAACTTCCCACCTTGTATTAGGATATTCTCAGCTTTTATAGATGTCTCATAAGCATTCGGTAATGTATCTCCTCCCATAGTTTGGATTGTGGTGGCAATGTCACTATTGAAAGCTCTAAGGTAATGCAAGAAGGAATTACCAGGGGTAGGTTTCACTATAGTAGGTATCCTATCCCATGTCTTTTGGAATCTGTAATTAAAATCAGTCATACATTCATGGGGAGCTCTTTTTATTGTAGTCAGCTGCTCTAGTAGTGACAAATGGTCACTCTTATCCTCAAAATGTTTGCATAATCCTGCTCCTAGTCCATCCCAATCAGTTATGGAACCATGAGCTAAGCCTCTATACCACTGCAATGCTTTTCCTTTTAAAGATGAGGCTAGAAGTCTGACGGCAACATCATCTTTTGTAATACCATGAATATTGTAGACATTCGCTACCTCTTGGATATGCTCTAGAGGGGAAATAGAAGTTTCACCAGTAAAATCAGGTATACTTTTTAGTGCAGATACTGGTATATCATGTCTTTGGGCTAACAATAGAGGACTTCCACCATTAAAGGTGGCAAAAGCATGAACTCTTGGTTGTGCCATATAAACAAGTGTTCTATTGATGAGTGTTGATGGCAATCTAGGCTGAGTTCGAATAGTAGGGGGAGTAGAGACAGATCTTACAGGTATATCAACTGTTATTCTACCCCTAACTGGTGATAATGAAGTTCTAGTCCTTCTTCTCCTAGGATTTGAAAGAGAAAGCTCTTGATATTGAAATTTACCTCTAGAAGATGCCCTTGTTTCAGTCCTGGGCATGAATCACTGCAAACTTGGTCTGGAACCAAACTTTTTGATGTTTAGAGTCACCAAGTACTTGAAGAATCAGCCTCTTGAAGGCTTGAAAACTGAAGCCAGCACTACTTCTTCAGCATTTATCTCTAGAATTCTTTCTTCTTGACACCAGTAGACCTAAAATCTTCTGATATGAGTCCCACCGGGCGTGCCAAAAACTGTTGTCACTTAGGTTTGCACCCTTGTCCAAGGCCTATGCGCGAGGACAACCTAGTGAAACATGGAAACAACCTCCAAGCTGTGGGACTTGAACTACGAGGTTGAGTCTCCGGAGAAGGCCGGCTTCCTCTTGCTGTCAAGGCGCACCTATCTATTCTCAGAAGAAAAAGGGAGAAAGAGAGCACTAAAGAAAATCTACCTAGTCTAATCTAAGGCGGTGATGCACCAAAATAGAGTGTTCAGACTCATTCCTACCCATATATGCACTATAGAACTAGGGTAACATCCAAAATTCATACACGTCCAGACTTATATTGATCAATAATCACATACAAATCAGGAAACCAACTGAATGACACTAGGAAAAGAAGATTTCACTTGTATATTATTCAATGGGCCAAAGATAGATACAGTATGTGGACCACTAATCTCAATAATGCATCAATGAGAGGCAAAATGAAGCACATACACATTGACCACTGAAAAGAATGACACAGGATGTTATGTAGCTCAAAGACACAGGGATTCCACACTGCAAGTCTGCAAGCAGTAGCAGAGAAAATCAGGAAGAGTCGACCTTGAGAACAGATCACAAAATTGCCTTTATAGATCAGGCATAACTAAAGATTTTTGTGTCACACTCACTTCTTACCTACTGGCATTAACTTCCCATCTTGAGAATCCAATCGAAGATCTGATTGAATCCTGGCTTGCATACCAAGAAATCTCATATCTTTCTGAGAAAGAGCCTGGAGAAGATAGAAACAGCGCCACAACATTCTCTGACATGGTAGATGGATCGATCGGATGGATGGAGTATCATTCTGCGCTTAGCATTCATTCCAAGTTGGTGGCGATTAATCACACCATCGGATTTGTGGCAAAAACCCTAATTTTTTGTCATTCATGATTTGTGCATCCATCGAATCGATCAATCAATAGGCTCGACGAGCCAACTGGGCCATGCAGGCCAATCACACCTTCGATCTTTGCCACCCTAGCAATCTCTTTATGTTTGACTAGGCTTTTACCACCCTTTCCATGCGACTGGGCGCTATGTCGCCATCGAAAAAATCTTTGAAGGTCTCGATAGCGCCATAGCGCCCAAGGGTTTCATCTTGACCGCTCCACCTTGTTGACCATCTAACCGCAACCGCGCATTAACCGTCACATCCAAATCTGAACCCGCGAGGACACGTGTCCTCCAAGCGCTAACTCGCCATCATAAAATCCATGCAGTTCCTCCATGGCGAGATAGTACCTATCGCTGATCTCTTTCCAATCCGACGGCTGCAGAACTTGACCTCTCATGACCCTCCTCTCGTGATTCATCGGGCCTGCTGAAACATGGCATCAGCTTGTTGGTTTGTTGGTCACCCTAACCCAACTGCATCTGGTGGCATGGAATGCGGCCCCGCTAGGACACGTGGCGCAAGGGCGCCAAGTCGCCGATGTTAACTCCCGAGCTGTTCCCCATAGTGTGATGGCGCCCACCCTTGATTTATCTTGATTTGATGGTCAGAGTTCTATCGTTCTTCACTCATCATCCCTTTTGAGAACTATTGGGTCCACAACACACATGGCATCTCTTTATTTGGTTCAACAAAACACCAGCTGGCAACCCAAGATAGCATGCTCTGAGATTTACATGTGTTTTCATCTGAATCATTATCCTGACGTCGGTTGGTGAGACTTAATCCCACTGACACGTGGCAGATGGTCGCTATGTCGGCATAATAAAATCCGTGCATCTTCGCCATAGCGAGATGGCGCCATCCGTTGATGCAATCCAATCTGACGGTGGAGAGGACCATCACACTTCGTACTTTTGCCTGCCATGTCGACACACCTGGCATCGCCCTGCAACACAGCCCCACCTGACACGTGGCATCAGGGCACAATGTCGCTGTCATAACCCTTGCGCATCTTTGCCATAGCATGATGGTGCTTACCGTCGATCCAAGCCGATCCGACGGTGGAGATCATAGACCCCGACTGTGTGAGCCGTGCTGACAGAAATTTTGGCCTGGTTACATGTGGTTCCTTTTGATTTTCCATCTGGAACACCTGATCACGTCGGTCGTTGAAACTTGTTGCCGTGACTATTTCTGCCAGGCGCTATGTCGCTATGGAGATTTTCCGATTGATATGCGATAGCGACATAGCGGACAAGGCACCGTGGAACTTTTCTGACCCACCGAACGTTGGACCCACCTCTGCAATGTGTCCTCAGGGTGTCATTGCGCTATCATAAATATCATGCATTTTCTCTATAGTGCGATGGCGCCAACCGTCGGTCTGCTCAGATCTGACGGCCAGAAACTTGCAGGTTGTAATATTAAACACTAAGTCTGAGACTAACCGTTGAATAAGCTGTGTGTTTGAATCTAAATCCTTGGCGGTAAAACCAGAGGTAACAATTACCAAGGCAAAGAAGAAATATGATGGAAGATTTGCACCTAAATATAGAGCCTTCAACAATCTTTAGAAAAACATTGAAGATGTTGTGAAGAAATCCACCCGAATGTGGAAATTGATTTATGGGCTAATAGCTGTCAAACAAGGAGAAGAAGAACCCTTTGAGGGAAGAAATAATGGTGATGATAATGATGATAAGAAGGATGACAAGGAAAAAGAAAATATTGTTAAAAAAGAAACACAAAAGAAAGATGAAGACATGGCAATAGCTGAAGAGTAGCGAGAAGAACAAAGTGTGCAAGACACACAAATGCCAAGTATAAGCCCTCCACATGACACCAATTTGACTGTAGAAACTATATTTGTCAAGGATGTTCCTGAAATTTCAACTCAAAACATCAATCCTTTAACTGTAAAAGATCTAAAAAAGAAACTAGACACTTCAGGCAAGATTATGTAAAAACCTAGTATTGGTTAGTATGGATGAACTTCAAAAGGCAATAGCTGACATCACAAGGAATAAGGTGAATACATAAGAACCACCTTCTACCATCCCTTCAACTACTAGTGATCAACCTTTGATTCAAACATTAGCAGACTAATCCACAAAGGTTGACACAACTGTTAAAATTAATTTGGTTGAATAAAGACAAACTGTAGTAGAAGAGAAAGAAACAACCAACGATTAGCCTGATGCACAACCACAAGGTGCAGGTCCAATCATTATGATTGACCAAAGTAGATCTAAAGAAAGTAAGTATGCACCAAGGGAAAAGGAGCAAGAAGCCATATAGGCATTGGTAACCATACCAACATCCGACACTCTACAAAAGTCCTTTAGAAGCTGAGCATAGAAGCTATACCCCTACAAATTTTAGTACCATGCTCAAACTCCTCCAAGATTTAAAAAGTAATTCACTATGGAGATGTAACTTTAGATGAAGAAATAGTGATACCTCAGTGTGATTATGCAACAATGACACTAGAACAAATAAGTATTTTACAACAAGCATTAGAGAAGAATAAACACCAAGAAATGCTTAGAAAGGAGTACAGACAAAAGCAAGCATTACAAGAAATTAATGGCATCTTTTTAGTTGTGTTTAGCTTGCCTACTCTAGAATAAATCAAGCCACTAATGGAATATTTGTCAAATATTTTGGAAAAGGTTAATAATGAAGACCTCGATAGAAATGCCAAACTTTTGGAATGGTCTAGGAAAAAGTTTCAAGGAAAAGTGAATGAAAAGATATTTGGTGATTTAGCACTATCACAAGTTACTTTGGCAAATAAGGTTGAGGATGTGAAGAAGGTACTTGAGAATATTTTCTCATTGTACACCAAACTATTTGATCCCACACTCTTCACCCAAGACACCAGACATGGAATTCTGAGCCTAGAGAGAAAACTAAACATCTCAGGTATGCAACTACCTCAGAACCCAACTCAGAGTGAGAAGCATTTCCACACATTACTTCAGTCACAAAGTCAATTAGTTATGTTAACAGTAGAAGAGGCTAATATAAGAGCCAAATTGACACAAATTTAGGCCTCTCTTACCCCACATATGGAGATATTTCATAAAGAATTAGGTGATGCAAAAACCTTGTTGTACAAAGATCCCAATCTTTCTACATCAAATGCCCTAGTACACCTTGTAGCAGAGCTAGCCATCCAAATAAAGTCATTGGATGTTGTATGTGACAACTCGGATGCTACTCTAGAAAATAATCATGCAAGTCCATAAATCATTTTTGGACAAATACACCCTAAGTGTATAAACCCTTTGACATAAGTGTCAAAAGGAGGGAGATAAAGAAGCAAGGGAAATAAACCATAGGAATAAATATGCAAGGAGAAAGGGGGAGAATAATGAAAGAAGGAGAGATACAATTGAATCAAATAGAGAGATGAATAGAGCAAAAAAATCATGAACAAAGGGGGTGCTAATCAACTTTTAACCCCAGTGATATACATTTTGAGGTATATAATGCAAAAATAGACATAGAGCAGAGCAAATATTAGCTAAAGGCAGAGCATAAAGAGTATAAGTGCACTGAAGACAAAGAGTATCAATCAGTAGAGACAAATCTACTCAGAATCGAGAACAAATTTTAGATACAGGATAGACACATTAACTCAGAGGGAGTTACACATTTTTAAGGTACATAAGTTATTGCAAAATTTTGAAAATTTTGAAGTTTTTTATATAAGTTAAGTCATGGTTATGTTATACTTGAGAAGAATAGATTGTTTGTATATATTCAAGTGTTTTTGACACTCATGTCAAAGGGGGAGATTGTTGATCTCAGATTGGTTTTGGCAATTGAGTGTCAACACACATAAGACATATACTTAGTTTATGTCAAACTAGTAATGTATTCCAAGTATAATATGTAAATACAAGACTATGTTGAGTTGCAAGTGTCGAGTCACTCAAGTGCTCATCAGATAAACCATGCCGAGTGATTCAAGTGCTGAGTGAATAGTAGATGTCAAATAGTTCAGGTGACGAGTCAGAAATAGAATCATAGTATGTGAGGAGCATCAGTAACTTCAAGTGCCAAGTAACACAAATTGGATATATTTGTTTGTGATTGCACAAACAACTATGTAAACTATTTTCAAGCCGGCCTATGGTTAGATTTTGATTCTTTGGAGATAAGAATGAATCTATTTAAAAAATCCCTATGTATTTACATGCAACCAATCAAAAAATAGGAAGGATTAAGTGGAAAAAAGAATGAATCTTAGCTGTAGATTCATACCTAACCCTAAGCCACCAAAGTCTTTATAAGGAAGACGAAGCCCTAAAGGTTTTAGTGAGAGAGATCAAGTTACAAAAAGGTAACAAGGGGTGAATGATTGAAGGTGCGAACAAGATAGTTTGCAAAGCATTCAAGGTGACTTAGTAGTGAGAGTGAATTGTAGAATTAGTTAGAAGAGAACAAAGGACAGATAAAGATACATCATTGATACATCTAATCATAAAGGATTAAGAAGGATACTATGCGGATTTTATCTTTAATCAGGAAATCCAAAGCCAATCACAAGATCTATGTTGAGACATTCTGACATGTGATTTTAGTTAAATCTCCTAATCGCAGTGGTCCTAACAAGCCTTATCAAATCCTTTAATAGGGTGACATTCCAAGTGAGTGTTCAAAAGTCCTTCAACCAAGCACGCTTCTAACAAGGTGTTGAAATCCTCTAACAAGGTGGGACTTAACAGTGTTTGTAAGCCTTTAATAGGGCAGGCCTTTCATAGGGCTGATCACGTTTCATGGTGAAACCATTGTAACCTTAATTGGCTACACTTTACAACTGTAGTAGTGAAGATTTGTGGGGGTCATCCCTACCCCAGTTTTACCTTCTCATTTGGAGGGTTTTTAGGTAATCATATCTAGTGTCAAAGTGTGTGTGTGTTTAATTGCTTACATGTTTTAGATGCATTTACTTTTCATTTTATTTCAGTTTATCTATTGAATGTATAAGGTAGATGTAAGGTGAAATTTTTTATGGGTTCATGTTTTAACTTCTAATTCAACCCCCCCGTTAGAAGCTTACATTTCCCACTTGTAATTCCAACACTTTTTGTCTTAATTAACATCTAGGATATTGTCACTAATGAATTAAGTAATTTTTTTTTAAACAAAATAACTCCTTAATCCATAATTATCCATTTCATGCCATGCTTTTCTTTGTTTGTATACTATCACAACTAGTAAAATTGTTATATCTTATTTTGTATAGACCATACTTACTCGCACACTTGAACATGTCATCCTAACACTCTATCCTATTAATACCTAACTATCAACATGCCAATAGTGTCTCTATCAACTATGTCTACCAAAACTATATCTACTTTACTATATAAACTCACTGATACTTAGACCATTTTCAAAGGATGAATCTCATAACTTGGTCTTCAAGGTCTACCTTCTTCATACTAAAGATGTGTTACCATAAATGACAACATTCAATATCTACCTTAGCTAAATTACCAACAATATCCTCCTATTTCATTGATGGCAACATATGGGAAAATTGGCTGATTCCAAAAAAAAATTAGCATCAAAACTTTACTAAATCGGCCTTATCAAAATTTTCAAAATTTTAAACTTGTGAATCATTGTTTTTAACCATCCTTCATTATATCTCCTAATTATATTACATAAATCCCCTTTGAGTAGTTCAAGCTATTACATTACTCCCCCTATAATATACCTTAATTCTCCTTTACAAACATATACCTATATAAAAATTTCCTTATCTCTTCCCCTTTGACAATAATGAAAAAGGTATGAAAACTTATATGCAGTTAAAAATTTGGATATATACCTCTACATTAGGTAGATAGTTGTGTCATACAATCATCAAAACTTGTCTTTAGACTCTTTAAATTCTTCTCCCATGAATCTCTAACTCCTTCAATTATGCTAAGAAAGGTACTAAGTCCATAGGATGCAATTTCAACTACATTCGGGTCTAAATAGAAAAACTTCTCAAAACATGTCTTTGGCTTAAGATATTCCTCTACTTGTCATTCCAGAGTTGTTGTCTTCAAATACAAATTTTCTCTAAGAAGTGAAAGCCTCTTAGCAATACTATCTTTATTCATCTCAATAAGACTTATTTCATCATAAGTCTTTCTAATATTAGCCTCAATATCTTCCATCTTCTAATTAGGCTGCTAAAGATGATTTACCAGTACTTTAAGTTCATGCTTCTTTTTTAGCTCTTCATCACTATCTTTAGTCAACTTAAATGATAATGCACACTTTGCATACAGTGCCTTGCTTTTATTTTCACGTCTTCTCAGCTCCTTAATACATGCATCAAAAGCTCCCAAGTCATTTATGATATTTTGACAAATAGTGTCAAATATTTGTGTATTATGTTTGCCTTGTGCTTGAACGGTTGTAATATTAGATAAATGTGTGAATTATTCATCAAAATCATGTACTACATCTTTTTCATCATCTTGCAGATTTGACTCTATCATCTTCACAACTAGCATTTCATGTAGTCTCTTTATCACTTCCATTAGTGAACTTTGTATACTTTTCACTTTTCTATTCTTTTCTATTATTTTATTGAGTGATGAGATCAACTTAGGTTGATCATTGTCATCAGATCTTGTTAGAGTTGCTAGTGTAAGGGGTGTCCAAGAAGAGCTAGGTGCACTTGTCTTCATCTTCTCTTCTTCTTCCTTCTTCTTTTCTTATTCCTCATTTTTCTTCTTCTCTTCTTCCTCTTGCCACTTTATCTCTTCTTCTTCCTTTTTCATTTGTTCCTCTTCTACTTTCTTCCTTTCCTCCTCAAATTTCTTCTTTTCTTTCTCCATCTTCTTGTGTTCTTCCTCCTTTTTCTTTTTGTCCCCTTCAATATTTTTCTTCTTCTCATCTTCTTCAAGTTTCTTTTTCTTTTCTACTTCTAATATTTCTTCCTCTTTCTTCCTCTTCTTATCTTATGTTTCTTTCTTCTTCTTTTCTTTTTCTTCCTTATTTTTCCTAATTTCTTCTTCCCTTTTCTTTTTCTTTTCTTGTTCTCTTCTTTGTTCTTAGAGTTGGTGTAGCTCACCAAATTCCAAAATTATTTCCATATTCTTTGAATGGATCTTCTAAAGTATCTAGAGTGATCCTTGTACTATCCACTTGCATGGTATCAGTACCAATAGAGACTTGTAGATTTGATTTTGACATTGTTGTTGTTTTTGTTACTGCTACTCCCTATTCTTGGTTTGATGTGGAGGTCATAAAATTTATAATCGCTTACTCTATTTCTTTGTTCACCTCCTCATAATTACCACCCATTAACAAAATTTATCTTCTTTTATTTCTTAGCAAGGGTTCAATTCCCTTCATTATTCTTTCCATATCATCATCACTTTTCAACTCACACAATTTTCTAATTTGATTCTCTCTTATTCTCCTATCCTCATCTACTTCTCCTCTTCTTCTATTAATCAATCTGTTATATAGATCTTTTGGTATGTCCTTCTGAATATCTTCAAATTTCTTTTTTGTTAGAATCATATGCATAACTATGACATTCTCCAATTACAATCTATTCATGTTATTATAATGACCGTAAAACTTATTAAATTGTACAAAATTGATGTTGTTGATCATTTGAACATTCAAATTCTCAACCTTTGGCTTCCATGTTTTTCTTCGAAGAAGTTCTTCACATTTGTCTCTACTTTTGCAACTGGATTTTCCTCTATTTCTTCTTCTTCATCTAATTCAATCATCTATAAAGTGTTTGTTCTCTTGCCTAGTTTCCTAGCCATCTACTTTGTTCTCTTCTTTGGTTGTGACTCATCTTGTTTATGATTTACCTCTGTCAACCTTATTGATCTCCAAGTGTGAGTAGCATTTACTAACTCACCTTTCTCCTTTTGTACAACTAATACAAATATAGAATGTATCTCTAAAACTACAACATATAGTATGGATGATGATGTTATTTGTGGTTCAGCAACTATTATGCCTTTAGATGTTCCTCTCACCACTAGTGGTTCTACATACATGATTCCTTCTTGACCAATCTACCTCATTCCATAAATAGTTTATCTTACTATTGCTACTTCTTCTGCTATCATATTTGCTTCCTTCATGATTTTCTTCATTATGGCCTCAACCTATTTCTTTGAAGATTTCTCAAGATTAGCTTGAGATGTCACTTGCATTATCTCTTCATAGGTTCCAAATCTATTGCATTTTTCATCTCTGGTTGATTTTAGGATTACTTCCACATATTCTTCTATTTGTTCCTCGGTACCTTTATAACCAAGTGGTTCAACATAGGTCATTCTTGGTTCAACTAGTTCTATGTTGGTGAAATATGTTTCAACCATAAAACATATATCATCTTTGAATTTCTTCACAAGTGAAGGTGGGATTATGTATTTTTTTCTCATCTCTGCTTGAATGATTTTATAATAAGACTTGCACTTCTTTAATCTTATCTGTTAGATGTCTTATATACATATTGGTTATCTACTCAATTGTACACTTATCACTGCTAATTAGTTCAACCATAGATAGGAATGGAAATGTTTTAATCAAATGGTAAAACATGTACATAATCAATGATCTAAATCTGAATAGACTATTTTTTACTCTCTTTACCCTTTCCAAGTTCTCTACTAGTCACACTCTAAGGATTTTACACATATTGATTTTTACTCTTTCTTCACACACTTTGTAGATGGCATGAATGAATCCTTCTACCATGTCATCCTCTTTAGAGCTTGCACATATCTTTGATGGCATAAATCTGCATATGAATCTTATATCATGTTGTTTTATCTTTCTTACTATAATGCCTCTCCCATTATACTCAAACTTGGTGTTTTCTAGCTACAATGTTGTTTTATCTTTCTTACTACAATGTTGTTTTCTAGCATTAGTTTCTTAACATTATTTTCATTTACTGGGATTGATCCTTCATTGCATAGACTAGTCACCTCATTAATTAGGTTAGCTGATATTTTTACCACATTATCTCATAGTCAAAATTTTCCATCATGAATTCTGCTCAGTATGATCTTTGCCCAATTGTCATTGTCAAAGTCATATGAAAATAAGATCTTGATCATTTCATTTTGTTTTAGATATTCATAACCACTCTTAAATATTCTTTCCTAGTTGTAGGTGTGATCAAATTTCTTTGAAATGTTATCTTCACCTACTATTTCAAATTTGCACCCAAGATAGCTTCCTATGTTCTCCAAGTATAATACTATGTCTAGAATAATGAAAAATGTTATTATAGGGTCTTCCTCTAAAGGTTTAATGGGGTTTATCTTCATTTTCAATTTAACATAATGCTCGACACTATGAACTAAACTCATATCCATGATTTATAACAAATTTTGATTTCAAATTCAAAGTTCAACTCTCAAAATTTGATAAATAGCTTAATTTTGTGGAATGTAGGGTTTATGATGATTTTTCTTCAATGTTTCTTAGATTTCCTTGGACTTGAACTCAGTTCACTCCTTAGCTCATCACATTCTCAAATGATGCACAAGATCTTCTTCACATCCTTTAAATTTTACCAAATCTATTTTTGCATCAATTGTTTAAGTACGCAGTTTGTGAAAAGTTGAATTTGACTACGAGTAGACTTGTTTTCTTTTGCACACACACATATGATCTCCAAATTATATGCACTCTTAACCATAGCTTCAACTCATCATGAAATACCTCATACTAACTGCATAAACCTTAACTCACTTTTTGTCATAATATTTACCTTTATGATGCTCAATCTCTTATCTAAAGTACTTAATTCAAGTAAGATGAATCAAATACACTTCAATCTTCCTTTAGGTGCTTAAATTATTGTTCTTCCAATACTACATGTTAATTGGATGGATCTTTATCTTTGACAAATACCTCTTTTTATTCCTCTACAATTTCCTTTAAGCTTTCTTTCTTACTGCCATTGATGCTATCTCTTCTTCTCACATTCTTGTTTGTATTTCTTCTAAAGTTTGGATTCATGTTGATGTTCCTCATATCCATTCTAAAAATCCTTTCTATATAACTGAATTTATTGCATATCTAACATATTCATACATTATTTATGTAAATAGGTCTAGATTGGTTACTAGGTGCTCTACAATTTATGGCAATGTGTTCAAAGTTGTTGCATTTGTAACACAAAATGTCATTCCTTGATCCATTCATTCCTTCATTGGATCTCCTTCTTTCTCCTACATGTTTAGTACCTCTAAAAATTCTACTATTGCTACTATTATTATCAATTTTAGGTTTCTTACAATCAATTGCTCTATGACCAAAACCATGACAATTAGAACAATAAAAATTAGTAACATGTTTAAATGGCTTACCTGTGCATTCCATTTTCATATGACCAATTTCATTACATGCAAAGCATCTACCTTAAATTCATACCTTTCTTTCTTGAGGGATTTAGTCTTCTCAAGTTTCTTAGGTTCATTAGTTTGTCTAGGTTGATCAACTTGTTTAATCTCCTTAGGTGAATTATTAGATTTATTTGCCTCAACTTTGTTTAGTTCTTATTTATCTTGTGGAGGCTGATGAATTTTAAGACTAATCTCCTTTCTAGCTTTAGATTTCTTGGATGATTTTTCTCCAATAAAATATCGAAGACCAGTCTTATCATAGGAAGGTCTCTAAAAATATAATTGCTCATCAATTTTCTCACTACTAGAATATAACTTCTCTAACTATTGCTTAGTTTGGGTTAACTCTCATTTCACAATAGTGTTGTAATTCTCAATTTCTTCATATTCTAACTTGGTGGATTCAAGTTTGGATTTAACTTTTGTAAGATGGGATCTTAGATCTACATTCTCAAATTTCAAATCTGACTCAATTTTGCTATCATATTTCTTTAAACTTAACTTCAGTTCAATGATCTTCAATTCATGTTTTATGATCTCATTTTCTTTCTTTGATCTTGAAAGTTCACCACTATCCTTAATTTGATCTTTAGGTTCCTTTTTTTAATTTAAAATAATCAATCTTGTCTTTTAGCTTACCAATGTAGTCTTTTGCATCTTCATATCTTTCTTTAAGGTTATCTCTTTCTGCAATGAGAATGTCAATCTTCTCAAGAGCTTCTTCGAGGTTCTTTTGTAACTATTCCATATCCATACAGATCTTACTCAACTTGTTAAACCTTTTCTAAGTAATTGAGCTTTGATACCAATTGTTAGAAATAGGGAATACTGAGAAGGGTGTGAATCAATATTCTATGAAATTTAGCCTAAAATTGGATATTATTGATTTCCTTATAACTTTCATACGAAAGCAAACTAATTATGCTGAATAGTAAACATAAGAATACAATAAGAGAACTCATAACACCATATTTTTTCAACTAGGGAAACCCTGGCCAAGGAAAAATCGTGGTGGGGATGGTACCCACAAAATGATCCCCTAATCAAAAGTATGTGGTTAAAGATATTGACCATGTTAAGAGTCTATTACATGCATATAATGTCTCAGTCCTTGTTAGAGGACTTAGGCCTTATTAGAAGCCTCAACCCTATTAGGATTTGTTATGTACAAATACACAATGTATGTAAGAAGATTCCATTTCCCAAACATGCAATATACATTCAATTCCTTGATACAAAAGATAGATACACAAACCTCTTGCTTGCTACTGATATCTTCAATATCTTATATAACGTTCACTTCTCTCCATAAAACTCACAATCCTCTAATCATACATCAAAACTAGCATATCATGTAGTTTTCACATAGTACACACATTGCACACTTAACTGTTCATTTACAAACTTTCCTTTATACCTTTACAATTCTCAAAATACTATCCAGTCAGCCTTCAAGATTTCACACGCTTGACAAAATATATTATTACAACTTTTTGTCTTAGGGTTAACATCTAGGATGTTATCCCTAACTAATTAAGTTTAAAAAAATAAATTAAATAATTACTTAAATTGTAATTATCCATTTCCTAGCATGGTTTGTTATGTGCGTATATTGTCGCAACTGGTAAAACTATTATGTCTTCTTCCATACTAACTATACTAACTTGCGCACTTGAACATGTCATCCTAACACTCTGTCCTATCTGTACCTAACTACACACACGCCAATAGTGTCTCTATTACCTGCACATATCAAAATTGCATCTGCTCTACTAAATTAATTAATTGATACTTAGACAATTTCTAAGTGTGAATGTCATAACTTGGTATTCAATGTCTACCTTCTTCATACTAAATATATGTATTGCCATAAACATGAAAACATTCAATATCTACCTTAGCCAAATTTCCAACATAGGAAAGCTTGACTGAGTTGCCACCCACCAATGGAAATAAGACTTTTTCTAATGGAAAACCTTGATCTGATGAAGACAATACCACTGGTATCACCTTTTCTACTCTAGACCAGGAAGATCTCAGGACTCACCAGTAGGAGGCTGAGGAGAACAAGATGGCACAGGAGGCTGCACAGGTCATGCAAGAGTTGGAAAGAAAGATTGAGGAGTAGTTCCTGTTATTTTCCTTTTTGGCTGGCTTTTCGTTATGGCTTTTGGTTGTTTCATTTTGTCTTTTTGGTTTAGCCTTTTCTTTGGCCTTTGTTTAT
This sequence comes from Cupressus sempervirens, assembly GCA_028749045.1. Lineage (NCBI taxonomy): Eukaryota > Viridiplantae > Streptophyta > Pinopsida > Cupressales > Cupressaceae > Cupressus > Cupressus sempervirens. The sequence goes on along the minus strand of CM053789.1, from coordinate 709,578,034 downwards.
TTGGTTGGGCCTTGAGCTACTTCAACCTTTAGACTTGTTTCTTTTGTGGCTAGGCTTCTAACGCTTATTTTCAACCTAATTTTTATTAACTCTCGGGTTTCAGGATCCCTGTAAAACCTATTTATCTAATCAAAAACTTTGAGAACATACAAAAAAGGCTAAATCAACCCAACAAGAACAAACCCTAAACCTGTGAAGAATGTGACTATCTTTATTGGCCCAATTTTAACATAAAATATATCGCACTTACATGAAAATTCTACCATATGTATCAACCTGATAAAAGATTGTACTATACAAAAAGATAATTTTATCACATGACCCAAGGACATTGACCTAACACATATTTCATACATCTAAAATGATATTCACACATTTCTTCCCTGGAAGTGTCATCATTTATTGGCTCATGATTTGACATGATTTCAAGTACCTTGTGAACTATAGCGCATACCTAGGGGGTAGTTAATTCTCATAAAAATATAGTTGATAGGCTCAAGGACCAACTAGCAAAGACAAATTAGCTTTCTCCACTTCCTTTGTAGCAACACACAAACATTAATCCCTATGAAGCAGGTGATTTCCCTTGACAAACATTAATCCCTATGAAGTAGATGACTACTAGCTCTTTACTTTTAATCACGTCATCATCAAAAGGGAGTATCTTTGAAACTCATTGTTGTTCAGATGCAACCTCATTGTTTGAGTCATCAATGGGGATGAATATTTTTACCCACTCTTCATACTCATCATCATTTGGTCATGTGTGTTCAAGCATATGATCTTCCACCTATCTATAGGGATTATATTTCACTATTTCTTGTGTGACCTCTTTCTCAAAATTCTCATAAAACACCCAGGAATTTACCAATTTTGTAATGCACTCCTAAAAAAAGTGTCACATTCATGTCTTGTGCTATTGGTTTTACCAACTTATTCACCTTGTTTATTGACTCGGCTCTCCAATTAGCAAAATCTTTTACACTTTTGACTTCAATCAAAATAGGTGGCACAAGTGTGTCTTGAAACCCTTCTAAATTATCCTTTAGCTCCATCATTTTGGTTTCAATATAATCTGAAAACACTAAAACACTCTTAAGTGATTTAACAATTTTAACAATGGGCATAGCATCTGGAGGGGCATTTGGGTACACCCTCACACATAATTCAATTTGTTTCATTTTTTCAATTCTATCCATCCACATTTGATAAGTCAGTTTAACCAACGTCCTATCACCTTCTCACCTACTAATGGCTAAATATAGAAATGGACACACTTGATGAAGTCTGAACATTCTAGAATTAATTTTCTCATGTAGGTACATTAATGCAGTTTGAAAAATAATTTCCTCATTGAAATCAAAATTGCCTTTGTCATTTTCAATATTCGTATTTAAGTCAACCACCTCTTTAATCAAAGAATTAACATCCTTATCCTCTTTAGGTGGGATTTTCTATAGTGGTACTATGTCACTTACTAGTGTAATTTGTATTATAATCAACTATTTTGAGGAACTTGCACTATTTTTAAACTAGCAATCATCTTTGATTGAATTTCATAGGCAATAAAAACATGCCTGTACATTTCATGTAGTTTCGAATACTTCTCTTTTCCCTTGGCCACATCATGCACATATTAAATATTTGCCTTTAAGTCACTCATTGATTTTGAGAGCTTTGCATCTTCTACTCTCTACAAGACCATAGCACCCATAATACAAGTATTCTCATCAACAATCTCTTTCACAGAAGTAGAAGAAGAGAAAGACCAAGTAGCTAAAGCAACAAGATCCTCAATGTAGTACATTCATCTAGCAAGTTTATCATATTACTTGATATTAGTCCTTTTTGACCTCATGTCTTGTATGATTGTGTTGGTCTGATTTTTCAAAATGCAAAAATTTTAAAAAATTTAGTGAAAAATCATGTGAGTCTTTGTGTCTTGCAAATTAGGGTTTTGTTCCTTGTATTTTTCAAAAACCCTTACATTGCCCTATTTCATAGCCTAGTCTCGGTGTCATTAAAATCCTATTAAATTCTCAAGGTTTGTCTTTAGAGAATTTCTCAGAAACCCTAGTGCCCTGTTTTATTTTACCTTAGTCTTGAAAAACCCTCGAAATATTTTTAGAAAAAAGTTTTAATGGTATATCATTTTACCTAATGTTGGGCTTGCGCAAGCATAATTTCATTAAATATTGTTTAAACCTTTTTAGTCGTGTTTTGTTTGCATCAGGCTCAATTATTTTATTGAGAAAGGGTCCTATGTAACACAGATTTTGTGTGACCATTGATCTTGATCAGATCAATGGGCATCCATTCCCGCAATAGCAAGATGCAAGGCTTTTAAACAATACGGGCATGCACTATGATGACACGTGGCCCTTCCTGACATTCTAGCCTCAGTGTGTTGCAAAAGAATTTTTGATTGTCAATCTTGCAAGAATCAAGGGCTATCGCATTCCCGCAATAACAAAGTGCACAAATGTTATACATTGCGGGGAAGCGCCAATGCAATGCATGGCATAGTGTGACATCATGGGCCTACCTTTCTCAGAAGGTAATAACAACTTGTCTTATGTGGTACTTGTCAGATGAGCTGGAGTATAGAGAAAGCATCTCATTGGTTTGACTAAGCTGACTAGATATTACAGTCATTAATCATTAGATCAAGCATGGATCAATAATACTTGCTAACTCACTATAGCAAGATGCTTGAAAGTTATGCATAGCGAGGTAGCGACTTGATGACACATGTCCCCAGTCATCAGTTGGCCCAGGTTGAAATGCCAACATTAAAGGAAAGGTATAGATGGGAGTAGTTTATTGGTTTGACTGCCAACGTGCTAAGAAGGAAACTGAGTCATGCCATACTGTATGCCACATGTACTTACCTGGAAATATTTATGCTACGGGTGCGAAAACCTCAGAAATAAATGTAGTAGTTAGGTGGTCAGAGCACGAGGGTTGAGAGGATTCATTTTATTGGGAAAAGTGGTTGAGGCGACCATAAAGTGTAGAATTTTTCTTACACTGTTGATCTTGTCTTGATCAATGAAGGGCGCTTGCCCACATTGAGAACTTGAAGGAAGTTTAAGCAATGCGGGCAAGTGGTTTGCAGACATGTGTCCATAGTGGCATCACTATTCCCAGCTTGGAAGGATTAAAGGATATAAGCAGTGTCACCGCTGATCTGTCTAGATCAACGGCTAGTGTAATCCTGCAATATGGAGATGCTCATTCAATAAGGAATGCGGGAATGCACCTGCTCGACACGTGGAAAGAATGACATCAAGTATTCATTCACTCAGGAGGTGATATGGGACCCACTCACATAGTTGTCAGGAGGCATGGATTCACATGGACCTTTCCCATTTGTCAGTGCAACTGACTGGCCACTATTCATTTCAAATTTGGTATGATTGTTGATTTTGTTTTGATCAACGATTGTCGCTTACCTGCAATTTCAAAGTGCAAGAAATTTAAGGAATGCAGGTAAGCAATAATGTGACATGTGGCCTCGCTCCTAAGGGCATAGAGCTTATTTCTTTTTTGAATTAAGGTTGTCCAATGTGGAAAAAATTGATGAATGAGATTTGAAATTCTGATGCAATTTGGAGGTAACAATTACTGAGAGTTAAATATGGCACAGAGCTCGTTCTTGTGATTTTAATGCTCGAATATAATCTGCGATCTCGCCATTATTTGAACTATAGAATTGCAAGAAATTAATAAAGCATAAAGAGGTTTCAGAGCCAGGTATAGAAATTTTATCCAACGATCCGGAGAGTTGCAGTAGGAATTATACAGAGAAGAGGTGCAAATTTAATGTTGCAGATGAAATTGCAATCAGATTTAGATATATTTTCATTTGATTTGACTTCTCCAACAATTATAAGGATGAATTGAATGTTTTTGGAGGTGGTTGAAGTAATCAAGTATTTTTGTCAATAGCACAAGTGAATTTCACAGTAAAGGGTAGAAGTGACATGTTTGGATCAGATTTTTGGAGCCTCAGTACAGTTTGATGATTTCTTGATATTTCTCCATGAGATATTTGCATATTTTAAGTGGGGATATATGAGATATTTTGGCATCATTTATGGTTTTCAAATTGCAGGTAGATGAGGAAGTTCAGTTTCAGCAACTCTAGATTGAAGGCTCTTTTAGTAGGACAGATGTCAAGTTTAGATTAGAGACCTAGAAAGATTTTTCTCTCCTATATATCTTCCTTTTCTACTCATTGTAAGGGTTCCAATTCTTTGAAGATTTTGGGCGGATTGTGAGACCAGTCTGGTTCCAATTTCCTGAGATTTTCTCATAGTTGTGATACCATTTTCTCAGTGTTCTTCAGTTATGAACAACATGTTGTATTCCTTTTTGAGGCATTTTTAATATTACACAGTCATTCTTTGTGTATTTTCTAAGTTCTGATATGCAGATCATGTATTGGTTTCAAGGAAATTAATGCAAAGAATTTAACTTTCTTAGTTTCATTTTGATTCACATCTCCTTCTCCTATTATTTGTAATGTTTTGTGTTTGAGAACAAAGAGCTCGGACTCAGTTGCAACCCCTTAGGGTTGTATGTTAGAATAGACTTGCTATTGGAACAAAGACCTAAGTAAATGCTTGTTTATACTGATAGGGTTATAGGTTACACCAGAAGGATTTTGTTATAAGTACAAGAATTGTTATGAAGATTGATGTCTGTTTGCAAGTCAAATAGATAGATCAGATGCCTAAATATATGAGTATACTTTAGGTATCCATCTGCATGTTAAGGTTTAGTTGATGCGCAATCGATAAGGGACTGGCCAACTTGAAGGATGCATGTTCTCTGTTGTTGCATACCCGGGTTATGCTGAGATACAAATCTTAATCAAATATCTTTCTTTTGTGTTTAAAAATTAAAAGACTTTTCCCTCACTTAGTTTATCAGGTTCATGTGCTCTGTTAAGTAGCTATTTCATCCATGAATGTGTGCATAAACATAGAAGATTAAGGAATTTTATCTGTTTTCCAGATTCAGTTGTATGCCTTTGCACTGGTACCATATAAAGAATCTGAGGTTCACCCACCTAGGTCTAACAGAGCCTAAAGAAGAAGAAGGATTTATCCTTATAGTTGGCCCAAGACTACAATCAAGTGCATCCATCATAGGAATTTGCTAGCCTTAGATGCATTTGTCTAGTTTCTTAGTTGTTTGTAAAACTATTAAATCAGGAGCCAACAAGATGGCGACTTTGATGGGGATTACACTCTATGTTTTTATAAACTAGTATATCATTTAAGATCTATGTTCTCCTTGGGTAGAGTTTGAAGTAAGCGTCTCATTCTGAAGTTTCCCGTGGTTTTGGAAAGATATTTGCACTTTGCCTAGATTATCAGTGAAGTGGTTGTGATTTATCTAGAAATTATTCCCATTTTGGTAGAGTGGGTGGCGACTCAAAAGGTTTTAACCAGTGTCAAGATTCAAGGAATTTATTGTTCCAAAATATGGAAAAGAAAAATACATGGGAAAATGTGAGGAAAAACCTGAGAATCAAGTTACAAACTGATCTCCCTCCTAGAGGAAGACAGAACCGGGTTGTAAAGGGAAATCAAATGCAGAAAGGAAGTTATTCACAAGAGAAACTAGTAGGGAAAGATAATGCTCACCATTCTATTGTTGAAGGAATTCCTTCCTCCAAAGGCCCAAGATCTCATCCAGTTTTGTCTGATGATGATTTCTATAATACCCCTGAAATGATATGTCATGAAAAGGTTGTGCAACCACATGTATTTAGTCTTGAGGATAGGACTAGTATCAATCTTTTTTAGCACAGTACAAACCCTTTCACATCAAATTATTCCCCTGAAAAGGTCAAACCTAGACACTTAGAACCTGAAAGTTTCAATGATGAGAAAACATCTGGATCTGAGTTCACTATCCCTGATCCTTATGAGAATGAAATTTTGAAAGCATGGCTTGCTAAACAAGAAGCTATAAATAGGAGATTTCAAAAGGAAAGGGAAGAAAAGATTATGAAGGCTTATGAAGAAAAGCAAGAATTACTTAGGTGAATCGCTGCTATGAAGAAGAAAAATGAGATAGCAGCTAGTGTCTGGCAGCCTGAGATTGTGGGACAAGTTGAACAGCTTAAGAGGCAAAAGCAAAATTTGTTGGAAACTCAGAGAATGAATCTAGAGGGACCTATAATACAAAAAATTAGGAACTATACTACTCTAGAAGTTGATAACAATAGAGTAAAAAATGTGGAACCTATTATAGGGGCTAAGGACAAGGGAAAACAAAAGGAGATTGGTATTAAGATCAATGAGCTAGTGAAGACAGTTTAGATCCATGATTCCATGTCACTTTTGGATATTGAATTGGAAAAGAGAAGGAAAGAAAGGGATGCTTTAGCCAAGAGATTGGAGATTGCAGAAAGTGAGGCTGCTATAGCTAAAATGAACAATAAGATCAAATTCTTGGATATTACCAAGAAGCAGTCAGCAGCTATGCCTAAAGATGATGATGGATCTAATGATGCAAATGAGAATACTACTAAGGTACCTGTTTCTTTCTTGTCCTCATCTTCATAGAAAGTAGATCTTAACAAATCTGTCAGTGATGCTAGCACTAGTAATACTATGAATAATACTAAGAAAAACAATGTTGATCACCCCAAGATTGATTTACAAAGAAGACCTATTTAATTAGAAGGCTATAGGCAAATATTTTTTGATGGAATCCCTAGTTTTCCAAATCCTATCCCACAAGAAATGAGGAAAAGTTTGCCTAAATTTGATGGAAATAATGCTATTTCTTGTGAAGACCATTTAAGAAATTTTCTTGATATGATGAATGATTATGAGGTTGAAGCTGGAGATGTCATTATGAAGTTGTTTGTTCAGTCATTAACAAAAGATGCTAGAGAATGGTTCAAGAGACTTCATGAATTGTCTATTATTGATTGGAAGGATATAGAGTATTGTTTCAAAGAGCAATACAGGGACAAGAAAAATCAGAGCTATGTTTTGAGTGAATTCAATAATATCAAGAGGTTGCCTAATGAATATGTTACTGAATTTATCACTAGATTTCAAAAAAGGATGTACAAGCTAATGCAAGCCATGTGAATTGATGACAAGGTATGTTTGATCACTTATCTGAATGCTTTTGATGGTAAAATGGCATACCAACTTAGGGATAAAGAGTCTAGGACTTTAAGAGATGCTTTCAGGATTGCCATTAATATAGAAAATAACTTGAGGATTTCAGGGAGGTTAGAAAGTAAAAGAGATGATCCTAGGTTATTTGGGAATAAGGGGAATAGAAAGGAAGAAAATAAAGCCATAGGAGGAAAAAGGCAAGAGCCTAGTGAAATGAGTCAAATTCTAAATGCTATAAAAGGTCTCAATCTTCCTCAGATGAGGAATGATAGGAACCTCACTAATAATAGGGCCCCTTATCAATCAAATTTTAATAGACAAAATAGGCTACAAAATTTCCCTTATAACACTACTTGGAAGGATGGTCAGCCTAGTCTCCCTCTTCCCAAGAACAATAACAATAAGGTGACCCCTGATCCTTTGTCAAAAAACTCTTTAAATTTGGTAGATGATCCTGAGTTTGTTGTTGAACCCACATGGTGTTTTGCATGTCAATTACCCCATTCCCTTAAATCTTGTGCAATTGCATTGTCATTCCTAGGAAACCAAACTGTAGTAGAAAACTATCATGAGCGAGGAAAAAATAATGATGATGTAGGATGCAATATGTTTGAATCACATTATTCTAACTGTGAAGATTATGACAAAGATGTGTATGACCAAAGACAGTTTCAAAATGTCATACAACAACAAGTATTTTCTGATGAAGGTGATCTAGAAGACAATGTGTGTAACATGGTAAATGCAAAGGAAGAAGTAACACTGAGAAAACCTTCTAAGAAGAGATTGATCAAATTACTACTAATATGATAGCTTAGGTTTAGACTAGAAACATGACTCAGAGAGATGAAAGTAATAAGGTAGCTAGTATCTTCATAAAAGGGGTTGATCCTAAGAAGGGGGAAATTGTGAAACCTAAAGAAGCTCCTACTGTGAAGGTTAAAATTACTAATAGAAGATGGGAACAAAAGAAAGGAGAAAATCCTAAAGATATGGAGTTTTCAAATAATGTCCCCAGAAAAATAGATGAGAAGGTGTCAAAGAGCATCACAAAACATGATAAGAATCATCAAAATGCTCTGAACATTTTGGATAAACAAGATAAGAAAAGGAATGTGACTAATGATGATCCTCTTGGTTCTTCCATAGATATGCTTGATGTTTTGTCTCAGATTACTATTAAGGTTCCATTGTCTGAATTGCTAAGAATCCCTGAACACCAAAATAAAGCTATAGCATGGTTGGGAAATACTGATGCAAGGGTAAGTCAGGATTGTAATGAAAATCATAGTTCCAAAGAAAGCAGTAAATAAGAAGTAAAGAAAAATGAAGTTGAAGGAGTTGTGTCTCAAATTTCTCAAATGTTTTTGGATAATTCTGTGAATCAGTGTTTGGGAAATGTTGAACAATTTTTCTTGAGCATTTTAATAAATGGTAAAACATTAAAAAACTGCATGATTGATTTTGGTGCTTCCAACACTGTGATGCCTTTTGAAATAATGAAGGAATTAGGCTTAAAAGTGGATACTACTCAAGGAAGATGTTGTGCTATGGATAAAAGAGAAGTGAAAGTCATAGGCACTATAAACTCTTTCCCATATAGATTAACAGCCTACCCTAACAAAGAACTTACTATGAGTGTATTGGTTGTTGACATTCCACCTCAGTATGGCATGTTATTATCAAGAAAGTGGAGTGTTGCTATGGGTGGGAGTCTACAGTGTGATTTGTCATTTGCTACTTTCAATATTGAGGGGAATTTGATAAAAGTCAATAGGGAACCCAAGAGTATATACATGATAGAGGAAGATGACAATATGATAGATTTTGTAACAAAATTTTTCATGTGGTATACATTAAAACTACTTTTAGTCCTTGTTTTCTTTGAAAACACACCACCCTAAAGATTTTTCTCTTCCCTCAATCTCTTATGTCCCCTTCCTTCTTGAGGAATCATGTTTGATGTCTTCAAAAATAGGTCTAGATCATTTGCATCTTCTAAAAATGTGACCTTTTTCTTTCTTGGCTCTACCAAGTCTATCATTCATAGTATCATATATACCTTCCAAATTTCCAAGGATTATTCTCAATCTCTGAGCCCAAGTTTTGGAATCTAGAAGTGGATCATAATTTGGGTCCACTCTATGAATTTAATCTAACATATCCTTGAAAGCATACTGATATTTCTTCTTCTTTCTTTGAGATTGGGCATCTTCATCAATTATGATTGTGTCTTCTAGGAAATCAAATTTATGCTCACCTTTTGGCATTATCTTGATCCTACTCATTAGCATATGATAGAACCCCTCTATATTATTTAACCTCTTGGAACTAACCTCCATCATGTAGGGTCCAAGCAACTAAACCAGGTCTTTATGCCCTCCTTTAATCATTGTAAAATGGTGAAATACTATAAAGTTTGTGAAGAAACTTCCATTATTAGCCTTTGCAAGGAAATCAATATCTTGGAGTATACTAATTTGTCTCATAACCTCAAGAAATCCAATTCTCAATGGGACATATCTTAGCAACACAAAAGGTCATCCTAGGAAACCATAAATTCTTATGATAGTTGTGTGGGGGTAAAAGTAAACATCAAACCATTGATGACACAACTTTGGAACAATGTACAATATATTGGCCTTAAGAATGTCAATAGAAAATGAGGAAAATATCTAACAATGGAAATACTCTTCTCCTAAGAGAAAGTCAAAATTCATTTTCAAACAATGTGAAATTGGGTTCATTATAATCAATAGACATGATAGTTAACCATAATTGGACTGGCAACACTTCATCATCCCATTCAAATTTCATATGCACGTGTTTGGAAAAATAATTTCTATTGTGAAAAAGTATCATATGCATTAGTAGTCAATACCATTTGAAGTCTAATGTTTCTCCTTTATGTAGGGTTGTCAATCCCTCATTAATTATGTCTTCTAAGCACTAAGGGAAAATATAGATAACTACAACATTACATTTTTGAATCTCTAAGCACATCCACGTTGTTGCCTTACTAAATTTTCCCCTATTCTCTAACCCTAATACCAAATATAAGGTAGTATGTGTTCAACAAGGTGTCACCATAGTTGTCCATATTACCCATGATGGATGATACAACTGCAGGTGTGAGTTTGATTCCATTCATTGTTTTTAAGAAATGGGTAACCAAATCCTTCACCACTTTGGCCCAACTCGGTTGAAGGCTTCATTAAACATTTGAAAGTCAACTTTATCAGTCATATCTAGGGTAGAATATAGGTCAAAGGCCTTCCTAATAGACTCAACATCAATTTTCAATCAAACATCTCCACCCAAATCCCTAATTGTGTGCATTAATTTGCTACCAAATCCAATAGTAGATCTACGTCCAAGAAAAAAGTAGGAACCACCAATTTCTTGAGATCATACTATCATACATTGTAAAAAGGGCTTCCTACCTTGGCTTGGACATATTATCTCCTAAAAACATCTAAACCCTTAACTCACATGAACACATTGTGATCATTTCTGTACTTATCCTTCAAACTTGTACACACCTCATTTCTCGGTATTTTCCATTCCTCTAAGGAAATCCTACCCTCTTTGGACAGAGGTAATTTATTAATGAAATTATTTTTTAGACATCTATCTTCATAATTGAATTTTCCAAAGTATTTTTTGGGTGACATCTTCACAGATATGGACAACTAGTAAGACTAGGGTTCATAAACAATAACTAGGGTCTGAGAAATTATACAAATTTAATCCTTCATGAGAATTCATACACCTTGAAAATAATTGCATGAATATTGCCTACTTTTTTGTTTATTTTCACCCCTAAAACCTCTGAAATTCACTTTTAAATCACCTATCATAGATCAACTCAATCTCAAATCAACTTTTATGTAGAAGATTGTAAGAATTTTCCTAAGGGAAAAATTCACCCAGGAACTAAGAACTCAAACACAAGCACAATTGTAGACCATAAAGAGAGAGTATGATCAGAATGATGATATATTCATTCAATATGCAATGTCGAAAGTACACTAGGAGTGTCTATATATAAAGGCCTCTAAGACACATCTAGAATGCCTCAAAATCAGCACCATGATATGTCATACAACAAGGCACATGTCCACCAAATATGGGATATCCTCCATTAAGCACAGAAGTAAGTGTGGTCATTAGAGGATAAGCCTACAAGGATGTGACATGCAAATCAGTGTTGTAGACACCATGTGTTAAAATAGAGTTGCATACTCCTGTGTTGTCAACATGACAACTCAAAAAGGTGTGCAAACTCCTAAGTGTCTCACAAAATAAAATAATGAAATAATGCATTAACCTAAGTAAAATTAAGTAAGTGTAAATAGTAAATATGTATTTATACAAACACCCCCCCTTAAGTGCAACTTAGGGGAATGTCCTTAAGCTTACGAAAACTAGGATGAAAATGCATAATGGGTCTTGGCTACTAGGCCATGTTAGGTACCCATGTACATAATGAAATGCAATCTCTCATAAAGCGGAGAAAGAGGGAAAACCTCATGGGAAAAACCCTCCCCCAAAAAGAGAGATAAATAGGGATGTATGGATGGATGGGGTAATCAATACCCCCCCATTACAACATACATAAGAGGAAAAAGTCCCCCCCCCCATAAGAAATAAGAGGAAGAGAGATAAGGTAGTCCCCCCCCCCCCCCCCCCGAAATGAAGAATGCCAACAAGTGAAAGCCTCTCCAAGGAAGAAGCTAGTCCAAGAATGTTGAATGATGTTCCTCCCATTTGGAAGAAACAAAGGAAAAGGTATTATCCTAAAGATGTATGGTGGTCCTAAAACCTACTCAAGTGTCCCTGTGTTGATGCTAATGTTCACCCCTTCCATCTGTGTTGAAAATAATGAATGCAGATCTGGCAAGGATGTCTGTTGAACCTATCCCAATGAACCATCTTTCTCCTCAACTGACAAAGAGACCTCCTCCAATTGTTATACATAAGTATCCACAATCATGCCAACCTATAAAGATTGATCATGTACATAATGGACATGAGGGTTAGAGTGAGCCCTCACAACAACTGTAGAAGGATCATCATCATCAATGAGAAGATGTAAGTCCTCAAGTCTGTCTCCCAAATCTATGGTGTGTGACTCCACGAACAAACCTACAATGTCTACCATGTAGTCATCAACTAAAGTTGTAGCTAGAAGATGAAATGTACCATGTTGTGCTAGACCTTTCACTATAGCAATGTAAGCATGTGGACTAGACTGATGATGTGACCTCTCACTACAACTGTTGATAGAACCCCACATGCCTGAATCTGTTGAAGCACTATCGCTAGTGTCACTATCAATTTCCACTATGTATGATGTGTGGAGAGGATTAGAGGATAAGCTAGGTGAACTTTCCTCAAAGTGAACATCCTTCTCCACAAAAATCTCATGTTTCTCTGGATCTAGAAGTCTATAAGCCTTCACATTATCTTCATATCCTATGAAGGTACAAGGCCTAGGTGCTGGTGCCTTGCATCCCATGGAAGATAGGTTTGCCCATGCTGGACAATTGAAGACTCTAAAGTGACTCACAACTAGTTTTCTACCGCACCATGCCTCAAAAGGAATCTTCCCGTCTAAGGCATTATGAGGAGACATGTTAAGTATGTGAGTAGCACTGCTAATGGCTTCAACTTCAAGTGCAGGATCAAGAGACTTGGCTTTAATCATGCAACTTGCCATGTTTTTTAGAGTTCTAATCCTCATAGCTACAACATCTGTCTTGTGAGGACTGAATCCTGGTGGATTCTAAAGATCAATCCCCTCAAGTTTGCAAAAGTCTCTAAGTCTTTTGTCTACATATCTATTCTCATTGTCCACCCGTAGTACCTTGATGGCTTTCCTAGATTTGTATTCAACATGATTCTTGAAGGCTTGAAGCTTATGAACCACTTCATTCTTGTGATGAAGGAATTAGACCCAAGTGAATCTTGAAAAGTTATCAACAAATGTGAGGATGTAGCGGCCTTGGCTAATTGAAGTCACTACAAAGGGTCCTGCTAAAACCATGTGAACTAACTGAAGAATAACTGGAGCTCATGAAGACTTCCCTTTATCATACTTCTCCTTGAGATGCATATCCACTGAACATGATGAACACTCTTCCTTAGAAAATTTGATGTTAGGTAGACCTTTGACCATGTGTTTTGAGAAAAGTTGTTGAAGATGGTGGAAGGCAGGATGACCAAATCGCTCATGCCATAATGTGATTTGTGAAGTAGAGTGAGTTAAAAAGGCTTGAGAAGGAGACTTAGGCACAAAGTGGGAGAAAGAGTAAAGCCTCTTATCATGATTGAATTTTCCCACTGCAACCAATGAATCATCTTTGAGACTGCACACCATCACTGAATCTGGAAGGAACTCAACTTTGTGACCATTTCCAAAGTGAGTGATTTGGTAAACTGAGAGGAGATTGGAGCTAAGTTTTGGAATGTAGAGAACATCTTTGAATTCCCCATTTTCCATTTCCACATGTCCTTTTCCTTCAATTTCCATTTTAGTATCATCTCCTATGAAGATGTGTGGTACCTTTGACTGCTTCAATGAAGAAAAGTCTCCCTTTGAAGAACCCATATGATAGGAGGTACCGGATTCAAGTATCCATTCTGAAGAAGAACTTGAATTTGCCATGAGTGCTTGCCCTTCACCCTTTGAAGAGGTTGGAGTTGAATCCTTAGAAGTATCTGGCACTTGAATCTTGTTCTTCCTAAGTAGATTTTATAACTCATTGATTCTTTTAGTCTTGCAATGATGCTCATCATGATTTGGCTTTTTGCAGTATGCACAAAAGCGTTTGTCCTTCTTTTCTTTACTTCCCTTCTTGTTGGAAGAAGAACTACCTTATTGTGAGAAGGATTGTTGTGTCTCATATTGTGATTTCTACTTCCACTACTTCATTTTGTTGTTTCTGTTCCCTCCTTGACTTTATTGGTGCTCATCACTAGCCACCAAGGCTTTGGTCTTTGATGACTTGAGAAGTCCTAAATCCATCAAGTGAGATTGTTCAACAATCAACATCTCTGCAAATGCATCAAATGTTGGCTTCTAGTAAGCAGATCCCATGGTTAACCTGTGAGTATTAAAACTCAAAAAAAATGAAGCATACTTAGAAGGTAGCCTCTTTAGGATGTGGTGAATCAATTTTTCATCCTTCATGGGATTCCCACAATCTTTAAGAAGTGCCCTATACTCATTGGTTTTGGTGATGTAATCCTGAATTGTGTCAAAATTCTTTGGATCCAAGAGAAGTAGATCATCATCAATCTAAAATCTCTTTTCTTCATCCACCTTACCATATAATGCTGCAAGTTTATCCCAAGTTACTTTTGATTCTATACAACTGGCAATGTGAAACAAGAGATCTCTATGAACACAATTCCTGATAACTCCTAAAGCTTATTGGTCTTGAGCTTGCCAATTGATGAGTTCTTTAGCATCAGTAGGTTTGGAAATTGTACCATCAACATAAAGACTATATCCTTTTTCCATTAATCTACTCCATGCAATATCTTTCCATGTAAAATAATTGCGTGAAGTTAGAGGTGGACATTTAGATGAACCCATGATGTAAAAATGAAAAGAGCACAAAAGAGAGACACAAGAAACACATTACACCCCCCCCCCCCCCCCCTTTTCACTCAATAAAAAGACCCCCCCAAAAAAGATGTTGTTGGCACTTTATAAGTAGTGCGTGTACAATGGGCCACTTGTCAAAATGAACAAAGTGGATTTTTTGATTTTTCTTTTACAACTGTCTTTTGAGGCCCAAATCTGTCACTAAGCATTGTAGCTGAGATGTACAACAATTCTGAAAAGTAATCAAAGCTTTACAATGCAGAAAAAAGGCCTAATTCTAAAAGTGAGATTTTAGTCCACACAACCCTAGAATCTAACTACAGATGTAGAAAGTAGACAAAAAAAATATGCACTTTCAAAAAAATGGAACTTGAAAAAGTGACCAGAAAATGCAATTTCTAAAAAAGTCACCAAAAAATGAAATTTCTAAAAAATCCTTATACCAAAACTAGAAAAAAAATACCACCACTAGAAAATTCAAGAAATTCTACCCAATTTCAAAAAAACTTGCACCTAAATCAGAGTACAGATGTCCAAGTTATGGGCTTGCAAAGTCAGGCTACCAAATTGAAAAGCAATCTGGAGAGGGGCTGGAAGAAAAACTACTAGCTTAAATTTGACATTCAAATGGTTGTCACAGCAGTTATAAATGGCCTAGCAATGATGGTCAAACAGTCATCAAATTTACTCCAGTGCTATGCTGACGTCAGCAAAAAAGGGCCCCTTGTTGACGTGTCAGGCTAATGTGTTGTCTGTGCAGTATGGAATATATGGATCTATATGGATGGCTGACATATCTGTGTATAGGTGGTAGCTGATGTGGCAAAATAACCCACTGTCAAGGATAACGTGGATTCTGGTAAGTTTGGGCAGAGACGTGTCCACTTTACAATGGTGTACATGTCGTGCAGAGGGTGGCTAGGTAGTAGTCCTTGTAGCGTTAAGTTAGCAGGGATACCTGCATGTCCTTCACGCTCCAACTACCATGTGGGCATCTACTAACTAGTTGCATGTCACTTTTTGTTTACACGTGGCTCTGTGCAAGTCCACGTGGCTGGCAGTAACAGGGCTGCGTGTCAGAAATAGCGGTGGCTACAGGTCTATTCGCAACTAGCCAGAAAGATGATGACTGGGCAATCAGGAAGACTATCCAAAGCAGGATGTTGGAATATACCAGTATATACACGGGTGGAAACTGTTAAAAACCATGCCAAAAATTTTCAACGTCACCACAAATTATTATTGCATGCACTGGATTCACCAACACACAAGGGCTAGAACCAATGTTTAATGGGACCGAGTTTTCTTTTTGCAACGCTAGAGTCTTTTGCGATGCTGACAGTTTTAAAAATTGGCAGGGAGCTAAAAAATTAGTCCCACATGCATAGTGTGTACACCCACTTGAGTGTTAGAAAGAAATGAGCCGCGACTTGGTAAACAAATCAAGTTCATCAATTGTGATGGTCGGTGAAGGTGCCTGATCCACCAAAAAAAGTGGTATTTACCAAATTTCTTATAGATGCCCACCAAAAATTGCAGAGGTACAGTTGCAAATTTATGTGCAATACCTTGTCTGATTTAAATGCCCACGAAAATAGACCTCTATGATAAAATAAAATATACCTCCAAATGGCAAAGTCGAGGTTTCACTGCCCGATTCTACTAAAAAAAAATTCTCTGTTGGGTGCCCAAAGGGCGAAAAATTTTCCAAAAATTTGCAAGAAAAATATGACGGAAATACAAAGAATTTAAATTTAGATCTAAAAAATTAAAGTGCAGATCAAATAATGACCATACCCAAACTGCAAATTAGGGCCTTCGAGTTCCAATTTGCAAAAAAAATTTGCCTCATGGTTGACTTTGGGCCAAGATAGCCGATTTTATAGTTGATCTTCACCGATTCAGCATTTCGGACGTAATGGCAAGGTCAGATCTGGCTCTAGACACTCCTAATTTTTGTAGTACTCCAGATTCGGGCTGAGGTGTTGAAGCAAAAATTGTCTCGAATGGCTATGTGATGAGAAAATCTCCAAGCTCTTATACCATGTAAGAATTTCCCTAAGGGAAAAATTCACCCAGGAACTAAGAACTCAAACACAAGCACAACTATAGACTAGAAAGAGAGAGTATGATCAGAATGATGATATATTCATTCAATATGCAATGTCGAAAGTACACTAGGAGTGCTTGTATATAAAGGCCTCTAAGATACATCTAGAATGCCTCAAAATCAGCACCATGATATGTCATACAACTAGGCACATGTCCACCAGATATGGGTTATCCTCCATTAAGCATGGAAGTAAGTGCGGTGATGAGAGGATAAGCCTACAAGGGTGTGACACGCAAATCAGTGTTGTAGACACCATGTGCTAAAATAGAGTTGCGTACTCTTGTGTTGTCAACATGACAACTCAAAAAGGTGCACAAACTCCTAAGTGTCTCAAATGATGCAAAATAATAAAATAATCCATTAACCTAAGTAAATTTAAGTAAGTGTAAACAGTAAATACGTATTTACACCAACAAAGGTGATGGAAATTATCTAAAATGACCAGCTTTAAAGTATGCAAAAGCTCAAAAGCATGCATCTTTATTTTCTTCATAAATGAAGTGGTTGTTTCTTTGTAATAGTATGAATTTAAAATTGCACTATTGATTTTCCTCTTTCTCGCATCTGACAGCAATCCCTTTCATTTGATCTTTGTTGATGATCCCTATCAGCACTTCAGCCCCATTGTTCAACTAATGAGAAGTGAGAATAAGCATCACATAGACTCCTTTTAAAATTCAAAATCATTAGGAAGAGAGGCCATGTGTCTCATGTCATGTTTTTTTAAGACAAAAGTTAGGTCTCACAAAAACATGTGGGTCATCAATCTTTGTCCAAGATGTCTTCTGAGCGCTAGATCTTCCTCAACACTTGATTAAGTTATAATCGTTGATTTTCATCATGTATAGAATCTTCACTTTAAGTGGCTTGAATCTCCTTCAGTGTTGTAGGGACATGTGGAGGCATCTCATATTTTTCGTATTCGAGGAGGGAGAACATCACCAAAAAATGAGTCATTTGATGGTAATTCCTTTAATATCCTATATCATCAACTACATTAGGACCCACTAACATATTCCACATGGACCAATGGTACCTAAGGTCCCTGCTGACTCCTCATGTCCCATCACATAGTTCCTTCCCACCAAAACTATACATGCATCAAGATCTTGCATTTTCATGTGATTTTCCATTAGGGATGTGAAAATGCAATGGTCGTATGATCTTTTCTGTGGGGTCCATCTTCAAATAGCATTCATCCTACCCTAGGTACACATGGCATCATCTCACATTTTTGTAAGAATCTCCTCACATCTCCCAAAAACATGGGAGCTCTCAATTTCACCCTACAATAAGTGTGTTGGACACACTATGTCATACCCATGCTAGAGCCACACAAACCAATGAGGAAGGAAAAAACTCTATTGACTCACCAAGTCCCATCATAATCTTTTAAACTCAAGTCCTTGCTACATGGAAAGATCTTGTGTTTTTTCATTTGAGGAGACAGAACATCACAAAATCATGAGAGTTATCCAATCTTGCCTTAGCTATAAAGTGTCGTGTGAAAGCTCATGCTTGCCAGGTGACACATGTATGCATCTTGTGTTTTCACATGATTTTCTATTAGCTATGCAAAAGGATGATGATTTTTGGATTTTGGCCCCACCTTACCCGCGTACACAAAGGTTTAAAATAATTATATACAAAGGTTTTAAACTTTAGGAAAAAGAATGGACCATGGGCAAAAATTTAAGCAATTGTTGTAAACACCTGAGAAGATAATGAAGGACCCAACATACGACATGAGCACCTTTCTTTTAAAAGAGATAAAACACATTGCGGGGAAATAATTCATAGGGTCATGAAATAATATTTAAAACATTAGGAAAAGGGGACCTTCTTCTATGACATAAAGACCCTCACCTTAAGTTACATAAAAGTAACTTTAAAATATAAAGATCTAAGGGTTTTTTACATTTTCTCTAGGGTATTTCATCTTTAGGGTAATTTCTCAGGTGACCACACACATAAAACCTAACCTTGACTAGGCATGGTGAAAAATACTAATATCACAAAGATTTTTAAAACTTGTTGAAAATAGTGCTAACACAACTATTGGATTAGATATATCTATCATTGAGATATTGAGTAGAAGACTTATAATTGGTGAAGATCTCACCAAGAGTTGAAAGCGTTCAAACTAATTGGGAGTGATGAAAATTTTAAAGGAGCCTTAGTGTTTGACAATACCCACTTAGTGCTAAGAAGAATTAGGTAGCATTGAATTGAATTGCTTGGGCATCACTAAAATATTGATAGTGCTAGAGAAATTGATATTTAATGTGGTCAAACTATATCATGTCAAACAAATGGTTGAGATATGTTGAGCTAGGCAATGAAGAAAATCATTACAAGATAGATATATATTTTTTCAAGAATACATCACTTAATCTAACTCAATTAGTGTACACACTGTTAGTTCATGGGTCATGATATTAAGTTGATAATTAATAATATTATATGGTGGACAAGACAATTGATATCTATCAATTAAATGATTTCATTAAAGACTAAAGGTGTGATTCATTTTGAAATAGTGTGATTCAATAAAGGAGAAATTTTAGTATAAAAGGGGTGCAATTTGTTACAAAGATAAACCATCACACTAGGACTAATAAGAATAAAATTGAAGACCACAAGAAGAAAATGACAAGGAGTAATAGGAAGGAAAGAACACATTGGTATTTGGTGGAGGAATAGTCAATATTGAGGAAAATAGATGAGGTGACATACAAGGATGCACATATGTAAAGTTTAGTGTAGGCTCCCACAAAAGAGGAAATGAAACATACATGTGGGTGACTGAGTTGGCATGGGCCCACATTGAAACACAAACCATTAATTGAGGTGTCCATACCCTCTGCAAGGAAAGTGGACATTGTCTTAGTCATCGCGAACAACACTTCCAAGGTACAATGAGATTAATAAGAAAGGTTTTAATAAACTCAAATTTATTTTGATATAGAGAACGTAGAGAACCCATTTGACCATAACAGAAGAGAAAATGCTTCAACAAGAAAATAAACCAATATGACTACCTCTTTGATGAAAACTAATGAGATTAATATCATCGTAATAGTAAAAATAATCATTTCTAGCACTAAAGACATGTGGGGGCCCCATTAAGGGCATTGGGTATTTGACCTTGTCAAGGCACAATAAAAACATTTGAAGAATTATTTAGTGGTTTTTGGTCTATGTTATCAAGAAATTCTATTTTTAGAAGGTTGATAGCATTGATTTTGTCTGTATCTATCACTGTTCTAAAAGGAATAGATGTTAGTTACTTACGAGAGATGGAAATCGCTCTCAAGAATACAACTATATATAGACATTCTATATATATGCTTGCCTTCCTAGAAGTAAAAAAAATGTGGTACACAACAAGAGCATGCAAAGAATCAATATGAACTAGGGAAGGAGGGACGTAGAATCTTAGCAAAAAAAAAATATTAGAGTTTCTATGAGAAGCCAAGAATGAGTAGTCCAAGTGTTTCATAAAGAGGAGCCATTTCTAGATATACTAGCTCTAAAGGATATTAAGTGGAACTCAAGATAAGGAGAGATATACATATTTTCTGATTATTATATCTTGAGAACTACCTTTATTTAAATTTTAGTTAATTTCTTATTTATATTTTTAATATGTACAATAAGAGCTATTTGCCTTGATCTTTTCCTCCGAGAATGTTCTTGCAAGAAGAGGGAGATTGAGATTCAGAGGGAGCTTGACATTTTATTAGAGGAAACCTTGAAAGAGAGGGAGAAGATAGAGGATATGATTTAGTCAACCTTTGGTGATCTTGATCATATTGATTTGGAGGGAGTAAACCATATTGTGATGAATTCTCCAGTGATCAATAAATTGTAGTAGTCAAGAGGACTATGACTCATGAATATACCTCGTGACTATGTGATTTTAATGGGCCTACCCCCTATGTACATCATGAGGAAGTGATGACTTCCAAATGATGTCACTTGTATTTGCAAAAGTTATTAAAAGGTGATGATCTTACAATAACTTAATTTTCAATTATGATGGACATCTTATGATGTTTATGCAAATCATGATAGATTATACTTTTTATAGGGAATTTTTATATGGCAAGTATTCTGATAATGCATGTGCACATACCTTTTAAACATTTTTTGAGTACATGGTTAACGTTATGCATATTGATATTCTTGAAGGCCATTACACATAGTACTTGGTGAATATCACATGTCTTGATCTTCTAGAAGGCCATTACTCAGAAAGTACTTGGTGAATATCACATGACTTGATGTTCTATAAGGCCATTACTCACAAGTATTTGGTGAATATCTTGCATCTTAATATTCTGGAAGGCAATTACTCAAAGAGTGTTTGGTGAATATCATTGATATTTTGGGAGGCCAATACTCATGATATCAAATGTTATATCAAACATTTTCGAGTAATTGGTGAATATCATGTATTCTAGGAGACCAATACTCATGATATCAAATCTGATATCAAAATTTTTTGAGTACTTTGTGGATATCAAATGTCGATATTTTGGGAGGCCAAGACTCATGATATCATATGTGATATCAAACATTGTTTGAGTATTTGGTGAATATCATGTGTTGATATTCTAGAAGACCAATACACTTGATATCAAATGTGATATTAAAATGTTGAATATCTTCTGATCAAAGATATTTGTATATTACATTGAGTTAATATATAGTCATGTGTTTATCATCCCTAGCTAAGAGAGAGTGTTCATTTTTGTAGCTTTACTCGAATAAATTACATCAAGATATGTATATATATGCATATATAATAATAATATTAAGAGATATTATATATATAATATATAATATATAACTAAGATATTTTAATAATGTTAATGAACAAACATGTCCCATGAAAGGACATGTCCATTCTCTCACTCTCTTATGAATACAAGAGGTGGTTGCAATTAGAAAACACATTACAAACATAATGGCAGTGATATTACATCTGCACTGATCCTCATAAAATCAACATGTAACATAGGCTAACAATGTTCTTACACCATCCAATCTTTCCATAGGTACAAAAGTCTCACCATAATCTATTCCTTCTTCTTGAGCATATCCTTTGCAAACTAGTCTTGCCTTGTTTCTTACCACTTCTCCATTTTCATTCAACTTATTTTAGAAAATCCATTTTGTTCTCATCACATTATTGTCTAAAGTTCTTAGTACTAATATCCATGTGTTTTTTTTCTCTATCTAACTGATCTCTTTATTCACAACATTTATCCAAATCTCATTTTAGAATGCAACTTTAATTTATAACATTTATCAAACGAGTATCCTCTCTTAACTTACTTATTGTTTGTACTCTAGCGCTTCTATCTCCAATGATCTATTCAAGTGAATGGTTCTTTCTCACATCTTTTTCCAATATAGGTTCAATTCTCTAATTTTCAATATTTTCTTCACTTGGTAGGTGTTCAGCTTTTTGCTCAGGTTGTACTGTTTAGTGCTTGGGTAAAGTAGTTTGTGACTTGGGTAATACTATTTGATATTCAATAGCTCTCTGTTGTGACTCAAGTAGTGTACTTGGTGTCCCTTCATACACATACACAAAAATTTTAAATCTGCAGGTCCCTTCTTACTTTCTAGGTTGTTATTATTTGCAAACTCATCAATCCTCACATTTGCACTTTCAACCATTTTGTTAGTAGCTTTGTTCAAACATTTATAAGCCTTGCTCCTAGATAAATAGCTAAGGAATATAACTTCATCTCCTTTTAAATAAAATTTACCATTCCTTTCGTCCTTCTAAATGTAACGCCTACTTCCAAAGATTTTGAAATAACTTACACTAGGTGTATGACCATACCAGAGTTCATAGAGTGTCTTATTTATTCCTTTCTTCAATTAAACTCGGTTAAGTGTATAAATAATAGTACTAACAAATTCTCTCCAAAATATTTGTGCAATATCTTTCTCAAACATCAATGTCCTTGCACAATCCACAATTGATCTATTTCTTCTCTCAACAATTTCATTTTTTTGTGGTGTTCTTGATGCAGATAATTGTCTCTTAATGTCATTCTCAACACAAAAACAGTGAAGTCAACAGACATAAACTCACCACCTCTATTAGACCCTAAGTATTTCAATGATTTACACATTTCTTTCTCAACTCTAGCTTTATACCATTTGAACATATATAAAACGTGTGATTTAACCTTCATGAACATAACAATCATCATTCTAAAATAGTCGTCAACAAACAAGATGAAATATATGTCACCATAATAAATTTCTACACCTATTGGTCTACGTATATTTGTATGCACTAGTTTCAAAACATCATTAGAAGTGTGTGTCTTTCTTGAAACAATTGATTTTTTCATCTTACAAAGCTAACATTCTTTACACATAGCATTCTTAGGTTTTTGCAGATTTGGTAAGCCTCTAACTCTTTTCTTTCTACTCACCTTCACCATTTTCTCAAAGTTTACATGACACAACCTTTTATGCCACAACCATACATTGTAACTTTATAAAATAAACATGTCTCAATAGTAGGATCAAGATAAAATAAGTTACCTTTTGTTTACATCCCAATTCCAATCAGATTTCCTTCATCATCAAAGACCTTAAATTTTTTGTTTCGAAATTCTATCTTATGACTAGAATTGTTCAACTAAGAAACACTCAAAAGATTTTAATTTATTCCTTGTACCTAGTATGCATCATCACATATGATCTTATCATTCAACATTAGTAATCATTTACTTTTCACCAGACATGGAAAATCATTACCTAACTTAATAGTTCCATCATCATCAATTTCTTCAAATTTGTCAAACTTACTTAGATCACCAATAATGTGATGTGAGCATCCACTATCTATAATCCATGAATAATTATTTCTAACATGTGAAATAAGGGCAGTTTCATTCTCATACATTTCTCCATTGGGATCTTCCTTGATAGCAACATATACCATCTCAACTACTTCCTTCTCTTCATCAGTACTAGACTTGGTGTGTGTTGACACAAAAGTTTGCACCCTTGCCTAAAGTCTTACCTAAAGGCAACCTCATGTAACATGGAAATAATCTTGAAAGTGTGGGACTTTGCAACTTGAGATTGAGTCTCCAGAGAAGGCCAGTTTCCTTACTATTAGGATGCACCTAACTATTTCTTGGAAGGAAAAGGGGAAAGGAGAACATAAATTTAAAATGCTAAAGGGAAAAGCGATGATGCATGAAATAGATTTTTGATCTACTTCTTTCCAGAACTACACTAAAATCCAATATACTTCACAAGATATACCATTATCTATATTTTTTTCAATCTCAACACCATAGGAAAGCCTAGAAATAAAATAACCATGCAAGGAATACACGAATTCACTTAAAAGATTAATTAATTATAATGAACATAAACATAAGGTGTTGTAATTGTCAAATACATCCAGAGAAAAGAGGCATCCAAGATTACACAATTTTAACTAGCTAAGAATGGATGAGATAGTAGCAATTTCTATTGAATAAGAGGCAAAAGCATTTACAAAGGATAAATCTGCAAAAAACTTGAAAAAGAGAGATCTTGAGAACAACAACAAAACTTGCCTTTATAGGGTGCAGGCATAAACCAGATACAACCTTGAGTTCAAACTCCAACAACAATAGAGTTGAGGTTACAAAGTACAATAAATGAATATTAGAGTGAAATATGAACTTAAAATCAACTTGTTGTAGTGAAATGACAAGAAGGGCCAAAGAAAGAATTTGGCAACTGAAAAGATCATCATTATTGAAAAATCATTAAATAGGGATGGAGGGGAATCATCATTGGCCTTAAAAAGCTTAAAGAGTCACTTTGCATTAAATAAATAGTCTTGGTAACGTGTCATGGCCACAATAAATTCATTCATATTATTGTCAAAAAATGCAAGATGTGATAACACGCAATGTTAACTCGCCATGAAAATCATAGATTTAACCTATGTGGGATAAATCAGATTTGCCCAAAAAATTATGACCATAGATGTAGATCTCTTTGTTTGAATTGGATGGTTTAGATGCTACAATAAAATCCTCAACGCATGATTAAAACACAACCCTTGATCAAGATTTTCTTTATATCAAATAGATGGCTAGGATGAAGCAAGGAACCTCCCAAAGATGCATCTAAATTTGATGGTCATTGTTGTTGGAACAATTGATTAATTGTGTATTGTCTTTGATGTTACACAAAATGGCATATTATTACTAGTCAATGCATTCCAAGCTCACTCAGGCATTGAAGACAATTTTCTGTGTCTACTGAGCGATCTAGAATTTGCCTAGTTCAGAAGACAGTAGCTACCAAGTTCACTCGAGCACCAAAGGAAAGTTTGCAGAAGATGAGTGTAAACTGAGCTCACTCGGTTAATGAAGGAAATGTTGCATGGAACTAGTGCTAACTGAGCTCACTTGGTTACCAAAGGAACTTAGCAAGTATGCAGTGTTAACTAAGTTCACTTGGTTAACACAAGAAAATCATTTTTGAGTTAGTGTCTACCAAGTAGGGTCAGCTAACGAAGGATTTTCTTGTTTTGGCATATTGAGTTCAATTGATTTATCTGATGGTTCTAGCCAACTGAAGAGGTGAATATTAATTATTCTAAGTTGTATTTGAGTTGACTTGACAATATGAAAGATATAAATGAAAGGTCAAGTTGAGAATTAGAAAGTGTGTGCAAAAAAGTATGTGAAGAATGTGTGAATGCATGGAAGACTTTTGAAGATCTAATGATGCTAAGAGGAAGCGAATCAGAAGGATAAGAAAAATATCCTTGAGAAGCTAAAAAGATATATTTGATCAAGAAGGATCAATTACAAGCTAGAATTGAGATCTATAATCAACAATTCAATTGCATCCAAATCAGGTCATGTCATTGTTACTCTCTAACCATTGTATTAGTGATCTAAATATCTTAACAGTTATTTGTAAATCCTCTAACAAGGTGGCAGTTCTATTGAATTGTCTATTGACCTCTAACAAGGCCACTCCTAATGAGGTGATTAAATCCTCTAACAGGATCACACCTAACAATGTGTTTTGTAACCTTTAACAGGGTTGGCTCCTAACAGGGCTCACTTTAGAAGAGTGAAAAATAATAACTAGTTACAATTGGTGGTTTTTCCCAAATTAGGTTTCCATATTAAATCCTTGTGTCAAATGTGTTCATGCTATTTTTTTTATGTGTTTACAACTAAGTTAAAGTAATAAGTAATCACAGATAACATCTTAAGATTTTCATGATAAGTGTTTGTCAAGTATTGACCGAGTTACAACATTTCTTTGTTTACTGAGCATCAATAGAGTTTAGAGTTTATTTTTGTACTGACATCTAAGGGATATGGGATTTATTTTTGAAGTAACTGATTCACCCCTCCCCTCTTAGTTACTCCTGTTATATCTCCAACAATCGCATCTTTGCAAAAGGCCCAAGAAATGGTGCAAAATTATGAGCACCATTAGATCAAAAGCATCCCAGCAAGACAAAGATTCACCACATGGAACTAATTCATTTATCGACACATTTCCCAATACATGGTTGAAGAGGTAGCATGCAATTTTACAATTTTGTAGAAGCAAGAAAAGTCACTCTTCAAAATAGTGAAAATGGTTAACACAAGATGTTAACCCCTATAGATACGCATGTTAACCCTCAACTCAACACATTAAGAAACCAAGCTCACTCTACCAAAGAACAAACTAAATTAGCTTGGCCATTGAAGGAATCGAGCCAACTTGGCTCATGAGGAGACCAAGTTAACACAAAATGTCAACACCAACCAAATTGCATGTTAACCCACACCAAAGAAACTAGCCCATTGAAGATCTCTTAGATCGGTTAGCAATGATGGGCTAAATGGGGGGCAAAAATGGCCAACATTTTTGGTGACTCAACGAGATGCTTGTTTGCTAAGTATAGATCAATAGCCTTAAGCAATCCATTGGGCACAAAGTCACAAACAATAAATGGTGCATTATCCCACCTGCAACTCCACAAAAATCTATAAACAACAAAAAACAAAAACTCTGGGGAACTCTAAAAAGCTTGGAACAACTCCAAGCTAGAAAATTGTGCTTGTGCACTTATTGGAAAGAAAGAAAACTATTCTAATATGTACAAAAAACCTTTAACCTCATCTAAAAGCAAGGTTTAAGGTGAATCCCATTGACTAGGATTGGGAGAACTTCACCATTAGGTCTAGATAGTTGAAAAGCATTGGCCTCTTTGTAGTTGGTGATAATTTATGGACCACTCCACATAGCATCAAATTTGGAGTGCCTACCTATTTTGGCTCTATCGGCATCCCACTTGAGGACAAGGTCTCCTTCCTTGAAGATTCTAGCTATAGCCTTCTTGTCAAAGCTTCTTTTGACTTGTTGCTAATGTACCTCAAGTGTATGCATAGCTTGTTATCTTTTTTCCTCCAATTCCATTATTTTAGCCAACCTGACTGTCATAGCATCATCCTCAGCTAGGTCCAATTGATGAGCTAGTTCAAGAGAGGGAAACTGAGTGAAATAAGAAGCCTTTCTTCCCTTCCATATACTAGCATGAAGGGTGAGTTCCCAATTGCTCTCTTGGGTGTGATTTTGTTATCCCAAAGGGCAGTCTTCAACTTAGCATGCCAACACCTCTAATTATCTTTAATTGTCCTCTTCATTATTATGACGAGGTTCTTGCTAGAGGATTTTTCCAAGCCATTCCCATGGGGATAATAATTTGAGGAAGTGCTCAAATATATTCCATGTTCTAGAGCCCAAGAGCATATATGATTTCTAAAAAAAGATTTGGCATTATCTAATATGATAGTTAAAGGAACACCAAACCTAGTTATTATCCCATCAAGGAACTCAACCACTAAAGCTTCTATTTCATCTCTCAAAGTTACTACTTTTGTCCACCTTGTGAAATAATATATGGTTGCTAAGATCCATTTGTGACCAACACTAGAGGGTGGGTTTATTGGACCAATAAAATATAAACCCCATTGAGCAAAGGGTTGGTCAACTTGGATGGGATGGAGAGGAAGGGCAGCCAATCTTTGCTTTCTTGAGAAAAAAGCTCATTTCTCACATTTCCTTATCCACTTGTGGAAGTCATTGAAAAGAGTTGGCCAATAATAACCAACCTTCATTATCTTCATTGTTGTAACCCTAGCTGGGAAATGACCACCAACAAGCCCATGATGGAACTCTTTTAATAGCCTTCTAATCTGATCCATTTTGATACACCTCAATAGGACTCCATTAGAGTCCTTCCTGGATAGTATTCCATCCACCAAGACATAGGGTATAGATTGTAATCTAAATTATCTTCCCTTAGCTCTCTATTCAAGCCTTGTGGATATCTTTCCTCTACCAAGAAAGTAGTCATGTCATGCAACCAATCATTCTAATTTTTATTCTCTATTGGTTGCCCATCTTGTATTAAGAGAGCAGCCTCCTCGGGTGTCTCAAAGGAGGAGACCATTTTCTCATAGAATCCTTTTCCCCTCATGAACTTGGTAATCTTAATATCAATTTCATACTCCATGACTTTTGTGATGCATCTGGCTCTTTTTTCATTGATATCTTTGTTCAGCAGGAACTCCTTTACACTTGCATGTGGAACCAAGAGCTGAACCTTGTTATGAGACAAAAGATCTGTAAATTTTTTGAGAGCCCTTACAACAACAAGGACTTGTTTCTCTATATAGCTATATCTTCATTCATAGTCCTCAAGCCCCTCACTAAAGAAAGCAATGGGCTACTCCAAATTCTCATCATTTAGCTATGTTAGAACAGTTGATATACTTGATCCTCCTCCAAGGGAGTAAAGGATGAAGTCTCTATCAAACTTGGGATTGAAAAGAGTGGGAGTTGATGCAATTGATTTCTTGATCTCTTCAAAACTATCCTTCCCTTCTTTGGTCTAATTAAACACCAAGTTCTTCTTTGACATAGCTATGAGAGGCTTCACCATGGAGGCAAGATCATGGATGAACCTTCTTACAAAGTTAATCCTACCAAGAAAGCTCTGCAATCCTTTCTTATGACTGGGAATTGGGAGAGAAAGAATTATTTCTACTCGCTCTGGATCTATTGTTAGCCCATTTCTTGACACGATATGTCCTAGGAGCTTTCCTTGGCCAGTGGAAAACATACACTTCATGGGATTTAGGGAAACACCATACTCTTTGCATCTTTCAAATACCTATCTCAATGATCAAAATGATCTACTACATGTTTTGAGAAGATAGTTATATCATCAAGATAGACTAGCACAAAATTTTCTAGTACGCCCTTGAAGGCCATCTCCATTGTCTTCTGAAATGTGGCACCTGCATTGGTTAGTCCAAATGGCATCTTACAATAAGCATAGGTACCCCATTTGGCAATGAATGTTCTCTTATATCTGTCTAACTCTTAAACTAACATGTGATTATAGCCTGAAAAACCATCTAAGAAAGAAAAAAAATTTGAGCCACTAACCTTGGACAAAATTTATTCCATAGAAGGAAGGGGATGGCGATCTTTAAGAGAAGCCTTATTAAGGTCTCTAAAATCTACACACAATCTGATTTCTACATTATTCTTTCTAACAGGAACAAGATTGGCTACCCATGAAGAGTGCTTAATAGGAAAAATGATATTGTCTTCTATAAGTTTGGATAGCTCTTTTCTCATTAATGGTTTAATCTTAGGGTTATTTGGCCTTTTCTTTTGTCTAACAGGATTTGCATCATGGTTTAAATCTATGGTATGCTAAAATAAACTTGGGTCAAAACCCTTCAAGTCTTCATATGTCCAAGTAATAACATCATTGAATTCTTGACATAAATTAATAAAAAAATCTTGTTCAACATCAGTGCATACCTTTCCCAAGTTAAGATTCCTTCCATCAACAACAATGATAGGTGTGTAGTCATCCCTCTTTGTGGTCAGGTTTGAACCTTTGCCTCTTGCTTGATCATTAGAGTTGAAAATGCCTTCTAAGATGACTAGTCTTTAGGAAATTTTTTGGAGTTTAGGTTCATAATCTGGTCCCCATTCTGACCTTG
The DNA here is from genome assembly GCA_028749045.1 of Cupressus sempervirens. Taxonomy (NCBI): domain Eukaryota; kingdom Viridiplantae; phylum Streptophyta; class Pinopsida; order Cupressales; family Cupressaceae; genus Cupressus; species Cupressus sempervirens. Next base: position 709,548,070 of record CM053789.1, on the reverse strand, counting down.
TAGCTTGGACCGTTTTCTAGTAGAGAACTCTGCTTCATTCTGCAAGAAATTAACAATTTGTAAATTAGAATCAAATACTTGCCAATTTGTGCAATTATTTGGGACAACAGGCCTTACAACAATTCTAATTTGTTGCTTCTTTTCATCAACAACATGCTCTAGTATATCATAATGAGCACCAATGGTTGTAAGCCTATCAGCATGTGTATTTTTATTCCTTGGGACACTCTAAATGTTGATAGCCTAAAAGCCTTCAAGTAGATCCCAAACTCTATGCTTTTATGATTTGAGAAGTTTGTTCTTTGTGGCATTCTAATTTCTAATTTGATTAACAACCAACTCACTATCCCCAAATACCTTCAAGAGCTTGACGCCTCTCCTTTGTGCCAATTGGAGACCTTGGATCAGAGCTTCATACTCTACCACATTATTAGAGCAACTAAATTTGAGTCTATATGAAAATAGTATTTCTCCAAATTAGGTGAAACCAACATTGCACCAGCATGTGAACCATTTTTGTTTCTTGAGCCATCAAAGAACATACTCCACAATCCATTTATACCTTCTTCTATCTTCCTCAAATCTGCAATATGTTCCAAGACCCATCTCCACAACCTCATGCACTGGATCAAATTGATAAGTAGCAGCCCACTTATTCAAAAGGTAATTAGGTGCCTCTATTAAGGAAGTATCATGTTCATGAGTTATGCATTCCTCATCTTCCTCTTGGATTGTGCAATTCATGTTTATAGGGTTGGGAGTATAAGTTTCTATATGATTAAGGGCTAAAGGTTATGCTCTCAGGGAGGCTTTTGTCTCGTATCTTGTTCTGAAGAACATATAGGACCAATATGAGGCAATATAACCACCTATCTATGAAGTGAAGTCCCTAGAAAGGAAAATAGAAAAATATGGATCAAATTAAACTACTAATATGTCTAGTTTGATAGTACAACCAGGGCATGCATGTAATGCCATTTCTACATGTTTTAGGATTCCTACTGTCTTAACAGAGATACCATCCAACTAAAGTACATCCCTACCCATTGGCTCATACTTAATATCAAGGAGGTCAACTATACATTTAGGCATTACAAAACTACTAGCTCTAAAATCAATCATGCAATTATGAACTAGTTTGTCACCTATAATCAAAGAGACATAAAAGGGAGGTGGTTTAGTTTTTTTACTTGTATCTCCTTTCTTTTTTGGTTGTACCAAACTTGTTGTATTATTGAAGGTGGTAGACTGATTTTCTACCTCCATGCTCTCTAACTCTTGCTACAATAGTCTCTTCTATGGTGGCATGGTGGCAACTACATCCCATATAGAAATTATAAAAAAGTTCTTTTCATTTGATCCACCATGTTGAAGGGGATACTAATTGATTTGACAATAATCTTGGGAGCAATATGAATTGATGACTAAAAGTAATTGATTTGAGGTTCAGTTTCTTGTTGCCTATGTTCTGCTTCTGTTGGGGGGGACATCTAACTATGTAGTTATAACTGACACATGAGGAGCAACAGCCAAAATAGAGGACTAATTTGGTGAGGAAGGTGTATCACTCTCAACCGATCTTCTTTTGCTCCTAGTATTATGAGCTATGGCATCATAGTTAGCTTGGCAACATTCTTCTGGTTGATGGCTTATAAAAGAACAATCAATCTGTTGTTGTAGATGGGAAGTATCAATAGATTGATTGGTACTATAGTGATGTCATGTTGCTTGCTCCTATGTAGTTGGTGCTAGGAAAGTGTTGTTGTAGATGGGAAGTATCAACAGATTGATTGGTATTATAGTGATGTCCTGTTGCTTGCTCCTGTGTAGTTGGTGCTAGGAAAGTGTTGTTGTAGATGGGAAGTATCATCAGATTGATTGGTACTATATTGATGTCCTATTTTTTGCTCCTGTGTAGTTGGTGCTAAGAAAGATTCCTCCTTCTGACACATACAGAGACCATATGAATAATTACAAGAAGGATAAAAGTCCTAATCTTTAGCCAAATTATTCTAAGGGACTAAAGCCCTGTTGAGGTTTGTATTTGTATCAAGGGTATTACCCATAGGTCTATTCTGATTATAGGGAGCATAACCCTAATTTTGATTTGGAGGCCTATATGTAGGGTTTTGATAATGAGGTTGAGGAGGCCTACTACCTTGAGCTTGTTATCTCTCCAAAGTCACCAATTTGTTGTTCATTTTTTTTGCATTACTACACTTTGATCCTGAAACCTCCTATCCATATTTTACATCATAGCTTGCTTCATGGTCTCAATCTTATCCATTTCATTGGAAGATGTAGAAGCTATTGGGATTATGAGAAGAGGTTGGCATGTAGATGTAATAGGAATGGGGGTACTTTAGGTTGATGATTGGGCATGTCAAGAAAGAAAGGCATTGGAGCCCTCGGAGCTAGCTCCCCACTTTGGATCAAAGTATTTTTTTCCATTATGGTGAATTTGTATGCGGCTTGTAGGGTATTTCTTCCCAAGGTCTGCAATGTGGTAGCAATTCTTTGATTGAAAGCTCTTAGGTAATGCATGAAAGCATTACCAGGGGAAGGTTTTACTGCAATAGGTATTCTATCCCATGTTTTTTGAAATCTATAATTAAAAGCAGTCATGCATTCATGGGGGGCTCTTTTAATTGTTGCCAGCTGCTCCAAAAGTGAGAAATTGTCACTCTTGTCTTCAAAGTGTTTCCATAATCTTTCTCCTAACTCATCTCGATTATTGATGGAGTTCTGAGGCAATATCCTATACCATTGTAAAGATTTTCCCTTAAATGATGAGGCTAAGAGTCTAACAACATTATCATCCTTAGTGATACCATGAATACTACAAACATTGGAAATCTCTTGAATATGCTATAAGGGGGAAATAGAAGTTTCACTACTAAAATTTGGTATACTTTTAAGAGTGGACACTAGGATATCATGTCTTTGAGCTAGAATAAGGGAACTCCCAACATTGAAGGTGGCAAAAGCATGCACTCTAGGTTGAGCCATGTGAAAAGTGATCTATTAATAAGAGGAGTACAAAAAGATCTTGTAGGTGTATGTATTTCTTCTGTACTCCTAACTGGTGATAGAGAAAGTCTATACGTTTTTCTTCTAGGATTTGAAAATGAAAGCTCGGTATATTGAAATGTACCTCTAGAAGATGCCCTTGTGTGAGCTTTGGGCATGAATCTCAACAAATTTCGTCTAGAAACTTATATATAGAGATGGAGTCACCAAGTGCTTGAATGTGAGCCTCTTGAAGGCTGAAATGCTAAGAGCAACACTATTTCTTTAGCATAGAAGTTGAAGTCCTTATTTCAACACCAACAAACTTGTCGACTTCATAGTAAGATCGAATGTAGTCCCACCGAGCATGCCAAAATCTGTTGACACAAAATCTTGCACCCTCGCCTAAAGTCTTACCTAAAGGCAACCTTGTGTAACATGGAAACAATCTCAAAAGTGTGGGATTTTGCGACTTGAGATTGAGTCTCTGGAGAAGATCGATTTCTTTACTATCAAGATGCACCTAACCATTTATTGGAAGGAAAAGGGGAAAGGAGAACAAAAATTTAAAGTGGTGAAGGGAAAAGCAGTGATGTACCAAATAGATTGTTGATCTACTTATTTCCAATCTACACTAAAATCCAATAGACTTCATAAGACATACCATTATCTGCATTTTTTCAATCTCAACACCATAGGAAAGCCAAGAAATAAAATAACCATGCAAGGAATACATAGATTCACTTAATAGATCTGTTAATTATAATGAACATATACATAAGGTGTTGCAATTGTCAAATACATCCAAAGAAAAGAGGCATATAAGATTGCACAATTTTAACTAGCTGAGAATGGATGAGACAGTAGAAATTTCTATTGAACAAGAGGCAAAAGCATTTACCAAGGATAAATATGCAAAAAACCTGAAAAAGAGAGATCCTGAGAACAACAACAAAACTTGCCTTTATAGGGTGCAGGCATAACTCGGATACAATCTTGAGCTCAAACTCCAACAACAATAGATTTGAAGTTATAGAGTACAATAAATGAATATTTGAGTGAAATCTAAACTTGAAATCAACTTGTTGTAGTGAAATGACAAGTTGGGCTAAAGAAAGAATTTGGAGACTAAAAAGATCATCATTATTGCAAAACCATTAAATAGGCATGGAGGGGAATCATCACTGGTGTTACAAAGCTCAAAGAGTCACTTTGCATTAAAAAAATAGTCCTAGTAATGTGTCATGGCCGCAAAAAATCCATTTGTGCTACTGTCAAAAAATGTGGGATGGGATAACACGTAGTGTTAACCCACCGCAAAAATCATAGCGTTGACCCATGCAAGATAAATCAGATCTGCCCAAAAAATGATGACCGTAGATGTAGATCTCTTTGTTTGAATTGGATGGCTCAGATGTTGCAAGCAAAATCCCCAACACATGATTAAAACACAACCCTTGATCAAGATTTTGTTTATATCAAATAGATAGTTGGGATGAAGCAAGGAATCTCCCAAAGATGCATCTAAATTTGACGGCCATTGCCTATTTGCAAAAGGCCCAAGAAATGGTGTGAAAATACAAACAGCAATAGATCAAAAGCATCCCAAAAAGATAAAGATCCACCACTTGGCACTAATTTGTTTGTCGACACATTTCCCAATACACAATTGAAGAGGCAGCATGCAATTTCATGATTTCATGGAAGCAAGAAAAGTCACTCCTCGAAATAGTGAAAATGGTTAACACAAGATGTTAACCCCTGGAGATATGTGTGTTAACCCACAACTCGACACATGAAGAAACCGAGCTCACTTGACCAAAGAAAAAAACTAAATCAGCTTAGCCATTGAAGGAACTGAGCCAACTCGACTCATGAGGAGACGGAGTTAACACAAAATGTTAACACCAACCAAATCGCATGTTAACCCACACCAAAGAAACTAGCTTATTGAAGATCTCGCAGATCAGTTATCAATGATGGGCTGAATGGGGAGTAGAAATGGCCAATAGTGTGCTCTTCTTCAACAATGTTGGATAATTTCTTTCTTTTTTCTTTTTAATCCTTGTTCTTCATGTACTGGTAATCTTTCTTGTCATTTTTTCCAATCTTGCTTATGTTAGGACACTTAGCATCAAAATGACCAACTTCGTTGCACTTGAAACAAATTAGGGGCAGTTTACCTTTACCTCTTGGTAACCTCCTTGCAAGCAGTGGTTCAAGTTCATCTAGATCATCATCAAATTTAGACTCACTTTCTTCCTTACTTTTCTTTTCCTTCATTAAAAATCCAATGGTTGGTGAAGATTTAAAAGCATTTCCAAGTGTAAACATACTATTATCATAATTTCTCAATTCAAATGCACTTAACCAACCAACTAAATTGTCAAGTGTCAAAACACTACCAGGCATAGCTCTCACTTCTTGAATTGTAGAAACTTTGATATCATAAACAGGGAGAAGAGTTCTAAGAACTTTGCTTACAATTTCACTGTCACTAATAATTCCTCTAGTAGCTCTAATTGTACTCACAACTTCTTTGATTTAGTTCACATGCTATGTAGCATTCTCACCTTCTTTTGTTCTTATGTCATCATACTTACCTCTAAGACTTTCAACTTTATCTCTCAACACATTTGAATCTCCATTGTGTACAAGTGTCAATTTGTCCCACATTTGTTTAGCATTTGTGTAGTTTTTGATATAATAAAACTCAACGTCATTAAGGGTAGATGCAATCTCAATCATCAAGCTATTGTGGCTCCTCTTTTCGATCATTTATTCTACTGGCATACAAGCAAGATGTGCAATGTATTCATTGTCCAACCAACGAGTAATATTATCTCCAATCCTAGATAAATGTAACCTCATTCTATCTTGCCATGATGAGAAATTTTCCTTATTAAAATTTGGTGCCTCTCTCTTATACATCTTTAGATCTTTAGTTCAAGTTCCTTTAAACTTTTTTCCCCAAGCACGGTGCTCTAATACCAAATGTTAGATAACAGCAGGGGTGAATCAGTTATGTCCAATTATCCTACAGACCTTTCAAACACTTTTAGTACCAAACAAACTTCATAAACATCATAAGCATTTACTTGGCATTCTCATTCCAACTTCTTAATCAATTTACTCCATCGTTACTTTACCAACTGTCAGTAATAAAACTTAGTTGTTACTGATCATTTACCTAGTTGTTACCGAGTTGCAATAAACAACAAATAATATGAAAATCAACTTGCAACATAACAACAATCACACATTTGACACCAAGATTTTTAATGTGGAAACCCTATAAATGGAAAAACCACCTGGGACCAACAACTCAAAAATTTCACTCTTCTAAAGTGAGATCTACTAGAATCCAACCCTATTAAAAGTTTACATACACATTGTTAATGTGACCTAGTTAGATGATTTACACCAAGAGATCATCTAGAACTTTTCAATCCTTAATCTTGTCTTTAAATAGTGGTCTTCTCTAAAGGACTTATAAACACCACTAATCAATGTAACCATATAGGATTTCAGAACTTGCTAGGTCTATTGGGCTAAGAGATATTTATTCTATAATGATTAGAAATTAACAATACAAATTAATTTGTTATGTTTAGTACTGCCTTGCTTGTTTAGATCTCTTTTTTGCTTGGTCTTCTTTTTTATCTCTATCCTCTAATCTCTTTATTGGTTGGTTCACTCCTCTCTTTCACTTTCCCTTGACTCTACTTTGATATTCTCTTTTCTCTACTTGATTCACCTTGCTTCTTTCAATTACTTCAAAAAATTTAGTTCCTTGATATCCTTTCTTAGCACTCAATCACCATTCAACAACAATCAACTACTTACTCAACTACTCCTTAAATAGTAGTCTCCTTGCTTTCCGATTCTTTCAATTATTTCGCCTTAATCATGATCATCAATCTCAAATCCATATAAAAAATACAATGAATCTAGACACTCAAAAAATAGAACTTTGTGCTCATCCTTATTCTTCTTCAATCTCCATTATTAGATCTTCATTGTATTTTTCCAATCGTAAATCTTGTAACAAACTTTGACTCGCACCTTTGAACTTCTCAAACATTATTTATTTCCACCAAAAAGTTGGCCTTAGATTCTATCTTTACAAACTTTTTTTTCTTGTTGTTACTCAACAAACACAACATTTCACTTAAATATATCACTTGGTCAATACTAAACTTAACTCGATTAACATTGAACTTTTCACTTTGCTTTGCCAATTTATCAGTGAACACTATAGTCACTTGATAAATGTTGTCTTCCTTCTTTCACCTTGCCACTTGGTGTAGCTTGTATAACACATTACATTAGAATATTACATGATTGTAAAATTATCAAACCAACATTACATTATCACTACCCAACTCATTCAAGTCCCCATTGAATACCATACTTATCAACTTTGTCATCAACATACTTTCTTCAATTCCTCTTCATCAATCAAATGATATAGAACTTTACTGATTTAGCATAATGTCTAGCCAACTAAGACTTTGACATCAATGACAACATAACAACTGATATGACTATTTTACATACATTCATAACATACTCTTTTACATCATTAGTTAGGGCTAATAATTTATCTCTACAAATAACAGACCCTCATTCCTTGATACAGAGTGCAAATATATCTGCATGTCATGGTGATACCAAGGAATTGATCCATGGGTGTACACACATACATACACATACATGCAAAAGTTGCTGATGGGCACATGACATTGACTACCAGACACATAAATTTGCTAGACCATTTGATCCTTCTTTTTTTCTTTTCTTTATTTTGTAATTCACAACAAGGCACGCACAAACCTTGCTGGGAAAGATAATCACATCTCTCTCTCTCTCTCTCTCTCTCTCTCTCTCTCTCTCTCTCTCTCTCTCTCTCTCTCTCTCTCTCTCTCTCTCTCTCTCTCTCTCTCTCTCTCTCTCTCTCTCTCTCTCATGCTAGTAGGATAGAATCACGAGGGATATCATCCTTTGTGATTCTCGTCTTTTATATGTGGTCTACTATACTTGTGTAATGGTCTTCTAAATATGACATTAGTGAATGAGGCATTTTTGATTGAGGTCCCTTTGACTAGTTGATTTATGGCTTTTTTAATTCTTTAAAAAACAAATCATTTTGTTGTTTTGCTTTTCTTTTCCTTTGTTCTTTTCTCTTCCTTTATTTTTTTTCTCTTATGCATGTGAAGGGTGTTAGGATCTTGGGTTTGGGGGATTATGTCATTGATCTTGGTGATGTTCTATCTCGTTGTGACTCATTTCTTCATCTCTTCTTCTTCCTTTACCAAGAGTATAATTTTCCTCATACTCCCACTAAAGTGGGGGTTAAATGTACCATCTTGAAATGGAAGCACTTCATTTTGAGACCTTTTATCCCTCCTTAATGTAATTTTGGTTCCCATCTCTTCTCCCAATCTTGCTCAAATTTCTAAGTCATCTCTCATTTATATGCATGACCCTTTAGGTGTTATTTTATCACCTTTTTGGCCTTATCTTTTGGTGATTTTATTATTCCTAGTTCTTTATGCACTTTCCATGAGACCTTAGGGTCACCTTTCCTTTGGATACCCTTAGGTATAGGTCAACTTGGTTAACCTATACCTAGAGAGATTTAGGTCTTGGGGCCCAAAGTGTCTTAGGTGTTTAAATTATATTGATTTATTTTCAATCCTTAAAAAATGGTATATAAGGAGATTTGGGCTGTTCATTTTCATCCATCTACACACATTATCAAGCATACATACATACATGAGACATCAATCATTCATCAAGATCCATCATTTTCAAAATGTGACATATGTGGGAAAAATGGTCAGAAATGCATTTAAAATATAATTTATGTGATTGCGGAAATAAATGGGAAGCTGTGCATAGAAATTAGTGTCAATATAGAGTTTTGAGCAAGGTTGAAAGAAGAAATGAACTTGAATTAAGTAATTAAATGCAAAAGGAGGTCCTAATTTACCAAACCACACTAAGGAGGACTAAAAGATCTTAAATGAAAGTACTTCCATTTTAAGATGGTATAATACTAGAATGAAAAATCTTCTCTTTACATGAAGTAGAAGAAGTTAAAAAAAAAAAGTCCACAAAGCTAGGAATAGTTAATGAGATCCCACAATTTATTGCAATTCCTTTTGATGAATAGTTTATATCTAGAATCGGTTTTCAAGATAGTTACATATTTTTCCTTGTTGTCCTAGAAAACATCACACTCTATAATGAAGTATGTTTTTTTTTTTTTTTTTTGTCTCAAAAAGTGCAAAAAATGCACATATCCTTTCTTTCCATGTTCGATATCAAAGTTGATGAGAGTTAGATCTTAATTGAGAAGCATGAATTTAGCTCTTCACAAAATACTAACCCCTATATATTTGATAAACAAATGTGGAGGTGAACTCAAAATAATATTTCTTCTTTCTCCCTAGCATTTTGCACTATGTATACTTCATAACTTAACAACAACTTAATTTATCTATTTTTTATTTGTGGGGCATATATTCAAGTAGATATTTCATTTAATTTTCTATTTGTTGTTTTGTTTCATCCAAGTCTTCTTTCTTTTACTTAAGACGCCACTAAAAACAACATTTTATTATTTGCTTACTTTCATTTGTTTATCCATTTTAAATATCTTCTGAAGCACACCATAGCTATTATTTTAATAAGAGTAATCTTTGTTTCACTACCATAAGAAACCAAAGTATTTGTTGTCAAACAATTCTATTTTTTCTCAAATTTATTTCCATTTGAAATGTGATATATTGTTAATCTACAATTCATAACTATAAACCACTACTAATACGATATAACTTCAAGGCAATTTCCTTGATTTTCTAAATCTACTTTCCTACCTCTCTTTTAGAGAAGGAAAATAATTTTAGAATCTACAATACCACTATTTGTTATTGAGATCACATAAGATGAAAAAGTGTTATAGAGCTCAACTATATTACAAACAATGGACTTTGCCCAAATACAAATGATATATACAACTTATTGCAAGAGAGGGATTGACCCATCAATTCTTCAATTCCATGATCCAAACTAATAATTACGCACTAGGCATTTCAATGTGAAGGAGGTCAGGCCAAATGTTAAGACCAACGATGTAGTTTTGATAACAACCCTTGGACGACCATTACAATGCCTACAATCGTCAATTATTTCCATGGAGCTTTTTGTCACCCCCGTTCTTTGTGATTTGACTTCATATGTGGCTTTGGGCAATATGTAGTGATAAAAACTATTTCCTTTCAATGTTTCTGGTATTTGTCACAACTCAAATTTCTATTATTTTTTAGTAGATAGGCTATTTGCGAAATTTAATTTTCTTTTCGACAGCAATATTGTCAATACTAGTTAGTTTTCTTATTTTTCTTATATGCTCTTAAAACAATATTTTTAAAAATTAAACTTTAATCATACAAAAAATTTCTATTTTTTTTCAAAAAGAATAAAATTCGTTACAAACTAAAATTTTATTTGCATGCACAAATTTTAAGTTTTCACAATTGTATGAAAAATTGTTTGTGATTTTGAAAATATTTTATTTTCTTCAATTTTATTTTATAAATTCATGAAGTTTTTTTTAGAGATTTTATTTGCATGCACAAATTTTAAGTTTTCACAACTGTATGAAAAATTGTTTGTGATTTTGAAAATATTTCATTTTCTTCAATTTTATTCTATAAATTCATAAAGATTTTTTTTAAAGATTTTCTATAGGTGAAATGTAAGAGCACTTATCAAGAAAATATATTAGGTAATAAGGTTGAGATGTTTTTAATGAGGCTTGGATGAGGTTTTATCTTTTCCAACTTCACATTTTTTATTAACTTTATTAATCTATCATGATTACATTTTATAAAGATATTTATAGATACTACTAAAGTTTGTTCTTAATGAGATCATGATAAATCTAAGTATTTTAATCAATTTGTAATGTGGAAAAAGTGTAATAAAAAAAATTACTGTATGAAGTTCAATAAAGAATTTTAAAAAGAATACCAAAAAAAACTCATTTTTATAATTTATAACTTTGATCATATTTATGTAGATCATATCTTTTAATATCTTATAAATTTGATCATATTTATTACTTTGTCATGATGAAACTCTATTAATATTTTACAAATCTTATAGTTCTATTGACTTTCATAAAATAATAAATTTGGTAAAAAAATGATAAAAGCTTTTAACACATTCACATTCAATGAGATGACTTTAAAATAGTTTATTAATTAAATATTCTATATTTAGGGGAAAAGGGGGTAAATGTCAAGTGTTTCAATATTTTATCAAATCTTAACTTATTTATTGTTATGCCATGATTAAACTTTCTATTGATATTTCTGAATATTTATTATAACAAAAAGTCCATTATAGAAGAATATTAATTATAGAAATAAAAATATATGTTAAAAATAAGATATTATATGAAAATTTAAAGAAAAATAAACAAAATATATTATTAAAACATGTCAAATATATTTTTTAATATTTCTTAATTTATGAGAACAAATTATTCAATAAAATCAAAATATTACAAAATAAAAAATTAAGTGTGCACAAAATCCCAAATTATTATGAATATAAGATTTAAAATAATTTTAAAAATATTTTTTTTAGTTATAATAATTAAACAGTTATCCGTTATAAATTATAATAAATTCAATTGATAATTTTAAATTTTATATGTATTATTTCTTTATTTTATTTTTAATTTATAAATATTATATATGTGTGTGTGTGTGTGTCATTGTATTATATAGCATGTATTATATCATTATATTTTATTATTTATACCATCTTATATTCTATTTTAAAATTATCAATTACACAATTTTTTAATTATTATTATTATTGGTAAATAGCCTAAGCCTTGATTATATTGATTAATACAATTACACAATTTAATAATAAAAATAACAATTTAAATTTTTACACCTAAAATTAATAAATAATATTAGTTTGATTATTAAAACAAAAGAAATAATTCATCAAACAGAGTTATGATGTCGAGAATAATGGAGTGCATGAGTAAGTACGAAATCTATTAAGTTTTTGAATTGCACAAAAGTCCTTTATAAAAGATCAATTGATTTGACCAATGAGATGTTCAAAATATATTTTAATCAACTTTAAACTTAAAAATATGATATTTATTCTATTAAAAATGTGTTTTTTAAAAATAAAATAAAAAATTCAATATAGTTTGATTAGTGTCAAGAATTGATTTCAATCATTAATTAACATGAGAAATCCATAAAATGATACAATAGTAATTAGCATACAACAAATATTAATAATATATTGTAATAACATTTACTATATTTTATTTAAGTAGATTTTTATAAAGATTTTTTAATTATTATTTTGAAAGTTTTCTTGAGATTGTATTTATTTTAATTCTCAATCTTTAAGTGAATAGATTGATTCAGTTTTCTACATGCAATACGATGAAAGATGTTAAATACATTTATATATCATCTAACATATCCTTATAAATCAAACTATTTATTTGTCTTGTAATTTATCATTGTCAATCTTATATAAGTTCCATTAGTTATAATACAAAGTTATATTTTAAAAATTATTAACTTAAATTATAAATAATCAAGGACCAAAGACTTGAGGACTAAACATAGTCATGAACAATAAGAACTCTATGCACAACAGGAAGCATATGTTTAGTGTCACCCTTTCTATATGGAAAACCAGATGCATAAGACACTAGTATAGTTAGCTTGGTTGTACATTGTTATTGGCTTATTAACATTGCCAACATCTAAACATTTTGTTGAGCCCAAAATGCTTCATAATAGTCCTAAAAATCAAAAGCATACTAGTATATGGCTTTTTTTGTTCACCATTATGAAAATGTGTTTGCTTAGCAAGGAAATTCAGTTGCTTGGGAGGAAGCCCTCAAAAAGTGCATTTCTGTTACTCCAAACATGCCTAGCGTTTGAGCAATGTGCTTTCTATGAGCAACTTCTCACCATCTGAGACCTTAAAGAGGCAATTTTTTCCATGGCTAATGACAAGTCCCTCGGGTGTGATGGGTTTCCTTGTGAATTTTACAAACACTTCTGGGAGTATATTGGTCCCGACCTACACAAAGTTTATCTTGAAGCCTACCATTCTAAAAGCTTAGGAGCTATTATCAACAAAGGAAACATCAAATTCATACCTAAAGCTGGCAATCCTGAGGATAATTATAACTGGTAGCCCATTACCCTTCTTAATGTGTCTAAAAAGATCATTGTTAAGGCAATTTCTCTTAAAATTTGCCATCTCCTTCCTTTAATTGTGCGGCCAGAGCAAACTGGCTTTATCAAATCTAGGTATATTCTTGACAACATCATTGTTGTCTGGGAAGGTATGGAGTGGGCACACATGTCCAATCAGTCATCTATTTTTTTGAAAATTGATTTTGCTAAAGCCTATGACCGGATTGAATGACCTTTCATTTTGGCTATGCTCTAGGCTCTTGGTTTTGGTCCCAATTTTCTTCAGTCTATGGAGATGCTTTTTGGAGATGTTAATGCTTGTATTACTATCAATAGCTCCCAATCTAACGCCTTTGAGCTCTTTCATTCCATCAGGAAAGGTTGCCCTCTGGCCCTGACATTATATGTTCTTGTTGTTGAAGGGTTCGATTACTTTCTAGCTCACTCTATCTCTTTAGGCTTGGTTAGTGACATTTCCTTACCAGATTCCTCTTCCCAGTTGCTCAATGATCGTTTTGCTAATGATTCATTTCTCACTCTTTTGGAGGATGAAGAAAACATCACTAATGCCTTGAATTGCCTTGACACTTTTTGTCAAGCCTCTGGCTCTGCTATTCAATGACATAAAATGCTCTATTATCGCCAGTCTTTTTTGCCAGCTCCGCCTTTGCTTAATCAGTTTGAATGGAAATGGGTTACACATGGAGAGATTTTCTACTTTTTAGGCATTCCTTTTGCCTTTCAAGCTTCACCAGTTGATCTGTGGAATGTTGTGCATGTCAAGATTGCAAAGAAGCTAGACTATTAGCTTACGAAACTGCTTTCTCTTGCGAAAAAATTCCAAATTTTCTCTAATGTTCTTGTAGCTACGCACGTCTATTATTCTTCCTATTGGGTTCCTTCTAAAGCCTCCTATCAGAAATTAGAGTGATTGCTTTATGATTTTCTTTGGGCTTCTAGTTCCAACCATTATGGCTTTCACATAGTTGCATGGGATTTTTGTTGTCTCCCCAAAGAGTCTGGAGGCCTTGACCTTCTCTCCATGTAGAAGCAAGGCCTCTCTCTTTGTGCAAAATGGATTATTTGTGCCATCACTAGAGATGAAGCTTGGAAGATTCTAGTTCGACATTGCGTTTCCTCTCGGTTTCCTTTTAACAGACTTGCACGGAAGGGGATTGACTTTCAAACCCTTCTCATCATGCGCGAACCCATGTACATAAATGGCTCTTTTGTTATCAAGAGCATATGGAAAGCTGTCAAGACTTGGCTTCACTAGTCTAGTAATGAGTTCCATGATGGGCTCTCTTTGAACCAGTAGAACATTTAGTGGTCTCCTTTGTTTGCCATCCAAGGTATTCCTCTAGCTAAGACTCAAGGTGCTAGTGCTCTACATTTTTTCAAACGTAGCATCAAGACTCCTAAAGACCTTTCCTCTAGGGTCTCCATGAGTCTTAGATCTTGGGAAGATATGCAAGGCCAGTTCTATCTTGCCCGTTTAGATCGACAGACTTTTGACTTGTTACTTTCTACAATTCTGGGGCACTTAATCCAAAAGGTGGGTATTCACTATGTTCGATCTTGGTGGACTGACTAGGAGTGGTATCCTGCCACTCCCTTCACCAACTACAAGCCAAATTTGGGATATCGATGGCTTTCTCCCCATCTGTCAATGGTGGATACCCTCAATCAGTGTTGGCATTTGCAATCTTCCCTTTCTCAGTGGAGAAAGTGCTTTGACACTATTTGGAGTGCCATTACATAACCCAAGATTGCACATTTTGCTTGGTGCTTGGCTTTTCAAGGTCTTCCCCTTGGGCCTCAACTTAAGCATATTGGGGTTACGGATCCTCAGTGTCCATTTTGTGGGCAACTAGAGTCTTTCCTGCATATTTTTTGGTTTTGTAGACAAGCTCAAAATTATTGGCACTGGATTCATGATTTCTTTAAGTTATTTCGGCTTGAACCCTTTTCTTGGCATATGGTTATTTTGGGTGATTCCCCTAGGTTCCCTAGAAAATTTACCCAAATCTAGCATACTTTCAGGATGGAGATTTTATTCACTTTGTGGAAAGATAAAATGTTGTTCTTTTCACTCACAATTTTCTTGACATAAATGTTGTTATGTACACTAAAGCATGCATTTGTAATAATATAATGATGCAGATCCAAGTGCAAGCAAACAAGGTGGCTCTGGAGGTAGCTCACCTTTAAGAGTTTCTCAATGATTAGGGCAATGCCCCTTGTACGGTTGCCAGAGTGTCTTCTGATGCTTTAGTTGATACCACGCCACCTAGAGGCTGTTGTAGGGGGCACAACTCTTCAAACCGCTGCTCGCATATGCCATGTTCACAAGCTTCCCGCCATCGCTCTCCTAGCAGTGGCGATGGTGGTTGGCATCACCGCTCGGTTCCCCCCTGGCATAGGTTGGTCCCTAGGCCCGATGGCTCCTCTTCCTAGTCCTCAGCGTGTTGTTTCTGGAAGGTGGCCCTTTCGCTTGGAATTGGCCATCTCACCTCCACAACTTGATACTAAGGATGCTGACCAAGCCCCTAATGATGTTGCTGACGGTTTGACTATTCCAAGCTTGCCTGCCAATTGTAGTGATGACTGGGGATTTCATGATCGGGATGAACCACCCCCCTCAACTGATACTGTCTTAGCTGCTTGAGGGTTGCTTCTTATATTTTTTTTTGATGAATAGATGTTTATTCTGGCTTTAGCCATGTGAACTTTCATAGGGTGATCCTGTATCCCCTGACCCTTTTTTGTGAATTGTAATCTTAGTATATTATTAATTAATAGAAAAGGAATATTCATAAAATAAATAAATAAATCTGTCCAACTTAAACCTTTTTCTCCCTCATTAATTTTTTGAGAAAGACTGATGTTGGATGATAAGAGGGCATTACTATTGACAATGGGTGCATTATACCAAAAAAAAGGTTTGCAATTTTTTTTTTCTTACTTGACTCATATTAGCTTACTACTAATGAAAAATTATATTTTATTCTATACTATTGAATAATATTAGTAACCCTTTCAAAATGTAGGGTCCTTCAATTAATAGAAATTGTATAAAATCATAAATAATATAAATATAAATATCTCTTGTTAGAACCATGTATAATGTACAATATATCAACTACAACACATGACCCATTAAATATTTCTCAAAGAGGGCCCACACATGTATCTTAATTTAAGTCATCCATATACATAAAATGTTTCCTAGCTAGTCACCTATACTAATAAGTCATGTTTCCTAGCTAGTCACCTATACTAATAAGTCTAAACACATCCAAGAATTCCACTCAAGTGCTAGCTAGATTCATTGTATATAAAGATTATTTTAAACTTAATTGAACCCATTCATCCAACTTGGAAAAATATACACCTTTCATGTTAGAACCATGTACACAACATAGTGTACACCATCTATATACACAAAACATGCGCCAATAATTTAAATGACATTTCCATAAGTCTATAATATATCACCTATGACACTTAGCCCATTCAAGAACTTATAAAGGTCCCATGTACAACACCATCTATTTTTAAGGATCCCACTCTACAACACCATCTATATACACAAAACATGCAATATTAATTTAAATGACATTTCCATAAGTCTACGACCTACCCAATGTACAGTAAGGCGGGATTGCTAGTAATAAAAAATAAAAAATGATTGCATGCGTGACATTAAACCAGAGAAGAAATAGAAAGATGTTGTCAAAATGTACCCTCCTCCACACTTAGATGGTGACAGTCATTTGTGTGGTAGCAGCAACTTTGTTGATTCTGTCATTTATAGCCCTACCTCCACACCTCTCGCTTGGTGCCCAGATCTTTATGTGCAAGAACTATTAAGGGCCAAGAGGAGGTTGGAACTCCTAGAGGCTAAGGAACAAGAAAGTTACCATAATATGCAAGCGTTAATTGTAGCAAATAAAACTCTTGCAGATAATAACAACATTTTAAAAGCTCAAATCTCAACGCTGCAAGAAACACTTTTAGCAGGGAAGCTTGAATGGCAGAACATGAAGGATGAATGGAAAAACCTGAATGCTACATTGGAAACAAACAAGGTCACAACAAATACCAAGTCATCTCATTATAAGGAGAGAATGATTCTTCACACTAATTCGTTGGGAAAGGCAGGGGTTGAAGAGGAGAGGAGAAGTTTTTCAGAAGTCACCAAAACTTGGGACAAAAACAACAAACACCTTGATATGGCAAGAGAAGAGGCAAAGATTCGTGTGAACACACAAGACGAAGAGGTCAAGGAAAGGCAGCATAGGGCATCCAATATAATTATCAAAGGGATAAAAGATTATGGGGAAGGCGAACACACCCTCGACTTAACGAGGGATTTCCTACAAGATGTGTTGTTGTGGCAAGGACAAATCTGTCAAGCTTGGAGGGTTGGCAAACCACACGCTGAAAGAAATAGGCCAATCAAGGTAGTCATGCCCAGCATTAGCGACAAACAAAATCTACTTAATGAAAAATAGCTCTTGAGGGGTTCTCGCTTCGTTGTAGAGGAGGATTTGACCATGAGACAACAAATAGAAAGAAGAATGGAAATGGAAAAAATCAGAACAACTAGAAATGAAGACAAAAGAGCTTGGATGTTCAAGGGAAAAGCAATTATTGCTCATTTTGGCCACCGCTCCAATGAAGGGCAGCAAGAAGGCAACAAAGGTGTGACAACAAACAATTTAGCATGCAGCGATACAACAAGATTAGCAATCACGCTTAGCGATAATAACTCAACTTCGAGTCTTTCACATCAAAACAAATAGCATTCAAGCTTAATCCAGGCGTCCTTAAGTTTAGTTTGTTGGAATTGCAGAGGTTATCCATGGAGACGTGGGCCTGGGTTAGGACCTATTGTGGAAGGCAAAGACATTATTTGTCTCATAGAGACACGTGAGCATGAGGGATGTAAGACCCCATTTTTTGAAGGCTACTGGAAGATCGCAGTGTGGAATGAGGTAACGGGAAATGGTAAAGGTCATGGAGGTATAATGGTTCTAGTAAAAGAAAGGGAAGGTCGTGCCATTCAGTTGGAAAAGACTGATTCTAATAAACAATTTATATGGCTCAAAATCGTGGAAAATAACACTCTTATCAAGATTGCAGCCAGTTACTTTGCTCCACAAGTATCTAAAACTTATAAAAAGTGTGGCTTAGATCACAATGACCCCTATGCTACATTAAAGAAAGATGTTGCTATTTTTTCGCAGCATGGGGATGTTCTTCTTGTTGGAGATTTCAATGCTAGGACAACAAATTGGCAAGCAAGTATTTTCAGCTCCAAAGTAAATGATAACCCTATTTGGCTCATAGAAGAAAGAAATCATCAATGGGAAAGAATATCCGAAGATGCTAAAGGCTGCAATCATTTTGGGGAAGAATTGATCACTCTATGTGGCACATTTGATCTCATAATTTGTCATGGTTTGGCTAGATGGGCTAAGTCAGACACTTTCACTTGCAACACATACAATGGGGCAAGTGTGGTAGATTATGTAATTTGTTCGCAGAATTTGTATGAAAATATTGAAGAAGTTGAAATTGGAGAGCACATTTGGGATCTCAAATCAGATCATAGACCGCTGTACGTAAATTTGTATTGGGCAAAGGATAGGCGGATTGGAGCAAAAACCCAAGGCCCTTAATACCCCCCTTCTCAAAGCAGAATTTTGTTAACTTCAGAAAATAGTAACACTTTCAGAGCTACTCTTGAGGAACTTTGTATGGGACACCCTATGTATAAACATGGTGTTAATAGTTATGATTTATCAAATCTGATTCATGAGGCTCTTTCAAAATGCAAGAGAGCAAAAAATAAAAAATCTGAAACTAATTGTTTTCTAGCCAATGCTTGGTTTGATAAGGAATGCAAGAGGGCTAGGAGAAACCTAAAGGAGTCAAATAAAACTAACCTTGACATTAAGGCCTACAAACAGATCCTAAAGAAGAAAAAAACTGATTTTATGTTCACAAGGAGAGAGGAGCTAATTTTTTTGGGCAGAAATAACCCCAAACGTTTTTGGAAAGAACTCCAACCAAGGAGAAAACAAACTGAATATAATAATATTACTGCCACCCAATGGTTTGAATATGCTAAGAAACTTTATGAACAAGAGGGTGGAGTGGGACAACTACCTTTGGTCAATGATGATACAAATCTTTTCACTGTGCAAGAGATAGAGGCAGGGATTAAGAAGGTAGGTGGAGGTAAAGAAAAAGACCTTTTTGCGCTCCAAGCAGAATATCTGAAATGGGGTATGAAAACTCTTACACCACACATCACTGAAATTTTCAACAAAATTTGCCAAGAAGGGTTTCTGAAAGATTGGACAATCAGCCTTGCAATACCGCTTTTTAAGAGTGGTGATGTTAACAATCCTTCCAACTACAGGACTATAATGATCAATCCCCTCTTTGCTAAACTTTTTGGCAGCATGATAGAAACTAAGATCAGCAAATGGGCAGAAGAAAACCATAAACGTGCTAAAGGGCAAGCTAATTTTAGGCCAAAGCACTCGACAGTGGATCACTGTGTCACTTTGAGACACATTATTGAAAAAGAGTGGGAGAAAAAGGAAGAGGTATTTTGTTGCTTTGTCGACTTTAAAAAGGCTTTTGACACCGTCCTGAGAGACAAGCTTTGGTTTTGGATGGAAGAATTGGGGATTCCTATGCATCTCAGAGCTGCTGCTCATAGGATGTACGAAGAGGTGAAAGTTAAAATCAGAACTTCAAATGGCATTTTAGAATGTTTTAGGAGTGATATCGGGGTCAAATAGGGCAACCCTTTATCTCCTACTTTGTTTAGTTTATATATTGACAAACTGGAAGAGTGGTTAAACATGCAAAAGGGTGAAGGCATTCAACTAGGTGAATTTGTTATAAAGCTGCTTCTATATGCGGATGATCTCATTTTAATCGCCAAATCTGCCTGTGGTTTGCAAGATCATCTATCTTCTCTTGAGCGCTTTTGTGGAATGGTGGGGATGCAGGTCAATATCAACAAGACTAAGGTTATGATTTTCTCTAATAATAAAAAACAACACCAACGTGAATTTTATTACAATGGAAGTGTTCTTGAAGAAGTTGCGGAGTATAAATACCTTCACATTGATTTCAACAAAAAACTAACTTGGTCCAGCTGCAGGTATAAAAGGATATTAGGTGGGTGGAAGGCTTTTTATGCTCTTCAGAATAGGTGCCGTGAAGCAGAGTTGTGGGATTGAAAAACTATTCAAACCTTATTCAGTCTTCTTGTGCTGCTAGTTGTTCTTTACGGGTGTGAACTATGGGCCAACAACACTACTATAGCACAATGGAAACAAATCGAAGGAATCCAAAAGCGCTTGATCATAAGCAAGTTTAAAATCAAAAGCACTGTTCCATATGATATCATGCTAAGTGAAATGGGGGCTGCTCTTATTGAGGCACTTGCTATGGTTCGCCTTCTAAGCTATCTAAAAGAAATCGAAAAAATGGAAGAGGATAGATGGTCTAAAGTTGTCTTTAGTGACACACTATGTAAGCGAAAAAGGACATGGATGCAACAAAACATCAAATGGATGAGTAAATGGAATATTCAATTCAATATGTGCCCCACAAAAAATAAATAAATAAAGATCTTTGTCATGGAGAAATTCTAGAAGAGAAATTGGGGAAGTGAGATCGGAAGGAAGATTTTATATTATATAAATGAGTTCAACCCCGCTTGTGATCAACTCCAAAAAGCATACATAGGAGCCAACATTTCTTGGAGGGCTAAAATTCTTATTGCTTAGCTGAGAACCAACTCTCACCAACTTCGTTGTGAGATCGGACGTTGGAAGAGGCTAAAGGAGGCTTGGGAAGAGAGAATTTGCAAATTTTGCAATTTTGGGAAAGTGAAAATTGAACAGCACTTTATTTTAGAATGTGAGGCCTACAAGAGTAGTAGAGATAAATTTGCGGACACTATATGTGATAGTTCTTGGCATAACCTATTCAACGAAGAGTACATTGAGCAATTGGGTGAACTCATCATCATCCTACACAATCAACAAACATTGCTACTTAAGTATGCTAGAGTTGTCTTGTTGTCCCATAGGCCATTTTTAGCCTCGTGGACGTTAAAATTTTATCTATCTATCCGAACAAATTTGGAGATGGTCAGAGCAGGTCTTCGAAGCAAAAACTGAGCCGCGTGAAAAAAGGAGGATTCCTACTAACAATGAATTTAAAAAGCAGATTGCCATTTGATGGCTGCAAACATCACCGAAAAGTTGTGTAGAACGAGTAAGAAAAAATTTAAGGAGTTTTCCTCACGGATTTCATGGAACCGCAAATAAAATATAGAGAGGATGAATTTGCAGTGTGGGGGACGACATGCCACCATGGAAGCCTAACCCAAAGGTATAGCTTTTCAATATAGCTGTTGCATCTGTAACTAAGTGGCTACAAATTTCTTATGAAGACAAAGCTGATTTCCAGAAATTCATAATTCAGGACAAACCTAGCAATTTGACTTATTTAATCTTCACCAGCAAAAACATTGAAATTATATGATTCAAATCACAGTGTATGAAGCTCAATGCGCTCAAAGCAATACGTCGAAAATAAGGTTCAAAGTGTGAAGTGGGTTTTAAGAGTAATGCGATTCTGATAAAGAATTGCCCAACACAAGCAAACAAATATGATGGGAGGAGGCCTCATAGAATTGGGGTGCATAGCATGCGAAGAACTGGGAGAACTAGGAGCAGGCAAAGAAGGGTGGCTTCACACTAACCCTAACTTGAAGCTTGCACTCACCTCTCATTACCTGGCCCTGGCAAATCAATCTCTAGTTATTGTGCTACATTATGACGGTGAGGGTTCCCAGATTGTCATCCGCCCATCTATGTCTGCGGCAGTGGAAGGACATATTACCGCAATGGAATGGCTGGCATTTGATCAAGATCAAACTCTTGCTCTCGGCACTTCTCATGGATTTCTGCTTATTTACTCCTCGGCCGGAGATTTGTTACACAAACAGGTAAATATTAATAAAATTTATGCAACTGTTGGATTTATAGGAATATTTGTTTGTTGCACATGGTGATTCGAGTTGGTCCAATTTAATTGAGTTCAGCTATGTAACTTCACTAATCTCAAATTCACTCGTCAACCTAACTAACAAAGCCAGTTGAAACTCTTTTGGGTGCTTCTAGTAAGACAATTTAGCAGAGAATGATAGTTTGCAGAAAATACAGAGGCATGCCATAGATGCAGAATGGTTTTTGGACCAAAGAGGACTTGTAGAAGCAGACTACCTGAGAGTTTTATCTACATCTTTGCCATCGGTTGAAACCGTTCTGCACAGAAACATAAACTTACGAGGGAGTTTGTACCATCCCAAGAACTGTCTCACAATGAACAGAACGAAGGGGCCGGTTCGCCAATTTGTGTCATTCAAAACCATCCTGGATTTGTGAAGGGCTCGCACAAGGTCAAAATTGTATAGATGAGGACAGATTAGTAGACTCTATTGAATTAATCAAAGCTGAAGCATTTGAAATTCCATCTCTTCAAAAGTAATGATTTTAGACTGCAGAGTTGGTGTTTGTGTACGTCTCTCTGGGATCATGCAATGCTACCTTGGTTGAGTGTTTAGCAAGTTGGAGCATGCCATGTGCAGAAGGCATTATTTCATATTATCGCAAAAAGTTCTTTCCATTTCTCTGCAGCTTCTTTGTATGTATATATGGATATATTGTGGAAGTTAAAGAAGCACAATTGTTTTATGAAGAGGTTATTTGTAACCTAGAAGATGCGTCAGAAGAGGAAGAAAGAAGACAAAAAAGAAAGGAGCACATCTGGAACATGAGAGAGGAATTCAAGAAG
Source organism: Cupressus sempervirens (assembly GCA_028749045.1). Classification (NCBI taxonomy): domain Eukaryota; kingdom Viridiplantae; phylum Streptophyta; class Pinopsida; order Cupressales; family Cupressaceae; genus Cupressus; species Cupressus sempervirens. The sequence goes on along the minus strand of CM053789.1, from coordinate 709,524,902 downwards.
AAAACCCTACAGCCCCAATCCAGGGAATGGCAGGAATATTAGTTGCACAAAATATTGAAGGATACGGGGTGACAGATGAGTGGCAACAGTTTATGTAGAACCCAAGACCATTAATAAATTAGAATTACCAATATGAAACTAGCAGATTAACATTACCATTTCTACTATTGAAATCTCGTACACAGAAGTTGCCATAGTTGAAGTTTGTTGTGGGATAATATAACCTTAACACTTCAATGTATAGCATTCCATTTGAATGCTTGAATCTGGGATGTTAATGATTGCAAAAGTAAGGCCGTTGCCATGAATTTCAAAGAATTCTTCATTAGCTTCAATTCAGATTGTGAACAATACCAGTTTTTGTCATGGATTGTGCCATGTCTAATACTTCCACAGCAGAAAATAAAGATACTTGCAAAGTATTACTTTAGTTTCAAGAAAGAATCCAGAGACATCTAATGAAGAGAATGAACATCACTGAACTATGCCTGTAGGTGGTAGTCACTTTATCTTCATTGAAAGCTTGCTTATTCAGGATTCCAAATATTTTGTCTCTATGACTATCCCAAATTCAACAAACAGAGAATAACCAAGGTTCTATTCATGATGGACGGTTATAGTTACCTAATAATATCATGGGTATTTGGGCTTGCCTTTTGATGCAAGACAAGGGTATCACACAAAATCCTTTCTCTTGATAAAAATCAAAAGCCAAAAGGATGCTTTCAACAGGTTTAAAATCTGCATAACATAACTCTTAACTATTCATTCAAATTCCTGACAAATCATTACATAAACTTCTCAAAACTGCGATTACATCAATTGCAGCTTCCAGGGGTGATCTGATCTACAAAATTGAGAACAATTAGAAATGTTTGACAGATATCATCTCCTTTAGGCTTTATAACATCTTCCTTAACTGGCTGCTTTTTAATACATTAAAAACATCTTCCTTCACTGTGATTGTAGCTCTTCAAACCTGCAAACCATTTGCTGCTGCCAATACTTCTTCAACCTACAAAGATATGTCAATTCCATCTCCCATCCCAAAACTATGCCCAAGAACCTGTCCTTCAAATTCTTGAAATGACAAGCTAAAATTGTCCCCTCCCACTCTAATTTTTTTTAGAAAATGCTATGAAAGCCTTAAAGAAGCATTCCTTAAAAAATTAAATGCTCACCACTTCTCTCCTGTGTTATTTTCAGACACATTCTGATTTTTGCTAATATTAGACTCAAACTAAAGGAGGAATGTAACAGAAAAACTAGAAGAGTCAGAAGGTTCTGATGGGTTCCCTCCACGTGGATGTCCCTGTATACACCTATGGTGGAAATATAAATGTTTCTAGAGTGAAACTCAAACATTTATAAGTTTTGTGCTTATTCTAAACCCATTTCTCTGCCTTATCCATCTGATTATGCTTTATCAGTTTTCTCTGCAATTTGATGTCTCTTTCATCTTCCATTTTTTTCTCTCTCTCTCTCAAATTTTTCACATAATTTAGCTCCCACCAATATGCACAAGGAAACTTTGGCAAATCATAAGCTTCAATTTCATCCTCTTTAGCAAAATAATCAAGTTTGTCAATCATCTCTTTCCTTGAAACTACTGCAACAATTTTTCCATCATCTTTCTCTTCTGCAACATTATGTTCCTCCTCCTCTCTGTCTTTTAAGAGACACTTTTCATGTGCAAATTCTTTCTCCTTTGCTTTCACATCACCTTTAGTGAAATAATCTAGAGATTCATCTTTCCCATCCTCCAACAAACTATTAGTTGCAAGGTCTTTATCTTTAACAATCTCTTTATCATTCAACAGATTATCAAGTGACTCAACCTTCAGTTGCTCATCTTCTTCCTCATTTGTACCTTCATTTCTAAATGTGTTAATTGCTGCAATTATGCCAATCTTAACATCCTTGAACAAATTAGATTCATGAATATTCTCACAAAATCAGATTTTACCTCTTTTTCCTCCACTGAAACTGTAATTCCGCCCTTCCAAAATGCAATCAACACTGCTGCAACTTGCATGAGCAAATCATAACCTTTGTCGTCATCCTCATTGAATATTTTTAGCTCCATTAATAAAACATAACCAGTGTTCTTACATACCTTTTTATCAGTCTTACTCACAGGTTTCAATTTGTGTCGAGCTTCATCCTTCATCAATGTTTATGTGTTTGCACTGTTATGCACTGCCTTCCTATCAAACTGTCATGGTCTTCCGGATAACATATTGTTGAGAATAATAGCAGCGATAGAGATCTGTCTACCCATTTTTCTTGCTGCATATATTATATTTGTTATTCATTTCCGGCACTTATCTCTCCTGACATATCTTCCTTGATGATGTTTGAGCTCTCATCATGCCTTCTCTTTTTTGGTCTCACGTTTTCTAAGTATATGGCTCAGAATATTTCTGTTTGTCTTTCTTTGTTGATCTGTGTCTTCTTCATCTTCTATCATATTCCTGTGTTTTTGGCATTTGGCTGTATTGCCATGGAAATACATCTCAGCTGATGATATGGCACGATTTTTCTCCTGGCGTCGCATTTCTGCGGAATGTGGCAGGGAAACGAACGCCCAACTCAAACATTGCTAGTTACATAAAAATAATAAACATTTTTGTAGGCGAATGCGAGAGTCGGATATCGAAGGAGCAATGGCTCGCTGATAAGTTCGAGGTTCAGGCGGTGCAGCAGCTTCTCCTGGGGAAAGGAAAGGAAATAACACCTCAGAACTCAACAGCGGGAGCAGCTTTGGAAATTTTCTTTGCACAATCGACGAACGGACGATTTTTTCCAAAGTACCAGGGTAGACTGTCAAATTTTGGGCCCTCCTTACAGAAAGCGAAACTCTCTGCCCAATTCATACAAGGAAGGGACGCGAACGGGCCTCTTTTGGCTTGCGGGAGCAGCTTTCTCAATCCAACCATTCATTTGTTCGATCTGTAGCTACGACTTCCTGTTTCTTCGACTTTACAGCTCAGATTCGTAGCCCCCACTTCCCACAATCCTGTAAAAGATTCCCAATACCGGCAGATCTCATTAAAAAAAATGGCTGCAGAAACTCAAAAATCCCTCAAAAATCCCTCTAACACTTAATGGACGGCAGACGGCAGACAGAAAAATTACAGTCGAAGGGTATTGGGGCATGTGGAGGTCGCGGTTTCGAATCTCGGAGGGGAGTACAATAGTGTGTACCAAGTTTTGTTGAGGGTTTGACCGAAAGATCTCATAATAGTGGGACCAGGGCAGCAGACACAAGGAAATAACAAGAAACAGCGTGGGCGCTTCTGTAAGAAACAGTGGGACCAGGGCAGCAGACACAATACCAGACAGGGTTCAGATCCTAGGTAGGCCCGTTTCCAAGGGTAAAACGAAGAGTGGGGCCCAGCCCACAGCAAGATAGTGGCAGGCCTTAAGCCAGGGGTTTCAAGGTGCACTTTTTGGTTTTGTTTTATATATTTGCTCCTGTTAGCTTTTGTTTCGCCCTTCTTTCTTTTGATCAATGGAAAAACAAATTGAGGATACACAAATGAGAAAACAAACGGTGGATATGCAAACCATGGAAAAACAAACCATCTCATTGGTAAAAAACGGTCAAGAAATTATGGTACACTTTGAAACTAACCATTTAGGGCAAGTCAAAATGGCATCACTTGGCAAGACAGGAAAATATATCTGGGTCAATGTTAAACAGTTCAAGGGCATTTTAAAACGTAGACTTGCTCGTATGAAAGGGTCACAGGACAAGCAAAAACACGGGCAGAGATTGCATAAACAAGTCAAAATGTGCCCTCCTCCACACTTAAGTGGTGACAGTCATCTGTATGGTAGTAATAACTTCGATGAGTCTGTCAGTTACAGCCCTACCTCCACACCTCTCGCTTGGTGCCCAGATCTTTATGTGCAAGAACTTTTGAGGGCCAAGAGGAGGTTGGAGCTCCTAGAGGCTAAGGAGCAAGAAAGTTACCGCAATATACAGGTGCTAATTGCAACAAATAAAACTCTTGCAGATGATAACAACACTTTAAAAGCTCAAATCTCAACGTTGCAAGAAACACTTTTAGCCGGGAAGCTTGAATGGCAGAATATGAAGGATGAATGGAAAAACCTGAATGTGACATTGGAAACAAACAAGGTCACAGCAAATACCGAGTCATCTCATAATAAGGAGAAAACGATTCTTCACACTAGTTTGCCAGGAAAGGCAGATGGTGAAGAGAAGAGAAGGAGTTTTGCAGAAGTCACCAAAACTTGGGACAAAAACAGCAAACACCCTGATATGGCAAGAGAAGAGGCAAAGATTCGTGTGAACACGCAAGACAAAGAGGTCAAGGAAAGGTAGCTTAGGGCATCCAATATAATTATCAAGGGGATAAAAGACTATGGGGAAGGCGAACATACCCTTGACCTAACGAGGGATTTCCTACAAGATGTGCTGTTGTGGCAAGGACAAATCTGCCAAGCTTGGAGGGTTGGCAAACCACACGCTGAGAGAAATAGGCCAATCAAGGTAGTCATGCTCAGCATTAGCGACAAACAAAATCTACTTAACAAAAAACAGCTTTTGTGGGGTTCTCGCTTCGTTTTAGAGGAGGATTTAACTATGAGACAGCAAGTAGAAAGAAGGATGGAAATGGAAAAAATCAGAACAGCTAGAAATGAAGGCAAAAGAGCTTGGATGTTCAAGGGAAAAGCAGTTATTGCTCATTTTGGCCACCGCTACAATGAAGGGCAGCAAGAAGGCAACAAAGGTGCAACAACAAACACCTTAACAGGCAGCGATACAACAAGATCCATAATCACACCTAGCGATAATAACTCAACTTTGAGTCTTTCGCATCAAAATAAATAGCAATCAATCTTAACCCAGGCGTCCTTAAGTTTAGTTTGTTGGAATTGCAGAGGTTATCCGTGGAGACGTGGGCCTGGGTTAGGGCCTATTGCGGAAGGCAAAGACATTATTTGTCTCATAGAGACACATGAGCATGAGGGATGTAAGACCCCATTGTTTGAAGGCTACTGGAAGATGGCAGTGTGGAATGAGGCAGCGGGAAATGGTAAAGGTTATGGAGGTATAATGGTTCTAGTAAAAGAAAAAGAAGGTCGTGTCATTCAGCTGGAAAAGACTGATTCTAATAAACAATTTATATGGCTCAAAATCGTGGAAAATAACACTCTTCTCAGGATTGCAGCTTGTTACTTTGCTCCACAAGTATCTAAAATTTATAAAAAGTGTGGTTTAGATCACAATGACCCTTATGCTACGTTAAAGAAAGATGTTGCTGTTTTTTCACAACGTGGGGATGTCCTTCTCGTTGGAGATTTCAATGCTAGGACAGCAAATTGGCAAGCAAGTATTTTCAGCTCCGAAGTAAATGATAACCCTATTTGGCTCACAGAAGAGAGAAATCATCCATGGGATAGAATATCCGAAGATGCTAAAGGCTGCAATCATTTTGGGGAAGAATTGATCACTTTGTGTGGCACATTTGATCTAATAATCTGTAATGGTTTGGCTAGATGGGCTAAGTCGGGCAATTTCACTTGCAACACATACAACGGGGCAAGTGTGGTAGACTATGTAATTTGTTCGCAGCATTTGTATAACAATATTGAAGAAGTTGAAATTGGAGAGCACATTTGGGATCTCAAATCAGATCATAGACCACTGTACGTAAATTTGTATTGGGCAAAGGATAGACGGATTGGGGCAAAAATCCAAGGCCCTCAACACCCACCTTCTCAGGGCAGAATTTTGTTAACTTCAGAAAATAGTAACACTTTCAGGGCTGCTCGTGAGGAACTTTGTATGGGACACCCTATGTATAAGCATGGTGTTAATAGTCATGATTTATCAAATCTGATTCACAAGGCTCTTTCAAAATGCAAGAGAGCAAAAAATAAAAAATCTGAAACTAATTGTTTTCCAGCCAATGCATGGTTTGGTAAGGAATGCAAGAGGGCTAGGAGAAATCTAAGGGAGTCAAATAAAACTAACCTTGACATTAAGACCTACAAACAGATCCTAAAGAAGAAAAAAATCGATTTTATGTCCACAAGGAGAGAGGAGCTAATTTTCTTGGGCAGAAATAACCCCAAACGTTTTTGGAAAGAACTCCAACCAAGGAGGAAGCAAACTGAAAATAATATTACTACCACCCAATGGTTTGATTATGCTAAGAAACTTTATGAACAAGAGGGTGGAGTGGGACAGCCACCTTTGGTCAATGATACCACAAATATTTTTACTGTGCAAGAGATAGAGACAGGGATTAAGAAGTTGGGTGGAGGCAAAGCAAAAGACCTTGTTGCGCTTCAAGCTGAATATTTGAAGTGGGGTATGAAAACTCTTGCACCGCACATCACTGAAATCTTCAACAAAATCTGCCAGGAAGGGTTTCCGAAAGATTGGACAATCAGCCTTGCAATACCACTTTTTAAGAGTGGTGATGTTAACAATCCCTCCAACTACAGGACTATAATGATCAATCCCCTCTTTGCTAAACTTTTTGGCAGTATGATAGAAACTAGGATCAGCAAATGGGCAGAAGAAAATCATAAACGTGCTAAAGGGCAAGCTAGTTTTAGGCCAAAGCACTCGACAGTGGATCACTGTGTCACTCTGAGACACATTATTGAAAAAGAGTGGGAGAAAAAAGAAGAGGTTTTTTGTTGCTTTGTTGACTTCAAAAAGGCTTTTGATACCGTTCCGAGAGACAAGCTTTGGTTGAGGATGGAAGAATTGGGGATTCCTAGGCATCTTAGAGCTGCTGCTCATAGAATGTACGAAGAGGTGAAAGTCAAAATCAGAACTTCAGATGGCATTTCAGAATGTTTTAGGAGCGATATCGGGGTCAAACAGGGCTGCCCTTTATCCCTTACTTTATTTGGTTTATATATTGACAAACTGGAAGAGTGGTTAAACACGCAAGAGCGTGAAGGCATTCAGCTAGGGGAATTTGTTATAAAGCTACTCCTATATGCGGACGACCTCATTTTAATTGCCAAATCTGCTTGTGGTTTGCAAGACCATCTATCTTCTCTTGAGCGCTTTTGTAGAATGGTGGGGATGCAAGTCAATATCAGCAAAACCAAGGTTATGATTTTCTCTAATAATAAAAAACAGCATCAACATGAATTTTATTACAATGGAAGTGTTCTCGAAGAAGTTGCGGAATATAAATACCTTGGCATCGATTTCAACAAAAAACTAAGCTGGTCTAGCTGCAGGTATAAAAGGATATTAGGTGGATGGAAGGCTTTCTACGCTCTTCAGAATAGGTGCCGTGAAGCGGAGTTGTGGGATTGGAAAACTATTCAAACCTTGTTTGGTCTTCTTGTGCTACCAGTTGTTCTTTATGGGTGTGAATTATGGGCCAGCAGCACTACTATAGCACAATGGAAACAAATCGAAGGAATCCAAAAGCGCTTGATTACAAGCAAGTTTAAAATTAAAAGCACTGTTCCATATGACATCATGCTAAGTGAAATGGGGGCTGCGCCTATTGAGGCACTTGCTATGGTTCGCCTTTTAAGCTATCTAAAAAGAATCGAAAAAATGGAAGAGAATAGATGGCCGAAAGTTGTCTTTAGTGACACACTATGTAAGCGAAAAAGGACATGGATGCAACAAAACATCAAGTGGATGAGTAAATGGAATATTCATTTCAATATGTGCCCCACAAGTAATAAAGAAATAAAGGTCTTTGTTATGGAGAAATTCTACAAGAGAAATTGGGGAAGCGAGATTGGGAGGAAGAAACTATATTATATAAATGAGTTCAACCCCACTTGTGATCAACTCGAAAAAGTGTACATAGGAGCCAACATTTCTTGGAGAGCTAAAATTCTTATTGCTCAGCTGAGAACCAACTCTCACCAACTTCGTTGTGAGACCGGGCGTTGGAAGAGGCCAAAGGAGGCTTGGGAAGAGAGAATTTGCAGATTTTGCAATTCTGGGAAAGTGGAAACTGAATAGCACTTTATTCTAGAATGTGAGGCCTACAAGGATAGCAGGGATAAGTTTGCGGATACTATATGTGACAGTTCTTGGCATAACCTGTTCAACGAAGAGTACATTGAGCAATTGGGGGGGCTCATCATTAGTCTACACAAGAGGCGAACAGCGCTACTTAAGTCTGCTTGAGTTGTCTTGCTGTCCCATAGGCTATTTTTGGCCTCGTGGACGTTAAAATTTTATCTATCTATCTATCTATCTTCTACGGCGTCCGTCTATTTTATGTATTTGTTGGCTTCCGTTCAATTATCCTATGTGGCAGTTTTCTGTGGCCTTCGACGCCCTTATTCGTGAAGCCACATCACTTATTGTAACTAGCAAGAGAGTTTGGCGGGTGAACTTTATGCATATCTTGCATTCATGATCGATCGTCATTGATATGTTGATTATGTGACATGTTTGTGTAACTGGTCTATTTGAAGGCAGTTTTCTTGTGGATCGTATTCAATTAGTTAATGATTATCTGCACAAAGAGCAAGATTTAAGATATTCAATCAAGTTCAATTTGATGGTTTCAGTGTGTCTCTTTGGTGAATATTCTGCAGTTTGTATTCAGTTTTACACAGTAGTCTCAGAGATGCTTTTCTTTATATGCATTGAATTCATTATGTTTTAGAGATATTGGCATTTCACATTACTGTTGATCAACATATGATCATCATGCTTTTGTAAAGACTGAAATGAGCTGAGAACTTGTAATGTTGTTTTGAGAATCAAGTAAAATAACTATTTGCAGTGGGCTGGGCTGTTTCCCTTGGTGAGGAGGGTTTTTCCAAAGGTAATCTCAGGTGTTACATGTTTGTTCTGAATAACTGTAGTTTCTTCCTTTATTCTGGTTCAAAATTTAAAATGGTATCATAGTGGGTTTGAAGTTTTTCGGTCTTGAACCAGAAGTTTTATGATATATTTTTTACTTCTTGATTGTTATTTTCTCCATATCAGCGTGTGAAGATGCTGACTGGTTTGAAAGTTGAGGATAGGTTAGATGGGTTTTCAAACTTTGCTTCTTGGAAACCAAGAGTGTTGATTGCTCTTGAGGAAAATGATCTTTTAGACTATATAAATTCTGATGTTGCAGAGCCATCCAATGATACTGGAAAAGCTCAGTGGAAGAAGAATAAAGTGATGGCCAAAAAGATCATAATTGACTCTGTCAAAGATCATTTGATTCCAGTAATTTTAAAGTTGGAATCAGCCAAGGAAGTGTTCAACACTCTGAAGGATTTTTTTGAATTTAATAAAGATGTCAAGAGGAGAAACTGTGGTCTCTTATTTCATGAAAATTACTGAATCAAAAAATCAACTTACCACTATTGGTGAATCTTTTGGAGATAAAGATCTTGTTATGCTGGCAATGAATCGTCTTCCTCATATATGGGAGTCATTCATTCAAGGCATTAGTGGAAGTGATGGACTTCCAGAATTTGATCATTTAATGACAGATTGCATTCAAGAAGGATGTAGATTGGAAGCAAGAGGAAGTAGTTGAAGAAGTCTTCAAGAATATGGTCTGGTTCTTGCAACTCATAACTCCAAAGGCAAAGAGAACAAAGAAAACTTCAAAAGATTCAAAGACAAAAGCTTTGAGTCAACCCCTGATTTCAAGAAAAAGAAAAGAGGTCTCTCTCGAGTTCAGTGCTTTAAGTGTGATAAATTTGGACATTTTGCAAGAGATTGCAATATGAGACCAAAACCTCATCAAGGAGTTGCTGTTGCTGATGTGGAAAATTCTTCTCCTCAAAAGGAGTCTAGCAATAATTTTTAAGGTTTCCTTTTTATTTCTGCACTTTCCAGTAATATTATTACAAACAGTGATACATGTTTGATTGACAGTGGTGCATCTTGTCACATTACTGGATACAAAGAACATCTTTATGGTTTGAATGAAAAAGACTCTCGTTTACAACTCATCATTGGTGATGATGCTAGTTATTCAGTAAAAGGTGCTGGCTCTACTTCTTTTAAATTGGATTTTGGTATACGCCTTCACTTAAGTGGTGTTATTTTTTCCAGGCATTAAAAGAAATCTGATTTCTATATCAGCCTTCAAAGATAAAGGATATCATGTGGCTTTCATTGATGGTAAAGTTTTGGCATGGAAAAAGAATTCTGATTTTAAAACAGCTCATGAAATTGAAGTGCGTCATGACAATCTCAACAAACTTTCAGCCTGTCCACTTCATGCACTTGCTCTAAGTTCATCCGAGAGGTTTGGTCATTAAATTTCAGAACTTTAGCCTCTATGGAAATGTTGTTGTTGGTCTTCCTAAATCAAATCAGAATCATGGAGGAGCAGGCAAGGGATGTGCTCTAAGTAAGAATATTTAAAGCACCTTTCATAGTAGTGAATCTAGAACTAAAGAAATTCTAGAATTGATTCAATCAAATTTATGCAGTCCCATGTTTGTGGCATCTCTTAGTGGATATTAGTATTATATTTCCTTCATTGATGATTTCTCTAGTAAGTGTTGGATCTATTTTCTGAAGTCCAAGGAATTTGATGAAGCGCTGTCTCGTTTCAAAGATTTTAAAGCTTTGGTTGAAATTCTATGTAACAAGAGAGTTAAAATTCTAAGATCTGATAATGGTGGAGATTATCTATCCTGAATTTTTCATAACTTTTGTGTTGAAGCTGGGATTAAGAGGGAGTTCTGTGTTCCCTATAATCCTCAACAAAATGGTGTGGCTGAAAGAAAGAACATGACGATTGTTGAGGCAACAAAATAAATGATTCATGATCAAAACCTTCTTACTTTTCTATGGGTTGAAGCTTGCAGGACAACAATACACATTCGAATTCGTTGTCCACATTGTTAAGTTTGTAGTTACAGTTAGATTGATATGATCATGAATTTCATTATTGATGGTAAATCATTATTAGATAAATATTCTTTTATATATATATATGGTTATTTGTATTATTAATATAATAACTAATGATGTTTAAACCTTCAAAACATGTCTCTTTGTCTCCTCCTCTCATACTTTTATGAGATCCAAATCTGCATTTGGAACATATTTATAACAATGGCAATATAATTACGTTTGTAGAACCGATCCATGTTATTTAACATGGTATAAGAGCCTAGTTGCAAATGTCAAAAAGGAGAGAATAAAACTGAAAAGAATACAGTAGCATCAAATGATACTCCATATTATTTAGTGGCTCCGCCCACCTTTGCCTAAAAAAAACAAAAACAAATGATACTCCAATGTGTAATAGAAAATCATAATAGAAAACAATATACCTATTGCAGAGGATAATATTTAAATTGCAGAAGAGAAACATATTGCATAACATATACTGTAGACATACATATCAATATTATAAAAATATGATGTCCATCATATAGTATGTATGACAACTGATCTGAAGGAAGCAATATGAAAACTATGTAGAAATACAGGAGATTTCAACTTCGTCAGGTCCCATTATGATGCACAAGTAGGAGAACAACTCTATTACTAAAACCACAAGCACCTGGGCCTCAACTTCTTCTTCCAATCTGGCCAGTATTGTTTTCGAGCTTTATCTGTCCCAATTGGGCTGGAACATGGACAAAAATTACATAAGCAAGATTATGTTGGATGTAGATGACATCTACTCCCTACTAGAATCCTTCTTGTACCATTGAAGTTTTTTTGTTAGAAACAACATTGATTCACCATCAAACAGTCTAACCGTAGATCAGATTGACATTCATCTGGCTTCAACTTAGCCCATTTGTGTTTATTATTTTGTTTCACAAATTTTTTTTCTCATTATCTCGAAAGCTTTGAAGATATGAGATGAGCTCCTATCATTATCACTCAGACCTCATTGTCCACCTCTAATCTCAGGTCAATGTCTTCACATTGAGTTCTACAGACTTCTAAATTGCACACCCTCCACTTCTATTTCCCAGCGCCAATGTTTTAAGCACGTCCTAAGTTGAGTTCCAATTGTAGAAGATTCCGTCGACATTGTTTTGCGATCACAACCAACATTGAAGCCCTTTAGAAAGCGGTGTCGAATAAAATAAAAAGATTCACCACTCTAGAGTGGCCTACGTGGAAAAAGACTCTGTAGTTGAAATGACAATCAAAGGGACATGAAAGTACAAAATAAAAGTACATGGGTATCGAATAGGTTATTCACCCACAACTAATACATAATTATAGATAAATGGAAGAAGGTAGACCGGCCGCTAAAAGGAGGACTAACATGTAACATGGAGGAGGACCCACTATTCGAGAGTTTATAGAAGTCACCGGAAATAAAGAGTATAACAAACCAATGCCCAAAGTTGGCCTATGGAAGGTGTAAAATAGTCAAAGGCAATATAAGGTGAAGGAAAGTTATGTTAATGACATTGTAGTAAGAAGAAAAGTGTGGGGAAAGAGAAGGAACTTATTTTTTGGACACTTACATTTTTTTTTGGAAAGACATAATTGTCTTGATATAATCGTGCACAACCTATAAAGGTTGCCACACTTGTTAGTAATCCTAAAAGACAAAATCCAAGTTAGCACTAGGTCTTAAATATATATGACATGAAATGACTAAGACCACTACGAAAATGAATATGAGTAGGTTGAATATTTATTATGAAGATTTGTTTTATTTGGAGCTCACAAGATTAAAGTCGTTTGTCAGGGCTTCGATTAGTTAACGGATTTTGTTAATATAATGCAATTATGCATTAAAAAAAATAAAAATTAAAGAAGGTTTGGAATCACAGGGAAGAACTACATATTCAGATATAACAAATGTTGTAAAATTGATATGCCTGGATATGATATCTCACAACTAATATTCAACATCTGCATAAATCATTATATATATAGAAATGACATTTGGAATTGATAGGAGCAGGGTTGGGTATGAGAATACACAGGGATACATCAGTGAACTTTGAGTCAGTGTTTTAGTAATCCAATCACTTCTCTGTATAGTGATGGCTCATTAGCTCTGGAAACATAGTAGAATACATATGCCTACCAAACAACACATTATTAAGATTAGTTGAGATAGAAAATCACATCAAATAGAGTGGGTGAATCATTGGTGAAAGAGGACTCGAAGGAAACTATCGAGACCTTACCAAGCACAGATAAGGAACCGACAAGGGGTTAAAACAAATTGATCGGATTGGATAAAGATACAGAGACAAATAAAAGATTGAGGACACCGTGCACATATACAATCCTTATGCGGAGGAGATTGATGAGTTCATAAAGTTTTTAGATGCATGCCTTCTTGGCACAAAGTTACAAGAGATGACGTTGCAAGCATTAAGGAAGGAAAGTTGAAGCTTCATATTAATGGACTTATCATGAATGCAAGTCTTGTAGTATATTCAAAGGATTCTATTTAACACATACACATTTGGTATGATAACCATCACCATAATTTTACTCAAGATACGTAGAGGAGATACAAGACTATAGTGGATCTTATGGGTGAACGATATAAGAGTGAGAATTTTACATTGTGGAGGAGAATAATAATCAATGTTACATTCCCACTTGAAACATCTTTAGAAATGAGATGTTACATTCTCAAATGTCTTTGAATCTTCATGTGCAGATAAGTATTTTTTTTATGTTTTACATTTATCTACTCTTTGTAGTCTCTCTTATTTGTAATTCTATACATACTGTAAGGGTTATTTGCCTTGATCTTTTCCTTTATGTTTGAGGATGTTCTTACAGGAAAAGAAGGTTGGTACTTTACACATGCTACCAAATATTGTGCGGACTCAATCTAATGATAGTAGCTCCAAAGACCCTGATGATCAAGATGGATGAAGTGAGGCTCTTGAAGCAAACATCTTTGATGATTAAAATTATGAGATCCTTCTACATTAAGAGGGAGTATGACACTTCTTCTAAGGCAACGCAGGAGCTTAGAAGGTTGATACTCAGAGGGAGTCTAGAAATACATGTGGGTGACTGCATGATGTTGATGGGCCTACTCCTCTATATATCATGAGGAAGTGATGAATTATCACCAAAAAGTTAGAAAATTGATATCAGATTCAGAGTGAGTTTGATAGGTATCCTTGGGTGAAGAGAGTTTCTGAGGAAAACTAGAGGACCTGACTTCCCAAGATCGATGTTCAAAGGGAGAAATTTTGAGATGCAATCCTTTCTGGATTATATCTTCTCTATGAGAAGAAGTTCTAAGAGAAATTCTTTGTAATGCGCTCTCCTCTATGAGAGAGAAGTCTGAGGTGAAAACCCTTGTTCCATCCTCTAGTTGCAGCTATGGTGGGTCCACCCTCTGACTTGGTTCATGGTGGATATCATGTGAGTTACTACATGATGTTGTTGTGATTATGTCATGAAAGGTGACGATTTTAATTGATGTATATATTTAGAGGGGAGCTATTGAAAGGTGACGATCTTATTAATAACTGAACCTATTATCATAACAGACTACATTAAGTTGTCTTGGAGTGCCGAAAGTTATGATAACGAACATAAGGTAAATATTGAAAAGTGACTATCTTATCAATAGTAGACCTATTTCCTAACACCAAAATGTGTTGGAGCGAGTGTTATTGTGGTTCTTTAGGTCGGATTTTGTCGAACACCATGAAATTAATTTGTTATGGTTATTTGGGCTGGATCTTGCTAGACACCATAACATAAATTTATTATATACCACTTAAGGTGGTGTTTAAACTTACATTAAAGTCGTAGAATTTGCTTCAATTCCCTCTTTGCTAAAGAAGAAGTGTTGAGAAATTTAGCCTCATTGTGAATGGAAGCCAATTCCATATGTAATATATACTATTATATATATGTGTGCGTTGATAGATTTATGTTGATATCCTTAAATATGCTATTCTAGGATTATCATGCTAAGATTGTATCCCTTCATATACTCAAGAACATAAATGTTTTATATCAATCTTGTTGTTTTGCTAGGATTGTTTCTGGAAATGTAGTAACATTGTCAATGTAATTGATACTTTTCAAATGTAGATTTTGATCTCATATAAATATGAGAAGAGGAGACATGTCTCTTTAAGAGACATGTTCCTATAGTTAATCATCTTTAGTTAACTATATGTATAACTCACCTTTAAGCATATATATTAACCATATATGTAATATATTATTATATAATGTATAATATATATAGTATATATTATATATATATTATTCTTATCAATAATATAAGACAAAACAATGTTCATATAAATCATGAATACAAATATTCAATGTAATGAGTATATCACTTCGACTAATGCTATACTTCAACACTCCCTCTTAGCAAGGGAGAAGTGACAAAAATATTTGATGAGATATCAGATATCAAGGATATCTATACACAACATATTATTTGACTTTAACACTCTGAAAAAGTGACTTGTCAAATAACTACAATCACAATGTTGTGAACACTATCATAACATATATTATAATCTCTAATTGTCCGAAACAATATCTAGAGTAATCATAATGCTTTCGTTATCAATGACTTCTGGCATATCCGGAACAAAAATTGTCATAATAACAGGCCTATCATTTGTAAAATCGTCATCTTACAAAGATTACCTTTTGTCTGTTCGTTGTCATGGTGTCCGGCAAAATCCGGCCCAAAGAACCATGATAACAGGTCTACCATTTATAAGATTGTCATCTTATAATGGTTACCTTCTGTTTATATATGTAAATAAAAGATCGTCACCTTTCATTACATATCATATGTGAAATAGTAAACACTATGAACCTAGTCAGAGGGTGGTACAAAGGGTTTTCACCTCATTCTTCTCTCTCATAGAGGAGAGCGCATTATAAAGAATTTCTCTTAGAACTCCTTAAAGAGAAGATATAACCCACAAAGGATTGTATCTCAAAATTTCTCCCTCTGAACATTGATTTTGGGAAGTCAGGTCCTCTAGTTACTTAGAAACTCTCTTTACCTAAGGATGCCTTTCGAACTCCCTCTAAGTCTGATATCAATCTTTTGACTTTCTAGTGGTAAGTCATTACTCTCTCATGATATACTTCCTTATGATATACATAGGAGTAGGCCCATCAAAATCATGCAGTCATACACATGTATTTCTAGACTCCCTCTGAGTATTAATCTTCTAAGCTCCTGCGTTGCCTTCGAAGAAGTGTCATACTCCTTAATGTAGAAGAATCTCATGATCTTAATCATCAAAGATGTTTTCTTGAAGAGCCTCACTTTATCCATCTTAATCATTAGGGTCTTTGGAATTGCTATCATTAGATTTAGTCTGGACAATATTTGGTGGCAAATATTGCAAAGATCAAAGCAAATAACCCTTATACTATGTATAGAATTACAAATAAATGAATAGATAAGTGTAAAAGATACAAGTACTTATCTACCCATGAGGGTCATGGAATATCTCCTTTTCTAAGGATGGTTTAAGTGGGGATGAAACATTGCCTATTATTCCCTCCACAATGTAAAATTTTCACACTTATATCATTGAACACTTTTACATCAAAACAAATTTGACGACTCTTTCTAAGTTCCAACTTGCTCTTTTCATCCATTGAAGCTACAAACATTCATTAAGCTTAATAGTAGAAGCTAACACAAGCGCGTCCACAATACTCCAGTATCTTGATTGAGTATGATTGTGCCACTTGAATGACTCTACAACTCATAAGCCAAGTTTCATTTATTAAGGAGAGACTCGTAGATAATTTAATTTAAAGTCACAACTTTCTTATGATGTACACAAGGGGTAGGCCCATTCACATAGTTGCATGAATTTTAGTTCTCTTGATTGATACAATTTATCCATCACTGAAGATTCCGTCACAACATTGGTTTACTCCCTCTGAATCGATATCATTGACAGTTGATGAAACCATATCCTCTAGCTGCTCCCTCTTACGGATGTGTCAGAATCCCTCTGAACATAAATCTTCGAAGCTTCCAAAATAAACTTCCCTTTAACAAAGTGTTAAACTCTCTCCAAATCTGATATTAATCCTCCTTTTCCTGCAAGAACATTCTCAGAGGAAAAGATCAAGGCAAATGCTCGTATAGAAAAATAAGATACGCAAGGATAATAAATTCTCATTTGTACATCAATAATTCTTTTATTTGATATTTCATTCTACCAGACATTATTCTAAGAATGATCCCAATTATTTCAATATAATAAATATCTAATTTAAGTATATACATTAACCATACATATATTCCATCTTCTATAGATATACTTTAATCAATATTTTCAACATATTATTATTTTCCTACAGAATCAATACAATATTTCCTAACTATAACTTAGGATGTATGTATTGTCCATATACCCTTATAAATTTCATGATTGATGTCATTATTCGTAATGACCAGCTTTATTTATATACATTTTTCATGTAAAGAATTGATTATCAAAAATATTCTCATTTTATTTCAATAAATAAAATCATTTATATTTGTATTCAACTTGATAATAAAATATCATTAAATGAAATCAAAGATAACATCACCTTAAAATAATACCAAACAATAATTCATAACTTTGAATAATATATACATTCTAATCTATATTATTCCCATATATATATATTTAATAATCTTAAGTAATATATTCATAATGAAATAGAATAATACATACCTGTACCTTCCATCCACGTGGGTAACCTTCAATGTGTGGTGGATAGGTACTATAAAATGTATCTCCTCCGTAAGAAGCAATCTCGGCACTCGAATGGTCTTTTGGTGGTTCATTGATGTATCTGACCAATGAAAAGTCTCCTTTATCAATACCTTCTTAACTACTGCCTGCGCTTGGTATTGGCATGACCAACAATATTTACTCTTATTTATATATTACCTTAGAGATGAAATCTGACTTTTGAAAAGAATCATGTTTTTTGCACAATATCATTTTAAATGAACTACAATAATTATTGGTTCATTAGTTCATTTGAACAATTTGTAGTTCCCTATCATCAGGCATAAAGTTCTTAGTTTATATTATTTATTTACTTCCCAAACCAGTCATGCCACCACTCCATTCTTATATTGATTATTAATCTATTATTATGATCTTTGAATAACTTTCAACATTGTGAAATCTTGGTCACTCGATACATATATTTACTTTTGACGTTGGTAACAACTAATCTTCCTCTTCTATGTTGGACAACAACAACCAACACATATTTTTATATTATTTCCATCGCATATGAACCTTAATGACAATTCAGGTGGATCATTTGTTGATGATAAGCTCTACCGCCTCACTATTTTGTTGAGGTTCATAGTGTTATTTGTTTTATTCAATATACCATTTCATGATATATGCCTAGGTGTCTTTTCGCAAACCAACAAAAACTTGCCACATTTGAATGTATCGTGGAGAAAATACGCAAATTCAAAGCAATATTTTCCAGAATTTGATATGTTGCATTATCCGTTGGAGTTGATAATATCGACTGATAAGTTTCATTGATAACTGTCATGGTATATCATACCTAGCAGGCTTTTGTTGACTTGAGTTGAATTCGAAGGTACTTTTCATTCACTAAGGATAAATCTTTATGCAATTTCATGGATATAAGTTTCACAATAAAAGTGCAGTCTTAATTGCCACCTTTACTAGCATTGATCAACACATGGTGGAATACGGTGATTTGCAACATGATCTAGAATTAAACTCTCCAAATGGTTTCTACATGAATGCTTTGAAATGGAGAGTGCACGATTCTTTATTTGGGCAAGGAGGAGTGTGTGATCCATATATTTGGAAGTAAGTATGATAACTTAGGGGGCATCTTCGAAATCCTTGCCTGTGTTGCACCAACAAGCTTAGCATGTTGAATAGCACAATATATAAAAAATTCATGTTGGACCCATGTTATGTCTAATCTAAAAGTACAAGACTATAATATCGCGGATTACAATGTGCGTATATCATTGCCTATATAAGAAACCATTTCAATATAGGATAAGGAGCAAGGTCAACGAAATTCCTTGGAGACCTCAATAAAACCCTAAATCTAATGAAAGCTGCCAATTCGGAGAGCGCACGAAGGAGTAGATCCGAAAACGCTATCTCAAAAAAACAAATTATTGGGCTCTTTAAAATGGCAATGAGCATTGCAAGATTACCAGGCACCAGGCATGTTACGTACACGATTGACCAATGTTTTATCTTTGGTGTTCGAGGTGTTTAGCCCAACAATTTTCACTATTAGTCTGCTTTGAACTCCACGACAATTGGTTTCATGTGGAAGTGTAATCAAACCAATGATATCTGATTTTTTAAATTTTTTTTAATTTCCATGTTGAAGTGTCAAGTTTGTTCTCCATGTAGCGAGAGACTTCTAATTTTTGATGCCTTGTTAGTACCATTTCAATTTGATTTTCTTTCTATTACATTATAATTTCAGACCCCCTTGGATTTGCTTATAGCTAATATTCCTTTCTTGAATGGCTACATGTTATTTTCTTACATTTGCAGCCTGCTCTGATACCATGTTGTTTTGCTAGGATTGTTTCTGCAAATGTAGTAACACTGTCAATGTAATTGATGCTTTTCAAATGCAAATTTTGATCTCATATAAATATGAGAAGAGGAGACATGTCTCTTCAAAAGACATGTTCCTATAGTTAATCATCTTTAGTTAACTATAACTCACCTTTAAGCATATATACTAACCATATATGTAATTTATTATTATATAATGTATAATATATATAATATATATTATATTACGTATATAATATATATTATTCTTATCAATAATATAAGACATAAAACAATGTTCATATAAATCATGAAGACAAATACTCAATGTAATGAGTATATCATTTCGACTAATGCTATACTTCAACAAATCCTTCCTAAGTAAGAGGGAGTGCTAAGTTTGTAGTTATAGTCAAATTGATATGATCACGAGTTTCATTATTGATGGTAAATCATCATTAGATAAATATTCTTATATATATATATATATATTACATATATTACATTATATATATATTATACATATGGTTATTTATATTATTAATATACTAACTAATGATGTTTAGACCTTGGAGAAATGTCTCCTCCTCTCATACTTATATGAGATCCAAATCTACATTTGGAACATATCTATAACAATGGCAATATAATTACATTTGCAGAACTGATCCATGTTACTTAACACACATTAGATTCTTAACAACATGACTATAGAAGAAACTTTCTCAGGTATCAAATGAGACATTAGTTATTTCAAAATCTTTGGTTGCCTTGTATTTATTCACATTTCGAAAGAGAAAAGAATGAAGTTGGAACCTTTAGGAAATAAAGGGATATTTGTTAGCTATAGTGATTCTTCAAAAGCATATAAAACTTATGTTCCAAGAAAAAAACAAATTGAGATCAGCAGGGATGTCACTTTTGATGAAGTCATATCTTACAAATTATCCAAAGCTTCTAACTTTGAAAATGATGTAGAAAATGTTGAGTATCCCTCTACTTTAGCCTAAAGGGGCTAGAGACAAGGCACGGGCATATGCTTTTGAAGGACCTAACTATAATATTGTGTAAATGTGAAAAAATTATTAGTTGAGGCATATCTTGTTTGAAATACCACCTTGGATGGATAATAAGACATGACACAAGGGGTTGTCAATTTACCATAGATGAAAATAATAAGAGATATGAAATGCCTTGCTTCTTGCTTAGGAAGAGAAAAAGTTGCAAAGGGAAAGGGCAAAATTGGCCATGAGGGAAGCCGTTTTTGAATTGCAAGGTATCTCAAGACTTACATTATCTCCTTTTTAAGAATTATCTATTATTTTACAGTCACCATCATTAGTTTAGGATTTAGATTTTGCTAAAACAATGATCATTTCGTAATGAAATAATGTGGGTTTTGACTAGGTATCCCAACCAACCTTGATGACGAAGAAGTTGTTCTTGAGGGCATAGTGGGCTCTCAACGTGGCCCACAGATCTACAAATCTACCATCCCCTTGGCTTCCATATCTGCTGGTTGTAGTAGACCACTGCCACATACATCTATCTTTTTTGTGCACAAAAACATTCTTCAAGCACAACCATCACTGGAGGGTACAGGATGGAACAACGATGTGCATCAGCAAGTTACATTCAATGTGCCAACTTTTGGTTTTTTAACAACATTCCATTCAATGTTGCAACTAGCCGAATTTTGTCACAGGAATCACTGTAGTAGGAAAGGGCTATAAGGTGCCTACTCCTAAAGACTTGAGTGGGAGGTCAGCTCACTTGTTGTGATTTTTAAATGTTTTACTGTAGAAACCCTGTTCTGGCTATAACTTTATAACGCCAATTTCTTTTACTGAATTAATAGTTTGGCAATGTTTAAATCTTTTCTAATTTATTTAGTATTCCCCAAGTTTGATATGTAGAAGAAATTACAAGAATTTTGAAATGAGGATGCAAAATCCGATTATAACTGTAAGGACATTCTTGTATTTTATTTGAAAACCTCAAATCAGAATTACATATATAATTATTAAAATCAGAATGCCCAATGTTTAAAATAATGAAAACCTGATTTGTTCTTTGCGGATTTCAATTTGCTGATTTGGAGACAACCGCTGGCCGGTCCACTCATACACATAGCTGCTGTCCCAAATTACCAATCCAACATAGAGAATGCTGATTGCTGATGGTGGATTTAGTTGCACAATGAATAATATAGGCCGCCAACACCAAATAGATTAAACCATGAGCAATTTCGACCTAGCCGGTTATCACAGGAGCCATGAGTCCAGCTATAACCCAACCAATCTCCAAACGCAGCTCTTACAACCCTGCGATTTCCTCAGGAATTAATTTCCGGTAACAAAGGAATAGCCATCCAGCCCTTAGACTGAATTCCAATGCAGATTTGATACCCCCACTTCACCTATGGGGGCTAACAATAGTCTTATCAGACTAATTCGAAAACCAATTTTCTGTTTTTCAGAATGTGAATGATCTCATTCGAATTCCACCACTAATTGGACTATGTTCTCAACTTTGATCTCCAAGGCACAGTAAGAAACAGTAGGAGAAAATATCTAGCAAATATCAAATCCACTATACTTCAGCAGTGGAATGGAAACACTTCTCAGATCTAGTGATGAACAGTAGAGAAGTTAGACAATCTTAGCTATACCTCAGCCGCTAAATTGCAAATGGAATTCTCAGAATTTCCAACCCTTATACATTAGCAAGGGCATACAATTAAGAACCCAGGAAAAAGCCACGAAGGCACAAAATCAAATATATAATCAAGTGTGCTATCCCCAATGAAATGAGCTCTTATTTATAAGCTTTTGTTGGCCCAAAGTTTCCCTAAAACTCCACTTCAGAAATTGTGGAAGTTTCCGAAAAAACTCAACACTAGAAACTTTCCAACTTGCTTTTTAAGAAATATCTCTTAAAGTCATTATTATAATAATATAAACATTATTATAATAATGCAACTCAATGATTAAAAAATAAATAAGAACTCATGCAATTTATTACTTTATTAATTGCAGGTGACAACCGACTGCTGAAGGCACCCACTACACTGCCAAAAATAGCAACTACTGAAAATAGACTTACTAAAAATAGTAAGTCCACAACTGAGACCCCCAAAACACTTTGTCATCTCACGAGGGTCACTATGATGAGCGAACTCCATCCATTGTGTTGACCTGCTAAAATCAGGAACATTACAGTCTCCCTCCCCAAGATTGCTTGTCCTCAAGCAATTTGGTAATACAATGAACTCCAATCTCCACCTGGATCCCAAATGAAGAAGTGCTTGACATACCTATTGACATTGATCCAACTGCAAACCAACATCATTGGAACCAACCACATGTCCTGCAACATAGCACCCAAAACTTGTACTGATGATGTAGAAGTCAAAATGTCACCAAAAGGCAACTCCATAGAAGATCTATGCATCCTCTACTTCCTTGTTTCCACCCACATAATATATATTGGGCTGGAATCCAGATCACCAACAATCCCAGAAAAAGACGTAGCTACAGGAGAACCATATGCACTCATGCCAATTGTATCAACAATAGGTGTAGCCATGTCAAAATATGTGGACACAACACCATCACCAATTGTTGCAACCGAAAATTGAACCAAATCTACAGATGGTGAAAACTGAGTCCAACTCCACTTAGATGAGTGATCAACATCAATCTCAAAAAGGGGATTGTCATAAGACAATGTTGCATCCATGGCGAACATAGGGTTGTCCACAAACTGAGCATCAACATTGTGTTGATTAGTAGTATAACCAAACTTTGTCTCTACATCATTCACCTCATCATCAATAACATGTGTACTATCATCAGAGCACACATCTACAATTGCATGCATACCACTAAACCCTTGGGTAGATGACTCAACTGACATAGAAGTGGTTTCTAATATGACAGTATCCTCGCATGCTCTTACTCCCACTATCGTTGCATCACCATCAAAACCATGATCCTGGGAACTCATGCCAACAATTACATCATCTGACTCAACCTGACATGAATTCTCATCACATTCCACCTCAACTGTGCCCAGCGCATGCGGTGTCTCATAAGAAATGTCTTGCACATCTGTAGCCGCAACTATATCATCACTTTTTGCTCTTCGAAAAAGTGATATCATGCTCTGCTCAAATCTCTGATTTGAAATCAGTTCGGTCATCTGTTTGTTATTTTGATTCAATGCATTCGCTAACACATCCAACTGTTTCACAATATCCCATAGCTTAGATTCTCCATCGCCAACCAAACAAGTACACCCTCTGTGGATATAATGAATACCAAACCTCCTGTAACCATCCATAACACTGAAAACCGAATTACAAAATCAATCTGACAATCTATGAAGTAAGCACTGATCAGAATAATAACTGAGTCCAATTCCTATAGGCTGGTAGGAAACCGCTCTGATACCATTGTAGAAACCCTTTGCCGCCTATAACTTTATAACACCAATTTCTTTTATTGAATTAATAGTTTGGCAATGTTTAAATCTTTTCTAATTTATTTAGTATTCCCCAAGTTTGATATGTAGTAGAAATTACAAGAGTTTTTAAATGAGGATGTAAAATCCGATTATAATTGTAAGGAAATTTTTGTATTTTATTCAAAACCTCAAATCAGAATTACATATATAACTAGCTTAGATATCTTTATACATCTATCTAAAACACGCCGAGAGATCAATCTCGAGGCGCCTATCTATTCTCAAAATAGGCGCCTTGAGATTGATATCTCTCGACATGTTTTAGATAGATGTATCAAGATATCTAAGCTAGTAGCATCCATAGCGCAACATGTAAAACTGAAAGCTATTAAATTTTTAATCTGAAATATTTTTTTTAAAGCATGATGCTTATCATATCCATTATGTTTTATAGATATTGAAATACAGTATATACAATGAATACAATTAATCTCTTTTCAAAGATTTGATTCGTTCCTCCTCTGCTTTCCTTTTCACAACTTGCTTTCTTGTCTTCATCTTTTCATAACGATCATAAGAAAATGGTGGTGAAATTCGAAGTCCATCCAAAGACTTAACTTGTGATATAGCAACAAATGTTAGTCCTGTTATTTCTCTTGGTCCAATGTCAACCGTTGCCTTGGAAAGTGTTAATCCCTATGATTTATGGATAGTTAATGCCCAAGCCAAACGTAAGGGTAATTGATGTGTGCGGCCTCTTTGTATTGGAGAAATGTGAATTAATTTTGGAGCTCCGTCTTCAAATGGCATTCCAGAGTAATTGTCAAATTCAACCATAACATATGTTGGTGGATCTGGTGGGGCATTTCTAGGTTTGTATATGATATTTTGAATGTATCCCAGAGCTCCATTGACAAGTCTTGCTTCAATCCATAAATTAGATGTTAACATGACCCTTGCTTCCTTAGCAAGTAATAATTCAATATCTAGTTCATCATTTTGATCTCCCCCTGGATTAGTACTTCCTTCTTTTGATGCAATGTTGCGGGCAACTAAATTTTTTAGTGAATGTAATTTCTTTCTATTATGGTTATGAACATTATCATTTGTTGCAAATAGATGAATATTATTATCAAATTCCTCTTTAACATTTTGGGGCAATGAAACATCTATCCTTGTCATTAATAATTTCCAATCATCTATAGTTAGAGTTGCATCTCGTATATTAGTGAGTAATTGGTGAAACCTTTGTTGGTCTTCACTTTCACCTTCTTGTCTGAACACTTTATCCAAAGTAACGATAGTCTTGAACTCTTCCCATAATAACTTTGCATGACCATTACTATCATAAGGTGGTTTGTCACTAACAGGAGGCAGTTGTCCCAAATCTCCTACTAAAATAATCAATCTTCCTCCAAAATTCATGTTTGAATTTTCTGTAAAAGCTTGACGTAATCTTGAATCTATAATTTGTAACAAATTTTAACCAATAAAACTCATTTCATCAATTAATATGTACCTAATATGTTGAATTTCTTCTTGTAATGTTGTGAGCCTTGTGTCTTTAAGTCAGAAAAATCTGTAAGAGGAATTCTTAGAGTTGAATGAATTGTTGATGTGCCAATGTTAAAAGCTGCAATTCCAGTTGGTGCTAATAATAATAGGGGAGAATGTTGTGGTGTTGATGCATCATAAAGAGCTTGACGAATGGCTTGAATTAGATATGATTTCCCTGTTCCAACTGTTCCTTGAATTATCATACATAATGGCATGACATGTTCACCTTGATTATAATGTGTCATAATAATATCAAGTGTTTTCTTTTGCTTAGCACCTAAAGTATCATTTGATATACTCACCATCATATCTTCAGGTATAAGTAAATCATTTTTTTTCATAGCATTGATAAAATCTATTGCATTATTTGTGTATTCTTCTCCTCGATATTCTGCACTCCATGATGGGGACACAACCCAAGAACAGAATGGACACAACAGAAAAGGGAAAATTGTATTAACTGAAAAATAAGCTAGTACATTCAATACAGAGAAAATAAACTTCAAAACATGCCCTAAGGGCTTACAATAGCATAAATGTGAAGATAATTTCTCCTTTCAGTACCTCCTCTCAAACTCCACTCCGAACTGCCTTTTACAATGCCAGAAATCTCTTTAAATAGACCCCGGAGGGTTAAGGACTAGGAGTACATTCTAGAAAGTGCTAGTAGACATCCACCGACCAAATAGAAGGTTCCAGAAGCTGCGTTAGAAGTCGGTGCAAATTTAGAAGAATCCAGAAACGGTAACCGAACTTTCGAGAGGCATAACTTTTGAACCGTAGCTCCGATTGACAAACCGTTTACATTTTCGGAAAGCTCTCGAAGTGCTCTATAGCTCTATGAACCAGCTTCGCTCGTCCCCCATTTTTCGGCCCTTTTCGAGGTCATTTAATGCCCCTAACCTGACTTTGAAGCATTCTTAGGAGGTCTCCAAAACCCGAAAAACTGCAATAACTTTCAAACCGTGGGGCCTTTTGACCTGATTCTTTTTCTGGAATGCTCTAAATCACAATTACATTCATCTGGCCAATTTACACCTTCTAGTTTACCAAAATGATGGCCCAATTACATGCTCCTATTTTTTCGGGATTTTCTAGCACACTAATAGTGGAATTGTGAGAGTTGGAACCTTTATTTGACCCAAATGGGTGTCCAAAAATGAAAACACATGAAACAGAAACTAAGTCTAAGTACATTTTTTTTGGGTGACACAGGATTGCCCTTATACCTCTGGATGCTCTTGCATCACTCCATGTATTTTGTCTGTCGATATCTCTTCTTCCTAGCATATCTATTTCTGTTAGATCCATCATTTGTCCACGATGTAGTTTTGATATTATCTCCCACTCATGCTCAATTATATTTTGATTATTTGGTAATTCATTTTCATCTTCAGAATCATCATGAGTTTCAACATTATTTTTAGATTCATTTTCAATAGTCCGTCTATCCACATGCCATGGATTATAATTAAGGGACTCCCAATTGGATACAATTGTAGTATCATCTACTCCAATATCTCTTTGTATAGTACGAAATGGTTTGTATAATAATAACTCTGACCAATCAAATTTTGTGAAGAAATATTTGTAAATCTTGGAAACACTCTCACAATAGCTGCCACTATCCTTGCTTGCCATTTATTAACTCGTTTTCTTCTAGAGTTATAGGTCCAAGATCTAGCTGCATCTATAGTGTGACACTTTCCATTGCATATGGTCTATCCATATATCCTTCAATGAAAAGTTTTAGGTGAGCTTCATCATCATTTTCTTCATTCTTTATCACTGACTTTAACACCTCTCTTGAAACATTTAATATAACAAATACTCTGCTACTTTCTACTAATGGCAATTCTAATAACATATGACATGTTTCTTGTGCACCAATGTCTCTTTCAATCAGGGTTTTAGTTAGTGGTCTCTTATATGCCTTTGATGTTGCTTCATTTGGATTTTCAATATTTGCAAGTCTTACCAACATTTGATGATATGTCTCAAAACTCTTTTATGCTTTTGTTGCATATTTTGCAATATAATTCATTACAACGTGTCTTGAAAGAACAGGTTGCCAATCTACATTTGCTCTTCACAACTGAAGTATGGTACGATTATGTGTGTTTACTCGATCATCATTTCTTGCTCGTTCATATATTTTATCTCCTATTGTTGGATCTTCGAATAATCTTGATCCATCCAGATGTAATGGCCATGGTGCATTGTACCTAAAAAATAAAGAAAAGTATTAGCTTGTACACTAATTTTTCATTTCTTAGTAAAAAATAAAAATGAATCTATATAATTATCTTACCTACAAACCATTTTCCCTCTTTTTTTACGAAGGCAAGCTCCCTTTTTGCATATTGAATGGCGTTCAACACAATTGAGCAACTCTTCATAATCACGTTTGAAGTCTACTTGGTTTAGTTGTTGTGTATTTCGAAGGCATGCATGTTGTGTAAAATTTTGTAGGACCTATTATTGAAGATATAACATATTTTATTAAGTAAAATAGAAAAATAAGCATAATATATGTTGAATACCTATAGAAGAATTGGTATCATACTTGTATGTTTCGTTGATGTGGATCTCCCCTTGGATTCCATGCATGTATAATAGAATCAAAATATTTTTGAACTATCTTGATTTCATCATGATTTGTCCAATTAAGGTTGCCTATGTTAGGTGCTCCCTCTAACCATATGAATCCATGCACGTGTGGTGATCCTCTGTGTTGTCATTCATATCTTGACCAAAAATCTTTTACTTTCATTCCCTTTAGTAGTACTTCCTTTCGAAACATTGTATATCTTAGATGCATATAATATGCAACAATATGTGGGTAGTCAATAATGTTTTGTCGTCGCCATTTTTTTGCTTCTTGTGGATTAGATGGTTCTGTTCTTGGCATTAATGCATGTAAGTCGGGCCAATACATATCCGCTGCACTCAAAGTAAAGAAAATTGTTGGTGTTCCAATTTGATGCAAGAGATCACTTAATTCAGCTCGACATTTTGCCCAATAAGACCTTGTACCCCTTAGAGTTGTACCAAAATGCATCAAGTGATCCGCTAGATGTGAGTGAGGGACATTTTCTATATGTTCTCTTAACTCATTGATTGTGATTGGCATATCTTGCAAGCTCTTTTTGGCAAATACTACTGATGAATTTTGTGCATGATGTCGCATGATCATATTCATCATATAATACCTAAATTGTGGGTGTCATCCAAAGCGATGATCTCCATATCGAAGTAAATGCTTAACAAATTCATGAAGATGGACTCTTCTCAATCTTGGTTCGATCCAATCGCATTGTCCATCTGGAAATAGTGTTGGAAAAGCCATATCAAGTAATCCTTCTGTGACATACTCATTCATTGGAGATGTTCCAATTCCTAGCCAATCAATTAGTGATCCAGGATCTACATTTGGGTTATTTATCCATGCATGAATTATTTCCATCTCTCTTCGTGCATTTGGTGGTTTAGAGGCCATTGATGTAGTATGATTGATAATATTTCCTTGATCCATCTCCATTATTAAACCTACAAATACATATTCATTTGCATCCGAATCAAATTCCATATGAATTGAGTTTAGTTGATCAAAGATGTTATCATCTGAATTGGATTTAAGCTCACTAAGTGCATTTTCATCAATTTGAACATCTCTATAGAACTTATCATGATTTATTTTAAATTGAAGTGCTCTGTAAACCCTCTCTTTATTCACTGTAAAATTATAACTTGTTCCACGTTGATCTTTCTTGTGAACAATGATAATAGGTAAATCTTTTATGCGATGTGGTACAATTTTGGCTATTTCTCTTGCTCCTTGGGGAAAACTTATGGTATGCCCTTTATATTTAAATTGACCTCCAGTTGCATAACTTGAAGAATGGGGTTGATATGTGCTATCAACATTTCTTCTATTTGTGTTAGATTAGAAAGTTGTAATGGTTGTGGACCGGGGTCCATGTTGTTTGATGCTGAAAATTGATGTTCATTCTTTTCTTGTCGACATCGATGACAAATAGGGCCTTCAGGGACCCGTGCAACCTTCATTGAAAGATAACTTTCTTGACAAATGTAGCACATACTCGGCATAGCAAGTTTATCTAGTCCATTTCGAAATATTATTTGTAACGTCCTCAAGTCAATCCTGTTATTTTGAATAGTATTGATTGCCCCCCTATCCATTCCATTTTTGTTCTTTTCAATTGTCTTTGTCTTCTTATTTGTGATGTGAACTCTTGTTGTAAATTATAATGGCCTGAATCAACATTCATAAGATCCTATACTCGATCAATTGGTGTTTGTAGAACACGATCTATTGTCATAGAATTCATCCCATTGGAACTAAACCCACCATTTTCATGAGATTGAGCTTGTCCTTGATTTGAGTCACGTTTACATAGTTGTATTTGTTGTATTTCTCTTTCATTCAACTCGTCTAGGCTCATAGCTTTTTTTGTTTGTCTTCTCACTATATTTTGATTATCCTGAGATGTTTGTGTACGATGTGCTCTCATCTTATTTGCATGATGTCTCATTTCTTCTTCAATCTCTTCCACTGTCATAGTTGCCCTACGCTTGACATGTCTTTCTCTATCAAGTTGGTTTCGATGATTTCTTTCTTCTTCTCTTTCTACATTAGTCATTTGTTCATGTCGTTGTCTCATATAATTTCGTGCATATTCTCTGTGTTGTATTTGTTGCTCTTCATTTGTAGGATTTGTAGCTTCCTCTCTTTGAGCATTATTCCTTTGTTCACGTCGTTGTCTCATATAATTTCGAGCATATTCTCTTCGATATTGTCTTCGTTGCTTTTCATTCTCAAAATTTAGTCTTGGACGAGGCATTCTAGGATTGACCAAGACCAAGCTAGTGTAAGTATTAAAGTGGGAGATGAACAAATAAGTGTATTAATGTTTGTAGTAAATGCGTAATAATGAAGAATACGTAAAATATATGTAAATGAAAATAAAATGAAATGAAATTTATAAAAATATATACACAAAGATGAAAGAAATTGTTGAAAAAACTTGACTTTGCAAATAATATACCATCTATCAATGCTTAGTTATATTAGAATATGAAAATGTAATACATATTATTTATCCTAAATATCTATATATTAATTTAAAATCTATTTGAAATACAGTGCAATGTAAACAAAATTGTTCTAGATGCATTTCAAAATTAAACAATTTAAGATATTTTCTTGTATTCCAAAATATATTATTAATTTTAATTTTAACTCCTTTGTATCTACACCATATCTCTATATGATTAATGGAAAAAATATAATTCATATTCTATAAATAACATCAATTACAATTTTTTCTTTTTTCATTGTTGATGTTATTTTTTAATATATGATATATCATAGTCTCAATTTCCAAACTCTTATTTTAGATATTATTTTATAACAAAAATAATAAAGATTTATAAGCAAATATTCTTATAATAATTTTCTAAACATTAATAATGTTTTTCAAAAATTCAGAAGAAACGTAGTGAAATGACCATGTTATCATAAAAATTTAATATGATTGCTACAGAGGACTGTTATATTCTAGAGTGGGTTGAAGCTCAGCGTTAGAGGCCAGGGTTGTTGAACGGTGTTATGTTTACTTTGAATGTATTTTCAGGTGGTGCACACATGAAGTTAATTAACTAATACTAAAATTTTCCAGGTTATGCATATGCTGATGTTTAGATCTGTGACTGAAGAAAAGAAGTGGTGTGAGCAGAAAGCATTCACTCAAAACACAATTTAAATGGTGCAAGCTTTAGTGCGTCTATTCCAGCCATAACACACTGAATGCCTTCTCGTTTATGATCATTCTCAAACAAGGTGTTTGGATGCTGTGAGATCATTAAATAAAAGTGAATAATCATTGTCCTCAACTGAGCTCAAATTAAAAAACGGTGAAGAAAGAGAATGTTCTATGAAGTCACTATTGGAAATGACGTTGAAGAAACTCATTCGACCATCAAAAGATCCACCCAACATAGTCAAGGTTCAAAGAGAAAGACTACTATTCATTTGTGATGAATTATCACTAACCTGCCATGTTATGCTTTACCACTTAAAATTGTCAAATGCATCTAGTAAGAATGGGTATTTGGAAAACCCTAAACCTAAATCCGCTTAATTGTGAGAGCAAATTTGAGAAGATGTGAAATTGCGATATTGCGAGGTAAAAGTTTTGGTGCATCTGAAAGTGCAAAAAGGATGAGACAAGAAGAATGTTTTAATTTGCAATGTTGAATCAGCTCTGTTACTTACCTTTTTTGTATTTTTTCTGCGCTGTATATGTTGTTCCAATATTGAAATGTTTATTTTCTTTAATGTATACTCAATATTTATATCATTAATTTTAAGGGATGTGACAATACATAAGACCTTAGTAGTCGGCCTAAAATTTTCAAAATGAAAAAGTTAACATTAACACAGTCACACCACTTCATTCCCCCATTTTGCCACTGTAGGCTATGCCTCTTGGTGTAATTATTAAAATCAAAATGGCAAACGTTTAAAATGATGAAAACCTGATTTGTTCTTTGTGGATTTCAATTTGCTGATTTGGAGAGAACCACTGGCTGGTCCACTCATACATATGTGCCAAATTACCAATCCAACACAATGAATGCTGATTGCTGATGGTGGATTTAGTTGCAGAATGAAAATTATAGGCCACCAACACCAAGTAGATTAAACCATGAGCAATTTTGACCTGGCTGGTTATCACAGGAGCCACTAGTCCAGCTCTAACCCAACCAATCTCCAAACGCAGCTCTCACAACCCTACGATTTCCTCAGGAATTAGTTGCAGGTAACAAAGGAATAGCCATCCAGCCCTTAGACTGAATTCCAATGCAGATTTTCTACCCCCATGTCACCTATGGGGGCTAACAACAGTCTTCTCAGACTAATTCGAACACCAATTTTCAGTTTCTCAAAATGTGAATGATCTCATTCGAATTCCACCACTAATTGGACTATGTCCTCAACTCTGATCTCCAAGGCATAGAAAGAAACAGTAGGAGAAAATATCTAGCAAATATCAAATCCACTATACTTCAGCAGTGGAATGAAAACACTTCTCAGATACAGTGATGAACGGTAGAGAAGTTAGGCAATCTTAGTTATACCTCAGCAGCTAAATTGCAAATGCAATTCTTAGAATTTCCAACCCTTATACATCAGCAAGGGCATAAAGTTCAGAACCTAGGAAAAAGCCACGAAGGCACAAAATCAAATATGTAATCAAGTGTGCTTTTTCCAATGAAATGAGCTCTTATTTATAAGCTTTCGTTGGCCTAAAGTTTCCCTAAAATGTCACTTGAGAAATTGTGGAAGTTTCCAAAAAAACTCAACACTAGAAATCTTCCAACTTGCTTTTTAAGAAATATCTCTTAAAGTCATTATTATAATAATATAAACATTATTATAATAGTACAACTCAATGATTAAAACATAAATAAGAGCTCAAGCAATTTATGACTTTATTAACTGCAGGTGACAACTGACTGCTAAAGCCACTCACTGCACTGCCAGAAATAGCAATTGCCGAAAATAGACTTACTAAAAATAGTAAGTCCACAACTGAGACCCCCAAAACACCTTGTCAGCTCACGAGGGTCGCTATGATGAGCTAACTCCATCCACTATGTTGACCTACCAAAATTGGGGACCATTTACAATTTTACAATTTACTTATTTTTGCTTAATATAAGTTATTTTTAAATCAAAATTGTGTACTTTTATTTCACGCTTGTATTTTTCTCAAAGATGTTGTTTCTAGGGCCAAAGATGTGGTAGAAGACCAAAGACTACAATGGAAACAATTTGGTTGCACTATACTTTCAGATGGATGGATGAATGGAAGAAACTATACCATCATCAATTTTTTGGTTTCTTGCAAGGATCAAGTAGTCGTTTTGAAATCCTTGGATGCCTCAAACAAGATAAAGACATCAAAAACTTTGGCTTTGATGTTAGAGCAAGTTGTGATGGAGGTGAGGGTTGCTAATGTGGTGTAAATAATAACCAACAGTGCAGTGACATACATGGCACCGGGTAGGATCCTCCAAGATAAGTATGCTATCAAACATTTCATAAATCTCTCCAAGGCTAGGAGAGTCATTATCACCATATCTAATGACCCACACAATAGGGTCAATGAAAGAGAAAATGCAAGCAATTATAAGTGAGAAACATAATAAATTTAAAAATTGTTAATTCTTAAATAATAAAATCAGCAAATGCTAAAATCATAAATTATTTTATCTAATCGATAATAGCAATTATTTAAGTTTTTTACCTTATTGTGGTCCACTATTTATCATCCGATTCTTTATTTACACTTTTTCCATTCAAGATGCTTGATTCATGTCATCTATTCCACTCTACATTGACCACCATGAATTGTAAGGCCTCTTGGACCTCAAGCATCCTCTCCAACAAAATGAAGTAACTAGCATATCTAGTCTCCATGGACTTGAGGAATTTTCTCTTTGAAAATTTCCTAAATAATGCAAGAGACGT
Source organism: Cupressus sempervirens (assembly GCA_028749045.1). Taxonomy (NCBI): domain Eukaryota; kingdom Viridiplantae; phylum Streptophyta; class Pinopsida; order Cupressales; family Cupressaceae; genus Cupressus; species Cupressus sempervirens. The sequence continues at coordinate 709,490,830 of CM053789.1, read as the reverse complement.
GTGATGCTTGCAAATAAACATTTGCACATCTCTAGCCTCAAATACCATAGCCTTTATCCAATCAAATTTTTCAATGCCTCTCAAGGTGTTATTCAATGCATGTACATAACATGTGGTCCAAACAATGTGTCGATAAGTACTCCCCACTAACATTCCACCTGACTTACACACCTAGGCTGAATCAATGACTACTTGCACAACATTTGAAGCTCCAACCTCTCCAATAGCATCTTTCAAAATCTGAAATTGGAAGGACACACCCTTCCTTTTCCTTGTACAATCTATAGCTCTAAGAAAATAAGATCCTGATGTGCTAGTGCCATTAAGATTGATGAGTGGCCGATATTTGATATCAATCCACCCATCCATGTTGATAGAGCATGCATCACTCATCCATGTTCGTCTCATATCCTCCTTAAAAATGCTTGCTTTTGAATACTCTTTAGCAAGGACAATGGTGCATAGTTTTGTCTCTTTAGGTGGTACAAATGATGAACCAACAACATATATATCTTTCCACATATGTTCATAAAATGAGGAACGTGACACATGGAATGGTATACCATGAGTAAAAGGAATTCCATCAACAGATTCTTAAGCCTTCTCTTTTGTAGCTACATTAAACAAATCAACAACATTTGTTTCTCCTTTGGTCTTCTTTCCCTTGTCCCTACTAGTAGTGGTTGTACCTGTGGGAGTTCTGCTACTCATAGGCATATTGGCTTGCACATTCTCTATTGCACTCCCCATTTTCAATCCCTTCCCCTCCATGTGTAATCAATTCACATCCTTTGACTCCACGCCCACCTATCCATAAAAGATGGCAATACAATCTAGTGTAGTTCCCAAAACAATGTTTGTGACATATATGGCACTCTTATGCCCTAGTATCCCCCGATTTTTTTTTCTTGTTCTTGTCCACTCTTGGGGCAAATTGTAGGAGAGGTTTCTTTGGGTTGATGGGCCTTTGGCATATTTTTTGAGGATTTGAGAAGGGCACTTAAATCGATTTGAGGTTGTTGCATCTTCTCTATGAACATGTACATTAATTGTAGACCCCCCCATCACCCGCTATGATCCCCCTACATGACTTCCCTAGAGCTAGGTCTTCTTCTTTGTGATAATTGAGTTTCTTCCATAGCAAAATCCATGTTATCCCTACTTCCCTCATAGTCACTCTCACTGCTGCTCACGTTTTCAAGTTTTTCAATGTTATACAGTGCTGCAAGTTATTAAAAAAAAGATATTTAATGTTCCATTCAAAATGCCCTCTCTATATGATGAAAAAAAATGAAAAATGGAGACAAATGGCAACGAAGTTCAAAACAAACAAAAAGAAAATGAAATACATCTTGGAATGAAGAAGATATGAATGCTAAACCTCCTTTTGCAACTCCAAAATGCAATTTTGCTCATTGTTGTTGTTGCTTTATTTTTTCTCTCTCTTTGCAACTTTGATAAAAATACAAATGAGAAGAGGACTTGCACTTTTAGTGTTTTGACAATCAAAATAGGGTTTTCAATATTTTAATATAATCTAGAAGCCATGTGGGGCCTACATGGTCAAGCAAAACATTAAAAAGTTGATTTTTTGGCATTTTGCCACCACCGCGTCTTAACTGAAACAATAATCAGTACCAAGGACGGGTGAGGGATGACCTTGCCGTCCTTGATACACATTGTCATTCCCTAATTTCCACTAGTATAGAAAAATACATTTCAGGGATGGTCCCCAATTTGGGAGCTTTTGAGGAAAACATGGGGGATAGGGAAAAAATGTCCCCGTGCCCTTGTTTCATCCCCAATATGGGAACAGGTTAAAACACCCATGAGACTCATCCCTGTGGAATGTAGCTTGTTTTTCTTCCTTTTTATTTTGCGAAGACCCCTTGAAAAATGATGACATAAACCATACTAAATTGTCTATAGTTGCCGGCTTGAAAGCAATTCATCCATCTTTTTTATGATTTTGTATAATCTTCTTCATGTTTTTCATTATGGCATTTGACTACTTCCTTGAAATAATCATGCTATTAAACTTGTTTCCCTGTTTAGTTGATTTCATGGAATTTTCCATAAATCAATCAGAGGGAAGATGTTTCGTCCGGGTCCGGAGAAGCGGGTTTCCTTAGGGTGGGAACTTCATTTCCTAGGGAATAACTTAGTCCTACTATAGCTCTACCCTACCCTACCCCTACTATTATAAGGCAAGGTAAGGGGTAAGGGTTCTCGCCGACCCTATAATAATCTACCTCTGCACCGAAAGGCCAATAGAACCCCCCACCCCCCGCTCTACTTAAAACAACTACAAGAGTGCTGGTTGATCTAATATCAAATGTGTGATCAATATAAGTTTTAGTTTCCAACCTAATAGGATTGCTGGAAACCACTCTGATAACATTGTAAGAACCCCTACGAGTTTTAACTCTGACAAACATCAAATTGCCTTACTTTTTAGATGTTTGACATTTTGGTAAGCACTTTATTTGCAAGCTCTATCTTGCTGTCTTTTATTCGCAGATTGTTTTTGCTTGCTTGGAATGGTTTCAAATGAAATTTTAAATGCTTGCAAATGATTACTAATATATCTAGGCATAGAACTAAATTGCAAATGCCATCCTTTATGTGTTTTTGAATGCATACATATGATTTCTACATTTAAAATGTGCACCTACAGCTAATGGACATTTTCACAAACACTTGGCATGCAATCTAATAAGCTGATTATGACCAATTTAGATATGGCATCACATTGAACATTTGATTTGCTTTCTTATTCCTCCATATATAATTCAAACCATCTACAATGTCAAATGCTATGCATGAAGTAAGAAATTAAATAATTATTGAAACCTGTAGCAGCAAAATGTATTCAAATTGATATTGCAGCCATGTTGAAAGGAATCCAGCTGGGCAGCTAAGTTAGTGATTGCATTTGCTGTTCAATACCCACATGTGCCACTGCCAACTAGATGATTGGCGTCACCTTCCTAAATCCCATGCTACTCACAAAGGGAGTGCGGTTACTATTAACTCACTTCAAAACACAGGTCTAGAGGCCGTGATATGATTCCTATTTGTTTGTCAATTCTCTGTAAATAATCTGAATGCAAACTGTGATTACAAATCTTTAAATTCATCACCGTTAATCTTAATCATGACTTATGTGCAAAGCCATTGTTGGATTCACCAATTTAAAGTACTGAAGCCTGTATAGAACTCACAATTGCACCATGCTGAAATTTTTCATCTTCAAACCCTTGTTTCTTCTCTTCACCAAATCAATAAAGAAAATGCACAATAGAATGTCTTTTGTTCTCTCCAAGGCTCTTTTATAATAATTTTCCATTAATCTTCATTTGCAAGGCTCTTTAATGATTTTGATATCTTTTACGATAATGAGTTGACTTTAATATATCATTAATTAAAACACATTTTTTATCAACGAGTATTAATTACTCATTATCCTCAACATGACCCCCATTTTATTATAAAGTTAATTTAGAACTTTATAATACAACTCAAAATTCAAATAATTAAGTATCAATAAAGTCCATTAAAATATTCTCATTAAATACTCCTTGACAAACCATCTGAACAAGAGAGTCAACCATTACATCCTCTATCCATATGACTGCCTTACTAAAAATAGAAAGGGTCCTTCTTGATCAACCTCAAACTCACTATAATAGTGAGTATAGCAAATGGAGCCCAAACAAAGTCCATTCTGAGCGAAATGAAGATCAAGACGAGATATGCTGAATTCTAAATAAGGCAAGAACCTCCATTAACCAAGCCTTTGCCTTAGAAGGCCTTCTATCTATAGTAATTAGCCTTGGAGAGTTACAATTATAGTTACGGGACTCGGACTCACCTCTCACTTGTAAAGTCAAAATTGGGCTCGGACTCGAAAAATCGAAAAACCCATGAAATTCAAAGATTTTTTCATGTATCTTTTAGTCAATTAACATCAAATACACAATAATTGAGATAAATAGAAGCTACTTAATACACACAATTTTGCATAGATCACATAAGTATAAAAGCGAATTTCTAAAGGAAAAAAACTGAATAACATAATATAAAGTTATAAACATAATGTCACTGTATTGTCAAATGTCTACAATATTCATGGATTACGAAATCGATGGTATCAAAAGTTCAAAACATATATCAAAATAACAACTAGAGTGTAGAAGACTAAGGTTCATAGTAGCCTATGTCCTACGAGTACACCTAGGACAAGTCATGAAAGACTGTAGAACCATCCTCTCTCCTTGTGTCTAAGGCTGAACCTTAGGGGCATCTTCATCCTCACCCTCACCCACATAATCCTCATCATCAGACTTAGATCCATCACTCCTAGTCCTAGCCTCAGGGTCTTGTAGTTGGTCTCCTCGCGCTCTAGCCTCCTTGACTGCCATCGCTACTGGCTCAACTTCCCAATCCACATGATCAACCCACTCCACATCTTCATCATTGAAGACGGGATCAAAAATCTTTGTGTTCCACTCTGCATGTAAATCAACAATTTTTAATACAGTTAGTGATGTATCGATGCCTTGGATTTCTCTATGGCAAAGGTGAAGGTTGTAGTTAACAAAGACAAGATCATTCAATTTTTGCACTGCCAACCTATTGTGCTTCTTTGAGTGTATATGCTCAAATAGACTCCAATTGCGTTCGCATCCTTATGCCCTAGACAACTGGCTCAAGATGCAAATCACAATCTTCTGTAAATTTAACACCTTAGTGCCAAACAGCTCCCACCATGCATTTGAAATAAGAAAAGTTTAAATCAATTCAAAACTTTGACTTTATCAATTTAAAATGGTAATAGAATTAGAAATTAGGATGCAGAATCATAGATTTTTACTAAGCATCAATTCTGTTCTATTTTTCTTGCACAACTCTCGTGCAAATAAGTCCTCTTGAGTTTTTTTAAACAACTCAATCTCATGGATTACAATTGTTTCAACTTTGGAATTAGGTGACATTCTCTCTACAACATCATAGAGGCCACTCCACACCTCATTATCAGCCTTGAAATGTGGGCTGAATTGGTATGCTAGATTAAGGAAGTAGGTCATTGCATGTACAGGCCTGTGAAGCAGGTTGTGCAATTGTCTATCAATGACATCCCATATAGGCCCATACCTATCTCGATTCCCTGCAAAAATAGAGCGAATGACCTCCTTCACCATATCCATGCCCTCATAAATGTAGCCCATTGAGGGCTTTTCTCCATTAGCTACTCGTAGGAGAAGAACAAGCATCTTTATGAACTGCATTTGTTGTGAAAGTTGAAAGAGAAACAATCAGCTTTATGTTTTGCTATAAAAAATGAACAATAATTTATAACGTAATTGCATAAACAAACAAGTTGAAATGAGGACAAAAAGGAAAATTACCTTCTCAATCTCAGCGATCAATGTCCAAAAGGAAGCCCCATAAAAAATGTGATCAGCTATATCAGTCCCTATAGTGGTCTTTGCATATGATGATGAGATCCACTCTTCACTTATAAACATGCATCTCAAACCTCCCTTTGAATTAAGAAAGGATTGCAAGGTGAGAAAATTGGTTCCAAATCTAGTGATCCTTGAATGAGACAAGTCCTTTTGGTTTGTGCATTTCCTCATAAGGTTGAGGACCCATGTATGATTATATATGAATTTACATACACTGCTTCCTTTCTCTATAATTATTTTCATTGAAGGGATTTTTCTAAGATCCCTTAACATGAGGTCAATGCAATGAGCAACACAAGGGGTCCAAAATAAGTGAGGGTGTCTCTCCATAAGAAGCTTTCCTGCAGCAACATAATATGCTGCATTATCTGTAACTATCTGCACCACATTCTTCTGACCCACGTCCTTTATCACTTCATCCATTGCCTTACAAAGATATTCAATATTCTTTGTTTTTCCTGAGGCATCAATTGATTTCAAAAAAACTATGGCACCTGAAGGAAAAATAAATTAAATTAGTATAATGATCAATGATCAATCATAAATTCATAATAAAAAACTTAATCACTTAATCAAGATTATAAATTTCTAAGTACAAGTTCTACTTCTAACTTTAAAATGTCTACAATTACCTGATGAGGAGGCAAGAAAGTTGAGGAGTGTTCTACTCTTAGCAGTCCAACCATCAATCATGATGGTGCAACCCCTTGTCTTCCACACCTTACGTTGCTCCTGAGTTGCACCTTCTACATTAGCCACCCTTTGGGTCAAAATAGGGCTCCTAGCTTGTCAGCACTAGGGGCTTTGAACCTCGAATCACAAACAGTAACATCTATTGCAGTTTGCCAATAAGGGAACCTAAAACAAATTAAATAAAATTTAAACAAATTAGTATATTATATTATTACTATTAAATTTAAACAAATGTAAACAAAATGGAAAGTAAAAAATATGAATGTAAAACAATTTATAAAACAACACAAAGAAATGCAACTTGTTGCTTACTTCTTCAAATTTGCGCAAATAGTGAAAATATAAGTTTGTAGAAGCCTCCTCCAAATCCTTCCTTTAGCTCCTCTCAATGCTAAGTGCAAGCTACAAAGTTGCACAACCATCAACAATCGATATGGGAGAGCCGACTAGTTTGCTAATTTCTCTCTCAAAACCCCAATGCTCTTCTCTAACTCTTTTTTCTCTATCATGAGCATTAGCAAGGGGTTGAATGACCTTTTTAGGTCAAATGGATGTTATATGAAACAAAAACAAATCACTTAATGTTTTATTTTAATTTATTTTTTCTCTTTATGGGTTCAGCCATTAGCGAGAGTCTTGAGCTCGAGACTCGACGAGTCTGGCGAGTCTCTAGACTTTGTTGAGTTTGAGTCTAGAGGCCATTTGCCTTGGAAAGGTGGACCCTGGCTCAGACTCAAAGAGTCCCATAACTATGGTTACAATAGTAGGCTAATCCTTCGAACTCTGATGCTCATGAAAATGGGGACATGACATGTTTCTACATCAATCAACTGGTAAGCCTTTTGGTTGTCACTATATCATGTAAACATAAGCTTGTGACTCTTGGAATCCAATTTGGAGTGTTGGTTATTTTGAATGCACACAGATGATAAAGAGCCAAAATCATTCATGTGGCTGATCTTAGGTTTGTGACTAGTCCAGACTTTCTCAAGAGTCTTCCTCTTCACCACATGTGTTGGAGACCGATTAAGGAGATAGGCTATAGTATACACTGCTTCTCCCCAATATTTCTTAGGAACATCTATGTGTTAGGTCATAGACTTGGCCATTTGTAATGGTGTGGTTGTGTTTTGTTGAGGGGTGTATTGTGTGTTAACTTACATTTGATGTCATGTGTATCATAGAAAGTGGAGAAAGCAGTAGAATAAAACTCCCACCCATTATCGAACCTAAAGATATGATAGAACACCCAAACTCTTTTTCTACCAAGGCCTTAAATTTTTTAAATAAGGCTTAGTTCCATAGTAGGAATGTAATTTGCATTGAGATTCCTCCCACGAGATTGTATCTGAACATTGCCCTTGTTGACAACAGTATACTCTTCACCTTCTCCAAATATGACTGAATCAGTAAAAGGAGAAAATTCTATAAACCAACCATGCACGTGAGTGAAATACCAATAAGCACCAAAATCTATTTACCTAGGCAAAAGATTTCACATGGTCTGCAGGTCTTTCAGCCATGCAGATTCTTTCTACTTTGTGTGTTCAACAACATTGGCTTTATGTTGAGACCCTCCCTACTTGCGATATGCAAAAGTCAAACGATTATGACAATCATTAATAAGATGGCTATAGTTATGACAATAGTTACGCTAGACCTTCTTTTTGAACCATCATGAGACCAAATGGAGCCCTTCTACTGAGATGACTGAAATCTACCTTTATCCTTGTGAAAGGATTTAGCTACAAAGACTTGCTCTGAGGAGGACAAGGTGACATTTCTGCCTAATTGTTGTTTCTAATGATAATGCTGTAGAAATTCAGTGCAAAACTATGGAAAATTTCAGATTAACATTAGTGGAAGTAATGTTGAAAGTCATTATAAAGTGCTCATAAGATTTAGTTAGTTTCTTCAAGGTGATGACTACCATATCATATTCCTCCATTTTCTAACTAAAGGCATCAAGCTGAATTCAAATGTCTTTAATCTTCATGAGATGCTCTTGTAAGGACATGCGTTCATCCATTGTGATGAAGAACAACTGGTTCTTTAGGAAGAACGCTCGACTCTTGTCACATGTCTCATGTAACTTCTTTAGATGCTTCCAAATGTTTGATGCTGACTTGTCAAAAGGAATTTGAGGCAATTGATCATTTGTGACAGAGAGCTTGAGAAACATAACAACTTCTTGATTCTGGTCATCAAACTTGCCTTGGTTTGCTTAGATTATGGTAGGACAAGTGTTTGTTCCCAAAAGAAGCGTATCAAGGCAATGATATTCGAAGATTATCACTGTGCACTACTTCCAGGTGTTATAATTTTTGTCATTGAATTTCTGATGGCCATTTAACATTAAGTTGGTCAATGACACCATCTTGCATGTTTCCCAATAAAAAATGAAAATCAAAGAAGAGGCAATAACACAGAATCTGAAACATGATTCTCAATGCAAAATAGAGGCAGATGCAAGTACAAACTTCAAAATATTATGAAGTACAACTGATACATATTTCGAGATAAACTTTTGGCAAGCCCATAAAAAAATGATAAAGAATAAAAAAAGATCCCAAAAACCTAGAAGGAATCTGAAATAAAAATAAAATTCTGGCTTGTACAAAATTCAAGGCACAATAACGAAGACACCCACAAAATTTTGACGACTTAGTTGAGGTTTTTTAAAAACGGACAAGGAATCTGCAATAAGAATAATTTTTTGACTTAAACTAAAGGGTCAAAATCCTAGTCAAAATTATAGAAACCCTCCGTGATTGTGAACAAACCAAATTACATCATAGTAGCCAAACAAATAGGGCTTGGGCTAGAAAAAGTTGAGAGTCCATTGCATGTAGTTGTAGTGGCAAAGTATAAATGACTTCAAGTAGGAAGATGTCCTAGTTTAAAAGACAATGATGCCCAAGGAAAAAAAAAGAGGACAGGTGTGTTGGTTCTCAAAACCATAGATTGGAAGTCCAAGAGCTTTGCCAATTCTCCAATAGGACCGTCCAATCAGTTTTGGCCAACGAACAAGAATAATTCAAATTCCCTTGCACTTCAGGCTTCGCTACACCTAGGCAGGTAGACCTTCACTTCAACCCTGATCACCTGGTTCAAAAATTTTCCACAGAAAATTTAAATCTTTGCAAGTTCTCTGGTTGGCAAAATCCTCAAACTTAATCAATATAAAGTTATGTGAATGCTTGAAATGCTTGAATGTTTTATATAAGATTTTTCAATAATGGAGTTGATGCTTGTGAGAAGGGGATATAGAAGAGAAACTCTGACTTCAACTATAAACCAAACAATTGTATTTAATGATTTCAAAGACCAGTGCCTTGTTTATTTTGGCAATGGAGTTAACACAATGAAAACTCTTATGTACAACTTTATGAGTCAATATATTGTAACAGATGGAATATTGTGATTGATGTCAAAGAGTTTCAGGGATATGTGGAATATTGTTAGCAATGTCAAAGGAAGATTGAAGAAAGTTTTAGAAAGATTATCACCTTTAATGATATGCTTTTAATAAGCGTTAGAAAAGAAATAAATACATTGCTTATATCAACACTATCAAAGGAAGATGCAATATCATGATATGAGTACACAAAGACCAACTGTGAAATACTGTTAGAGTAACTTCAGTTTATTCATATATTAGAACAAGAGCAACGACCTATATATTATAGCTAAGTTATTGATGTTGGTTCTAATGCTGATGCGGGGTGCTGATGCACGGATGCGTGGATTTTTTTTTTTGATTTTGGATGTGTTTGGGTGCATCCATACATAAATATTTAAAAAATAAATTATATATATAAACACCATAATTTATGTATGCAAAGAAATACAAGAAATATACAAAAATAAAACATTCTGTAGCAATTAGCATAATCAAATTGAAATAATAGTAATAAGAGAATGAATGACAATGAATGACCTCTTTTAGGGTTATTTTAGGGTTGTGAGGCAAATAGGAGAAAAAATATAATAAAAAAACCTATTAAACACATATTTTAATAAGTTATTTAAGTGACTGGGCGCTCAAAATGGCTGGATGCTCACGAGATGCGCCCGAATGCCCAACAGATTCTCTCCGGATGCTCTCCCAAGTATCTTGCACGCATCCGCAGGAGAGAAGCAAGATTCCTGGCAGCATCCACGACGCATCCTAATGCCTCCGAGCATCACAAGGCATCCACACCCGCATCTGCCTTATTTCCAGACGCATCGGTAACTAAGTATAATAGTGACTGAAGAAACAGTTGGGATAGTTTTCTCAAATAAGCAATGGGAAACATAATTCTAAAAGTCAATAGAAAGTCTAGAACAAGAGGGAAAAGTCCCTGAGGCAGAACTGCGAAGAAGAGCTTCTAAAGTCAGCGTTTGGATTGAAAAATTGAAAGGATGAAAGTAATGTATAAAGCATTGATAATATAGTAATCATGAACAAAGAAAAACCAGTCACAATGGACAACTATGAATATGGCAATGTGAACAAATGTTATAGGAATGCCATCGGATTTTGAAGTCTACAGTCATTGTAAGTTTCAGTTTGTGATGAGGCATGGTAGATGGTTTATTAAAAGTAAAATCAAGGGTTTGTACTTGGCAATTACTTAATATCATTCACATATTATAGAGAACTTATGATCACATATTGTAGAGAAGAGTATCCAAATGACAAGATATGAATCAAGTAGTATAAATGCATAAACATTTGAATACGACGAAGGAATATGAATTAACGGTATTTAGAAGAGTAATAACAACTTTTGGTCAAAACATGTCAGATGTAATACGGGTTATGTGTATGATGCTGAAATGAAGAGGATTTGAAGGTGGAAGACAAATAATGTACAAGCTATGACTAAAGGATAATAATATGTAGGCATGGTAATCATCCGCTGTGGAAGAATATCATTCAAAGTACGCATCCCATTCAGATACAACATTATCGGGTCTCTAGAAATACCTTCAACAAGTTCAACTCCTGTCGTAAGTTAGACATGACCTTCCATAATAGCATTTGAACTCTAGGTCGATACCAAATTCACAATCAGCGGTTAAATGAAGGGGATTATTTTCTACTACTTAGCGATAAGAATATACGATGATCATGTTGGGAGGTTGGTGCCTCTGTCCCCTTTAGGTGAAGGTACCATTCAGCATAGACCGATGGATTTGTGACATGTGCTTAACCACCTCTTGTGGATCTTTGTCTCTGGCAGTTGTGACACTTATTGACAGCTCGAGCTTTTGGTGTAACAACAATGGTGATTCCAACAAGTGGTATCAGAGCACTGGGTTATGGGTTCAAATCCCTCGGGTCATGTTGGGGGGGGGGATTGTTGGGAGGTTAGTGCCTCTGTCCCCTTTAGGTGTAGGTACTGTTCAGCATAGACCGATGGATTTGTGACACGTGCTTAACCGCCTCCTGTGGACCCTTGTCTCTGGCTGTTGTGACGTTCATTGACAGCTTGAGCTTTTGGTGTAACGGCAACAATGATTCCAACAGATCACACAACAGTTAAACTAATATGTTTCTAGCATAAAGACAAAATAACGAGCCCGAATCAAGATGCAAGTCATAAAACTTCAACGTGGAAGACAATACAGCTACGATTCAATATGAGTCATAATATCTCAAATAGGTTTGTATTGATGCGGTGCACATGAATGAAGAATATCATCACTTCAAATAAAGTGTATCCCATCAAGATAACGAGCCACATAATCAAGCTTTGTCATCATTTCTTTTGAAAAAGAAGGAACTTACGATGAGTAGAAGTAATAGAGCATTGAGGAATTCTTCTTAGGGGGAGTACGAGAGAACTTTCATAGTGGGAGAATTTGATGATCATCCCTTTGCCATTGATGTCCAAGGGGGAGAGATATAGAAAGGAGGAGAACCAAAAGGGATGAGGAAGTATTGCCATCAATGACAAAGGGGTAGATTGATGGAATATTGTCATTGATGTCAAATAGTTTCAAGGAGATCTGTGGAATATTGTCAGCAATGTCAAAGGAAGGTTGAAGAAAGTTTTAGAAAGATTATCACCTTTAATGATATGCATAAAATAAGCCTTAGAAATGAAATAAATAGATTGCCTATATCAGCACTATCAAAGGAAGATGCAATATCATGATATGAGTACACAAGCACCAACTGTAAAATACTGTCGGAGAAACTTCAGTTTATTCATATATTAGAACAAGAGGAATGGCCTGTATATTATAGTGACTGAAGAAACAGTTGGGATAGTTTTCTCAAATAAGCAATGGGAAACATAATTCTAAAAGTCAATAGAAAGTCTAGAACAAGTGGGAAAAGTCCGAGGCAGAGCTACAAAGAAGAGCTTCTAAAGTCAGTGTTTGGATTGAAAATTTGAAAGGATGAAAGTAATGTTTAAAGCATTGATAATATAGTAATCATGAACAAAGAAAAACCACTCACGATAGACAGCTATAAATATGGCAGTGCGAACAAATGCGACAGGAACACCATTGGGTTTTGAAGTCTACAGTCATTGTAAGTTTCAGTCTGTGACAAGGCATGGTAAATGGTTTGTTTGAAGTCAAACAACATATAGTCATCACAAGACAATGTTAATGGGAGTAGTGAAATGAATATTGAAGTCGCTGAAAGAAATTAAGAATATTGATGCTAACCCAGCAGGTCAAAGTGCCATTAGGTTTGAATATAAAAGGAGCCATATATCACTGGGTTTCAAATAGCAGCAACAAACGAAATAAAGCAGTGTTAATGGAGGTTGTACATGGTCTCAAAAAGTTCTTAATCAGAAATATCAAGACATAAACAAGCATCACAACAGTGAATAAAAGTAATAAGATTGTGAAGAATTGTTTGTACCACCTACAAAAATATTCAGCGCTTTGTAACTCATCATGGTTTCTATGCAAAAATACTAAACGAAGGTCAGCAGATTCACAAGTAGCAAAAAAGTTATACATGAGAAGAAGATGATGAGTGACATGTATTTGGAGATACGATTCTGTCAAAGGAAGTCAGTTTCAGCAATATATTCTGCCATGTCAGCAAAGGAATTAGAATGTCGAATAATGAGGAGATGTGAGCATTGGACGACACTGTGTGCATAAGCTTTGATATAAAATGCTTTGGGAGTATTTGAAAGTCAGGGCATGAACACAAACATTATGGCAAACATCCAATAATAAAAGATTGTCTTATTTAAAGTTTGCATATAAACAAATTGATGGAGCCTGATAAAAGAAAGAGGGCATGTATGTTTGATAGAGCTTGAAATCAAGACGTGCATGAGCAGCACTAAAAGATATTCTATAACATGTAATAGGTCAACCATAATAAGGATTCGAGTCAACATATAAGACAACGACGCTGATACTATGTAACATCTAGATTTCCCAGGGCTAAATTAACATCTAATATACTAAAAGAATTCAGTTATTACTTCGTTTCATAGGGAGACAGTTATATCATTCAGGTTCATTTGAATAAGATTTACCATTCAAATCAGTTAGACGAAATTTCTTAACTTAAAAACTTGAAATATCATCAAATGAAATTATTACAGAAATTGAAAACTACATACCTCGGAAAACTAAGATCAAATTCAAACTAGGGATGCTTCTGCAACCACCCGAGTTAGTCCACACATACACTATAACAATTTCACATGACAACTATCATCTAAAAACCGCTATCTTAAAATCAAATGATAATTACAATTAAATAGTTCTATTAGTATAAATAAGGGCATCACATACCATTGTATCAATTAGGGCATCATTTACCATCGGTTCATTTAGGGCTTCTGATACCGCTATCTCACTTAGGGCTTCCAATACCTCGGATTCATTTTAGGACTTCCGTGACCACGGATTCAATTTAGGGCTTCTGCAATGACGAATTCAATTTTAGGGCTTCCGTGACGACAGATTCAATTTAGGGCTTCTGCGACCACGGATTCAATTAGGGTTTCCAATACCACTGTATCATTTAAGGTTCCAGCTCTCACACAATCAATTAGGGCTTCAAATTTCTTTTCCTTCCGTTTACTTATCTATGACAGTAACTCAAGATTAGAAATATACTTTTATTCGATATTCATATAAATGAAAAATAATTTATGAATCTATCCCTTACATTTAGGTGTAAAATAATAGTAACAATGAAAGAACTCAATTTAATCTTACCTCGTAAATAAAAGTAATATTACCTGTTTTCCGATTGACAATTGAATGCATAGCTTATCTTTGTCTAACGCACGACTGACATCTTGGGAAGCGGTGAAACATTGTCAGGGGCTTAACCACCCAACCTTGAACCAAAAATCTTATCCCCCACACGATCTCTAACGAGAAAGGCCCTCCCTACCCGGAATACACAGTGGTCCTCTTGCCATTCATTGGGCTTCTTGGTATAAACTTACCACACGACTTGACAACAGGAGATCACAATAATAGGAATATGCATGAACTATTAATTAATTAATATTAAATGATAAATATTGAAATGACATAATTGATATTGATTCAAATTATTGGTGATTCCATTCGTAGACCTCATCACCCATCTTCTCGGCTACACAGCCGAGTGAGTCCCAGATATTCGGAATTCTTAGAGTAGATGGCTCTATCAATTATTCAAGAGATTACATACAACCATCATTCTATGTTTACATAAAATATGTTCTTTAAAGATTTCAAAATTCAAATGCTCAATTACTTAAATTAATCATAACTGAATTCTCATCTTCGTTCTTGCAGACCCTCTACACCTCCTCACTATTTCAGGCTACCATGCCAGTGATTCCCAGGTGCTCACGAGTCATATCCAACATACAACTCTCCACTTACTATGGCATTATCACCAGTGAGTTCCTTGGTGTGGATTCATTTATCATCTCATCATGAAAAGAAAGAATGTATTAAGTTCTGTTCAAAAATTATCATGCATGGTTAATGTTGCTCATTCAAGGTTGAAACTCTAAGTTCAAAACAAAGATTATCAAGGGGATATTGAACTGAATATTTGAACCAGAATCTTCTCTTATCAAATCGATTTCAGGCTGAAAGGAAAAAGGTGGGTTCAGTATTTAAATTAAAACATAACACATTCACAAATTGGTATGAACTCATTTCAACTTCAGCTGGATTCTATCAGATAGACAAGCTTACAATTGACATAACAAAATGATAAGATTATGTTTATAGTCGGCATGGTTTCCAATAGATAAAGCAAAAATATAGATGTGTATATACTACCTATCATTCTTTGCAATTGAATGAAACTATGGAAACGATTTCACAATTTTCTTATTACTGTTGTTATAAAAATGAGAAAAGCTAAACTGAGAACCAACGGACTTAGCATATAAATAATCTTGGATTGCTATGTAATGACTTGGCAAAATAAAGAAAGGAAAAACAGGAAGCGTCATGTGCCATACGTGACTGCTTAAGCATTTTTGGAAGGCTTGCACTTGGAATGAATTCTTAATTCCAGAACTGTGATCTGCGGCAAATGATAATAAGAGCACAGGCGAATGCAAACTCGAATCTTTGATCTCTGTTTTTGGGATTCTAGCGGCTATGGATTTTCAAGATTGAAGGAAATGAAATCGTATCCTGCACAATTACGGGGGGTCTAATAAATAATAAAGAGCCCGACTTTATGGCTTCCATCCGTTACAAGAAACCTTTGAATGCCATTCAAATCAAAAAAATTTAAAAGGGAAAATAAAGTTTAAAAAATAATTATACAATTCAAATTGTCAAACAATTAAATCGATCTCCCTGCCAAGTATTATTGTTAAAAAGCAAGGAATATTAAATCGGAAAGAATAGAGTTGAAAAGTTATAATTCGAGAATTATAATAATTGAAATGTTATTATAATTCGAACGTTATTAAAATCTTATATGAACAAGCAACATTACTTTATTAATTATTAAATTATAATGGTGCCAAATCATTTATATAATATGCACATTTATAAATATTAATTAAAATAATATGATGAAAGATATATTAAAATCCTTTGAGATATGTTTATATTTTAGTTCAATTATTTTAATTAAATTAATTATTAACAACTCATGCGGTTGCAAAGATGTGTCCTGTTTCAAATCACTAGGTCCTCTACCTGTTTGCCCAGTGATGGTGATGCCTTGCCTAGTTCATTTCTGACAATGCTTCCACCACTTCGACATGCTCCCTGCAAGGAATTTCTCTGTAATTATAAAATCATAAATAATCATAACAATTAACCTTTCATCTTAATTCTATGAATTCGCGATTAACGATCAACTAACATGTCATCTGCACTTGAAATCATAATGACCAACTATCTTACCATTTCACCAGATTATATCAAATTAAACTGCCAACTGACTTCATGTGAACCTCAACGGCTATATTTCAAGCTAGGTCAAAAATTGGGATGTAACATACAAAGAGTTAATGGAATCACACATAGGATACAAAAGAGATTATACAAGGCAAAGTAACAAGAATCGGAATCGGATCGAAATCGGCAAGGCCGAATCAAATCGTGAATCGGCCATGAATCGGAAAATTAAAAAAACCCTTGAAATTTAGTGAGTAACTTATTTCATAAACCCTTTATCGCTGATTCGATTCACCGATTCACAAAAAATCGTTTGGCTTGAATCGAATCGCCGAATCGCATGAATCGCCGTGATTCTTGGAACTATGATACAAGGAATAGACAAGAAAGACCTATCTTTGTATGGAGAAAGAAAGAATACAATAAGGAGAATGAATCTTTATGGACTTTGAAACAAAATAATCAAAAGAGAAGAACGAGGAAAGTTTGGAGAAAGAAGATAGCCGATGGAGAAAATGAAATCAATGCAAGTGCAAATTGCATTTTATACACCTCCTAGCTTGTAAGGAAAAGCATAAACTTAGGGTAAGTTTCAGATGAGAGTATCCTTAAACCCTTGGAAATTGAGATTGTTGAAAAGAAAGAGAGTTGATTCTAAGCTAATCTCAATGATGTCACGGTTCATTCTTAGAGGACCGTAATATGATTTGAAGAAGTAATACAACATCAAAGTTCAATGCCAAATGAGCCATATCATTCTAATACGAAGACAAACAAATCAGGTATATGCAACCAGCCTAGAGTCACAATAAGGAGTATTATTGAAGACATGATTCAGATAAATAAACAAAAGCATATCCAACACAAGAAAAATATCGTGCAAGAGGAGTATTGTGGAAGATGTACCAAATAAAGTAATTGAAGACAAAGTTAGGTCAGTGGCTATAATATAAACAGATTATTAAATGAAGGTAGGTTTGACTATATGCAACATCATCATTGCCCATAAACAATATCCAACAAGTGGTATCAGAGCGTTGGGTTATGGGTTCAAATCCTTCGGATCATGCTGGGGGGGGGTTGTTGGGAGGTTGGGGCCTCCGTCCCCTCTAGTTGAAGGTATTGTTCAACATAAACTGATGGATTTGTGACATGTGCTTAACCGCCTCTTGTAGATCCTTGTCTCTGGCTGTTGTGATGTTTATTGATAACTCGAGCTTTTGGTGTAACGGCAACAACTAGAGAAAAGGTTCTACAAGAGGCAGTTAAGCACATGTCACAAATCCATCGGTCTATGCTGAACAATAGGTTCACCTAGAGGGGATGGAGGCACCAACCTCCCAATAGTAACATATCATCAACTATTCCTGTGCTCTAGAAGAAAAATCACCTTATGCAATTCGATGCTAGTCCAAAAGGATTCTAACTTCATTGGTGGGAAGCCCAATTAGACAGAGATGAGGAAATACATATATTTCACACTATCCCTAATTATCAGACAAAGAATGCTATGACAAATCTGACACATGAGCATTTTCGGAAATAATCCAATAATTGCCTTATTGATCAAATTGTAATTTATTTCTTTGCCTTGAATAAAAAACAAAGATCTTTTATATATCATTACAATATAATATATTAGTTTATATTGAAAGCCATGACTTCTACTCTTTATTCCTTCTTACAAGATCTGAATGTTTTTTTATAATAATTGTATTGCTTGTTTTTAATATGTCTTTTCTATCTTTCACACCTTATATTTATATATTACAAAAGAATCACTTGGTTACATCCAACCAATATGACTTTTCAAAATAGAAAACTTATTACTTATTTTTCCTGTAGCATGATTGTTTATGTGATTAAAAAATTTTAGTTGCCCAAGGCTTCAGGAATGCCGTGCATAAAAATAAATAGGATTACTGACTTTAGAAAAGGTATGATTGAGTAATTCCTCCCTTTCTACCGTAATGTGCTCTTTGCAGATTTGAGGGGCTTCCTAGTGGTCGCTTGCAATTATTCAAGAAGTTTTACCCATGAAGCGCTTGTCAACGCTCATGGCCTGGATGACATGATACCCTCACACGTCTCTTCTTTCCTTTATTATATGTCACAGTCCTTATATGGTTGTCGTTCAATCATACTTGTTGTCTCACTCCCAAACTCTTTGTTTCAATTTGAACTATGTTACCTCCGTCTTTGTATTGTGTTGGTGTTGAAGCAACTTTTTCTCTGGACTGATTTGAACGGTGATGCTACTCATCTGGTTCATCCATAATGAAATTTTTGGTATCATTTTGAAATAGATATCTCGTATGTTCATCTTATATATAGGTATATATATTTTTACATCCTCCATAGCTTTGTTACCACAACTCGTGCCAGAATATATACCTGGGTACTTTTGTGATTTAAAACCCTCATTCCTGGCTAAGTGGAAATGGATCTTTCTGAGATCGCATAGCTTCTACACAGACAATTACAATGATGCACAGTTCTGCTAAAATAAACACTTTATTGCCATCATTATGTATCAATTGTAAGTTTTCCATCGTAAGAGCTTTCTCCAGTTCCGCACGATATGTTTGGTTATAAGTCTGGAGTTTCTCCCCTCTTCCCACCACTATTGTAGAATCAAGCACTTTCAACGTCGCTCTTAAATTCTGAAATAGGAAAGTGATTTGTATTTTTTGTTCCAAGATATGAATCAGATTCCATGTGCATATGTTTAAGCAGTCCACTCATCATCTTCTTTCCATGGTCTTGCTTCATGTTATCTGTGTATGCCAAGTGATGTGTATCATTTTTCTATTGCTGCTTTTGGATAGTTTGGCATTGTGCAATATACACTGCTTATATTGATCGCTGTCAAAGATCTTTGAATATGAATTGCTGGTGATAATAGAGTTTCATATCTCCCAGACGGCTGCCATATATACCATTTGACTCAGAGTTACTGTTCGAGAGTTAATTGATTTCCTGAGAAACATCAACAACACCCTTTCAAAATCTTCAATCTAATTTGTCCTATCTTCATTCTGTATAGGCATATTATAATTTCAATCTCCCTGGTAGTCTTCTATGAAGTTAGATTCATGTTATTCTTTAATGTAAGCATTCTGTTTATAGGAATATGTTGCATTTGCTGTAGATTACCAGTCTCCGATGTCATTACCATATGAATTATTTAAGGTCACCATACATGTATTTGACTTAATTATTACAGAAGCAAAACTCTTCTTTATCAATGATGAACTAATTTTCTCCTTTGGTGGTAATGGTTATACTTTTGCAAATCCCATGTACAGATAATTCCTGTATCTCCACCAGCAGCAATGATTTGTCCATCAGATCTAAAATGGCCTGAGTATGCATCAATAATGTATAAATTTTATTAAAACATCACAGCAAGTCCCTCTCTGTACAGTTCTGATTGGAGGTTTGGTCTTGGACTGCCGTAGAGTTAACAATGCATCATTTCCCTCAAACTGTTTGTCATACAAGCTCTGATATCTTTGCAGGAGTTTCACCATATCCTTTTTACTTCATGTGTGCAAATTTTGCTATGTTCATGGCTTTCAGTGCATGCTTGTTAATCTATCAACGACAATACTTCATCAAGTGGAGGCCAATTTTTTTGCAAAAAATTAGGGGCTCTATCAGGGTGTGTAAAAAATGGCGTCTAAAAGAAATACCTTTTTTAGAAAATGTGGACAACAACCTTCCAGAAAACAAGCCGCGATCCTTCTAAAACATGCTGTAAACGCAAACGCACCCATGAGGGAACAAATGACCAGAAGTTAAGTCATTTTTGACTAGATGTAGGTGCAAAAAGGCCTTCAACCTCGGTACAAGAAAACTTTGACCAAAAGACTGCAGAAAATGGCAATGAAAAAACTCCAGTTTTTGCACTAACGATTTTCCAGATATTTTGAAAAAAATCTTAGAAAGAATAATTTCATGAAGAAATTATATATTTTTTTGAAAAAAATCATGAAGGCGTTGATACCATATTACTGAGAAGTAATTGGTAAAATATTTGTTGATATGGCATCTAAAAGAAATACCTTTTTTAAGAAAATGTGGACGACAACCTTCCAAAAAACAAGCTACAATCCTTCTAAAACATGCTGTAAACGCTAATGCACCCATGAGGGAACAAATGACCAGAAGTTAAGTCATTTTTGACTAGATGTAGGTGCAAAAAGGCCTTCAACCTTGGTACAAGAAAACTTTGACCAAAAGACTGCAGAAAATAGCAATGAAAAAACGGTACCCCAGTTTTTGCACTAATGATTTTTCAGATATTTTGAAAAAAAATTTAGAAAGAATAATTTCATGAAGAAATTATTTTTTTTTTTGGAAAAAAATCATGAAGGCGTTGATACCATATTACCGAGAAGTAATTGGTAAAATATTTGTTGTATTAACAAATGATCAAAACAATCAATTATAAAAAAAATCAGTGTAACACGGGGACTCGCACCTCCTCCCATACCTCGAAGTACCCGTCCCCGAAACGCCCCCACACTGGGTACTTGTGCACCCAAGTACCCCCACCTCCACCATTCGACAACGATGCTGCCATTGGAATGGGTACTTGGATTTCTATTTGATTTTTCATTCTTGATTGTTACTATTGGGTATGTAATATAATACTATGCTGAATGTTCAATGATTCTAGTTCATGTTACAATTTTTCTATGTTCAAGTATTTTAATTTGGTATGTTCTATTGAAACTTCATTTCATAACAAGCATTTCAAGTTCCGTATATATACTATACAGCACACCTCCTTACCCCATCCTCCTCTTGCCACTGTCCCCTGGCCGTCCCGAAAATAAGGCCCATTTTCCCCCGTCTCTGAAACTCGTCCCAACACCCTGCCTTCCTGACATACCCTAGTACTGGTGCAACATTGAAAAATTTACAAATGTATAAAATAAAATGTTTCTAATAAGAAACAGAAGAAGATGGTAGAAATGATCTTATCTACCTGCTTTACATAATATACAAAAGATGACCATTAAAGTACTATAATAATATTCTAAGGAAGCAACCTACAACATAATGGTAAGTTGTAAATCTCTCATCTAGGAGGTCTTGATTTTAAGTCTACTTGAGCTTCACAAATATAATTAATTTCAACAACTGATAATAATTAATCTCAACAAAGTAATAATAATTAATATCGCCTTCAGTCCATTACCCATATAAAATAAAATATAATGTATTCTAATAATATAATCAAGAGAAGGATGAGGAATGACCTATAAGGAAGGTGTAAAAATGTAACTTGGGACTAAAAGCTGAATATCCGGATGTATCTATGTACTTTATGATATATCAAGGCTTAGGCTCTCTCTCTCTCTCTCTCTCTCTCTCTCTCTCTCTTTCTCTCTATCTATCTATAAAGAGAAGGCCTTTCTTACTTATAATCGGGGTTTTGAAATGTAAGTACAAGTGCACTTGGGAAGTTTTATTGCTTGCAATCAGGTTTGTATGCGTACTTGCAAGTGACAAAGAGACTTCATTTGTGCTTGGAAAACATTTGCAATCGTGTTTTTAAAGCCCACTTACTAGTAAGGGAAACAGTCAACTCTTTTTGGCAAAATAAACTCACATACGGTTTTTTAAATTCTGTTTGCAAGTGTGAAAAATATTCTTGAAGTTCCTTCTTTGGGGGAAAATCATGCTTTTCAACTTGAATCATTTTGGGGAAGAACATGTATTGTTTTTTAAAACAATACTCTCAAACAATAAATTCCAAAATCTCTTTATGAGAACCAAAAATATGAAGAGAAAGAAGTCTTGAACTATGAAGAAAATCCTCAAATCCTTGCAGATTCGAATTTAGGAAAAGATCTCCAAATTGCAGCTATATGGGCAACAAAACCTTGACTAAATATCCTCTATGATCAATGGATTTTCAGTCCTTCAACAAATGTCCACAAACCAAAACGCTTGAGAATAGCAACTTCCAAGACTGATTTAAAACCTAAAATGAGGTTTAAATCTGCTGCTGCAAGCTGACTTGTATTACTTGCAAAAAATGATACCTTTGTCAAAATCATGCTTTGGATTTGCTAATGCAAGCACAAGGCATTTTTAGTATGCATATCCTGCAACTTAGAGATAATTTTTAAATGACAAACTATGACTTAAAGAGCAGGTCAGTGTTTGTGGATGATATTGCAAGTAAAACCATAACTTACAAATACACCTCCTTCATTTGCATCAGACTTTTAGAGTCTTTATTGCAAGCATTGAAGTTTTTAAAAGGGAAAATAAATAATTTAGTTGGGCTTTAAAAACCTTACTACAACCCTTATTGAAACAACTATTCTTCATTAGGAATACATTAACAAACTTTTCTGACTGTGTTGCAAGCTTTTTAGTATTTTAAAGTTATCAACAATGTTTTTGGTCAGGCTATAAAAGTCTGATTACAACTAAACTTTTCACTATAAATACATTTGCAATGTCTTGTAGAAAGAGTATATACGAGTTTTATGTTGCCTTTTACAAGCATTTTAAGTTCAAGAGAAGTCATGCAATCAGGTTTTGAAACCCCACTTGCATTGTAACATATTCATTAAAAGTTAAAAAATTGATTTCCCTTTAAAATGTTATTTCAAATGCTATGGTGGACATTTATCTATTTCAAGTGCAACGATGGACTTTTATCTCTCCATTACAAGTGAATGCTTCTCAGAACAAGTTATAGTGACTCTCAAAAAGCCTAACTTCATGACTTAAGAGGCTTTTTAAACAGAGAACAGTGAACTGCAGTCAGGTTTTGAAACCCCACTTGCATGTAGCTTATTATCTCTTTGAATATAGCTTGGAATGAAGCCTATGATAGCTCAAAACAAGTGAAATTCAAGAAGCAGTAAACCTAGGACTTAAACAAAACAAATAACAAACAAAACAATCAAGAAAAATTAATCAAGGACTTGAATATTACCAAAAATCAAATACCTACAATCAGGAAATAAAAACATGAGGTTGCAAGAAAGATAAAGAAAAAGTCATCAAAAATCTCCAAAAATGGCATTTGTAGGATGAAAAACTTAGACCAATTAAAGGTATAACAAATTACCCATGAAAATCTTTTTTAGATTGCCTATCTTAGAGAGTTTTAACTACAAATTTACAAAAAAATTCGTACTGTTGCCTAATTTTGTGAATACAAAATGAAAGATAACAATCTAGAGCATCATCACTTTGGAGACCAGCCACCAGAACACATGGCTCCATGGATGATCTGCAAACAGCTCAAGAATTCCCCCTCTTTGCCGTGGTAGCAAGATGATAGGCACTAGGAATTTTCAAATACCCAATGATTATTTTAACAGAAATCCAGTCTTGTCTGTGCAAGGGAAAATTGACACTTTTTCAATATGGACTGTGATACATTTTGCAATTGTTCAACATTTTGCTGAAGGAAGATGCTAAGGAGGAACTGACAAGGATTAAGTCATAATTTTGTCCCCCAATATAATGAAATTATCAAATGGTAGAATTCTACTGGGGAAACCCATTCACTTACCACCAAATCTGATAATTGGCTTCTAGTTTATGGATGAAATCCTCAGTAAAAGATGCCTTTTCCAGGGCAACATCCAAATGGCAAGCCCTTCTTCACCTGACACCTCTATCATAAAATGCAGAGTCAAAATGTTTGTAATGCTAACTGTTTTTCTCAAGTACTGTAAGAGAAAACACTACTATGAGGAAAGTCTTTGGCTGAAAACTCCCTTTTCATTGTACTTGACGCAACGTCGATAAGCCAAAATCTAGAGACTTTGCTCAACTAAAAGCCCTCAATACAAGGAAACAACACAATGCTACATTTGAAGGGAGCAATGCAAGGAACATAAATTTGGAGACGCACAAGTGAAGGGTGCAATGTGTATTCTAGTCTAGAAAAATACAAGAGGACCTTTATTTCCACTCAAAGGCCTTTCAGAAAGAGACAAATCCAATTTAAAGCTATGGTTTTTCTGCTATGTTATATGAGGAGATCAAAAGTTTTGAACAATGATATCTTGCCCATGAATGTGTTTCTCAGTCAACAGTTGTGCCAAACTCCACTCAGCTGTGTCATTGTTGAGCTTGGCAGAGAAGGGAATTCAGTCATTCCTTTCTTTAGCAAAAGTTTTGGCAACAACTGTACATACTTGAAAGCAATGACTAGACACAACCTTATCAAAATGACTGCACAAAAGACAACTTCATCTTAGATTAATATTAAATTTATACTAACTATATATTTATAGATCTATTAATTAATATATTATTTATAAATTATTCATTTGTTTTTAGTTTATATGGTAAATTTATTGTTGTTTATATTTGTTAATTAATTGGTAATAATAAATTTCAATTTTTTATTGTCATTAAATATCAAATATTTGCATTATCTACACCACTGTCTATAATGTCCCCACTATTAGGGTTAGCTTAAGACAAGTAATTCCTACAAAATAAATGTCAGAATTAATTTTTAAACAATACAAGTCTAACCTCTATCTGAACCCCAATAAAGACGTCTCCAGATTGGGATCTCTAACCCTCTTGAGGATCTCCAAAGTTCTGAATGATAATATCAATTCTAGAACAATCTTCAGTTATTTCAACATCATCTATGGAGTGCACACCCTAAGGTTCTTCTTGGACGAGACATTCTCTATCCAAGGTCAACCACATATGCATATGTTGACATCAGCAGAATATTTTGGCACATGGAGATTATATTAATCCTAGTCATGTCGGTAGATGTAGATCATAACGATTTCACATACTAGCATTGTAGGGGTTCTATCAATCTCCATGATGCTAGTCTTACATATTGACACTACAAAGTTTAGGTTCCATCTCTTCTCCCATATGGAGCTATGTTGACCTCTTCATATTGCATAAAACATTTTTCATTATAACATTAATAGCTTATTCATTTGTCAATTTCCACATTGTATATTCATCTTATTAACACATTATATGTTAATAAAGAAAGCTTTGAATGTATAACATACCTCATATACATACCTTTATGATGCCTTTCCCACCTTTTAGAGCTTTTTTTTCTCACGTTAAATATATGCCAAATGCCACTATATGTCTTTTGTTATCTTATTCTGTTTTCTTTTTTTGATATGCTTCTCCCTTTTTTCATTTATTCAACAGTGAATAAAAATCTTGTTTTATTTATTGTCTGTGTCCTTTTAAAAGTCACAACCCTTCATAATCACAATCTTTTAGACAAGTCACAACACTTCATAATTAAAACCTTTTCGAAGAGTCACGACCATTTGTAATTACAACCCTTTCAAAGAGTCATATCCTTTCATCATTGCAACCTTTTGGAAAACTCCCTTATTCTCTTCTCATTCCTTTCCTCTTTCATTAATCCTTCTCTAACTCATAACTTCTCCTTCTCTTCCTTTCTTTCAAATTATCGCCCCTCCCATTTATATCTTAATTTGGATGAGTCGCATCTCTTTATTACATATCTCTTGAGTATTAATTAGATTTAGTTAATTTATGTTATTCTATATTATATTATTTATTTACATATTTATTTTATGTTTATTATCATTTATTACTAAATCCTATTTAGAAATGTAATATACATTCTACAACATTCTCTCTTGTAGTTAATTTTATTTATTCATTTATTCATGTATTTATTTTAATAATAATTTAATTGTTTTAAATCTTATTTTAAATATTTTATCTATAATAGATTATATATATGCTATTGTTTATTTTAAAATTTTATTGTAATAGATTTTATTATCATTATACTATTATTATTTATTTAATAATATTGTATTATCTAATTATTATTGAAATTCCATCTTAAATTGGGAACATGACACTGCCCCTGCCATCTCTGCATCTCCTAATCCAAAATTCAGTGGAATGCTGCTTTTTAAAAAAAGAGCAGATATGAAAACAGCAAAATAGTGCATAAAATATAAATAACCTCAGTATGACCAAAACCAGCCATACTGAAACCCTGGGAAAAATGAGCAAACTCTGAACCCCAAACCAAATCCATACCAGCAAAATAGCAATAAACTCTATAAGCTATTTGGGTCAAAAGTACAAAATGCGTATGCTAGTTTGGAACAACAGCTCTTTAGGTTTGAGATAACCATTACTATGCCCTAGATTACAATTATTTAAAGCAAGTAGGGTTTTGGAGATACCTTTTTCCTCTGACTGATAATGCTGCAAGCAAGTTAGCAATCATTTATAAGTTTAGTTCATAATTAAACATTCTTGTGTTACGAATAAACATATATTAGAAGTGCAGATTCAATCAGTAGATTATTTGAATTAGATTTATGGGATCCCAACCACAAGACTAATAAGATATGATGATTTAATGAGTTGCCTGAGAGACCCCCTAACCTAGGTATGCGAGAGGATATACCATCCCTCTTGGCCTCATGTGGCCCTTGGCATACATATGAGGTGGCGTACCTAGTGAGGTGTCCTGTCGCTGTTTTCCTCAATCTTGCACATCTATCCTATTGAACATTCTTAATGTGTTTTGCTAGCCATGATTGAGAGCATGAGGGCCACTCACAATAGGGTGCCAAGAAAGTCCATCCTTCTAAAGCCCAAAGGTAGTCCCCTTTGGCTTCATGCTACTCCCTGGTCATATACCATGAGTTTTGGCGTGCTTAGAAGGTGATCCCAACACCATTCTCCTCCTTGTAATTCCCTCCATTTTTTTATTATGGCTGAACATCAGTGAGACAGTATACATATGCATAATATGATACATATATATGTGTGTGTGTGTGTTTCTAACCCTAACTTATTTCTCCATCAGTAACATATGTATATCTATTTGTCTATGTCTTGTTATGTAAGAAAGTCATAAACCAGTAAAAAGTGATATGATTATATACAGTAATGCAGATCAAATTATCTCTAGATATGAACAGTCAGTACTTCAGAAGTTAAGAAGATGTATGTAGACCACATTGTGTCCTGACGTAAATAAATTGTCTACAAGCCAGGCATTATGCAGATGTACAAAGAGTTATTTTATTACATGTGAAAAGCCTACCACAGTATATAATATGCAATTGCAAGTTATATCAATGTTTTATTTATGATCCAATTTCCTTTTTTACTCTGTTGATGATATGCATTTCCCATGATGATATGTATTTCCCAATCACTAATATCAACCATGTGCTCTTGCTGGTTCTCAACCATAAGACATAAGCAGTGATGTTGCAATAAACAATGGAATGATTGTGAAGTCTTACCAAAGTAAGACAATTTAATACTCTATTTTGTCTGTCCTTCCAATATTAGGCTGGGTCATGACAATCACTAAGCCTGTCTAGTAAATTTGATGAAAACTATTGATGTTAGAATGAAGATTCAAAATCAATGTTATTTTCTTATATGGAGAAAAGGGTAAAAGTTTATAGAAAAGGGTAAAAGTTTATTAAATCAGCAATAGCAAATCAAATACAAGAAACACCAGGCAACAAGTGACCCATAAGGTCACAGCCTACCCTTACATATCATTCTTAATAAACTGATCAAGAGTTTGAGCATAATCTAGAGGCAAATCACCTCTTCCCCCAACATTCCAGCAAATCTTCCTGGAAGCCCACTTAACCAAATAATCAGCTGCCTAATTCCACTCCTTTGGAATATAGCAAAAATAAATTGACTCCAGAGACTGTCCAATTCAAAATTTGTCTACCAACCATGCTAGATGCCAGTCAACATCCTCAAAATAAATGTTATCAAACAAAATAGTACTGAGTAATAAATTTAGTTATTTAGCTTTAACACTTGGCTAATTACTTATACAATCTTAGGAAACATTGAAATCTGTTTTCAACTCTTCAGTTGAGAAGGCTGGACATTGAACTACAATAACATAATATGTGACGTGTTCCTTGACAGCTAAAGGAGGAACGAGCATCCGAATATGGTGAGGTAGAAACAAATGGGTTTATTGTCCTTGTGGACAAAGATTTGGGCAATATATTTATCTGGTTATGAGGTACATGGTGTACTTGTTTGGTTGCTTCTAACAATCTAGGTGCAACATTTTGTATCCAGTCAAGTCTCCATCCTGCAGGGATATCTATGGTATTTACATGACCCTTTTGAAGTTGGACTTCTCCATTTAAGGTTCTGGCATAGGGCAGGTTATCTAATATAGCAGGATTGTTCATATTCATCAAACTGTATAAGACTTGTATTTGGATGGAAGCATATTTGAAAGCACTAAACATATTCATTCCATATAATGAACTAAACACACCCCAACAATTTAAAGAACCATAGTTGACTTCAGGGCTGGACTATCTCTGGTTGCTACTATCAAATTAGGATAATACAAGAAATACACAGATGTCATTCTTGACCATAGTAACGAGAATCGCTCGAAAATCGCGTGAATTGGCGATTCAGCGATCAGATTCATCACGAGCGATTTTTTTGGAATCGGAAATCGCCATAGCCGATTTTTTGTGGTGAATCGCATGAATCGCCGATATCGGCGATTCATGCAAAAAATCGCATAGATCGGTGCCAAAAATCGGCAAGAAATTGCCTGCGGCTAGAAAAGTATGGAGTTGGAAATTTAAAAAAAATAACTTGTTTTGTTTACTTTCTTTTTGACCTATTCTCTTTGTTATAACCCTAAAGGGCCTTCTATTTGTTAAGCATGAGTAGAAGAGAGGAAAAGTGAGAGAGAAGAAGAGAAAAGAAAAGCCATAGGTTTCTAACCAGCAAGAAGGAAGAGTACCAAAGAGATCAGCAAGCCATTTGGGGAGCCCATCAATTGCATTGGGAGCATTAAGGAGCCAATATCAACACTCCTCAACTCATTTGCAAGAGTTAAGTGCTCATTTTTTTCTTGCATGTTAGGGTATTATGCATTTTTTGTTAAATTTTTAGTGTATTATGCATTTTTTGTTAAATTTTTATAGTTTTCAAGATTATTAGTTTAAATCTTGAATGTTCTTTATTTTTACTAAGTTGCAAACTAGGGTTTGTTGTTTTGTAGCTTTTATTAGCTTCAAACTTTGATATTTAACATAAATTTTTTTATTGCAGCAGCCTTTGCTCTCATTTTTCGCAAATTCGCAATGGGTAAAAAAGATGAATGTTGGAAATATAACGAAGAGTTTCCTGGAAGAACCAAATATCAAACAAAATGTATGTTTTGTAAAGAAAAAATAACTTCCAGAGGTATTTATAGATTGAAATACCACATTGCTGCTACACCTGGACACGATGTTACAGTTTCCACTCACCAAACTCCTGAGGCAAAACGCACTTGCTTAATGGCATTAGAAAAAATTGAAAAAGACAAAGCAAATAGGAAAATGCAACTTGAAGGGTTAAGGGGTATTGGCTCCCATGTTCTCGCATCCGCAGCCGCATCCACATTTGCATCTGCATCAGCTTCCGCATCCGTAGGTTGTGTTGGAGAGGGTTCTTCTAGGCCTCTTTTTTATCTTAGTTCTTTCGATCGTGCTAGTGCTAGTGCTAGTCGGTCACATACTGAGACATAGTCCCACACCAACCTATTGTAGCCTAGAGTGCGGAAAAACAAAATGAACAGTTACTTTGTGCCCCGCACTACTCTTGGTTCCCAACCCGCGCTTGAGGGCATGGGTTTGAACAAGGAGATTCATGATGCTGCCAGAAAGGAGATATGCAAATTTTGACACTTTTGCAACATTCCATTTATTGCAGCCAAGTAATTTATTCTTTTTTCTTTGTTTTCTTTAAAGTTAAAATTAAAAGTAAAAGTAAAACTTTAATTATATCTACTTGTTTTATAATTTGAGTCTTTGACATCTAAAATTTTAATTTGTGACAAGGCTCCTTATTGATAGAACATGATAGATGTAGTTGCTATTTGTGGTTCGGGATTTAAAGCCCCAACTGAGGCTGAGTTGAGCGGATACCTCTTGGATGAGATGGTAGAGGACATGAGGGCTGAGCTCGAGGAGAACCGAAAGGAGTGGATTGCAAAGGGTTGCATCATCATGACTGATGGTTGGACAGATAAGAGGAATAGAACACTCCTCAATTTTTTTGTATCCTGTGGAGGTGATTGATCATTCTACTTTCCTACATACATAATTGTAAATTTTGATTTGTTGAATGCTAATTTGTTGATGATCCATTTAATATTATAATTCGTTGTTTTGTTACTTGTAGGATATACCATGTTCATCAAATCCATTGATGCTTCCGCACATGTAAAAAATGCCACATACTTATGTGAGGCTATTGAGGAAGTCATAGTAGAGGTGGGGGAACAAAATGTGATCCAGGTGGTGACGAATAATGTAGCAAGTTATGTTGCTACAGGTAAACTTTTAACTTTTCAAGTTTTGAAAATAAATTTATTTGAATTTTGAAATTTGAATTTCTAATTGACTTAAAATTGTTGTAGGCAAACTTTTGATGGAGAGGCACCCCACCATATTTTGGTCCCCTTGTGTGGCACACTGCATTGACCTCATGTTGGAGGAAATTGGCAAACTTGAGTTTGTCAAGTCATGTGTGGAAAGGGCAAAAAACATATGCAAATTCATTTATAATCATTCATTTGTCCTTAGCACAATGAGGAAGTACACAGAAGGCAAGGAGTTAGCTCGCCTAGGTATCACGAGGTTTGCCTCAAATTTCATCACCTTGCAATCCTTGTTGACGTCAAGAGATGAATTGAGGAGCATGTTTGTTGGGCGGGAGTGGATTTCCTCTTCCTATGCTACAACCACTGCAGGGATAGATGTGACGGATTGCATATTTGATGAGGATGGTTTTTGGAAACCCGCTAGAGAAATCCTTAAGGTAAATTTATTGCAATTTAACATTTAGTATTTTACTTTTACTTTAAGTTATATTATTTTATATTTAAGTTTTGACTCAATTTTTTTGTTTTACTTTATATGTAGGTCACTGAGCCCCTTGTAGCTTTGCTATGAACGGCTGATGGGGAGAAGCCCTCTATGGGCTACATTTATGAGGGCATGGATAGGGCCAAGGAGGCCATTAGAGCCCAACATGCAGGAGTGCAAGAGAGGTATAGCCCTATTTGGGACATCATCGATAGGAGATGGTGGAATCAGCTCCATTGACTCATCCATGTAGTAGCTTACTATTTGAGTCCGGCATTTTGTTTTCGTCTTGAGTTCAAGGCGGATGCAGAAGTTCTCATTGGCTTATACACAGTGATTCATAGGTTGAGCAGCGATGAAGATAGCGCTGTTGCGATTGTTGAGCTAGACTAGTTCAACAATAAAGAGGTGCTACTTTTCTCTGGCAGGATGGCCATAAATGCTCAGACAACACTACAGCCAGGTAAAAATTAAATAATATATTCAATGTTCATGAATCTAGATTCTAAACTTAAAGTTGTTTATGTAATTTTAGAGTTAACTTGTAATTTGTAAATGAGACTAATTGTTTCTATTTTCCCTTATTTCAGATAGATGGTGGATAATGTTTGGGGCCACAACCCCAAAACTTCAAAAAATTGTCATCCGTATTCTGAGTCAGCCAAGCAACACTTCTGGATGTGAGCGCAGTTGTCCATGTTTGAGTACATCCATTCGAAGAGGAGAAACAGGTTGACAGTACAGAAGTTGAATGATCTTGTCTTTGTTCATTACAACCTCTGTCTTAGGATCAGACAGATTTTGGGCATTGACTCCTCTCCGATCATTCTGGAGGAGATTGATCCAGAATCAGAGTGGCTCACAGAGGTTGTGGATCTAGTCTTCACTGAGGAAGACCGTGCGTGGGTTGACTAGGTGGATATAGAGGTTGAGGCAGCTAGAGCACGTTCTTCAGGCATTGGTAGACGCACACGTGCACGCACATGCACAGGCCCTAGCGATGTTCATGAGCCCATCTTACATGTGGGAGATATGATTCGGCAGCCCTCTAGGACCTACATTAGACGCCTTGCTACTAGGCAGACTGGATACTTAGAGGCTGAGGTTGAGGCTGCAACCGAGCTTGAGGATGATGATGACTATGAGTCTGAGGCTTGAGCTGGAGCCTTGTTTTTATATTTTGTTTACAGATATTGATACTAAATCATTGATAGACATATGTTTCAAACTTTCATGGATCTTCATCTTAGATTCTTACATACATTTATAATTTGATGTCTTATGGATCATTTTACATACATTCTATGATTTAAATCATTATGATCATTTGATTTCTATTTACTTCAGCTAGCCTACAATTTACATTTTAGATAACATAATTACGTATGTGATGGATTTTAATACTTTATGTTCCAAACTTCCATGTTTATATATGTTAAGTTTTAACTTCTATTTGATGATGTTATAGTGTGTTTAAGTTATATTCAATAAAGGGTGCATGAAATAAGTCTTAAATTGTTAAAATCTTTAAATTTAAGGGGTTTTTTCAAATTTGCCGATTCATCGCCGATTCATTGCCGACTCATGATTTGATTCGGCCTTGCCGATTCCGATCCGATTCCGATTCACGTTACTTTGTTCTTGACAGACTAGACAATTGGCACACATGGTTATAATTGACTTTTCTTCTACCGGATAGAGCTAAATAACATACAGGGCGTATGTTTTTTGGTACTAGTGATCCTGTAGTTACCTGTATAGCTCCAAAATGTAAAAAGTTCATTTCCTCATGACTTTTGATATACTTAATTTCTTCAGGAGAGAAGATAGGTAACATCTTGGTTTGGAATGTTTGAGTAGGATCATATTCTAAAGTAAGCTCTACTATTCTCATGTGAGGAATCACAATCGGTTTGAAAGTAACTTAGACAAAAAATTCTTTAACTTATTTGGAGTATAAGCACTCTTCTTATATACACTGCTAGGCTTTAACTCAGGAGGTATATAAGTACTTACTTGCCTAGACAAGGTCTTCTCATCTGTCTGTATGTCTGAAACTTCTTCAATATTCAAGTCTCCACTGGTAGGCTGTATTAAAGGAGCTTCAAAGAATCCTTTCATATAAGCTTCATTAATCCTTTCGACACCATCTTGGGCAGCAAATCTGTGGAACTCAGCCATTTTCTTTTGCAAATGAGATATAGGATCAACAAAGACACTTCCAGAGGTTTTACGGGAGAGATAACAGATACCAATAAATAGATTAGATTGAAGGAGGTAATAAAGTTTCTCAAATCCCAACATAGAGTGTAACCCTACAGAGATAAAGTCTTCGCACTTAGTCAATATCTCAATTTGTGACTTGAGATGGACAGATTCTGATTGCTTAGATGATAATCTTGAGAAAGGTTTGACCTAGGATGGCTAACCTGGCTCGGATACCATATATAAGATAGAAAATATAAGATAGAAACTAGCGACGGAGGTTGTTGGCCGAATGGCTACGGCTTCAATATTTCTTAAAATGTTAATACATATAGAGAAGAGAAGATAGGATGACTGAAGACTTAAACTAGCAAGGTCTGATTTTTGATTGTCTATAAAGAGAAGAACATACTCTCTATTTGCAAACTGACTCTCTAAGACTCTTAGACTCTAAAATGACTAATGCCCAATATGCTTCTGCATGAGCTTATTTATAACTACCTAGCAGGTAATAGGTTACCAGGAACCTGGTGACTGGATAAGGCGGTATGTCCTTAAATTAAAGACAGTGACGACCATTTACAAAAGAGATTCCCGCTAACTATTAGTACTATCACATGAGCTGTCGGTTGGTGACGGCAGTGGAGGAGTCAATTCTCCATGATCAAATACATCTTCCCATGTGAGTGGTCTCCACATTGCCAATAAAGTGAACTGGTGATGAATATTCTAGTCATGTTGGTTGTCATCATATACTAAGTGGGGTGAAAAATAAGATTCCCATCTTAGTCGTAGTTTAGTGATGACACAGACACAAACCTCAAGATTAAGATGATGATTTGGATTGACTTTATCAAGACCGCCATAATTGAAGAATTCAATAACTTGCTTAGTGCATGGGGCCGCACATGTGATCCGCCATGTGAAGAAAGGTCTTCGAATTACATCAAGGAAAAGCATATACTGATGGTCATTCTGCATACGAAGACTAGTGAATTCTCCATTATCATCATTGAGATAATCTGGTTGTGTCATGCTTCCTAGATTTACTAGGGTATCAATAGCATAATTTGCATAGTGACGGAACTTCTGATTCATGCCTTGAAGTAAGCATTGTCTTTGAGCAATATGGTGGAGAGAGCAGAAATAAACATTAAACTCCTTTTCTAAATAGAAACCATAGTATGGAGGCTGAGAAGGGTTTACCATAAAACTCTTAAGAGCTTGTTGTTTGAGATAATCTGCAATTATATTCTCTTTTCCAAGAATATGCTGGACTTCATAATTATATTGATATAAATATGCTTGCCAGTGAACATACTTTCCTCTGCCATCTTTTCTACCGTGGTCCTTTACTTTGAATGTGAGAAATTTGGTACAATCTGTCTTGATGATGAATTTTGGTAAGTGCATCAGTTTTAAAGAAAAATTTCTTAAGACAACAAATTACACCATAAATTTCTTTGTCAGAAGAGATCCATTTTCTGATATTAGTACGGAATACTCCACTGGTATATTCAGTGACATATTCCTTGTTATCTTTAACAAAGTATAAATATCCTCCCCAGGCTACATCAGAAGCATTTGTGTACAGGATAAAATCCTGTGGTAGGCATAGCTAGTGTGGCAAGATTTTGGATTTTATGCTGGATCTTCTGAACTGCTTCAGTATGAACAATTGACCATTGTGGTTTCCTTTTCGTCAATAGTGTCTGTAGTGGCTCTCTATTAAAACCTGCATTTGGATAAAAATTATTTACATAATTCAAAATCCCTAAGAATCCTTGCAGCTTCTTGGTATTTAATGGAGGCTGAAATTCAAGGATCTTATTTTTGATATTAGGTTGAACCTCAAGCTGTCCAGCCCTAACTATCATTCCTAAAAATCTCCAAGTCTGTGCACCACTGGATATTTGGCAGGGACAGAACAATCCTAGAATCCAGACATAATTTATAAAAAATGTTCAGATGAGATCTATGCTTGTCAATGTTTTTACTAAAGACTAAAAGAAAATCTTTACAACCATTGAAGATTTTGTCTATTCTCTCCTGGAAATATGAGGGTGTGTTCATCAAGCCAAACGGCATGACAGTCCATTCAAAATGTCTGAATGGACAGCGAAATGTAGTCTTGTGCTGATCTTCCTTCTTGATGCGGATTTGATAAAAACCTGATTTACAGTTAAACTGAGAGAAGATTTTTGAATTAGCAACCTTTTGTAACAGATAAGATTTATCTAGTACAAGATAAGGAAATGGAATTGTTATATCATTTAATGGTTTATAATTGATTACCATCCTTTTCTTTCCTCTCTTCTTTTCTAATTCTTTATTGACCATAAATGCATAACAATTAAAATTAGATTGAGAGTGAACAATATACTTCCCTTTCTTAAATTCTTCGATTGCTTGTTGCATGTCATTGTAGTCATGCCCTTGAATAGGAATCTTTTTTCCACTTTTCATTTTTGCTTTTGGCTTGATTTTTATTTCCATCTCTGTCATCTCTTTTTCCCAAAACTTTTGTGGGTCTTTAAAACAAACATTTTGCACGATCAAGGCTTTTAGATCTATAAAAGGTTCAGAAGTCTGGACCATATTGACAAAAGGATGTTTTTCTGAAGCATAGACTAATTTGGGAGTACTAATTTTTTCTCTTTGAAGAGTAAACATGATGCACTTCATTGTACAACCATAAGGTGTATACCTATCTATGAAATTTCCTCCAAGTAGTACATCTACGGGCATTTGTTGCATGGCAAAGAAGTCACATTTAAATTTCTTTCCATCTGCAAAGTTTGTTGATGACAATATTTCTCACAACTAAACTGGTTGCCTTGTACATCACAGGCAATATATACAGTTTTTTCTGTTAACTATTACCAATTATTAAGGACTTGTCTTTTGCAAAAAGAGAGAGAGGCTCCAGTATCAATTTGAGCATCATATTGCTTGCCATTAATTAGAACATTAATGTACTGAGAAAATTTTTCAGTAAAGAGATGTACTAAATACTGTAGTTCTAGTTTTGGAGTAGGGTTAGGTAACACAGTCATTAACATTCTTGCTGTACTAGGATCAGGAATATCAAAATTGACAATATCTTCATCTTCATATTCTTCCTGAATTTTAGAGGAGAATTCATCAAAACTTAGGCTAGAGTAAGAGGGTTCTTCATCTAAATCCCTAATTGTAATGCTGGATTTTTTGCTAGGGATAATTGGCTTAGGATTGGAGAGATCATGGTATGTGGTCAAGGCTTGTACAATAGGGTCTGATTGTTGATGCTAGAAAGAATGGGAAGAATAAGCAAGTTCATTTTCATCATCATCTCATTGCCATTTATAATTTCTTCCTCGTCTGTTATTGTTATTGTGCCAATTGTTGAATCTGCCTTTTCCTCTTCTGGAATGATTCATGTAGACACCGGGTAGATCCTCATCGTCTTCTTCTTCAAGTTGTTGTTCTGTTGCCTATAGGGTAGCAACAAGATCTTCAAGAAGAGCATCATCTTCTTCAAAAACTTTTTTTGCATCTTCTAAAACAGGTTCAAAAATGTTATCTTGCATAGATAAATCTTCTTCTTCATCTACAACATCCCACCACGCTGTTGCAGTTGGATCAGAGTAGACAGCTTTAACAACTTTGTTT
This sequence comes from Cupressus sempervirens, assembly GCA_028749045.1. Lineage (NCBI taxonomy): Eukaryota > Viridiplantae > Streptophyta > Pinopsida > Cupressales > Cupressaceae > Cupressus > Cupressus sempervirens. Next base: position 709,453,545 of record CM053789.1, on the reverse strand, counting down.
TTGCAATGACAATCAGGTGCTTTATGCCTAGTGTTACGTTCCAAATTTAAAATGCTCCTTTATAATGTTCATTTCAATTTCAAGTTCATCGAGGACGATGAACCACAAGGGGAATGGTATGTTACATCCCAATTTTTGACCTAATTTAAAATATAGCCGTTGAGGTTCACATGAAGTCAGTTGGCAATTTAATTTGTTATAATCTTGCAAAATGATAAGATGGTTGGTTGTTATAATTTCAAGTAAAGATAACAAGCTAGTTGATCATTTATCACGAATTCATGGAATTGAGAAGATGGTTAACCGTTATGATTAATTATGATTAAATAATATATAATTTAATCATGGAGAATTTCCTTGCAGAAAATACGTCGAAGGGGTAAAAGCATTGTTAGAAAAGAATTAGGCATAGGAGCATCCCCATCACTGGGCAGATGGTTTGGGAACCTAGCGACTTGAAACATGATACATCTGTGGGACCCGCATGAGCTATTTAAATAAATAATTTGAGAAACATAAATAATTGAGTTCAAATATAAAATGTACCTTAACGGATTTAATATGATCTTTCACCTTATTATTATAATAGATATATTTATATACGTGCATCTAAATAAAAAGATGATATGGTACCATTTTATTATAATAATTTAATAAAGTGATGTTACCCTATTAATATATTTACATGTACATAAATAAATATAAGATTATAATAATATTCAAAATATAATAACATTTGAATTATAATATTCGAATTATAATCTTCCAGCTCTATTCTTTCCATTTAAATATCTTCCATTTAAATTTTTTGCTTTTAACCAATTAACACTTGGCATGAAAATCAATTTAATATTTAGCAATTTGAATCGTATTATAATCTTTCCAACTTCTCTTCCAACTTTTTAATTTTCATTTTCCTCTCTTTTTTCAATTGATTTAATACTTGGAATTCGAATGGGCGAATAATCTTTTTGTAACCTGTGGGAGCCAAGAAGTCACGACTCATTCCTTTATATGGAAGCGGAGAGAATTTTCAAAAGCATTATCTCCATAGTTTCGGATTCCTTTTGTACTTTTATTTCCAGATTTCTTTAGCTGACTTCATAGCAATATACAGTGATTTACCCTTGCAAATATCGATTAATAACTTGAACAAACAGAGCGATATCAATTCTTTACCATGCGAGTAATTTCGGCTGAGATTCATGGCTGAGAGCACTGAAGGTGATGTCTCAAGCAGTTGAAGAGATCGAATAGAGTTCAATATCATCAAAACATTTCTGAATCAATAGGTCATGGGATTATCATTCCATTATGTTTATTTATTTCTATAGCGGTCGACTAGGCTCAAGATTATCTTTCTTACCCATGATTACATTATAAGCTTGTTGAATAATCCACGATATGATTACTGAATCTTCTTCTTACTTCATAGTTTCCTGATTCATCATAAAAGAGTCGAATAGTATCTCTTATGGGAGAGTTTTCCAATGCAATAAACCTGAAATAAAAAGTATAATAACATCGAATTTCATAGCAGCAATTCTCAGCATTTATCATGATGATATCTTGCTTGAATTTACAGATTGACCTTTAAATTTAACATTATTCGTGGCAAGTGCAAGCCAAGTAACCATGGTATGGATTCATAAATTAATATGCCAATGGATATTAGAATCAATTCTGGAATCTTTAAAGAACATAATCATGTAATCACAGATTGTGAAATGCTAGATGTATGCAATCTTCTTGTATAATTGACAGAGCCAATTGCTCTGAGATCTGAACACCTAAGATTCACTAGCTGTATAGCCATGGAGAAGGGTGAAGAGGTGAGATGGAGTCTGTAATGACTTAGAAAATGAAAGTCAAATATGATATTTTTAATCAAGAATAATATCATTTAATAGCTCATGCATAGTCATGTTATTGTAATCTCTTGCTGTCAAGTTGAGTAGTATAGATACCAGGATTGCTCGGTAGATGACAGATGTTCCAAGTCCAATTTCGGGTCGGGAGGGCCTTTCTCATTAGAAATTGTGTGGGGAATAAAGTTATGGTCTGAGGTTGGGTGGTTAAATCCCTTGACAATGTTTCACCTCTCCCCAAATTGTTGGACATTCAACAGACAAAGATAAGCTATGCATTCAATTGTTTTCGAAAACAGGTAGTTTTACTTTTATGAAGTATATGCAAGAATAGGGTAAGATTAATTGAGTTTTCTCATCATTACAGTTATTTTACATTTAGATGCAAGAGAAAAATTTATCTAATGGATTGTTATATCAATCTTTCATTTATACAAATAATAAATGTGAGCATATCTTTTAGTCTTATTTTATTGCCACAATTAAGCAATCAGAAGGAAAAGAAATGATACAGTGGTATCTGAAGCCCTAATTGAATCAATGGTATTTGAAGCCCTAAGTGATACAATAGTATCTGAAGCCCTAAGTGATACAACAGTATCTGAAATCCTAAGTAATACAGTGGTATCAGGAACCTTAAATGATCCAATGGTAATCGATGCCCTAATTGATACAGTGGTAAAGTCAACAGCTCAGTATGTAAAGTCAACATCGCATGTGTATTATACATGAATAACAATGTGTCACAGGGTAAAAACATGATATACGATGCAAGATCATCATGTTATTGTTATTGTTATTGTTATTGTACTTTTTATTTCAGGTTTATTGCATTGGAAAAACTCTCCCATAACAGATACTATTCGACTCTTTTATGATGAATCAGGAAACTATGAAGTAAGAAGAAGATTCGGTAATCATATCATGGATTATTCAGCAAGCTTATAACATAATCATGGGTAAGAAAGATAATCCTGAGCCTAGCCGACTGCTATACAAATAAATAAACATAATGGAATCGTAATCCCATGACCTGTTAATGATTTGGAAATGTTTTGATGATATTGAACTCTATTCTATCTCTTTAGTTGCTCGAGACATCACCTTCAGTGCTCTTAGCCGGAATTACTCGCACGGTAAGGAATAGATATCACTCTATTTGTTCAAGTTATTAATCGATATTTGCAGGGGTAAATCACCGTATATTGCTATGAATTCGGCTAAAGAAATCTGGAAATAAAACTACAGAAGGAATCCAGAACTATGGAGGTAATGCGTCTGACACTTCTCTTTGCTTCCATATAAAGGAATGAGCGGTGACTTCTTGGCTCCCACCAGTTACAAAAAGATTATTTGCCCATTCGAATTCCAAGTATTAAATTGATTGGAAAAAGAGAGGGAAACGAAAATAAAAAGGTTGGAAGAGAAGTTGGAAAGATTATAATTCAATTCAAATTGCTAAATATTAAATTGATTTTCATGCCAAGTGTTAATTGGTTAAAAGCAAGAAATTTAAATGGAAGATATTTAAATGGAAAGAATAGAGTTGGAAGATTATAATTCGAATATTATAATTCAAATGTTATTATATTTTGAATATTATTATAATCTTATATTTATTTATGTACATGTAAATATATTAATAGGGTAACATCACTTTATTAAATTATTATAATAAAATGGTGCCATATCATTTTTTTATTTAGATGCACGTATATAAATATATCTATTATAATAATAAGGTGAAAGATTATATTAAATCCTTTAAGGTACATTTTATATTTTAACTCAATTATTTATGTTTCTCAAATTATTTATTTAAATAGCTCATGCGGGTTCCACAAATGTATCCTGTTTCAAGTCACTGGGTTCTCAACCCATCTGCCCAGTGCTGGTGATACTCATGTGCCTAATTCTTTTCTGACAATGCTTCCACCCCTTCAACGTGTTTTCTGCAAGGAAATTCTTTGTAATTAAATTATATATTATTTAATCATAACGCTTAACCATCTTCTCAATTCCATGAATTTGTGATAAATGATCAACTAGCTTGTTCTCTTTACTTGAAATTATAAAGACTAACCATCTTACCATTTTGCAAGATTATAACAAATTAAACTGCCAACTAACTTCATGTGAACTTCAATGGCTATATTTTAAATTAGGTCAAAAATTGGGATGTAACACCCAGGCTTATTGCAAATATAGCAAAGGATGAGGATGATAACGCTTGCGAAGGAAGCGGTTTTTAGGTGCATAAGATTTTTGGCGAGGAAAGGAGCGAGGCTGAAAGCGAAGTTTCTTATGCTTTCTACGTTGCTTTGTGGCTCTGCATTGAGTTTTAGTGAAAGGATTGCAACCAAAATTATCAAGGAATATGGGTGCAATGCATTGTGCTTCATGCTTAGTGACCTTTTGCTAATATTTACAATTATCAATGAACTGGAGAATTTGGTCTTTGGCAAATTGAATAAGGTCAGAAATGGGGCATTCTTTGAGAGTAAGGGATCTGAGATCTAAATATTGCATGACATTATCAGAGATGTCGTATGGCAAACCTTCAAGATACTTTGTCTTTGTTATTGTGACCTGTTCTTCATTATTCAATTGATACAACAATTTCCTAAAATGGTTTGAGTAAGCAAAGAAATCTTTTAGACCACAACACTTCATCTAAAGAATTAGTTGTACTTGTTGCTGTATAGTTTGTCTTGTTTGATTTACAACAGTCTGAATAGCAAATTTCTGATAGACTTTAGCATCCTTTTCAGTAGCTCTATTCAACCATGATCTAGCAATTCCCCATAAATAATTTACTGCAAATCTTCATGTATTATCTTGGTTTGTTCTAGATACGGTTCCTATTATCAAAAAAGTGTTGATCCAACTTTCAATTTTTTGCCTTGGATCATCATCATCTTCAATATTTGGATACCAAGGCTGTATGTTACAGCTTGTTCTCATCATCAGAAGACGATCTTTCCTAGAATGCTTCTCAGGGGCTTGTAGAGAGGTTGGCAGTACTAAAGCTGTATGAGTAGACTACTTTTCTTTATTGACTAACCAATCAAGAGATGTGGACAACTCTTGTAAAGAATGATCTACATTAGAAAGACTTGTAATAAGAGCATCATGATTTTGTTGGTTATGCTCCACATGTGTAGTAATAGCTTGTAACTCATCAGCATTTTTGTGTACATTATTCAAAAGCTGTTCTATTTGTATCTTGATTTTGCTCAAGGATTCTTTTATTTCTAGCACTTTGGTATGATTTTCTACAGCAGTGTTACCAATTTTCTGTTCATTGGTGTTAATTACAGTTAAGGACTGTTTAATAGAAATGACATCTGTACAAAAGTCATCTATATTTTGTTGCAGGTGATCACAAAATTTTGAAATAAAGTTCTTTTGCTTATGGTCAGTAGAAGGTTCCTTTTCTTCAGCATTCTTTGGCTGAAAGACATACTGAAGCATTGATATTGTACCATGTTCATGTTTGAATTGCCCTTTTACAAGTGGCCATCTGCCATTCTGATAATATGTATTTTCCTGTTCTTTGTACCATTTAAGAGTTTCTGCACTAGTTAAGGGATTAATCATGTGTACAAAGTTGTTAAAGCCATCTACTCTGATCCAACCATAGCAGCGTGGTGGGGTGTTGTAGATGAAGAAGAAGATTTATATATGCAAGATAACATTTTTGAACTTGTTTTAGAAGATACAGAAGAAGTCTCTGAAGAAGATGATGCTCTTCTTGAAGATCTTGCTGCTACCATACAGGCAGCATAACAACAACTTGAAGAAGAAGACAATGAGGATCTACCCAGTGTCTACGTGAATCATTCCAGAAGAGGAAAAGGCCGATTCAACAATTGGTGCAATAACAATAACAGAGGAGGAAGAAATTATAAATGGTAGTATGATGACGATGAAAATGAACCTGCCTATCCTTCTCGTTCTTTCCAGTATCAACAACTACCAAAGATGTCATACCAGTCACCGTTCTAGAAGAAACCACATTTTGACAGCCTCAGAAGAATTCCAAAACTTCAATATGTATCAAACTATAGAACCTTTTGAACAAGTATGTCAACAGGCCCCTATGTTTAATCTTGTTACAATAGAACAAAAGCAAAGGAAGTTCTATAAGTTTGAGCCACAACCAGACCCTATTGTACAAGCCTTGACCACATACCAAGATCTCTCTAGTCCTAAGCCAGTTATCCCTAGCAAAAAATCTAGCGTTACAATTAGGGATTTAGATGAAGGACCCTCTTACTCTGGCCTAAGTTTTGATGAATTTCCCTCTAAAATTTAGGAAGAATATGAAGATGAAGATATTGTCAATTTTGATATTCTTGATCCCAGTATAGCAAGAATGGTAATGATTGTGTTACCTGACCCTACTTTAAAACTAGAACTACAGTATTTAGTACATCTCCTTATTGGAATGTTTTCTCAGTACATTAATGTTCTAATTAATGGCAAGCAATATGATGCTCAGATTGATACTGGAGCCTCTCTCTTTCTGGAAAAGACGAGTCCTTAATAATTGGGAATAGTTAATAGAAAAAACTGTATATACTGCCTGTGATGTAAAAGGCAACCAGTTTAGTTGTGACAAATATTGTCATCAACAAACTTTGTAGATAGAAAGAAAGAAATTTAAATGTGACTTCTTTGCCATGCAACAAATGCCCGTAGATGTACTACTTGGAGGAAATTTCATAGATAGGTATACACCTTATGGCTGTACAATGAAGAGCATCATGTTTACTCTTCAAGGAGAAAAAATTAGTACTCCCAGAATAGTCTATGCTTCAGAAAAACATCCTTTAGTCAATATGGTCCGGACTTCTGAACCTCTTACAGATCTAAAAGCTTTGATTGTGCAGAATGTTTGTATAGAAGACCCACAAAAGTTTTGGGAAAAATAGATGCCAGAGATGGAAATAAAAATCAAGCCAGAAGCAAAAATGAAAAGTGGGAAAAAGATTCCTATTTTAGCGCATAACGACAATGACATGCAACAAGCAATCAAAGAACTTAAGAAAGGGAAGTATATTGTTCACTTTCAATTTGATTTTAATTGTTATGCATTTATGGTCAATAAAGAATCAAAAAAGAAGAGAGGAAAGAAAAGGATGGTAATCAATTATAAACCATTAAATGATATAACAATTCCATTTCCTTATCTAATAATTATAATTAAATCAATATAATTATGAAGTCCAGCATATTCTTGGAAAAGAGAATATTGTTGCAGATTATCTCAGTCCACAAGCTCCTAGAGTTTTTTGGTAAACCCTTCTCAGCCTCTATACTATTGTTTCCATTTAGAAAAGGAGTTTAATGTTTATTTCTCCTCTCTCCACCATATTGCGCAAAGACAATGCTTGCTTCAAGGCATGAATCAGAAGTTCCATCACTATGCAAATTATGCTATTGATACTCTGGTAAATCTGGGAAGCATGACACAACCAGATTATCTCAATGATGATAATGGAGAATTCACTATTCTTCGGATGCAAAATGACCATCAGTATCTGCTTTTCCTTGATGTAATTCGAAAACCTTTCTTCACATGGCAGGTCACATGTGCGGCCCCATGCACTAAGCAAGTTATTGAATTCTTCAATTATGGCAGTCCTAATAAAGTCAATCCAAATCATCATTTCGATCTTGAGGTTTGTGTCTGTCATCACTAAACTACGACTAAGATGAGAATCTTATTTTTCACCCCACTTAGTATATGATGACAACCAACATGACTGAAATATTCATCACTAGTTCTCTTTATTGGCAATGTGGAGACCACTCACATTGGAAGATGTATTTGATCATGGAGAATTGACGACTCCACTACTGTCATCAGCTGACAACTCATCATGTGATAGTACTGATAGTTAGTGGGAATCTCTTTTGTAAATGGCCGTCACAGTGTTTACTTTAAGGACATACTACCTTACCTAGCCACCAGGTTCCCGGTAACTTTTACCTACTAGGTAGTTATAAATAAGCTCATGCGGAAGCATATTGGGCATCAGTCATTTTAGAGCTTAAGAGTCTTAGAGAGTCAGCTTGCAAATAGAGAGTATGCTCTTCTCTTTATAGAGAATCAGAAATCAGACCTTGCTAGTTTAAGTCTTTAGTCATCCTATCTTCTCTTCTCTATATGTATTAACGTTTGAAGGAATATTGAAGCTGTAGCCATACGGCTAACAGCCTCTGTCGCTGGTTTCTATCTTATATTGGCATGCCTCATGGTGCTTAGCATGTGAACAAAGAAGGCAAGACAAAAGATGGCAAACACTAGTGTTAGCAGTTAAGAGTTTGAAATTGTTACCTATAACTAGCCATGGCAATATCAAGCTATATTAACTCAGTTGCCTGTTCAAGTTTAGGGACGGATTCGGGTTTGAGTTCAAGGTTGTGGGTTTGGGCAAATATTTTTTTCCCATTTGGGGTCTTTTGGGGGGGGGGGGGAGGGTTCGTGAGAGCGCGCGCGCGTGTGTGTGTGTGTGTGTTACAAAATTAAGAGAAACAATATTTAGGACTAGTCTTGACTGCAATGTGGTTCCCAGTTATTCAATATATATTTTGAAATTTGGTGTGATATTTTAAATCATCTTTGTGTTGGATTGGATTAATTCAATTGCTATTGATATTTAGTGTCTTATATTTTATTTTAATGGCAGGCTTGGATACACACACACATACACAGATTTGTGTAAGTTGTACCATTTAATTTTGAAAATTATATAAAATTTTAGTTCACTAATGGTACTGTTATACCATTTTGGCTGAGTGCATCTTATAATAGTATCATTAGTAAACTGCAATTTGATATAATATATACAGAAAATAATTAAGGGCTTAATTAAGGCAAAACTTGGCTTAAATTGTGATTCGTATATATAGCTGTAGCATAATAAAATAATATAATCTTCACTGTTTTTAACATACTTTTTGACCTTGTGGATTGTGGGTCCTTGAGAGTTTGTGCAGGGTCCTTGAAGGTCCTCCTGTATCCCTTCTGGTCTGTATGCCACAGACTCTGGGATCTGCGGACCTACAAGGACCCACAGTCCATGGCACGGACCCTGCCCGGACCCGCCATGGACCCAACATGAATCTGGACCTGAGAAGGACCCGGACCCGGCTGGCATGGTTCAAACCCTGCAACTTAGGCTATTTTTGATTAAGACATTCAAGGTGACTGTTAAATTATTTTCTTTCGTTTTTCTCTAACATCCACAAGTGTTTATAATTGATAATGTCTTTTTGGATATAGAACTCTGGTTTAAGTCAGACGAATAAAGGTTAATGTTCTTTTAGTTGTGTTGTTGTGCTTAAGATATGTTGAGACTAATTTGAAGTAGCCACCTAGTTTAGTGTAGATGTTTTCTGCATTTAACTACTAACATGATTTATTTATTACAATATCTTGATTGCTTGCTCTAGATGCTACACCCAGGTCCTATTGTAAGAATGCGAGTTCAAGGAAATGGTCATAGACCAGAAGAACATTCAAATTCAAATGAGCTCTGTATTGTTTTTCCTGCTGCAATCCTGCGGGTCGATGCATCAGATTTACAGGTTTGTTTTGCCTCGTGAGGAGATTGACCATTTAGTTAGTTTTTTCAAAAGATGTATGAATGGCTCTTTTTGTGTTATGTGTATGCATGCATGTGTTCCTTTTGAGATATTTAAAGGATCACAAAAAGATTAACTCAAAGTGATGATTTCTTTGAAGTTTCAATGTATAACATGTTAAATTATTCACTTATTTCATATACATGCCTATGCAGTCCTTGTTACATAAGCGGCTTCAGGAAATAGGTTACTATGGACATACTAGTAGATTGAAAAAAAATGAGACTGAGGTATTGGGTGGACTTCTTGGAAAGATAAAGTATCAGATGTGGAGTGTGACCAAGTCCGGAACTTGCACAGATGGAGCTATCACTGGTATTATGTCTCCACCATTAATGGAGGATCAGGTAAACGCTCTGAAAACTAGATGAAGAAATATCATGATCGGAACTTCTGCTTGGATCACATTTAACATAGGAGAACCAATGTATGTCAAGTGTTTATGGTCAGAAGTAAAATAAGAACATTTTCTGCTTAACTTGTGCATGCTTTGTTCTAGGAAGTGGTTAAAATACATGTATAAGTTACTGATTCCCCTTGTGATAAATATGTTTTCTTGTTCCCTTGTTTTAGAGTGTCACCAAAATCTGAGTGTTTTAATATCCTCCAAGTAGTCATTCTGTCTTCTGTGTTGATTTGGCAGTCAAGGCAGCGGTATTACTGTGCAATTACTGTTGGGCCTGATGCAACATTTGCAGCTTTTAGGTGAGCCTTATCTTATTGTTTTATTTTCTCCGTTAAGATGAATATATTATGGTTTCTGTACACTGTCCATGAATTTATTGATTGTATTGTCGAGATTATCAAGTCAAAGTCATTCTTAAGCATTCTTAGGTTTTCTTGATTCTGAAGTTAAATCCCAGCAGTCTTGTTAACTTTTTCTTTTGGTTGGATAGACTATCAGAGGACAAGAATAATTCTTTAGTGGGGGCAATTTGGTCAAAGGTCATGCCAGCCACTGTATTAACAGTAACATCATTTGCTAAAAGGTTTTGGGGGAGTGCACAATCAGAAGCAAGACCTGTTGAAGTTCAGCCCCAAAAATTTGCAAGAGGTAAAGAAGTGAAATGCATTGTTTTTTTATAGAGATGGAATGGTCTTAGATGTATAGTACCTCAGACATGGGATATATTAATTGGATAGGCTGTATTACTAATTTTAACCCAATCATCTTGTAGCAGTGCGTTCCATGGCACTTGACTACAGATAATGATCCCCTTCTCCATATTTATATTACGAAGTAATTGGTAAAATACTTGCTTGTTATTAATAGAGACTGAGAGATCTATATATACAAAAGAATAAAGTGTTTTTCCTTAGGAAACAATCGTAAAGAATAGAAATATTCTATTCTAGCTAAAAGAAAGCTAAAGAAAGCTAAAGAAATCTAACAGATAACTAGAGCTAACTAAATATTGGAAACATTCTAATATTTACAATAGATCACAAATATATAACCATTAACTAATAATAGAAGATTATCTATTATTGTAATACCCTCCCTTAATGGTTAACCTATCTGCAACACCAAGTTGTCCTTTGAATTTGACAAACTTATCAGGACCAAGAGGCTTGGTGAGAATGTTTACAGTCTGATCTGTGGTAGGAACATACTGCAAATCTATTGTCTTGTCTTTGACTAGTTGTCGTATGTATTGACAGTGAATATCCACATGCTTGGTTCATTCATGGAACATTGGATTACGTGCTAACTTGATAATGCCTTCATTATCAACAAACAAAGTGGTTGGTCCTGCAAGGGACATCTACATATCCCCAAGCATTTGACAAAGCCAAACAACTTCACAACCTGCCTTAACTGTCCCTTTGTATTCAACCTTTGTAGAGGAGAGAGAAACTGCTCGCTGCTTCTTATTGGACCATGTGACAGCACTTGATCCCAAATTGAACACATCCAGAAGTTGACTTTTTATCGTTAATAGAGCCTGCCCAATTTGAATCTATGAACCCACTAAGTCTAGGATTAGAACTTCGAGAGTAAAGAAGTCCATAATTTAAAGTACCCTTCACATAGCAAAGCACGTGCTTTTCTACCATCCAATGATCAGCCTTAGGAGTTGTCATAAAATGTGAGATGTAGCTGACTACGAGATTGATATCAAGCGTAGTAGCAGAGAGGTAGATGAGGTTGCCTACTAGTTGCCTGTATGTAGTATCATCAATAAGAGGAGAATCATACTTGGTTGATAACTTGAGACCTTACTCCATGGGTGTAGATGCAGGTTCGCAATACTACATACTAAATTTGTCTAATAGAGCCCTAGCATATTTGGATTGAGAGATGAATATACCAGAAGACTATTGCCAAGCCTCAACACCTAGGTGATAATGCATGAGTCCAAGGTCAGTCATATCAAAAGACTGACATAAGTTCTGTTTGATTCCTTGAATCAAAGATGTTGAACTGTTAGTGATGATCAAATCATCCACATAAATAACCAGAAGGATGACGTCATTGTTAGTAGTCTTGATGTACAGATTTGAGTTTGAAGAACTCTTGAAACCTTGATCACTGAGTCACTTATCAATTTTTATGTACCATGCCCTAGGGGCCTGCTTCAAGCCATAAAGAGCTTTCACCAATCTGAGAACTTGATGGTCTTTACCAGCAACCTTGAAACCAAGATGCTGCGTCATGTAGACCTCTTCGTGGAGATCACCATTTAGGAAAGCACTCTTGATGTCCATCTGATGGACCTTCTAGCCAAATTGTGCTGCCATGGCTAGGACTAATCTGGTTGTGCTCATCTTTGTAGTAGGAGCAAAGGTATCCTCATAATTAATGCCTTAATGTTGAGAAAAGCCCTTCGCAACTAAATGAGTGTTGTACTTATCCAAAGTACCATCAGATTTGTATTTTATTTTGTAAACCCATTTGCAGCCAATGGGTTTCTTCCCTAGTGGAAGATTAGAAAGGACCCAAGTGTTATTCTTCAGCAGGCTTTGGTGTTCAGATGTCATGGCATGTTCCCACTCTGGAATTCCTTTTGCCTCAGAATATGTTTGATGTTTAAACACACTGTGAATGTTGGCCATGAGAGCAAAGTTAACAAACTTTGTAAGTTTGCTCTTTTTCCAAGTAGTTCTCCCATCAATGAGCTCATCATCACGAAGATCAACAAGTGTCTTAGCCCACCACTTAGGCTAGAGAGGAGAATGCACAACATTAGTATTGGGAGATGCTCAATGATCAGGTTCCTAATATGAAGAATCTGGATCAAACTTAGGTGAAGCGTCTACAAATCTAGGTGATCCTACAGGAGAAGCTGGAGGTGTCTGTATAGGGATCATTGCTATAACTGGAGCTGCAAGAGCTATTGGAGCCATCCCATTAGGTGGACCTAATGGAAGCCTAACTCCCAAATCATAAGCCTTCATAGGCTGGTCTGTTAGATCAAGAACAGGAGAAATAAGCATGAGCGGTCCTCGTTGCTCATCAAAGACTACATCACAGCTGTACAGGAGATGGGATGTCTCAATGCCAATCAAGAAGTTGACTTTGTGAAGACTATTGTATCCAACAAGCACAAGTTTTTGACACTTGGCATCCAACTTGGTGTGTGATGCATTAGGGATCCAAACAAAAGCAAGCGAGCCAAAAACCTTCAAGTGACTGATTCTAGGCTTGCGACCTGATCAGGCATCTTCTGAAGTTTTACTTTTGACCACCACTGTGGGTGACCGGTTCAAAAGATAAACTACAATGTTGACTACTTCTGCCCAGAACTTCTTCGGAACATGTCTGTGTTCGAGCATGGATTGAGCCATCTTTGTGATTGTGTTGTTCTGACGTTTGACTTTATTGTTCTATTGTGGCGTGTGGGGTGTGGGTAACTGGCGTTTGATGTCTGATCTAAGAGTAATAATAGATTTCCCAGACTTCTTTTCAACTAAAGGTTTAAACTTCTGAAATACAGGAAATGTTTTTGATTTCTGATTTGTTTTTTGTTTTCTATTGAAATCATCAACAAAAAACATAAAACACCCGAACCTGAGAACAAAAGGAGTGGCCATAGGGCCGCAGACATCGACATGAACAAGCTGAAGTACCTGAGAAGCTCGCCATGAATCACCACTAGTGAAAGGTGTACGATGTTGCTTCCTAGCCTAACATGCATCACAAACTCCAAGGTTCTGAGTCTAACACTCTGGCAAACTAAGGACAAGCTCTTCCTAAGCAAGCTGAGAGAGATAATGTACATTTAAGTACGCATTTTGTTGATGCCAAAGTGTGCTAACAGAAGATTGCCGAGCAACCATAGCTAAGTCCTGAGAATCACTCGAATCAATAAGTCGGAAAAGACCATGATCCTCAAGACCCACTGCAACAATTGATTGTGTTGCCTTATCAGTGATGATACACTGATGTGAACTCAAGGTGACATCCAACTATGGAGAATGTCGTGGTAATTGACTGGCTGAGAGTAGATTTAGTTCCATCCCCGGAACATAGTACACATCGAGGAAAATGAGATTCCTCCTTGCAGACTAAATCTAAATGTTGCCTTTACTGACAATAGTGTACTCTTCTCCACCACCAGAAATAACAAAATATGAGTAAGGCTAGTAGTTAGTGAGCCAGTCTCTACAGTGGGTGAAGTGATGAGAGACACCTGAATCAATGTCCTGACTCAATGTACCAGGTAGGCGAATTCACATGATTTGCAGGTCTTTTAGCCATAAAGGCATAAAAGACAGATTTCGTCTACTCAATGTGCTCTGTATTATTTGCTTTGGGTTGCAACCTGATTGCTTCGATTGGGCAGCTAAGCGTTTTCGACATTCAACCTTCATGTGACCAAACTTGTGGCAATAGTTGCATTGAATGTTCTTCTTTCGAGAGCCTTCTGAAGCTGGAGCATAGGACTTTTGTTGAGACTTGCTTTTATCCTTCTCAAAGGATTTAGCAACCAAGACTTGCTTTGTGGAGGTGGAGCCAAAACTGCTACCGAACTGTTGTTTCCACCGATCTTGCTGAAGAAGAAGTGTGTAGAGATTGATGAACTTTAGATTAACACCAAAAGACATGATGTTGAGTCTCGATAAAATGCTCGTAGGATTTGGGTAAACTTTGGAGAGTGATAACCACAATGTCATCTTCCTCCATCTTGCGATCAATGGTAAGAAACTAATCACGGATTTCCGAAATCCTATTTAGATGAGCCTGGAGCAATGTTCGCTCATCCATGATAATAGAAACAGAGTGCTTTTCAAGAAGAAAGCTCTGCTTTTGTTGGAAGTCTCATGAAGATTTTTGAGATGTGCTCATATCTTGGCAGCTGTTCTGCCGGATAGATTCTGATAGAGCTGATCATTAGCTATGGATAATTTGAGAAGTGTCACTGCCTCTCGATTATTTGAATCACATGAATCCTGATCAGTGCCAGGGGCAGTCGGATGCTTTGTAACACCCAGAACAATTTGATCAGTATTCTGATATTCAAAAATTGCAATTATCCACTACTTCCAAGTGCCATAATTCTGACCATTGAATTTTGAATTGCTCTCGACCACAATATTAGTCAATGATGCCATGGCACATTTTTCAATGAAAAAATGTGAAAATCTGTGAAGGCACATTCTTCAAGGCAAAAAATGGAAGACCCAAAAAATTTGAAAGGTGACCTAAAAAAGAGCTCAAAAAACCTAGAAAGAATATGTTGTCAATTTTTGGATCCACTAGCTCAAAAATCGAGGCACCCAGAAAAATCATACGACAACCCAGTTGAGCTCTCAAAATACCCACCAAGAATTTGTAATAAAAAAAATTCGAGGTCAAAAACTAGGGTTTCAAGCAAAATCCTACCCGGCTGCAAAGCAAGCTTCAACAATGGCAGATTTGGGCAAAAATTGAAGAAAATGACCAAAATCGAGTTGCTTTGTTTTAGATGTTTGCTTCAAGCTCCAAAGAAAAACAAAAAACGCAAGTTGCGAGTTGCTATAGATGCGCGTTTTAGACACACGATGCAAAGAAAAAACACAAATTTTGCCGCGATTTGAAGTTGGAACAAGCCCCTCCAGGGAGTTTACAATGGACACTGAAAAGTCATGCGATAATCACTGGAAATCGTGTTCGGAATAAATGCGAAAATAGGGCAAATAATTGCATTTGGGAGAGATACGAATGTACACAAAAACAAATTGCCCTAAACCCTGCTCGCAATTTTTATCAATTCGTTCTCTCAAAATGGAAACCCTATTCGGGTTGTAGAGAGAGTTTTAGAAAACCTTAGAATTAATTTCAAATTTTTTTAGCAAATAATTTTGAAAGAAATAATAAAATTTTCAAAATAATTGGAAGTATTGGCTCTAATACCATTTTACGAAGTAATTGGTAAAATAGTTGCTTGATATTAATAGAGACCGAGAGGTCTATATATACAAAAGAATAAAGCGATGTTTCCTTAGGAAACGATCGTAAAGAATAGAAATATTCTATTCTAGCTAAAAGAAAGCTAAAGAAAACTAACAGATAACTACAACTAACTAAATATTAGAAACATTCTAATATTTACATCAGATTACAAATAGATAATCATTAACTAATAATAGAAGCTTATCTATTATCGTAATAATTTACACATTGAAATTTTATACCTAAATTGATTTTGTAATTGTACTATAGTAGAAGTTGCATTGCGATGCTATTTTCAAGATCACTTATGCATGTATACTTTGTTTCTATAGAGATTATATTAGTGAATTTCTTGACCATGAATATCTGTAACTAACTAGGGACATCTAATAAGGTACTTATGAATATAGAGCTATAATTTCAATCACGATCCATGATTTTAAATTCAGCTTTGTTTGTAATTAAAAATCAGTATTATAACATGATAAAGACATTCAGTGGAGCTTTTTTGGCATCTTTCCTTGTTTGTGTTGGAGTTTATCACACTATCCTTGTAGTATAGAAATATTCAGAAAACCTCTATTTCTTGGCATGAAATGTATTTTGCCCCTTGTTTGTCTAGTATTATTCTTGATCCGTTGTGTTGTTAATCCTTTCTTTTCTTGGTCCAAGTCTTTGGGCAATGCCAAATATCATTATAAGTGCTTTATGTTGTAAAGAAGGGTTTCCAACTTGCTAGTCATACTATAAGTTGAAAGTACTGCTTAAAAATCTGAATCTTGTTTTGGATTGAGTTCTTTCTAAGCCATTTCCTGTGGTAAGGTATTGAGGGATCCATCGTCATCTTTGTTTAAGAAATCTATCAACCTTTAAATTCATAGTTTTAACTACTTTGGGTATCAAAATAAAATTCATTAAACTTTAGGACGGTCATGGTTAACATATCTTTTAATATGCGCTTTTGAATTTTTAGTTATTGGTATTGATATACCATTTCATTCCAATTTGATGGCTCTAGTTTGGTTCACAAATAAACGAAATATTAGTTTTATGATGCAGGAGCATCCTGGGTGTAAGGGCAATCTTGCATCACCCAAAAATATTTTTGTTTTTGTCTTTTCAATAAGGGTTATTTCAATGTCTAGTTACTATTTGTGGAAACTTACTATTTTTAGTAAGTTGGTCATATGAGATCGAAATGTTCCAATTCACGGCTGGATGTTCATCTTAGTTATATCAGCTTGTCAATGGAGCTTTATTGTCATGCCATATGTATTGTAGAAGTTATTAAGGTTTTTGGGTACAAAACCCTTGAGCTCAATTTTGAAGGCCTAAACAGCTCTCGAATGAGGTTGAACCTCAACTGACTAGAGCTTGCACAAGTCAAACATTGTAGATCAAGAGCTGTCATTTCCGAAGAGTGCTTATAATAGCTAATTTGAGCTGATTTGAAACGTTATGGCCTTTAGAACTTGAGCTACCTAAAATTATACTTTGTAATTGTTTTGAGCCAACTCTATGTAATAAATATGAAAATAATAGTTATTTGGGGGTTGATCGGACTTAAGATTTAGGGCTAAATGCCTAGAAACTTTGCAGGCGGTGGAAAATTGTCTTTATAAGGAAGGCCCATAGTGTTGTCTAGGGCAGTTTTGGGTGGTAGTTCTTGGCTTTATCTTGAAGACTATTGTAAAGAAAGCTCCCATACTTTTGGAGATAATAAGAAACCCATTTTTTGTTCTTGCGTAAATTCTGTTGTTTCTCTATTTCTATTGTGTATTTGTGGTATTAAGGGGAGCACCCTTCATTAACTAGCATTAGAGCAAAAGTTCCTGAGTGTGTAAACAGATCGTTGATTGTGAGGCAGTTTGTACCATGACCGTAGTTTGGGTTGAGTGCGTAGATAGATCGCCGATTGTGAGGTAGTTTGCACCAGGATAGTGTAAACATGAATTTAATCTTGCAATAGGGTGTCACAAGAGAATGAGGAGTCTGCAATTGAAGGAGAATTGCTAATGGTACCGTGTTGTAGTGATAGTTAAGTGAGAATAGCTGTGAGGGCACCCTATTGCAAGTACCTTTCCAATTCCTATAAGGGGTCATTGTTGGTGAATCATAGTTGAAATCCAGCCATATAAGAATGGAGGAAATCCATATGGAGGGAGAACTATTGTCTTGAGGCACCCTACTATGCCTTCTTACTCCACGTATAATTTAAGTACTGCATACTGATGAAGATATATTATCTTTTCTTCACATCCTCAATTTATTTATGAATAATGTTCACATTTTGATTTAATCTTAACACACACACACACTTGTAACTATATTTGTATGTTGGCATTGTGTTCATGTGGTGAATGCAAGATTCAAGTTATAGATCATATGTTTAAAAAAATCATTTATTTGGTGAACCCTAACCCTAATATATTGTAATTGTGATTCAGGGAAACTTTTAGGGAAAATGAGGAAGGTGACATTACAGATTGATCAATCACCAAAGTGATTACATAATTACTCCAACACCTTCCTTAAGATCAACTTAAGAAGCTAAAAATTTAGCGACAAATGGAATGAGTGGATACAAGGATGGTTTTTATCTGCAAGGCCTTATGAGGTACCCATGTACAAACAAATGAAATCTCTCATAATTGGAGCGAAGGAGAAAATAACATGGAAAAAAGATTCTCTCATACATAAAAAAACTCCTATACCAATTATGAACGTTTGAAGACAAAACATAATTTGCTGCTAGCAACATTTCTCCCCTTAGAAAGAAATAGATCTATTGGTGATTGGAAAAGCCATTGTCATAAATTGAATGAATTGAGAATTTAAATCCAAATGATCTGTGCTTCTGAAAACTACTCAAATTATGTGTTAAAATGACATGTTGTCAATTCCAAAACTTCTTGAGACTAATGTAGAAAAATCTCCAAAAATGATGATGATGGTGGTTGACTAATAGCGATGATGTGGCTATAAAAAAGAGGAGATAAATGCCTTGAAGATAATTTGCATGATACGAATCTCGATTAGCTATGTTTGGAAGATGATGGATGTCCTAATGCATTGAATTATTAGGGACCAAGAATGTGGCAATGCCAAACTGATCAGGAACAATAGAAGATGGAGATTGGGTCTTAGTATGAGTAGGAACTGGGAAACAAGCTTAGAACATGTAGGATTTGTCTTATACTCACGCTCCTCTAAAGTATCATCAGCACAGGGTATGCAATCTGCATTTGCAAGGGGAAATGAAAGAAGCGGCAAGATACTTTAAGAATGGAGAGATATGAAGGGTCTCCATGGATCTCCCGAAGTGGACTCCAAAATGTGCAGGGGCATTTAATGTCCGATAGACCACACAATGTTAGGATCAACACTATAACAAATCAACCCTACAACATGGTCACTATTGTCATTCCAAAAGCTGATCTACCCTTGTGTGGTTTGTTCAGCTACAGTTCCATACAGATTAATCCACATAAGATGCATCAAGACGCTGTTTCACCAAAACTCAAAAGTATCATTTTCTAGGATGACAATAGGAGGTTGAGAAGAAAAACCCATGATACCTCCTCAAATAAAAATTTCAACAACCAGTAATATCAATGCTTGTGAAGTAAATCAAATGAAGACATCTTATGCAAATGGATCCTTTCTAGGTGTTAAAATGTCCAAGTAACTAACTAGAGTGTGAAATCTTCTTTTTAATAAAATGTACACAAGGAAGATTGTGGAAAAAATAGATGGATGGAATTGTGTCGCTCTATAATGCCTTTCCAACATCACAAGATTTGCAAAATGAGATGTAATGGAAAAAGTTTGTGAACTTGGAAGCCGAAAAGGTTGTTCTGACATTGACCAAACATAAAATATACCAATAGAAAAATCTGAATGAAACTTACACCATTGGAAAGTGCATGGAATCAGCTTTCCAACAATATCTTATATGCCGGGTTTTGATTCTCAAGTCCAAAATTATGAATTGTTGAAAAAGATGGCCAATTCTGGCCTCTAGACACGACCCTTCTAATGTAATTATTGCAAAATCTACTCCTAAATACGCTAGAAAAAAACACAAATTGTTTTCCCCAAAATAAATTGTGAAAAATCCTCTTTGGCTGAATTTTCCAGATCTCTTAGAATTTTGACACGAAGCTATAAAGCTAGTGCTAGATACCATATTGGAGTTGATAGCAAACCCCATGGCTCCTAGAAGTCACCTCCTGCCATAACACCCATTATGTTTGGAGAGAAAAAGCTATGACTATGCTCATGCAACCTTGAGAAGAAAATGGATGTAGTAAAGCAATTATATGTGCATTGAGTGAATAAACCTGGATAGATTAAAATGAATGAATGAATGCCTATAGAAGTATAAAGATAAATCTTAGATGAAACTCTGGGTGAGGATTAAGTTAGATCATGACAAGTGTCCTCGTCATATGCTATGAGGCAAAATGACCTAAGTAAAACCCAATTTAACTATTGAAAAGCATTCCTAAATTTGGTTGTGTAATACAGTAATACGGGACGTACATAATTATACTTGATTAATTAATTATGAAGGTGATTGCCTAATTACTCCAACAATAACATGGTTGACTGCGGGGATTAAAGAAAGATTTGTAAGAGAAAGAAATGGGGCGGGTAATGATGAAGGAAAATGTCCTAGAAAGAGATGAGAGGAGATGATAGAAAGGGTGGTGCAGGACAAGAGGGTCTAAGCAGAGTGCTTAGTGAATGTATTTGAAGATTGCAGATTTTCTGGAAATGTCTTGTGATCCTGGGAAATAATGTGGTAGTTATCATTAGGTGTAAAAGAAAATTGAAAATGGAACAACTTCAGCATGGATAGGCTGTGATAGAGAATCAAATCGTGTGAATTTTTTATTTTTTTAAGAGATATCTTCAGAACTTGTAAATGTTTCCCTATTGCATGCTGATGTTGATTATAGTTTTCGCCCAATTTTGAATTGATGGTAGGTTTTTCTTTTACACATTTTGCTTGATTTCCTTGTTGATCTCACTATCTGCTCCTGATGTAACAATTCTAGACCAGAATATGGTCTACCAATGGAATGTTAGCCCTTTCTGCAATGGCTAGAAATTTTTAAGTTCTGAGTTTACAAATAGAGGCTTTGATCATTATTAGTTTTTATTATTTGTGGAGTGCTCCTTCTGAATCAGTAGCGTAGGACATGTCTGATGTTTAGGTTTAGATTTGTTCTGTAAGCAGGATCTCCTTTCTTAAACGATTAAGCAACATTTTGATATTTATTAGCTTATTGCCTTAAAATTCATTGTTATCTAACGTTACAAATCAAAATTTGCAGAAAACTGTATATCAAAGTCCTAGTTTTTGGCTTGAAAGTTCTGTGTACTTTTGATTGGCTGCAGTATAGATATGTACCAATTAAATTTGTATACCCACTTTTGAGTGATATCCATCATAGCAGCAGTGAAATTTCAAGAGTGCAAGTGCTTTGACTGATTCACACTACTTTAACTTAGATATCCACTTCTAATTTGCTGAAGTTTTCAAGCTGCTCTGTGGTATAAAGTTTGATTTTTATAATAAAATTTATTATTTTTGTCATTTGTGTCAATTAAGGATGTTTTTCTTTAACTTCTCTAACTTCACTGTGAAGTAATTTTATACTTGGTAATGTGACCAGAATGAAGGTAATATTAAAAACTATAGTGTTTTGTATGGAACACCGTGCAAGAAAGGCTTATTGAATAGACAAAAATTCCAGTCATCTCTAATATATGGGTTCTCCAATCACTTTGAAAACTTTATGTGCAGTTTCTTGCATTAATGAATCAGTTATTTATCCCTTTTTGTTGTACAATTCAAGCTTGTGAGATTCACCATTGGTTGATATGTCTGCACATTGCATGCTTCAGATGATTTGCATTACAAATGACTGTCTAAGCCTTAACTTACCCAGTGATTGACCTTACTGCTCTAATATTAATGGCTATTAATACATTTGAAATATACAGGACAGTTTTTCTTTACTTTTGCTTGCAAATTATTTTATTTAAATCTTACAGTTAACTTATTTGTTTTAAAGAGTGCCGCTTAAATGTTTTTGTTTCATTTCCTGTAATAACTTGACTTGTGATCTACTGGAAAATGTCTTATATAGAGTCAAGGTGACTTTGGTTTTTTATATTGTGCAGCATCACTTATGACATGTTTACAAGATTTTCCTAGGAAAGGTGAGAGGCTTGCACTGTCTCCTAGTGGTACTTTGGCTGCTATTACAGATTCTCTTGGCCGTATACTCCTACTTGACACACAAGCTCTTGTTGTTGTGAGATTGTGGAAGGTAAGCTACCTTATCTACTTATCAAGGAGACTGGCCTCCTTGTTAATGTTGTGAGTTTGTATCTTCATTAGAACAATATTAGAAAGATAATTTTTCTTTTACAGGGCTATCGTGATGCCTGTTGTCTATTTATGGAAGTACCTCTTAACACAGATACGCCTTCCATGGGTGTTGTTGGGAATGCAAAGTTAAAGCATGACTTTTGCTTGTGCTTGGCCATTCATGCTCCTCGAAGAGGTGTAGTGGAGGTAATAGCAATTTATTGTACTATTTTTATAAATTAATGAATTCCCCATTGTCTTTCAGTTTAAATTCAAGAGCTATTCTAGAAATTTGAAGATGTTTTAACGATTTCACTTGTACTATCTAATTAAGATTTTGCAAATTTGGAAAAGATGTGTCAGTTACAAAATCACTAGAGTTGTTGATTTCTCTAACTTACTCTTCACAGAACACACACTAGGATAAAGATCAGCCTAAATACTTTGGAAACAGTTAACTACTTATGGATAGCCCTGATGGAGATTTGTTCATTCTTGGAGCTTACTATCTGAAGTAATCACTCTAAGATAGTGATATTCATATTTATTTCAGAAAGAGTTAACTAGTTGCTTAGTCACCCTGATGAGGGCTCTAGAGAAAGTGTTATCACAAAAGCCAATTAATATATCGGAATTTTTTTTCTTTTTGTTAAGTAACATAGAAGATTCCATGCTTTAATTTGGTTCTTAGGAGAACATTCTAAGCATGCAATCTTTCATATTGATCATTGAATACACTAGAAGTTTTAATTCCACTTTTTTTTCACTAATATAGATGTGAAGAGTGGGTCAGGGAAATTGATTTTGTTCAATGTAAGCAAGCTACCATACTACAAGAAATATAGATTTGAGTGACAGATGTAAGATAAAAAAAATATGCGAAGTTACAACAAACAGAGGTGTAGGTGCTTCAGAAATGGGATTCATCCTTCATTATATATCCCCATTGGGAATTGTAGTTACCCCAATAATAGCTTATATGGTCCATAAATTTGCTCAGTTTATTCTTACTACAATGTTGATTCGGGTTTATATCATCTACACATGATTCAAGAGTGGTGCCACTCTACAGTTTATTCTTCCTACAATGTTGATTCGGGTTTATATCATCTACACATGATTCAAGAGTGGTGCCACTCTGCAGTTTATTCTTACTACAATGTTGATCTGGGTTTATATCATCTACACATGATTCAAGAGTGGTACCACTATAGAAAGATGATAAAAAAATATATGCAAATATTTGGGGATATACGAATGCCAAATTTCTAAAAATTCTTATAAAGAAATAACAATCAAGTGAACCAAAGCATCAAGAAGATCCAGATTTTGAAATTTTTAATATATATTCAGAATACTTGACGTGATTTTGGCTAAAGAGCAAATATGAAAATATTTCTCCCTAGAAGATAGGCTGTGAAGGAGTCAAAAAGTTGGGACTTAAAAATTCTCACATGATCATCCCTAAAGCACACTGTCAAAAAAGAAAAGTAATTATTTTCTCTTTAAACTTTTGGCCATCAAATTGCTCATCCATCCTAACCTACTCATCTGCAACAACAACAAAATACCCTTTTCTACCTAACAACCTGCAAAAATTCTTCTAATCTTTGGATTGAGTCTTATGTAACAATTATCAGTTTGGTTAATTTGATTAAGATTTAGTGGTGGCTTCACAACTGTTCAATGGCCGTACTGAATGCCCTTTGCTCTTTTGCCAACACCTTTTTTAATAATGTTCTTTATGAATTTGGTTGAATGGAAATTGGTATGCCCCTAACCCTATAGTGCATATTGTGTTATGAGTAGCCAGTTCGTGGCTGTCTTAACTCTTAAATGAGTTACATAATAATTATTAATAATTATAGAGACCATCTTAGGAGTTATATTTAAGTATCTAAGTTGGTCCAAGTAATATACAAAGTTTAAGTCGAGTAGGTTAGTCATTATGTGAAGTAATGTGTTCTTGGTGAAGACTATTGGAGGGCATCCTTCTCAAAGTGGATTGGGAGCTTTCCCCTCAAAGTTGTATATTATCATCAGTTATTTGCATCTTTTATAAGTATTTCGTTGCAAGTGGACCAAGAAAACATTAGTCAACATGATCGTAACTAACTTGCACCTTCTACATATGCCATATTTATCCCTTGGATACGACCTAGGCCAACTTAGATACTTAAATATAACTTCTAAGATGGTGTAGTAGTATTTGTTATTGTAATAGTTATTATGTAGTTTATGTAAATATAATGTAGCCACAAGCTGACTACTCATAAGCAAGACACAGTATAGGCTCGTGGGCATAGCATTGCCTCACTCTTTACAAAATCATTGTCATCAATGCTAACTTCCTATTTTTCTTCTTCTTCATCTCCTCCTTTTTTTCAATCTTTTCTTCTTATTGTTGTTTCCTATATGGCTAGTTCAAGTTTAGGTTCGGGGGTTCCAATAACCAGTTCCCTGGTATGGTGAAATGTTGAAATAGGGTTTGGCTTTGTTTGGGTTCGTTAGTACAAAAACATATCAGCCTAGAAGCATGAATTTTAAGATTAGAATGTCACATAATATCATATAAACAACAAACACATCATAAACTTGTAATTATAGCATCACGATCATAACATCGTAGCATCATACACTTCATATAAACAACAAGAACAGTATAAACTTGTAATCATAGATTGTGATCATACCATTGTAGCATTATATACTTCAACATTAAAATATTAAAATTCATAATATCAAGTATCATTGTTCACCTTGCAACAATTGGAACTTTATGCTAAGTTTCAATCATGGATCATCTAATGGATTATTCATTATCTCCTTCTTCAATGACATTAGTTGATTTACAATGCCAAGGCCAATGGGATTAGTTGCATCACTAACATTTTCGCTGTCCATGTCCTCCAATGCAGTAACTACAAGCTGAGAAGTGAAAGCATCCAAGTTCATATGTTCTATATTTATATTCCTCATCTTCGACTCCCCTTCTTGTATTCATTTCGCTTGTGCAAAAGGTGGCACAAGTTTGAATGCACATATGCTAGGTTCTTCACTCTTTCATTGCAACCTACTGCACTTTACTGATTGGATGAAAAAATATGTGCTCCTATCTCTTTCTAATGCAGATGAACTAACAACCTGTGAAGATAAGACAAAGTAAACAATTAAAACTAAACTATTAAAGTATTAAAATTACTATCAACCTATGAAGACAAAGTATATTTAATAATATATAAAACTTGTAATATAATTTTGATTTTGAGGGATTGCAACAATTGGAGTTGTTGGCCATCAGGTTGCCACTAAATATGAGCATCCTTCTTAATCGAATGGCAGAGATTGTCACTACTTAGACCTTTCGCATTCACAAACTCTATAAATTCATTTGTAATCAATTCCCACATATCATCATCAGGGAAGAGTCTAAGGAATGTTCCTTGTACTCATTAGACACTTCTGAATCTCTATATGGTGGAAGTATTTGTGGCATATCAAGATATATTTTTCTATTTCAATGCATAGGGAAGATGTAGAGGGTGGGCATATTGCTCTATCATTTTATCACAATTGCTTGCAATTGTTTGAAGGTCTCCTAAGGGTCTTGCTTTGTCATTTATGATTTTCTTCATCTTTTGAAGCATTGAGTTGATGCCATTGTACACCTCTCTAATGCAAGGCCTATCTATGTTAATGTAGCGAAGCAACCCCATAATGGGCTCAATGAAGAAAATTAGATACTCCACATGATTCCACGATGAGCCATCCAAAAACCTTCGCTTGGTATTTGTTGCCCTCTCAGTGTTGCTTTGCCTCCATATAGACCAATTATTGTCGATCACCATATTGCAAAGTGTCACTTGCACTTTCACAAGTCATCTCAAGATGATTAAGTTAGATGGAAAATGGGTCTCAACAACCTTTACTGAAAGAAAAGCAAAAAATATAATTAAATAGAGACAAACTTTAAGAAAGAATACACATTACACAATCAGAGTATGAAGTTAAAAAAATGTAAAATACTAAGTAATTTTTTTTTTTAAAATTACTACCTCAAGTTCAATTACCTTCAATAGCTCCAAATTTGAGAATAATCTGAAAATCCCTTGAGACATGTGGTCATTTGTGATGGACATTTGGATGGCCTTAGCCTCTACATACACCTCTTTGATCAACTCAATTTTATTCTCAATCTTTTGTAGCATAGGATTGAGTGAGTAGGTTGCACAAGGTGTCCAAAAGATATGTAAATATCGCTCTTCAATCAACAAACTAACAAATCTACAATTTTTTGCCTTGTTCTTTCTGACTTGAACATTTCTAAGTCCCATTGTCTCAATGACAGAGATGAGAATATTGGAATACATTGCCCATCTTTTACTTGCCCCTCACGATCCACAGATTTTAAAAACATTGCCCTGTTAGGGGACATTGCTATAACATTGATCAAGGATGATTTCTGGAGACTCCACACCCATTTGAATCAATAGATATTTGTGTCTTAATCCTTGAATCTTTTATGGACCTAAATGCATCCTTAACCCTCTTGACCTTTCTTTCCAGCAAGTTGTGTATCTTCTCATAATTGAGCCCCTTATACCCTCTTGCAGCTTCATTGAGCCTTTTCAACATATTCTAGTATGGGGAGTGAACAACATTGAAGGCATCCCATTTGGCTTCTAGCCCATCAATTCATGATATGTTGCTAGTCCATTCTTCCTTAGTCTTGTGGGCTAACAGGACTTTCTAGGGATCAGGGAGAGATTTGGCCTAGGCAATTCCAGTTTCAGGCCAACTGGATTTGATTCAGCAGGTTTTCCAGATGCTATTTTTAGTAAGTCAGCAGTGGGTTCAATGATGTTGGAACAAGCTGTTATACATGATTATCTTAGTTCAATTGATCAGTAATTTTAATGCCTAAAGATTAAATAATTTATTAATAAAGTGATTAACAAATTAAAATGCATATTATTATGTCAAATTATTATTAAAAGAACGCTTTATTCAATTTGGTGGGAAATTATATTTTTAAAAGAAAAAAAGGAAAGAAAGAAGACAAAAACTGTCAGCATGCTTGGTATATGTTTTTTATTACATTTCTGTCCTGGAGAGTTCTGGAGAGCTTCAACTTTCAGCAGGTTCGAGACAGAAACCCTCAAGCTTAGAGGCAGGGTATGGAAACCCAATATTTTTCATTGGAGACATCGCTTAGGTGTCTCACTGATGCTACAGATTTTTATCTCCAATTATCCGATTCTGTTGTAAGTTCTATAACTATGATTGGATCTTGTTATTTCTTGCTGAAGATTTAATTGCAATATTCATTTCTGAAAACCATACTTCTATTGGATATTCTGTATTTTTGTTGGATAATTTGAAAACAACTGCATGCAAATATTGTTTGAAATTTCTAAGCTAAAATCCTAGGTAAAATATCCTAGCAGGATATTACATCGTTTGTGATGAACATCTAGATGACTTCAACTTCTACGTATACCTCTTTTATCAACCCAATTTTATTCTCAATCTTTTGCAGCATAAGATTGAGCAAGTGGACTGAACAAGGTGTCCAAAAGACGTGCAGATATTGCTCTTCAACCAACAAACTAAGAACTCTACTATTTTTTGCCTTGTTTTTAATGACTTGAACAACATTTCTAGTGTCTCAATGACAAAGATGAGAATACTAGCAATAAATTGCCCATCCTTTACTTCTCCTCTTAACCCATGGCTTTTAAAAATATTATCCCTTTAGGCGACATCGGTATGACATTGATCAAGGGATGATTCCTTGAATCTCTAAACCCATTCAAAACAATGGATACTTGTGGCTCAATCCATGATGGGCCTCAATGCATTCTTAACCCTCTTGACCTTTCTTTCCAACAAGTTGTGTATCTTCTTACAATTGAGGCCCTTGTACCCTTTTGAAGCTTCATTGACACTTTTGAACATCTTCCAGTATGGAGAGCGAAAAACACTGAAAGGTAACCCATTTCTTGTTATTTATTGGTCGACAATGAACCAACTCTCATTTTGAAATGAAATTCCCAAAGGTCGCTTTCTTGTGTGAAGTGGTGCTTGAGTTTTAGTTTCAGCTTAATTGTGGTAGCATAAAAGGGGCAGTTTTCTATCACAATATTCAAAGATGGGAGCTGCATTCCCTTTGATTTTTTTCAGTGGACATATTTTGTTTGTGTGGTGCAGTCCAACATCAGAGAATCCTCAATGGAGATGTCTAACCTTGTAGCAAGAGTAAGCCACAATGGAAAAAAATAAACAAACTTAGAGAAAGAGAACACAATATGGAAGAACCATTAGATTATCATCAAGTTGGCTTGGCAAAAGTAGCTTCATTACATCATCATGTGATTGTGATCAAACTCTTCAAGTTTGCAACATTATCTAACTACAGCTACAAGATTTGTTCTCTACAAGCAATCCCTAAATGGTACCATCTTATTCTAATGTCCTAGCATACTTCTCATTTATTACGACCAGTTACTAATCAGCATATGCTATCCTTCTTAGCCACTTAGCCCTACTTAATCTTGAACCCCTACCTTACTTATATACAAGATCGCCAGCCACAAGTCAGCTATCCGATCAACAATCTCCAAGACAAAGGAAATGTATTACAACATATGGGTTAGGACCCAAATCATAAGAATATCCGTCATATGAATACATCGTGCCTTGTAAACATATAGGAGGGTCAACAAAACATATTATGACATAGAACAATGCACCAAGATTATTGCAAGTCATAAAACTGCATCACAAGATGAATCTCGCCAACCTAGCCATTTGAATAGGAGAGTCAAAATAGAACCTAACCAATCTTAAGATATGTTCATTTGGAAACATTGGATCATGATGAGAACCTAGACATAGGAAGTCCATGATGCCTAGATCGCGCTAGAAGGATCCATAAGAAAACAAGCCAACTGGATCAATCGGGATCTAAAACAATAGGAAACTATCCCAGTGAACAGTAAAACAAAGAAACATAAAGGAAATATTTTTGGTTGATGCAAGATTGCCAACAACACAAGGATGCTCCTACATCAGGCACCCCAAATGACTAAAAGATGTTCCATAAAAGGATTTAATAAACATCTGGAAGAAGTCAGAATGTGAATTCCATGGACACTCTTCAACCACTTGTCTTCTTAATTCGAACAATGAATGCTGCTCCAAATCTGCACATGACCTCTTCTACCACTGTTGATACAATCGACAAACCACTAGGAGAACAACCACCAACATCAGATAATTTGTTGTTGCTTCTTCCATAACTATAGTTTTCAACCGAATTGCCATTGCCAATTTTACTGCCACAGTCTATAACCAACTTTTGCTTAAACTTCTATTGCTTGACTCCACCTCTGATATCCAATTCAACATCCTACAATCCATCCATAGATACTAATTTCCATTCGCTACCCTGTTGTAATATCACCTTCTAGTTGTCAACAGTGCTCAAGTTAACTGGCTCATGTTTGCTCATCAATTCCTTTAACAATTGTGCCACCTAAGAAATCTTCTTAGCCACCTATAGCATATCCACCAACTTCTGATCTGAAATAGTGTGATCATCTAAGGTGTAAGTCTTCATTATGCTCAAGTTCTTGGCTTTAACTCCTTCGTCCTTCAAAGAAAGTAGAGTAAATCTTCTACAATCTTTGATGATGGAAATAATATTCCTTTGGCAATCATGAATAGCACCAACATCATATTGCCAAGTTCTACCCAACAAAACATGGCAAGCACTCATGTTATCTACATATCACAATATCTGATCTTTGTATGGCCCAATATGTTAATCAACCCAACACTGTTCTACTACCACAACCATATGATCATCCTGAAACTAATTTACCCCACGAAGACAAGAGTGTTTGAGTCTCCTTAAACCAAGCTTATGTACCATTTCCTCATAAACAAGATCGGCTGATGTTCCACCATCCATTGTCACTTTGCAATATTGGCCACCAAACTTGCAAGCAATTTGGAATAATTGCTGCCTCTACCAAGGTTCCAGTTCCTTCTTGTTCAAGATAGCTCTTCTGAACATTAGAGACTCTCCCATCTTAAATTCAACTTCCCTTTCAAGTAGTTCATCCTTCTCAGCTTGTTCCTCATATGCCACTAGGTTTTGTTTCCCTTTGCTAGAACCAACCGAACACTGGAAAGTCCTATGACCAACACTCCCACATTTGAAACAAGTGGCTTTGAAATCTCCTTTGTTACCCATACTCATTCCACGAGTCTTGTGATCAAGTTTCTCTACAATCACTAGTTTACCCTTACCCTTGCCCTCGGTTTATACATAACCCTAGGGGTAACTAGCTTTCTTTACAACTTATCTCTTGTCTTCAAGGCATATTGATAAGAATCTTCAATTGAACTAATCCTCGACATATTTAACTCATCCTAAATGTTAAGTTTCAAACCATTAACATGCCTAGCATCTTTCTCCTTGGGTGAATCTTGGTGTCTAGTTCTGATTGTCATCTTATAAAATTCTTCTATATACTCTCTAACCAACAAATCTTTCTTCTTCAAATTTTGCAACCTCTTAAATAATTCAAGTTCATAATCCTCCTATATGAACTTAGCCTTAAGTCTTGAAACCATAGCTCTCCATCCAGTTATCTTCTGATCACCGTTATCTTCTCTATCTTTCTGCAACTCTTTCTACCATAAGGCAACATGTTCCTTCAACTTAGTCATTGCTAACTTAACTCTTTGTGGATCCTTAACATCTTAAAGCTCACAGTAGTCCTCTAGTTCATTAATCCAATCTATCAATTCCTCCGGATGTAAAGCTTCATAAAAGCATGCAACATCTATTCTATGACTCTTACCCATTTGTGCCATAGTTCTCAATAGTCTTTCCTCTTCGACAAGAATATCTATATATGTAATTGTCTCAAGATCTTCAACAACTTCCTCAATTCATCTTCTATCTCATGGTTTCTCCCAATCCCAACTAAAGAATTCTGGATCCTAGTTCTTATCTCATTTCTAAAATGCTCCATCATCTGCTCCAGTCTTCTAGAATTCATTCTTCTAGGCAACATGTTTACCAAGATGCCAATCTTCAATTCTTCTAGTTTGACTATTTGATTACAAGTGTTGATTGTCTAGATCCAATCCGATAATCTATCAAGACAAACAATCTACCTCAAGCAACTAGGTCTGTTTGGCACCAAAAAAACTTACCAACTTTGCCAACCAACAAATCCTTCTTGTGCAACCACCACAATTGCAGGTCGGATCCGATCTTCTGCCACCCCACAACCAAGTTCACAACTATGATCTTTACCTTCCAATTGTCCAATCTATTCCTTTCCACCTTGCATTAGCCTTCAGTTGATGTAGATTAGAATCTCCTCTTTTGTCACTCCACAAGGACAAGATATGCAAGTGCAAGTCAAGACACGATCTCTAAGTGTTTGTTCTTCTCTGATGTTTAATCAACAACCAAAACAACAACATATCCAACATACCAAATGATGCAGTCCAAGATAATGGAGTCCTCAAGGGAGATGTCTAACTTTGTGGCAAGAGTAAGCAATACTGGAAAAGCATAAATAAACTTAGAGAAAGAAAACACAATATGGAAGAACCACTAGATTATCATTGAGTTGGCTTGCCAATAGAAGCTTCATTACATCATCGTGCAATTGTGATCAAACTCATCAAGCTTGCAACATCATGCAACTGTAGCTCCAAGATTCATTCTTTACAAGCAATCCTTGAATGCTACCATCTTATTTTTAATGGCCTAATATTTATTTATTACAATCAATTATTGATCAACTTGTGCTGTCCTTCCTAGCCACTTAGCACTACTTAATCTAGAACCCCTACCTTACTTATATATAAGATCACCAACCACAAGTTGGCTTATCTGATCAACAATCTCCAAGACAAATACAAAATACAGTTCAAGACCCAAATCATAAGAAGATCCCTCATATGAATACATCGTGCCTTGTGAACATACAAGAGGGTCGATGAAACGTGTTACAACATTGAATTATGTACCAAGATGCATCTCAAGGTGTAAAACTCCATCGCAAGCCGAATCTCGCTAAGCTAGCCATTAGAATAGGAAAGCTAGGATAGGACCAATTTTAAGATATCTTCATATGTAAAGCTTGGATCATGATGTGAACCTAGACAGAGGAAGTCTACGATACCAAGATCATACCATAAAGATCTCGTAAGAAAAATGAGCCAATTGGATTGATCGAGAACCAAAACTATAGGAAACTGTCGTAGTGAGCAGTGAAACAGATAAATGAAAAGGAAATATTTTTTGGTTAATGCAAGATTGCCAATGACCCAAGGATGCTCCTACATCAACATGCTTCTCTTTTTTATGATTCTTCATGCTCCATGATATTTGTCAATATTGTTTAATTTGGTATAGGAGCTTCCTTTTTTCCAGAGCATTTCTTGACTCCTCTATTAAGGAATCCACACAAATGACTTGCTACCCAATAATATGAACTATTCTAGTGTATATCATAACCTTGACATTTCTAGTGGAATCCCCCACCTCCTAGAAGGGGTCTTATAATTTCAACATACTTCATAAAGAAGAATTAGAATTTGGATCTATTCCTTGTTGCTCATTATTGCCTGTGGAGGAACAGATAGGTGTCGTTATAGTTCTCGTGGGAAGAAATTTTATACACATTGAAAATAAGAACAAGAAAATTGGATAAAATAGGTATAGATCTTATGGACAATTTAAGAGAAATGGTGTTTTTAAAAAACTTAAGCAAAAACAAAAAAAATAAAAATAAACTCTTTCACCCAACAAAGCTTTCAAAGAAGTAGAAATGAAGCACAAACACTTGATCAAGCTTCACAAATCAATCTTCCAATTCCCTCTTGCTCAACCACCAATGTTCTCCAGCTCAAGAGATACGTTATCCACTTTGGAAATGTATTTGATACAACCTGAATACATGTCAAATATTCTACCCATATGTGCTCCAAAAACTTGATTTTCCTAACATGCCAAATGTTGTGATTTGATTTTTAAAAATTTGATGGAAAACTTCTTAAATTTAGTAACACAAAAGTTCATTAATGCAATTTTTTAAAAAATGGTATTAAAAAAAACGAACAACAAATGAGAAAGACAAATGAAATTTTGTTCTATTTCACTGACCCATTTTTGGGGGTTGTCTTGCAATGGAACTCTACTATTTCTGCATATTGTAAAGTGTTAAAAGTAGCTTATAATTATTTGTCCCTATATTGCTTTTGAAGTAATGAAAATGTCCTCTAACAACTTGGAAAGTTGTGCTAAATATAGGTGTATGTGTTTTCTATTAATGTTGTATCCATATTAGTGGTATTATAAAATGGTCGTATTTGTATTGTATTTATGTCCATGTAACTTTGTATAAACTCCAACATAATTCATTTTAAATCACTCTTTAGGGTTCTAGATGTCAAATTATTATTAAGTTTGCAATTAAATTAAGTTTGTCGACACTTTTCGAGTTTATTTTGTACTTTGTCTTGTGGAATTTGTCAAGTCTGGTCCGGGTTTGAACTTGGTCCAGCTAGATCAAACCAGCCACTATGGGCATGAACCCTATTCAAACCCACAAATGGACTGCCCTGGACCTAGTTCAAACCGGACCGATACTAGGTCCCAAACAAGAAAACAAAACATCTTAGGTTGTTTCTCATTCTTCTTATTCTTTCCTTTGCTCTTGCTTCTAATCTTCCTCTTCTTTTTTTTCCTTCCTTTTTTGCGGCTCTTGTTCTTTCTCGTTTTCTTGTTTTTGAAGTTATTCTTTTTCTCTCTCTTTCCTTCTTTTACTACTATTTGATTTGAAGAAGTTCCAACAAAATAATATTTCTATAAATCACACAATTGAAATTAAAATGATCAAAGTTTTAAGCTATAACTTACTAGGGTTTGGATGTCACTTTCTTCAAAAAATATCCAAGAAATTAGCTCTATTCACAACTGTAAGAGCAAATTTGTTAGAAATTCTACTTCTGCAATAAATCACTTAATTTTGCTCTAATTCTGCTAAAAAAAGTTTTGCTATATTCTCTTTAATGATTTCCTCAAAAACCCTTTTAATATTAGCAATTATTTTTCCTATATCTAAGAGATATACACTTTCCAAAGCAATTAAGATGAAACCCTAATTTGACAATAAATCTATTAATGCTACTCCAATTCCTTCAAAATTGGATGCTAGATGATTAAATCCGTTCTTTAAAAGCCCTTTAGAAGTCAATCGAAAAATCTTCTGAATATAGGAAATACACATTTCATCAGTGCAGGGGGACAACAAGGGTATGGGGAGGGGCTGCATACTATACATATATAACTTAAAATGCTAATTATGAAAATATTTTTTAGTATAACACACCAAATACAATATATTATATATTTGAAGTTTGTACATAGCAAAATTGCAAAACGAACAAGAACCATTCAACATTCAACATAGCAACATTAAACATAGTAATCAAATATGTAGTAAAATGTAAATATTATGCATCATTAAGTCTAAAGATGATCATGATTACAATAATTGAATAATGAAAGTATCATGTCATGATAAAATGAATCATGATCAATAATAAACTCAAAGTGGGTACAAACTTAGAACTACAAAGTTCTACAAATGTGACAATGTCAAAATCTAAAATCGGCAACACATCAAAATGACAAAATGTATTAATGGGAGGCCTCTAATGACTAATCATCCCCAATGCCAAAGTCCTCATCACTAGAACTACTAGACTCAATATCCTAAGCCTCCTCATCCTGAGTTGTCAAAGGAACGCCAACTAGCCCTACATCAACTTTGTAATGTTCCTACTATTAAGGTTATCTTGGGACAAGTAATACTTGCAAAATCTTTGTTAGAATCATAACAATAACCAATCTAACTATACTATTCTATTCTCTAAATTAACTCCAACATTAACAACATCTCCAAATCGGGCTTCCTAACCCTTAGCTATTCCACCGTCTTCTTATGGAGCGCTCCCATTAAGGTTCTACTTGGACAAGACATCCTCTATCCAAGGCCAATCACATATGCATATGTTGACATCATCAGAATATTTTGGCACATCAATCTTAGGCATGTTAGTCAGATGGAGATTATATCAATCTCACATACCAACATTATAGAGATGATGACAATTGCAAGCATGTTGGTTAGATGGAGATCATTAATTTGACATACCAACATTATAGAGATGATGAGAATTGCAAGCATGTTGGTTAGATGGAGATCATTAATTTGACATACCAACATTATAGAGATTTATTAGTTTCAAGCATGTTGGTTAGATGAAGATTACATTAATCTCATATACCAACATTATAGAGATTATAAAAATCATAATTGTGTCAATCAGATGGAAATTATATCAATCTCTCATTCTAACACTATAGATGTTAGATTAATCACATCTCAATGTAAACAAAGTTATATTAATCTCTTTATAAAATATATAGCATCCTTTTCAATACACATAATAACATTCATATATGTTATATGTAAAATTTCGATATATGTTTATTAATATCAATGAAAAGATATATATATATTACTTCATTATATATATTTGAATAATGTTAAAAGGAACATTTAAATTAAATACACTTACCTTCACTATATTATCAAAATCTTATATGATAAAATCTTCAATGCCATAGCCAACTATCATTAACTTTTGCAACAAGACAACTTATCTCAATGGGATTCAACTGAAATACATTGCCTTTGTCCTTGTTCCTGTGGAAATCTCATTTCCATTCTTATCCTTAATTGAACATTTCTTATCAGTGAATTACAAATGATAACCCTTGTTAACAAGTTGTCCAACACTTAACAAGCTGTGTTTTAATTCATCAACAAAATATACATCATCAGTGATAGTCTTACCATCAAGAGTTATAGAGCCTTTTCCTTTTATCAAACAAGGTGCATTGTTACCAACTCTAACAACACCTCCATCATAGCTCTCGAATTCAACAAATTTATCTCTATTACCTATCATGTGATGTGAACAATCACTATCTATAATTCAATCTATTCTCTTTTTCTCAACATGTGAAATAAGCGATTTTTCTTCTTTAATAGCAACAAATCCTATTCATCTCCATCATCACTATCTATAGAATTGATATCTTTGACGTCAATCTCTTCATCACTAACATAGAGACATTATTTAGAAATTTTCGATTCGTAAGGTCTAGACCTTAGATTCTCTTGTAGGACATCTAGAAGCAAAATGACCAATCTTCTTACAAACAAAGGTAACTTATTTTGGATATTCCCTTACCTCTAGGCTCTCAACTGCAATTAATGCTTCAAATTCGTCCTTATTTCTTCTTTCTTGTACATCTGCCCAATCACTTGCATAATCTCTAATACCTTTGCTACTGGTGCTTGCACTTTTGGTTAGTATTGTCTTATCATAATGTGCGCAAGCTCTAAAAGCAGTTTCAATTCTAGGCAAAGCATCTTTCAGTCGTCCTATTTCAAAAACTTGCAATCTACCAATCAGTGTTTCCCTTTTAAAACCTTTGATAAAAGGAATGACTTCTTCAATTGCATGTACCTTGTTCTCATTAGGTGGTGTTAAGGATCTGAGAATCTTTTGTACAACTTCATCTTTTGTCATGGTTCCTCCCGAATTTTTATCCCTGTAGTTATTTCAGTAATGCTCTGTACATATCACTCTCTTCTTCTAGCATTCTTGCATTTTCTAGCTTAGTTATCCAATTCTGCAACTTCGCTTTCTTTGTGTTATCATCTCCTTCATATAACTTTTCCAACTCAATCCAAATATCATGTGCTAGGTCAAGTTCCTTTACCTCAATGAATTCTGATCCTGATAGAGCACTGATCAATGTCTCCCTTGCAATCATGTTGTACTAGAATATCATCTTCTCCTCATCTGTGCTTGAAGATAGCTTTTTTTCTCTTATTTTACATCAACCTCATTTTTTGTAATCAACCAGTACTCAAATCCCATGCAGATCAAACATGTACACATCTTGTTCTTCCAGCTGTCATAATTATTACCATCAAACTTAGGATTCTCCTTCCTATAAGCCATAGTAGATCTTACCAAGTTGTTAAGCTTCCTTCTCAAAGAGGACCTGATGTTGTGTTACCAATTGTTAAAAAGTAAAGTCCACACACAACTGAGAGTTGGGTAGGGTGAATCAGTTTTGACCAAATACAATTAAAACCGAACTTGTAAAACTGATCTCCAACAATTTAAACAATGATGCACAACAACAAGAAGCAACACACCATAACACAATGATTTGTTGAGTAGGGAAATCCTCGATCAGAGGAAAAACCCTAAGGGGATGGCACCCACAAGATAATATAGTAATATATAACTTCCTTGTGAAAGGATGTGACCTTATTAGGAGTCAAATACAATGCATTTAGTACATCAGTCCTCGTAAGAGGACAAATCCTTGTTAGGAGGCTTTGAACCCTTGTTAAAAGGTTCCAACTCTATTAAAGAAAGATAGGAAACAAGGAGACCCACTGTCTAAATGCTCCAGCAAGTGTGAAAACTAAAATCTTTTGGATAACATATCCAAAATCATGAACTGACCGATTTGCAACTTACTTGCCAAAATAGTTCCTTTAAAGCTCACCTCAGTCATTGAACATTACCATTGCTCTGCTTTGATCATCCAACATGTAAGCTCGCATCCACATCAATTGATCACATATGGCATACCTAACCAAGGAACATATGTTTCCTTTATACCCTTTACAAATAACTAATTAGATCAGCTTGTTAGAGCTTCCCCAATGTACATTTAATTTTATAGGTCCATGCTAAGGCATATAGGCCTTCGTAACTATTATTACAATTATATAATAAAGTGCCTACACGTTACACACCAAAGATATAGCATTATATAATGATAAAATATACACTTTCTCAACATGATCGTCTGCCAGTAAAATATGCCATAGGTTACACAATAGCGACCTTTATGGAATAACCCAAAAGCTTCTCATTCTCAAACATATGTGCACGAACAAGTCTTATATCATATCCCAATTTCACTAACATTAATTTCTACTTGCCAATAAGATATAGCAAAAATACTACCAACTATCTTTGTCATCATTCCTTGTACATTGGTCTTCCAGCTTTTACCAAATAAGTTGTAACTCGTCTAGAACTCAATATAAGACTCAGCAAACATAGACATGATGTCTATACTCATTCTGCTACACAAATCTAAGGTTGCATACAAAATGTTGTCACCAACTAACTTCGTTGTACTGATAATCAATCTGTGATATACAAAATTTGTGTTTGTCATTGATCATACAAATATATGACATCAATGACAAAGCTAGTCGTCAATACAACATCTTAGCAATTCATTCAAGTGCCAACAAATGCCTCAACTCCTAACAGAAACATGATTCTATGTTCATGAATCATGAATGTATTCTTCAATTATTCAAATGGATTATGATAAAAATCTGGATCAATGGGGTTTTCAGCAGCTGCAAGTGGTAGATCAACATCATCATTGGAACCCAAACTGATTCCAATAGCACAAGAGTCTGTTGTGGCATCACCATCATCATCCATGTCAAGCAAAGTGGCTCTAGCAAGATTCTAAATGGTCAAATCCAAGTTAGCAGACTCAAGTCCCATATCTAAAGCATCTCTACCCCTTCTTGTATATTGGATCCTTCTGTGCCATGAGGTGCAAGTGGGTGTGAATAAACACCAAGTCTTCAGCTTTCTTTGCAGCCAACCGGTTATGCTTTACTAGTAGATAAAGGAGTATGTTCTCCAATTCCATTCAACGATAGAAGAGGTCACAACCTAGGTAGAAAACCAACAAAAAATAATAAAAATACGAGATAAATTCAATAGTATTAAGTCTTGAAATCTACAATGTAAGTGGCCAAAAAAAACTTAAAAACTTCCTTGTGATAGCATCTTAATTGCAAGAGGTTGAAGGTACATATAATCTTACCAATGAAGGTACCACCATGTAATAGCATCCATTCTAATTTGGTCATTGATGGTAGTAGGGTTTGCATCTTTTCTTGAGACGAATAATCCAAATTCTCTCTTGACATTTGCCCCCACCTATGTATCACTGAAGAGTCTACTAACTGCTCTCTTGTAACTACTAGCAACGTCAACATCTCTATATGGTGGCACTCTACCTGGAATAACAAGTACCTCTCTCTTAGAATACCTGGGAGATAGAGCATATGCTTGGAGGTGCGAAGGTGTAGTCATCTTGTTTCAGCGATGAAGAACAATTGCTTCTACTACTCTCAAGATCACTGTCTCCTTTGTTTATTTTGTGATATCAAATGATGTTCATGTAAGTTATCTTGATGTAAATTATGTAAATTAAAAATCTAGATATCTCTCAATAAACAAGGATAGAGGATTATATTATAACTTACCAATTTTACTTTTTCCAACATGGTCTCTGTGGCATCATAGATGTCCCCCCAGCATGGCTCATTAGTGTCGACAAACCAAAGCATAGACATGATAGGCTCGGTGAATTCCAATACATAATCCACACATGTCCACCAATCATCATCCAATATCATTGTTTTCACCTTTTAGCCCCTTCTTGTATTGGATTGCTTCCAAATACCCCATTGGTTGCTAAGAAAGATATGTGGCAATACCTCTTTCACCCTCATAAATAGTGCAACAAGATTGTGTGTCGTGCAAATCAGTTTTCAGCCACCTTAGAACATGTTAATAATAATTTAATAACACATTTAAAATATGTAAACAACACAAAAAATATTTTATTCAATTATGTAAAACATGACCTAAAATGATGAAGCAAACTAAAAAAAAAAAAAAAACTTACCTTCAATAATTCCAATCTAGAGAAAGTTCTGAAAATTGCTTTGTATAACACATAGTGGTTTGTTACACACATCTGAATCTCCACGCTCCCATCACATATTTTCTTGACCCACTCTTTTGGGTGCTAGTTGCTTGCATCACCAAATTGAGGGAGTGGATGGTGAATAGTGTCCAATAGATATGTAATGTCCCCATTTTAGCAGGTTCATGCAGTTGGCTTGGTCAGTTCACTGTCGCAACCCTCTTGAGCTGACAGTGGGATTTGAGGGTTTCAGTTGTGGTGTTATAGGCTTTTCAGTAGCCTATGGTGTGTTTTGGCTCCATTTGAGGCACTTACTATATATTTTAAGTCAAACTGTTGGTTCCAATGAGCTCAGTTGAGTTAGAGGAGTTGTGTGATGCTCTCAGTTTTTATTTCGAGCTTCTAGTTTGTGCTCCAAGAATCTTGGAGGGAGCGTCTATTTATAGTAAGTCACCTTGTCAGGTTCATTCATCGTCTTTCATCATCAAGATCACTTGGTGTCATCAAATTTCGATAATGATGCTTCTTCTGTTTTTCTCACGAGACGGGTGAATTATTATTATTATTCATCTAAAAACGCTGAGGTTGTTATTTTTGTCGGTGTTGTTGGTTGGTTGGTCACTTTAGTATCATAGCTTGTTGGTGTTAATGTCTGATAGCTTGAGTTGGATAATTATATGACTGTACATGTAATTATATATGAGATAATTTTATGTGATATATAAACTTATTATTTGAGAGAAATATATATATATATATATATATTTTTTTTTTTTAATTATTGAATAGACATGTCCTCTGAAGGGACATGCCTATTCATGACCTATGTTTAAATATAAAAAGAGGATGTTGCATATGGAAAACATATACCTCAATACAGGGAATGCTTAGTACATTTGCAGCATCATTCCGGGAAACTTAACAATTGGAACTCAGACGAAAAGTTTTAAATTGTGGGAACAAGAAACAGTGGCCTTGCGTGTCAAAATATTAAGTTATGGTGGAAAAGGTCATTTTTGAGCCAAAATCAATTAATAAATTATATTAATGACAATTATATTTTAATATTGTGTGTGGGAAGCTTCTTAAGTGAATTTCATTTGGGAAACTTTGTGCCATTTGGAGATTATAAATATGAGCACATTTGATGAGTAAAGCATCCAATTATTTAATTATCTTATCTTTCTTTGTTGTCTTTGTGACACTTCTGAAGTTCTAAAATTTTGTGCCCTTGCTGAAGTATAAGGGTTTTGGATCTACATCTGAAGTATTGTAGATTCAATTCTAAGATTACTTGACAAATTGTGCTGAGGTATACGATTTGTCATTTCTCCTATTGTGTTAACTGTTGCTAAGGAGAAGTTTAATTTTTCTTGTTGCTGGAGGTTGCTCTGGAATTTGTGAAGGGATTCACTGGAATTGTTATATCAAATTGTGTGCTGGTTAATTTGGAGTTGGTTGAGCGCCAGTTTATATCTGTTGCTGGGTGTTATTTTCTATGTGCACTTTGGGAGCAGCATTTTCCAAATCTGCAAATTGCATTTGTTTGTTGAAGAATTCTTTGTTGTTGCTAGTCTTCATTATAGAGGGTTTCAAGGCATGTCTTACCTGTAAGTTTATGGATTGTAACTTCTAATTTTTCTGCGTATTGTTGATTTAGATAATAAGGAATATTTTATCAATTGGGTTGTTGGTATTTTGTGAAAATACTCAGTATCAAAGTTGATATTGAAATCTAGAAATTTTCAGCTGTATAGTCCTTATGTAATTGTTACCAATTTAGCCTACCTCCTAAATTGCTATGTTAAAATTACTTATATATTGCACTATGTGTTTTAAGTCATTGATCATGCATATTACAGAATGGTTTGGATGCAGAATGTGAAGCACAAATATCAATAAACAAGAGAAATCGATCATTTTTAGTCAAGTTACGTACAAGTACCAAAATAGTTGACATTTATTGAAATATATTTCAGAACTGTTTTATAAGGTATGAAATATTCAAATTTTAGACAGTACTTGATA
Source organism: Cupressus sempervirens (assembly GCA_028749045.1). NCBI lineage: Eukaryota > Viridiplantae > Streptophyta > Pinopsida > Cupressales > Cupressaceae > Cupressus > Cupressus sempervirens. Next base: position 709,411,288 of record CM053789.1, on the reverse strand, counting down.
CAATACATTCAGATACCACACAAGTCGTGGCAGCTCCTAATATGATATCTAAATAAACACATTGCATAAACAGAAAAGTATTGGAGAGATAAGGGGAAAAGCCTCCATTGCCTGAATAGAAGAGTTGTTGATTTGAATGTTGAAGAAGATTTGAGCCCGCACCTCCATCTTTGAATACACCTACAAAATATAAAAAAGGGGGTTAGTTCATACGAATTGAGCAATGAGAACCATTCCAATTATCTCTACACTACTTAGTGTTCCTACAACATGATTATTAAGATAACTGCATTAAAAGATGCAAAGGCAAAAGAAATATATGAAAACAAAGCAGGTTTTATGCTAATAAGTTTGTTTCATGTGCAGATACAGGCATGAAGTTTGAGGTTATTGAAGGATCATACATAAGTTACACATATGAAGCTTTTTGACTGAATCATGTAAAGGCGAAGACTGAAGATCTTGGGAAGACCGTTAAGGTGGCATACATATGTTACAAGTATTGGACCTTCTGGTTGAACCAAAGCAATTGACTGAAGATTTGAAGAGATTGTTAAAGGGATGTACATCAATTACAAGTGTAAAACCTTTCAATCAAATCATGAAGCAAAAAGAGGACAACCACAAACAAAAGCATTAAAGGGACGAGTCATATTTGACATGAAACCTTTTGCTTTTATATATGTATACAGATCAGATGAGTTAAATATTAAAGGGACAAGTCGAATAGGCTTGAAACCTTTTGTTTCAGATCGAGAAACAGGGCTGAAAACATTAGGTTGCTGAAAGAGAGCAAATACAAGTGTGCCAAATGAGAGATTGAAAATCAAACAGAGTATCTAAGTGCAGCGATGATAGATTCCTACAAGGGTGACATGGAAAATAAAAGTGCCAGAATTCAAGCATGAACAACAGGAAGTAAAAGATGTGTCAATCTCAGATTTATGGAAAAGAAAATCAGAAGAAAGATATATTAAACCATATAGATCTGCTGATCTTTGTGTACAATAGCATCATGAATGTCAATGTAGGAAATTTGAATTATGTTTTGCAAATATACAAACATATACGGAACTCAGGTGTGACTGCTGATATGACAACTTATAATATATTATTAAAGATGTGGTCCATTGCTGAAAAAGTTGATTTGGAAGAACATTTTTATAGAGAAATTCTATGCAAAGGGGCAGTTGGGGAGTTGAAAATGGATGTTATAGTACACAACACAATGATCCAGGTTTTTTGGGAAGGCAAAAATGTAGGCATTAACAATTGGAAGAAAAATGGGCTCTATGGGGCAAGTGCAAATATTATTTTTGAATTCAGAAAATTTACTCTCTGAAAATAACAACCATAGAAGGCAGATATCAAGTGTTGTTTTCTGTAATGGTGCATCCAAAACAGCTGAGTTCAAACCTACGGTTGTCACATACAACATTATGATGAAGACTTTCAAAAAAAGGCATGAAACTGGAGTACAACCCGAGTCTATTACATACACTACTGTAACACTAGATAGCATGAGAGCAAAGCAATAACAGCAGCAGTGGTATAATTTACAGCAGAAAATCATGTTTTAGCAGTCATAGCTTATAGTAGAGTTATAATTTACAACAGAAAATCATGTTTCAGCAGTCATAGCTTATGACATACAAGTAACCGGAGCAAGAACTCACAACTCATTGATAATGGATCTGAAAAATCATAGATGAAAAACTCTGTGATATTTTGCTAAAAGCACGATATATCAGTTGTTACTGAGCAGGCCACTATAATCGGCTCTTATATAGCTGTCGATATTTAGTTTGTCACGCAACAAGTTTTATCAGTTAAAATCGTGAAATCCTGTGAATATAGTGTTAAAAAGTACAAGCTAAAATGAGTTAAAATAGTCCGTCTCTGTTACGACTGCAAAAATGACATGATTAGAGTTTTCCCATCTCTGTTGTGATTGGAAAAGAAGTCTGCAAAACGAAGGGGAACATGGAATCTTCCAACTTCAACTGCAACAACCCATTTATCTTCCTACTGCAACTACAAGTCTACTGTAGCTGCAAAAAATGTTTGTCGTCAATTGTGTCTCAGTTTTAAATTTTGTTAACCTTGCTTATTCAAAACCAAATTTATTTGCAAATATTTTTTTTATTTGGTTGATTCATCACTTCATTGTAAATATTTATAAAATATTTAATATTTAGATTTGCATAGTAAATAACATAGTTGAAAAACGCAGTCTCAACAATAACTCAACTAACCCAATTTATTTGAAAAACTCGAACTCACCAAAGTCTCGGTGAAAAAATCGGCGATAAATCAGTACTTTCATTGAACTTTTTAAAATATTCTTAAAAACAAACATATACAATGTATTTTAATTTTTGATAATATATTTAATTCATTTATTATTTTCAATGTAAAAATAAATGCTAAATATATTCTATAAATATTTACAAATTAATAATATATGCTATATATTATTTAATATTTACAATGTAAACTAAATACTAAAAATATTCTATAAATATTTACAAATCAATAATGTATTTTATAATTTTTAATAGTTTATTTTAAATATCATTTACAATGTAAAACTAAATACTAAATATATTTTATAAATATTACAAATTATTAATATACTTTATAATTTTTAATAATAATAATTTTTTATTTACAATGCAAAACTAAATACTAAATACTGAATATACTCTATAAATATTTACAAATTAATCATGGATTTTATATATTATTTACTATGCAAATCTAAATATTAAATATTTTATAAATATTTACAATGAAGTGATGAATCAACCAAATAAAAAAAATATTTGCAAATAAATCTGGTTTTGAATAAGCAAGGTTTACAAAATTTAAAACTGAGACATAATTGACAACAAACATTTTTTGTAGCTGCAGTAGACTTGTAATTGCAGTTGGAAGGTAAATGGGTTGTTGCAGTTCAAGTTGGAAGATTCCACGTTCCCCTTCGTTTTGTAGACTTCTTTTCCAGTCGCAACAAAGATGGGAAAACCCTAATCATGTCATTTTTGCAGTCGCAACAGAGACAAAGACAATTTTAACTCGGATTAGCTTGCATTTTTTAACAATATACTTGAGCGATTTCGTGATTTTAATTGATAAAACTTGCTGTGTGCCAAACTAAATATCGACAGTGATATAAGAGGTGATTATATCAGCCTGCTCAGTGACAAGCGATATATCGTGCTTTTAGCAAAATATCGCAGAGTTTTTCATCTATGTGAAAAATAATGGAGAAGCAAATAGCTTACATGAGAAGGAGCCATAAAATCACATAAATAAGAAGACATATACGTCATAGCTTATAGCTGTAGCTGATCAACAAATCTCATGTGATAGAAACCCAAATCTGAAGGATAATGGAGTCACGAATGGACAATGTCCATCCCCAGAATACAAACCCAGCCATCATGGCGTTCACCAACAACTCACGGCTTTTGGGAGCCACATAATAATAGAGAAGAGGAACCACCGAAACAGAAAGAGGAAACCCATGAAGCTCACAACATGAACAAGAACTCATGGCATAAACCCGTGAAAAAATTGAAGCAAAGCCACAGAATGGAGATGAAGAGTCATGGCGTCCAGCAAAAACAAGTACTTGAACCACGAGGGATTTAACAAAGGGTGTTGTTAGCCAAAAAATGAAGATCACACTGGTTCTAATACTTAACAGAATAGAGCTCACGGCAAACAAAGAAAACCCGTGAGGAAACCCACTCATGGCTATAACCATGAAAGCCATGACATGAAGAACAAAGCAACATCAAGGTCACGGCATGAAGACGGCTCATGAAACAACCCAACACTAATGGCGACCATACAAATGGCAACAATGACATCCAAACAAAAGGCAAACACCAGAGAAACTCGCTGAACTATTATGATGGCAGTTAGGGTTTATAAAACCCTTCTTCTCCTTCTACACCCATGCATCGATAATGAAAGGAAACAATGACTTTCACCTCACCTTTTGCATTGTTTAAATACATTTTTGGGTCCGGATATAAGGGAGGTGTAAAAAGTTTAAATCTTTTATTATTTTTATTTTTATATATTAAATGATTTAATTGATTATTATTTGATATGTAAACAATAATAATAGAGAAAGATTTATTAATTCACTTAGTCACATTGTACAGTTAAAATTCTGAAGTGTTAAAATTATAAAACACTAAAGAATTATTAATTTTTTTTTTTAAAAAAAATGCAAAAGAGCTTAATCAAGGAGTGATTTTAATTATAAATCTGGAGACTACAAGTGACTTTCAATTAAGGCAAAGAGCTATTTTTAGCAGAGAGACTCTATTTCATCTAGACGTTACATGGAGTTCATTCTCAGTTAAGGAGATAGTTTGGGTTTCTCATGCAGTTGAGAGCATTTTTGTGCTATTTTTGGCGAGATATGGAACAGTTAAGGCCAGTTTTGCATGCAATTTATTTTGGGAGCCTGTTTTATGCATTTTTGCATGGTTATTGATGAGTTTCACATGCTATATTTTTGGATTGATTTTGAGATCCGACCTGGGGTTTTGTGCTTGATTTTGAGGAAACAAAGGCAGTTTTCCAGTTGGCTATCAGTTGGACAGGTGGTTGAGAGCAGTTTTCAAGGGTTTTTTCACAATTTGGATCAGTTTTGACTCATTTTTTCCATGCATATTTTTTATATTCGAATTAGGGTTTTGAGCTCTATTTATTGTACATTCACCTCATTACAAGGTATCTTCTTTCGGGCTCAAATTTTTTGCACATTGCAAATTTTGAGTTGATTGTAAAAGAACTTTGTAGTAGAGATTTTTCAATATTAGTTAAACAGATTCAGGTTCCTTCTCATTTATTCTTGTGCAGTATTATGGATTCTTTTCTTTTATGTTGTGTTCGTCCTTCATTAAAGCTATATTCCTTATTGCATGTTAGAATCTCAATGCTTGTAATTGCAGGTCTTTGTTTGTGTCCTTATTCTTTTTATAGAAAATTGGTAAAACCTACGTTTTCCTTTCAAAGCAAAAGATTTCGGGTCCTTGCATGGAATCACTTTTGTAGTTGCATGTTTGTCTAAGTATTGTCAATCATTCATATTATGGGTAATTTGTGTTGATTTGATTAAAGTTCCATACAAATCATTGGTGTATCACCTCATCTAGGTTTAGTATGTGTTATTTTCATTCACTTCTCATCCCTTTTCTCGTATACAATTAAAGTTTTAGGTGATCATTATTTAGGAACCGGTCTAACTTTCAGAGATTCATCTCTCATTTTAGGACAACCCACCACCTGAGAGAGTTTCCATGTCTCAACAAGATAGCTAGATTTTGTATCTCGCTATAGGCACAATCCTGATTGACAACAGTAATAACTAAATATTTGAGTTGAAATTATTATTGCAAAATCTTCTAGTTTTCTGCTATATTGTTGTATTAAAATTGCAAAACCTCGAGAACAAAAAAAAAAGAAATCAATTCTTCAGCACAGATTGTTTGAGAGCTAGTTGGGTTACTATAGTGATATCAAAGCTTGCTTGCAAAGTGTTTGACGAAATGTCAAACAACTATATTATAAAAGAATTTAGTGTTTGTTGAAGTTATAATTGGTACGGGTTATTATAGTGGTATCAAAGTGGTTTCCTACCATCCTATGGGGTAGAAAAGTTATTTTATTTTCAAATTTGTTGTTGCATTTGGAGTGACCAGCACTCTAGCATTTTCTAGCCATGGACAAACATAGGAGGACTGGCAGTTCTAGAAGTCGGTGGAGTCACGAGGAAGTTACTACGAAAATGAAAGCTTTGCAAGAGAGTATGGAGAAACTTAAGATTCATCAACAGAGGTTGGCTGAGAGCTTGTCGAATCCAGAGACAGTTGAGAGAGCTGCGAGGTACATGGTTTCCACCTTTAGAAGGTCAACGAGGAGGCTTGAGTTTTCCCCAATAGGTGTCCATGATGTAGATGTACCTATATTTAGTACGACACCTGCTAGTCCTATCTGTAGTGATGATGATGGACTTATTTCACGGGGACATGTGGATGTATCAATGCCCTGGGTGGATAGCAACATTGAGCTTCAACATGTTGAGGCTCCTAGAGTAGTTGCTACGATTATTTCAGAGGCAGTTGATGTTGTAGTTGTCACTGACTATTTAGACTCTCCTGAGGAGGGAGTTGTTATTGGAGACTTATATGTTAGCTATCGTAGTGTTACTCCAGTGTAGGAAGCAGTTGCTTTCTCAGGTAGTATTGATGCATGTACGGAGTCACCCAACTATGATGTTGGTGATCTGGGTGTTACAACGGAGTCAGTAGATGTGGGTTCATGCTCTAGCTTAATTGATTCACAACTTGGCATAGAGTCAACTAACGAAAGTTGAGGCTCTGTTAGGTGGTGGGAATGCAAATAGTATGGACACCTCTGATGATTTGTTGGATGATGCTATGAGTTGCATTGGGTATGACACACCTTGTCAGATATTGGGTGATGACTCTGAAGAGTTTTTGGATAGGTCCCAGGATCGATGTTTGCAAGATCTTAGTATTGAGGTGGAAGCTAAGACATGTGAAGTGATTGATACTGTGAGGGCTTCCATTTCTTCGGATTAGGAGTTGATTGAGGTACATAGTAGTTGTATTTTGGATTTAGAGTTGTGCAAGGACGATAATACAAGTATGAGCAATCTTGTGGTGGGTAGTTTTGATTCAGTTTTCTATCATAGTGCAGTTAGTGAGACAGAGAGCTTGCATAGGAGTCAAGGGTTACAAAGGCATCATATGACTTGTCAGCTAAAGGTGAGTGATAGTGACATTTCTTCAACTCTTGAGCATTATGTGGCCATCTATTAGATGCTAGCTACATATGGTTGGGGTGCTCCTGTGTTAGATGAGCACAATGATAGTAGTTTTTCTCTAGCAGAGGCTCATGTGCTTCGAGAGGCTGTCAGGATCTTGAAGCATAGTTACTCTCAGTTAGTTGCTGATAGGGATTACCTTCTAGAGTGGGGTAGCACCTACAATGACACGTTGTTAGGGAAAGAGGAGGTAGTTGAGCTCACCCCGGAGCTTGAGGTGACAGTGGACTCTCTTCAGTATACTCAGTTGACTCTTTAGGAGTTACAGTCATGATTGGATGAGGTGACTGTGGAGTTGGAGCATGTTCGGACCACACCAACCCTAGATCCAATTCAATTGCATATTGTGGTTGGTGGTGAGTTTGCTTCTACGGTTGGGAATGATGGACATGATAATGTGGCCGGCACATTCATCTAGCATATGGGTGCAGTAGGTACAGAGGAGGTGAGAGCATCAGTTGAGACAAATTCTCATGGTGATTTGCCTCATGTTGGAAGCGAATCTATTTCTTCATTTCATATAGCTGGTACCATTGGACAATTGGCAGCGCCACATTTTCAAAGGGATCAGCAGTGGGTCGCAGGCGAGCAGGTTGATGCTTCCACATATAATTTCTACTACATAGAGTCCTTCACGGAGTATCTATTGGAGAGTTCGGAAGTGAGAGAGGATTAATATAGAGTTTCTGATGGTACTCTTATCCGAGGCTCTTGTGCTATCCAGAGGTTGGTGGGAAAGATTGTAGAGACTGTCTACTATGCTTCCCCATAGGGATTTTGAGGTTGAGTTTGCTGAGAGGGTTGCCCAAGATCCTGCCCGACCAATAGTTTGGAGTCGGAGATTGCAGCCATCCTCTGATTCCCAGTTTGATGATGTTGAGCCCTTGACAAAGATTGAGATTTTTTATCGGCATTACGCTGGGAGGAGTGCTCATCATTTTTCTTTTGATCCACAAGTAGAGGACATGGTTTCACGTCGGTGTGGGTTGGCTCTAATTTCATACCATCCATTATGGGATGGGTTAGGACCATCTTTTGTAGATGAGATTGATAGCTGCAAGTTAGATCCCTTGCAGTATCTACACACCTAGGACATTTTGGCGAAGGTTGGAGTTGGTGGTACTGATTCAGGTACCTATGGTTGTTACCATCTCCACATTGTAGTTGGGTGTGAGTATCAATTTGATGGGAACTCAGGTGTGGACAAAGTTGGTATTTCAGTTGGGTTAAGTTCCAATGAGTTGTTGCTTTCATCAGCACCTAGGGTCAGTTTTCAGATGATTCTGATGTTGATGCCTGTTATTTGGCTGTTGGTGCTACAAGAGTTGCTTGTACACGACAAAGTATGCAGTTCTACCTTTGGGATTCAAGTGGACTGTGGTGTTCATTTTGCTCCGTGATTGCTTAGGGACAAGCAATCTTAGGGAGGGAGGACTATAATGTCCCCATTTTTAGCAGGTTCCAGTAGTTGACTTGGTCACTTCACCATCGCGACCCTCGTGAGCTGACAGTGGGATTTGATGGTTTTAGTTGTGGGGTTATAGGCTTTTTAGTAGCCTATGTTATGTTTTGGCTCCATTTGAGGGACTTACTATTTATAGTAAGTCAAATTGTTGGTTCTGATGAGCTCAGTTGAGTTAGAGGAGTTGTGTGATGTTCTCAGTTTTTATTTCAGGCTTCTAGTTTGGGCTCCAAGAATCTTGGAGGGAGCGTTTATTTATAGCAAGTCACCCTGTCAGGTTCATTCATCATCTTTCATCATCAGGATCACTTTGGTGTTATCAAATTTCGATTCTGATGCTTTTTTAGTTTTTTTTGCAAGATGGGTGAATTATTTATTCATCTAAAAATGTTGAGGTTGCTATTTTTGTTAGTGTTGTTGGTTGGTCACTTTAGTATCATAGCTCGTTGGAACCGGGACGAAAAGTTTTAAATCATGAGAACAAGAATGTGGCCTTGCATGTCAAAATATTAAGTTATGGTGGAAAAGGTCATTTTTGGAGCCAAAAGCAATTAATAAATTATATTAATGACTATTATATTTTGATGTTGTGTGTGGGAAGCTTCTTAAGTGAAGTTCATTTGGGAAACTTTGTGCCATTTGGAGATTATAAATATGAGCCCATTTGATGGGTAAAGCATCCAATTATTTGATTATCTTATCTTTGCTGTCTTTGTAACACTTCTGAAGTTTTGAAATTTTGTGCCCTTGCTGAAGTATAAGGGTTTGGGATCTACATTAGAAGTATTGTAGATTCAATTCTGAGATTGCTTGGCAAATTGTGCTGAGGTATACAATTTGTCATTTCTTCTACTGTATTAACTATTGCCAAGGAGAAGTTTAATTTTGCTTGCTGTTGGAGGGTGTTCTGGAATTTGTGAAGGTATTCACTTGAATTGTTATATCAAATTGTGTGCTAGTTAATTTGGAGTTGGTTGAGTGCCAATTTATATTTGTTGCTAGGTGTTATTTTCTATCTACACTTTGGGAGCAGCATTTTCCAAATCTGCAGTTGCATTTGTTTGTTGAAGAATCCTTTATTGTTGCTAGTCTTCATTTCAGAGGGTTTCAAGGCATGTCTTGCCTATAAGTTCATGGATTGTAACTTTTAATTTTTTTGGGTATTGTTGATTTAGATAATAGAGAGTATTTTGTCAATTGGGTTGTTGATATTTTGTGAAAATACTCAGTATCTAGGTTGATATTGAAATCTACAAAATTTTCAGCTGTATATTCCCTATGTAATATCTAAATATTTGAGTTGAAATTATTATTTCAAAATCTTCTAGTTATCTACTATATTGTTGTATCAAAATTATAAAATCTCAAGAACAAAAAAAAAAAAATCAGTTCTTGAACATAGACTGTTTGAGAGCCAGTCAGGTTATTACAAGATATGATCATATCTAGCCTCTACTAAAGCACCTACAACCTTGTAAACATTTGCATTCTTTGTAATTACTTGGACAACATAATCATGACCATAGACTCTCGAATCAATCATAACCCTGGCAATGAATTTTGCATCTTTTACTTATCCTTACAATCAATTGCCTTCAAAATCATTGACCCCTTGCTGGGTACAAACGTTATTTTGATTAATGGATGGTTTTTGCAATCTTTCCATCCATAAAAAACAATAGACACATCTGTTTGAAACTAAAAATCTCTTATTGGTTTTAATTGGGCCTTTACATTTTTTTCTCATTATGTAATAAGGTGGTGGACCCCTTTTCATATCTAGGGCCTTGGTAACCAAAAGATGCATTATTTATTGATTGCACCATCTCCCTCCAATAAGGTGATCTAACTAAGTCGAATGGAAGACCATTGGCAGAGAGGTAATGCCCAATTTTTTCATCAGCAATATCTCTTAGCTCATTTTGAAATACCTTATTGTAAGGAAACTTGCAACAAAAAAATAGAACCGTTTCTACATAACACATAATAGATCTGAAATAAATATCTAATTAAAATCTACATTCAAGAGAATAGACAACATACCCACAAAAATTGTGACACAAGATATACCTTGAGAAACCCTCATTGAGGGAAAAAACTCTAGTCTCCAAAAACATCAATCACCATGTATTATTCACAAAAACCCCATTGCAATACAACCATGGAAACCTTCAAAAGCCATAGCCACAATCAAGCAATCCATGTGAACAAACATGAATTCACACATCTCATGCCATGCTTCCAACTTTCTGAAATGCTACCTTGGCTAACCTGTCAAGCTTTGTCTTGCTCAACTCTTGTTTGCTCACTTTTTTTCCCTCTTGTCTTTCTTTCTTGCCTCTACAACTACCCTTGTGGCTGCTTATATAATAGCAAGTCCCACAAAATCACCAAGTGGTATTACATAAACTATTTGCTACCTAACCCATTGACCCCACATTTAATTCATTTTCCTAATATTAAATAATTACATCAAATATTATCACAATGTTATAATACAGCTCATGAAGTATATCCCATGGGAATTTTTACATGTTGCATGTCCATCTAGGTGCTCCTAGGTGTAACATTACATAATAAAATAAAATAATACAATATAACAATAATATGCAATGTGTGCAACACACATAATCTCAACACTTATCTATGGGCTTCTCTTGCGGGTGGTGATTTGTGGTTCTTCTACATCTTCATCCTCTGTATAAGGCAATTGCAAGAATGGATGTCTAGAGGTTGTTTGAGTGAGTGGTGTTATTGTTTTTTGTTTCCTAGTATAGCATTCTTGTTTCCCTTTTGCAACTAATTTGTCAACATCTTGTTCTTTAATGAGTGTCACTATTTACCCAACTGACAACCCCTTCTTATTTGGCCCTCGGTCCTCACACATTAATCCCTTTACCCCCAAGGCCCAGAAAATGAAGTTTGATTCAGTAGTTGGAGCTTTTATATTGTGGGTTGCAAAAATTACATTTCCTATTAACCCCCCCCCCGTCTCCAAGCATTGATAAACTCTTGTATCGTGTCTCCATAAAGGAGACTTTTTATTAATTTTAATTTTTTGAGATCCTCCACATCCATTGAGCTTTGACAACTCATTTTTGCAATCTATAACAAAAATGAAAAAAAATACTTCATAACTTATACAAAAACTTGAAAAAACTCATTTAAAAAAAAACCTGGCAACTATCTATCAAAAACCTAAAGAATACGATTGAAGTGCATAGCTTAAACAGTCAAATCTTCTTTTTGGAAGGTATTTGCTACTCCACGATCAATCTCCTTCGAATACAATTACCTCGCTTCAAAATCAAAAGATGAAGAGAGCAAAATCAGAGAGCATGTGTGAAATGAAATGTGTTTGGAGGCTCCATATTGAGGGTTTTTTAGGGTTTGGAGAAAAAATAATACAAAGGTGTTATTAAAGTGGTTTTGGGCCCACTTTACATGCTTGGATGTCATGGGTTCTTGGCAGTTTCCGCAGGCAGTCCTCCTTGGTTTGTGCCCAATCCACATAGGGTTCATGGTCGGACTTGTGGGTTTGTCTGTTTCCGCAATGGTGTAGACCCAAAAGGACCCACAAGTTCGAGCATGGATCCTATGCAAACCTGGTGCAGACCATTCCATGTACCTGGATCGGGTTCGCATGTGGACTATTGAGGGTCCAGGGTGTGAACTTGTTAACTCAAATAATACCATTATTTTCTTTCATACTAGGCTTACAGCATGGTAAATAATTTCTTTTCTGCATCTTCGTAGAGTATCCATTTCTTGTTTCTCTCCTTCCAACTTATTCACTATTGTATATTATAATTCCCATTCTTCCTGCCCCCTTCCTTCAAGGAATGAATTTGAAAGCCTTCTTATATCACGATCTTGGAATGAGGAGTCACAAAGCAAAGAGACATAGCTTATCATTTTCCTCTCTTAATAGTATCATGACACATCACTAATAATCCTGATTGGTTAGCATGCAAAACAATTAGCCTTCTTACAAATCGTACCTCCTTAAATAGATCGTTGACGACTTAAGTATTATTGTGCTTTCACAGTCATGCCTGCTGTCCATGATACTGGTTATCATTTGTTCTTTCTAATACTCCCCTCTTGTTTTGGTAATTAGTAAGGCATAGTCACCTTACGTTCGAAAATAATACTACTGTTGTTCTTCCTTCAAATATATTTAATTTTTAAAAGCTGTCTGTATAAAATCGCTGACTTTGTCAACACACATAATCACTGACAAATCAAAATCTATAATCATTGGTGGAGCCAATCATATAAGGCTAGGGTGGCATATGCTGACTAATCATTTGATTTTTTATTTGAATCGTTATTTCTGTGGTTTGTCTTTATTCTATATAATCACTCCCTTATATTGAGAGCCTTTCCCATGTGCAATGTTGAGACTAGAATAGCTCTCCCAAGTTTGGATCACACGCTTTCTATTGCTGCATACTCTAATATTATTAGTTGTTTGCTAAGTTACCAGTACTCCCCTATTTTCCTTCAAATGCTGGTACGGTACGTATCAGAATCGGATACGTACAAAAATCCATGTAGAATTGGACTGGATTCAATTTTTTTAAGTCTAAAACCAGTCTGTGACTTTTGCAACCCTTATCCTTACTTTTTTATGCTTACATGGCAATTTGACTTCGAATCTGGGTGTTGACGTGGCATTTCAACTTGGTGACGGGTTTTTAAAACTCTTCTTCCATCCAAAAACCCTAAATCTCACATCTAAAGCTCGTTTGAACAGAGGCCTTTGCCGCTGCAAACAGAAGCCTTAGTCTGCTTTCCGCCCAAATGTAAGCAGAAACACCTGTTGTTCGAATCTACGTCCAAACGTTCGTTTGAAGATCAACTTGTGACAGTGTAAAGAATTTGTTGCAAACGATGCAAACAATTTGTTGCAGACGACACATTGCCAAGACGACGGAGCAACCTGCGGGAGCAACCTGTGTTGTCAGGTATGAGTAATTTTATTTTATTTTATGAAAGTTTTACAATGCTTAAGGTTATGGAATATATTTAGGATTTTTTAAAAATATATTATAAGAACTACTATAGTAGATGTTATGGGGATACCGATACTTGTAATGATTTAGGATTTTTTAAAAATTTATTATAAATATTAAACTTCAAAATACTACATATAAATAATAATAATAGTACATTGTATTTTTTATTATATGTTTTTAAAGTTTCTAAAATAGCTGAACTTTAAATTTAAATTGAAAGTTTTTTTAATGTATAGATATTATAATATTATATTATTAATAATTATTTTTAGCATGTTATTTAGTAGTATTATTTAATATTAATATTTTTTTAAAACTTGTTGGCTCTTGTAGATTGTAATGGCAGCTTCTATTGCTCTACCCAAATTCAAGACCAACTCTGTGAAATGCAACCGATTGGTAGCAAGTAAAGTAGAAGAATTGGTTTATGTGCATTCCAATTTGTGCCTTCTCACTTATAAACAAAATCAGTACAAGGAAGGGGGCACTTTATCTTCTTTGGAGTCAAATAGCCAACATGCTTCTAGTTGTGCAAGTGATACTGGGGATACATGTGGATCCACTGACCTTGATTTTCATGATGACCCATATGACGCTGATTACTAATTGTATTATTTTAAGTTATGACATAGTACACCATTATAAACGTGCCAGTGCAATTTTTATGATAGTTCTAAGTTATGTTTAACATATTGATATATTGTATTCTAAATTTAATTTTTGTTTGTACTTTTCAAGCTATATACATCATGCATACATATATATTAATGAATTTTATATGTTTTTTGTACGGACATATCCAAACGTCCCCAAAACCCCATCCCAAAAATTGTCGTACCCACGTATCCGTACCCGTGCCCAAACCCGTACCAGCAACTTAGGTTGTTTGTATAATCTTATCATTATAGTAATTATTATAATATTATTACTATTATAATTTATTATTAAATACAAAGATTAATTTATAATCATGGGTTGGATTAATTACTAATATTGTATATTAGTAATACTATTATTGATTATTAATTATGAATTGATACATAATATAATTGATGTTGATTATTTAAGTAAGTATTTACCAATATGCGAGCCAATTTATATGCATGCATGCATCAATTGTAGTTAATGAAAGACAAATGGCATCAAAATGCATTGAGGTTAAACCCACACAAATAGAGGGCAGTTGAGTCAAGTATGACGAGCAATACCTAAGGAAGGCAAGGTGGGGGGGGTGCAGGGGAGAGAGGGAGAGAGAGAGAGATAACCACATAAATAGAAGGCAGTTGAGTCAAGTAGTACCAGAGCAATACTTATGTATTATGAGAGATCACCAATACAGACTTTGACACAAGAATCAGCTCTGTCGAAACTCTCAAGCAAACAAGATAGGCCAAACCAGAGTATATGGTGTCATAAATGACAACAGAAAATGACAAATAGCATTACAATGCAATGAGGCTAAAACCGTCTAAGTTGGAGGCAGATGAAAAGAGAATTATGAGAGCATTGCTTATTTCGAAGAAATATATTTTGTTATTGAACAGTGTTGATAGATAGCAATTAAGCACCACAAAAATTATACTTTCATGTTGCATGTCATCATAAGAATTTTTGTAAAGAGCATGGTAACTTATTCAAACATAGATGTTGCAGTCTTTGTAAGGTATTCATGTATACACTCCAATTAAGGATCCTTTTTCTAAAATGACTTTCCAATGAATTTGGCATTAAACCTAGTAGGGTACAACTAAATAAGATTCTATAAACATTGATTACATTATGATTAAGTCTGACTGCCCAATGTGAAAAGTACATAGGTTCTAAGATTCATTTTCATATTTCATAATACGTCCTCCAAAGCATGGCGATTTCATTTGTTTGTAGAGCGAATTGGGCTAGCTAGTTGGTCTTCATCTATTTGGGATTGGCTGTCACTTATATCCCAAATCTAGAGAAAATTTGTGTTTATGAAATTTAATTTATATCTGCTTGAGGAAGAAGTCATGATGGTATTTGATGGCCAGATATTAGGCCTTATTCATTTGTTCTGCAATCACTATGACCTATCAAACATGAAGTTCCATTCAAATTTGTTATGAAGATTGAATAGAATGTTTTTTAGCCTTTTTGCTTTTCTCAATTAATTGATTTTGTATTTATGTCATTTACAGGTCTGGAAAATGCGCACAGGTCCACGCATCATGACGCTAAAATGTGCAAAAGGCTGTCAGTTATTACAGCCTGCTTGCAAGTTAACATGCTCATCATCGGATACATCTGATTATATTCCGTCACAGGTGTATCTACTGAATGGAGATTCCGGACAAATAGTAGTTTTGAATCCGTCCATGCAGCCATCTTCAATCTGAGTGCATTTCAAAACGGAAAAAAAAAATGGTACTGATTTTTTGAAATCGTCAGACAATGCAAATGCAATAATTTTAGTAAATGATCATATTTATGAACTGACTGCCAGCCCCAGAAATTTGTGATCATATATCATAGCTTATTTCACCATTCAAAATAATGTAAATTCAGCGACACCAAAATGTACCATTAAAAGTAAATCTGAGAATGATGTTTTATTGTGGCCTCATATGTCCTTTTTTACGCTTGTTTCAATGCAATCTAGATGAAGTTCTCTTTTAGCTCCTGTCATCTGGAACATGTATTTTGATATCCTTAATTTTAAAAGTATTGTTTCTTACATTCTATTCAATCATGCGCATTTGCAGAACTGTTATAATTTTTACTGCTGCAAACATTACATAACAACAGCAACATGGAATTCTGATGGTGAATTCAAGTGTTGAATTAACTTGTTTCCATGAATATCCATTAACACATATCTTTTTCAGTACAGAAATCCTTAATGGTGTGAAAATTCATAAGGATTTGAAAATTTTATTGATTGGGAGCACAGTTTAGGTCCCATCACGGATCAATGCTGTTTCCTTATTTATGAAGGCACTTCCAGCATTGGTAATACTAATATTTGAAGTATATAACTACTTCTATTGGTCGCCATTATTTTCTTCTCTGTACTTGATTTGATTAATAATATTGGATATATATTCAAATGTTGGTGTGAAGCTTTTATGTATGCCATGTAGTTTAACTGCGTCTTCTTTGATAAGAAACTTGATAAGTCACATAATTTACAAATGACTAGTTTTGACAAATCACGTACTACTTGTGTAGAATCAAATCATTATGAACCTTGAACTGAATTGTAATGTGTGGAATCAAATTGCACTATTGTGCAATAAGTTCTGATATTTCTAACATTGATGGGTTATGAAAAAATATTGTCAGTTGATGCAAAAATGTTTTTACATAGGTAATGGGTTGAAGTTTAAATTATTTATTTATTTATTATAATTGGTTGAAATTTATTATTATTATGTATTAAGTTAATCCAAGATTTTCTGGATGAGAGACTCACTACTTTACACCATTGTGTTGTACACTTTTGTATAAATTTGACATTTGTTTATTTGTTTATTGAGTGAAGATATTTATTTATTTTGTAGCTAATAAAAAAAAATTGTAAGACACACTAAAGCATGCTGTAATTTTTCAGCATTTGTGAGGCCTGAGAATATTTGTCTCTATAGATAAGTTCATTTTAAAATAGGATTGTACTTGGGACCACAAGATTGGTTTGTTCATTATGTTCAGTGCTTGAGCATTTGTGAGGCCTGAGAATATTTGCCTCTATAGATAAGTGCATTTAAAAATAGGATTGTACTTGGCACCACAAGATTGGTTTATTCATTATGTTTAGTGCTTGAGCTTTTGTGAGGCCTGAGAATATTTGCCTCTATAGATAAGTGCATTTAAAAATAGGATTGTACTTAGGACCACAAGATTGGTTTGTTCATTATGTTTAGTGCTTGAGCTGCATCCCACTCATTTAAAATTTTCTTATATTCTTCCAAAATATTGCAATGTTTTACCTCCACAATATTAGAGAAATAAATGGACTATTTTGATTGTAAGTGCTTAAGATATTAGGCAATGTAATAAATAAGAGGCCAATGTTTTCAAAAACTTTCCCAATCGGCGAATATAAAATAACAATAATGTTATATCATACAATCTGAAATAGCACTTCATCCAATAAATTCTTGGCAAGGATTTTTAACAATTTCTAAGTGATATTATTTATCCATAGAAGGATCTAGTTTCATTATACGTGTCCTTAAAAAGTGGAAACACTTCTGGTTGCCATTTCAAATTTAAGTCTTAGATGGCACCACGAGTTTGGAAATTATTATATATTTAGATTTTCTAAAAACAGATTGTAATTAATAAAATGACACCTTATTTTAAGATTGTAATGAAAGTTTATAGCTTTTGAAAATTGGACAAAATTTATATTTAAAGTGGCATTTTCACACATATCAATTGTAGTTTTGAAATTGTCTTTTACAAAAAAAATAATAGTTTCACTTATGCTCAATAAATGTCTTTTGTCTCTTCATTTCTTTCATTCCTTTCAACCTCTTCATGACATGTAAGGTTAAGTATAGCCATTATAGATGTGCATTGATCATGTGTAGTTGGGTTGGAATAGTAACTTAAACTGACATAATATTCAAATCGTGAAATCTTTGATGATTATTATTTTGGAGCGCTTGAAATTTTAATTACAACCTCCCTTCCACCTTACACCGTCTAACTCTTCATAATTATGGTTATATAGTAAAATAACCTATTTACTACATTTGCATGTAGCTTAAGGTGCACAAAAACACTAACCCAAAAAAATAACAATAGAAATATGAGAGTTGGAATCTATGTTTTGCCTAAATGGGTATTCAAAAATACTAACATATCAAACAAAAACTGCCACTAAACATGTTTTTGGATGATACAAGATTGTTCTTACATAGAATTTGTGGGCAATGAATGCTATGAAATATTCATATAATGTTTTAGATTGATGACTATTAAAGAAGTTTATTTCTCTTGTGGAAGTTGTGAGCTTCTTGTAGGTTGATACCCACAACAAGATCAAGGGCAAATATATTTTACCTTTGTAATGAGATAAATTTTGTAGATGGAAGAAATAAATAGGAAGCATGGAGAGTAATGATGATATTGTGGATACTAAAGTAAGATTCTTTGAGATGAAAGTTGACATTGCAAGCCTTTTCGAGTCTATGAAGACCATGAAGAGCCTAATGGAGACATTCATGGAGAAGATGTGTTTGTGTGGAGGATACCAAGAGCCAAGGTAAAGCCACTCCACTGAGGAAGAGAGTCCTCAATTGTTGAGAAGATACTTCTAAGAAAACCTTTATTCAAAGTGGAAGCTATGATTGAGATTCCACCATTTGAAGATGTGGATGTTAAGAAGCTTGAACATAAATTGATCCACTCGTATTAACATGCATTCTCTTATCTTGGGACAAAAGATTTTCGTTCCCATGTAAGGATTAGAAAAATATGCTTTGACTTGGTTTGAGAGACTTGTATTATGTGGCCTTGAGGAGTGAAACTATGATTAGTTTATGGCATCAATTTAAGAATTTGTTTAAAAAACAAGTTCATACTAGGAATAGTATATAGGATAATAATTTTTGAAACATAAATACAAATAATATATATGATAATTCACTAATAGATTTAATAGACGGGTTATTGAAATAGAGAAGATGTGCAAGATGAGGTCTTGAAGAATGTGCCCATGCTTGTTATCTTGAAGTAGATGGTCCTCCATTCTCTCCAAGGATTTGTGGGCCTAAAAAGCTAAATTCCATGAATACTAAGAAGAAATTTAGGTATTGCTATAATTTTACATAAGTTGGTCTTTTGAAATCATGTTGTTGGAGATTGCATCCAAAGAAAAGGTCTCACAAGAAAGGTAAGAAGGGTAAGAAAACTTTAACTCTAAGGGAATAAGGGTAAAAAAAAAACTCTACAACTCCCATACATGAAAAGAGTATTATAAATAGTAAGTGTAAAAAATTAGACTCTAGACTAATGTTACTAAGAAAGTTGGTTTGTTGGTTTGAGAAGCACTATTTGACACCAAAAGTTCAAAAAAAAGTTGAAGGTTCATAATTTTTGTAGTCCTCATGTTTGGAGTGATTATTTTTCTAAAGATTTGGTTGACAAAATTGGCCTACAAATTTATTGACACCCCAAGTAATATGCTTTTAGTTTGATCAAAGGTGCTAATATGAGCATTAGTAAACAATTTACAATGAATCTTTTTGACTAGGTGGACGTGGACTTTATTCCTTTGGATGTGCGTGGTGTTGTTTTTGTTGTCCCTACATTTATGACTGGAAAATAGTGTATTGTGCAAGAGAAGAACACTATAATCTCAATAAGGGCAAAGTAAACTTAATATTATTTGCATTCATAGGAAAAGAGAAATTGAGGGATGTCTCCAATCTTCATTAGAAGATGCTAAGTAGAATGAAAAACGATGTTATCAAGTTCTTATATTTTCATGCATTTTACCATCATATCACATAGTTAGCTAGAAATGAATGTGATCCAAGTTTTTGTTATTCGTCTTGTTAGTATGCAAGGAAATATGGTACTCCAATAACTAATTAAGGGGTTTATTATTCCTCTTTTTTATGGAGGTGGAATTCATAAAAGAGGTTGGCTTATTCCTAGACTCCTTGGTGAAATGGGGACCACAAACATGTCTTAGATGATAACAAAATTAAATACTACTGTATATATAGATTCCTCCTAAAAGTTTGTGCAACTTTTAGAAAATATTACCTCCTTTTGCATTCATACAAAAAAGAGACATCTCCCTTGTTGGAAGATAAAATTTTGCATTTTCTCTAATAAAACATGTCGTGATGTTACAATTTTTAGTCTTTTACTTCATCTCAAGTCTTTAGACTACATGATATTTATGGGCATATATGTTAATTGTAAAGTGGAATTGATCATTTTAACAGTAAGTAATTTGAATTCGAAATTGTTTTTGGTGCATCTTCTAGCTCCCAAAACAAGTATTAGGGCAATGGGGTTGGCTGTAGATAGTTAGTGTCAATGTATTTCTTCATATTTACTTTGTTAATAATCTAGAAAGTCTCATACTTACTTTGTTAATCATCTAGCAAGTCTCAATTATTAATGCTTATTGTTAGGCTAAGTACTATTGTATCATTTTAATGATTTTGTGTTAACTAGTGATTAAATGAAACTCTTTGGACAAGTTTGCAATTTATTATACTCTATAATGTTATAAGTTTTAGGTGTTTTAAAATTCAAATGCATTATTTCTACCTTTATGATTTATAAAAATGAAATTTTTATCATTTGATTGGCTAAATAAATTGAGTTTTTTTAATGATTTTTTAAATTTTCAAAATTAAAAAGGTAAGCATGTTTCCACTTTTTAAAAACTATATTGCATTGTTTTTATCATGTATTTAGTGTTTTTATTATAATCGCATGATTTGAAATTCATCATTTATTTAAGTATATCACCAACACAAATAATAGACATGGCAACATTACAAACTAAGGAACAAATTAAGCTGGGAAAATTTATAAAGTTTGACTATCTAACAATGAAATGTATACACACTCTTGCAAAAGATTCCTCTATTTCAAAACTTTAAAAATATATCTTCACACCCTCAAACCTAAGAGTATGGTATTACTAGTAATTTAATTGAAATTCACAAATATCTTTAAGTAATATATAAAGCACATTATTTTAATGTAAGATACGCACACCTATATAAGTTCAAAAATATTCATGGCACTAGATTATGTATATGTGTGTGTGTGTGTGTGTGTGTGTGTGTGTGTGTGTGTGTGTGTGGATATATATATTTATGTATGTGTATGTATATATGTATACATATACATATACATACACACATATATACATATGTACATACATATATATAAGTTAAGAAATATATATATGGCATCAGATCAACAATTCAAACATTTTAATTTAACATTTAGTTAATATATGAGGTACACTATTTTTAATCAGTAAGAGGCCGAAGCCAAGATTAGTTATTGTTATGTGTTATGATTAATTCTCATTATTTCTGAAGCTCAAGTATATTCAAATGCAAGACCTCCTAGATAAGAGGCTCATAATTTAGCACTGTGTTGATATTTGTATACACTATTTTTATCACATTATATTTTTATTTATTAAAAAAAAATCCTTTGTTATTATAAACCATCAAATTATGGAAATCACATTTCTAATGATAATTATATTCTAGATTTTTCAACTATGATTATAGAAATAAAATTTATTTTAAAGTAAATCAAGACTAAAATTAAATGTAAAATATATTTCTATAATTAAAATAAAATAAAATTGTTTAAATTATAAATAAAATAAAATCTATTTATTTATGTAATTGTTTGAATTTTAATATAGAAAATTGCATAATATAAGTACAAGTTATAAAATATATTTCTATAATTAAATTTTTTTAAATTTTTTAATTAATTAATTATTTATTATTATTTTTTGATTAGTAAAAGCCTTGATTATATTAAAATTAATAATAGTATATCAAAGTATCTCCACTCAAACGGGCACTAGTAGGAAAGAACAAAGAAGAAAACCTCCAGTCTTGCCCGAGACCGTAGTCCTTTGTTATTACATTATTAAAAGGGGCATACCCCAATTGCCATTTTTCAAATTTTATTTTAAGTACAAAAAGAAAGACTAGAGTCCTTTTCTGAATTTTATAATCTCTGATGATCTCTATTCCAATCATTCATAATTCTTTATCCAAGATGAGAGTGACAAATTCAACTAGATCTTTATATGATTAGTAGGTACCTCTTCTTTCGCTATATTGGATGAAATGAATGCACCTTATTAACCTGCTGATTGGTGATACAACTTAAAGTGAACGTTAGTGCTGTTAGTTAAAAACATTTGATTTAGAAATCCTTGTATTCCTGGTAGGAGATTACTAAATTTTTTTGATTAACCATATGGGACAAGATTGCTAGAGTCAATCCAAAATAGCGGATGATCTCTCTCAAACTCTAACATAATATTCATTTGTAATGTAATCTTGAACCTAACATTCTTTATACTAAATAAGAATCATTATCAGTTATTTTGAGTCCTACTAAACCAAGTTTTTATATTGAAGCCCTGTATTTATTTGATATTAACTAAACTTTTGTTGATCAATAATTCCCATTCATAAAGTTAGATGCCTGCCCTTACTAGTTAATTTGATGCCATCTTCAAATACCATATTGTGAATTTGTTCGTTTTAGAGTTAAATCTATGGGTTTCTATGTGCGATATCCTATTTCACCCTTCTAGAATAGTTTGGATCATCAAAATCTACTTAGTTTTACTTCCAAAATTAGTATATAACTTGATAATCTCTTACATTCTGAAAACAATTCCTCTATCACATCTAAATAGATAAGACAAAACCTTGTTTTATTTAGCAAATTCAAAATGTATATTATTTTTTCTTAACAGATTCAACCCTAACAACTTACACCATTTGAAGGAGGCGAAAGGCAAAAGTTAATCCCAACAAACTGATATAGAAATAACATTTATATATATTTATATCGACATGAATTTATAGACAGAGATCTTTGGATAAGGGAGAACTTGAGCTACTATACATTGCTACCAAACTTGCAAACCTCCTAAACTAGGTGCCAAAATTTGATGTATCAAACAATGTCCTATATACAGATCCTAACATTATCCTTCATATATTGCAAAGACTCATATCAGAACTTACTATGTATAATTCTTATTCTGAAATAAGAAACTTTGGTTACATGCATATTAATTGCTCATGGCATACATGACCTAACAACCTTTGAGAACCAAAGCCTACAAAGCTAAAAGGAGGAGACAAAAAGACCTAACATAGAGCTAAACAGACACAAAAGGCCGATGGTAGGACAAAAGATACAAAAAAACTTGACATCCAAACATAACCAACATGTATAGGTCATCCAAATCATACAGCTATTTCCAATACACCATGATAATTTCTATTTAATGTCCTTGGGATTTTCTATTTGAAAATTTGGCGGGAATTCAAAGGCACTCTTTTCCTTGCTTGAGTTGTCCATGTTAGGGATACAGAATTCTAGTGCTTCCAAATTATCGATCTCCACACCTGGATGAATATAAGACTTAAAGATGCTAAGATAGTTTCTGAGCAAAGCCTTGCTATGGTCTTCTACGATCCCTCTCCACCTAAGAAGAAAATGGATGATGGCGTCCATTTTTGGCCATTCCTGAAAAAAGGCAGCATTCTCTCGGATAATCAGAGAGGGGCATCTAGGTACAATGGCCAAATCAAAACTACCATGTGGATACACCATATACATTTCTGGGAGAGGAATCTTAAGTTTCTCATCTATACTCAAAATAGCTTCTTCTAGACCCACACATCAAACTGGATTAAAAACATTAAAGCAAAGTCCGATCATTGCCCACTTCTCTACTTTGGCTCTAGCTAGAAAACCTATGAATGCCCCTATAATATCACTATTAGTTCTCCAAGAGAAACCATAGTTGAAAATACCTTCTCCTAAGACACGACTCACCGCAATCCTAGTCATGTCATCCATTGGGTTTAACAGTCGGTTCCATCTCTCTAGTTTCACATTGCCTCAAAATGCCATGGTCCTCACCTCCGAGGCATGGAATAAACTTATATTAGTTTCCATATTAGGGTTGAAGCTAGCTTAGACTAAAAAAGAAGAGAATAATTGTAAGTATAAATAGCATACTAGCAATCTTCAAGCGAAGGATCTAGAAGAACCTGGATTTATGACATCATCAGTTGATACCACCTACATGGAGCCAAATTGTGAGGATACATGATGGTACCTAGTGTCGCAACATGATGGGTAAAATAGGGAAATAATAAATGGGATTTAGATGTTTAAGATGGAATTATAAAAAACACATCCTAGCGAATGATTAGTTTTGTTTATAAATAATCGACTGGTATTCATAAAAGTTCTCTCATAATAATTTGCTAATCTTCACTCCTATTTAAGAGAGTTTTTATATTAAATTAGAAACACCTTTTATATTCTTATTTAAAATTATATTCTACATCTATCCATTTTTTGAAATATCCTTACTAATTATTCTCTGTCTTCTCCTATGGTTGCTGCATGGAGTGAAATTACATGTTTATATAAGAAGATATGCATATATATGTATGATTTAATTATTGTTATATAGGGATATGTGGATTTTCTCGTGATGGAGATGTTATTTTATTTGTATCCTTACTACCTGAGTTGTTCTTTAGGGCTAATTTAGTTGAATTATCCAGTTATATTTAGAGCTGTTATTTGATTTTTGATTAGTTTGCTTACGATTAAATATTAAGAAATTATATAATATGTACCAAGGTTTCCTGTTAAGACTATTTATCATTATCAATTAAAATTATTTTTGTCATCAACACCCTTATTTGCTAGCTGATCTGCCTTTTTGTTACCTTCCTAAAAAATATGGAAAATCTAAATATCTATGAAACGGTCCAAAATATTAAATACTTCTTCTAGTTTTGAGTTTAAGACCCAATTAGGGATCGATCTTTTCCTAATGGCATTTAGGACAATATGTGAATCTTCTTCAATAATAACCTTTGATAAACCTAAATTTAGGCAAATTTGGAGACCTTTTTGCAGGGCTTCTAGTTTAGCAAGATTGTTAGTTGTTGGTTCTATGGATTTAGCCCTTTTAGGAACCCACTTACCTGACTCATTATTAATGATACATCTGATTCTAGTAGAACCAAGATTACCTCTTAAGGCTCTGTCAAAATTTAACTTGGTCCACCCAATTGGTGGAGGGATCCTTCTACAATTCTCCCTCACCTCTGTATTCTTCTTTTTTATATATAAGTGGAGGATTAATTAGGTTTTTCCAAAAAAATTTCATTAATCCATCCGAGCTTGAGAATGATCCTTCCTCTTTTTGAGTATTCCTTAAGTGAGTATTTAAAGTCTCAACTATACATGTCTCAATTTTTTTAATAATCTCATCTGTCTACATATCCCGGTCATGGAATATTCTTCTATTCCCTTTTTTCCATACCTCCCACATAAGGATAGATGGGAAAATATTCCATATTTTACTATACATACCTTTACTACTATTTGTTGGCCATCCCTTAAGGAAATCACCTAGGGATTTCAACATGGGGGTGGTCCAACCCAACATATGTTTGAGCCATTCCCAATAGTATTGTGTATATGTACATTTATATAAGATGTGATCAGTATCTTCACTGTCTTGCCTACATATCACACATCTTGATGGACCCTCAATACCTGACTTATGGAGTCTATCAATAGTTAGGATCCTATTTTGAAATGCCAGCCATAAAAAAAAAAATGCCTTTGGCAGACAAGATGAATCCCAACAGAGTTTAGTGGGATATTCACTTCTTCCCATCTTTGGTATGAGTGATAGCTCTATATCCATTTTTAACACTATACTTGCCATCTTTTGATGCTACCCAGATGAGATTGTCATTTCTATCTACTTGCTTTATTTTCTTTTTTTGGATTTTTTTTCATATACCTTTTTTACTGTTGGTTCCACATCTACATTCTCCATAGATTTCCATTCCCAACTTGTGATTCCATTAATAATTTTTTTGGTTTTATAATCACTGACCTTGCACCCCCAGTGTTTAACTAATTGCTCTTTGATGCTCTCTGGGATCCCCATGCTATCTATTGAGGGGTACCCATTCCACAAAGCCTCCCAAAATAGGGCTTCATCACCCTTTCCAACATCCCATGTGAGATATTTACTAATAAGGGATCATCTTTTAACTATAAAGTTCCAGCTTTCGAATCCTTTAGGGAGGGTCCTCATTCTAAAGATGGAATAAGGATCAACTGCATTAAGGTATTTTTTATACATGATTTTAGCCCATTTATGTTCCCTTTCTTCAAAAAGGTGCCAAGTAAGTTTAGCCCCTAATGCTTAATTTTGCCAACTTAAGTTTTTTATACCTAAATCTCCTAATTCCTTTGGTTTACATACATTATCCCATTTTATGAGGGCCAATTTTTTTGAATTATTAAAGTCATTCCAAAGGAAGCTTCTAAGTTTTGCCTCAAACTTCTTGTTGATATATTTAGATAGAGGAAGATAGGAGAGAGGACATGTTGGGAGAGTGGACAACACTGCTCTAATCTTGGTAACTTTACTAGCTTTTGTAAGCCATTTGTCTTTCCAACCTCCTATTGTAGCATCCATTTTATCAAGAATAATATGCCAAGCCTTACAAATTTACTGCCTTTTTCTAACTCTATTCCTAAGTATTTACATGGGAATGTACCTCTTTTATACCCCATGATACTACAAATGTGCTTTTCAATTTTAGGTTTGGTGTTAATGAAAAAGATTTCAGATTTTGTTGCATTCACTTTTTGACTAGAAGCTTCCATATACTGTTGAATGATAGACTTGATATTTAGGGCCTCTTTTGTTGTGCTTTCACTTGGTAGAATGCTATCATCTGCATATTGTTGGTGGGTAATATTGGGGACATTTTTAGTTACACTAATTCCATTTATTTTCCCCTCATTGTGAGCTTTGGTTATTTCTCTCCCACAGGCTTCTACCATGATAATATATAGGAACAGAGATAAAGGATCTCCTCGTATTATACCTCTTGAAGTGTCAAAGAAACCTTTAGGAGTTCCATTAATAAGGACTGAAATTTTAGTTGTAGAAATACACTGATTGATGAGATTAATACATTGGTGTGAGAATCCAAAGGCTTCTAAGATTTTGCATAAAAACCTCGAATCAACCATGTCATAAGCTTGTTGGATATCCAATTTCATGAACATGGTTGCCACTTTATTCTTATTGGCTAAGTGTAGCATTTCTTGAATGATGAGTATTCCATCTAGGATCAATCTACCTAGAACACAGTCAGCTTGTTCTTCTGGTATAATTTTGGGGAGAATCAATTTAAGTTGATTAGCTAAAATTTTGGATAAGATTATATATATGATATTGCATGGAGCTTTAGATTTGAAATCCCCTGGGTTTTCAAGATCATCTTTTTTGGGTATTAGGGTGAGAAAGGTGTAATTGATTTCAGACAGTAATGATCCACCATTTCTTAATGCTTCAATGGCTTTCTAAAGATCAAAACCAATAATGTCCCAACATTTTTGGTAGAAGAAAGCCTGGAATCCATCTAGATGTGGAGATTTGTCAGGATTCATGTTGAATAACACCAATCTAAATTTTTACATGGAAATAGGTTTGTTTAATGTTTTATTATCTTCTAATGACCACCTTAGATATAGCTTCAAGCATCTTTGCTTGAGCTACCATATTCGAGCAATCGTAGTTATTTAATATGTTATGAAAGTGACTCACAAAAGTCTCAGCTATTTTGTTAGGGTTTTTAGTGGTAGTACCCAATGGATATTTTATTTTTATTATTTTTCTTTTGGCTCTATTATGTAGGGTGTTGTTATGGAATTTTTTTGTATTTCAGTCTCCTTCTAGCCATTTTTCTCAACTTTTGTCTCCAAAAGATTTCTTCTATTGCCAAGATGTTTTCCTACTTCGCAAGTAATTCTTTTTCTAGACAAAAGATGTCATTATTCATCCCCTTTTTAATTACTTCTATGTTTAATTCTTTTAATCTTTCCTCGATATCTATTTTTTCTTTAAATGAATTATTGAAATGTTCTTTATTCCACTTAAGTATATTTTCTTTAATCATTTTCATCTTGGAGACAAAAATATACATTCTAGAGCCTTTAAAATTGCCTTGATTCCACCATTCTCTAATAAGTTACATAAATTTTTTGTTTGAAAACCACATTTTTTCACACTTAAAAGGATTTACAATGGGTTTATTGGGTTCAAAAAATTCAATTCTAACAGGATAGTGGTCTAATCTTGCTATTGGTAGAACTGAGGATTGGATACTGGAATTTAATTCACTAAGTTCTTCTTTGAGAAAAAAATCTATCCAATTTCTTATCTATATAAGAGAAGTCTGTCATTTTATTATTCCATGTGTACTTCCCATTATTAAATTTAATATCGATTAGGTTGTTAAGGTCATACCAGTTTTTAAATTCCTTAGATTCTTGGGAAGTTTTTTGGGTGCCTCCAAATTTTTCATCTATCTTTAAGATAGTATTAAAATCACCACCTATGAGAACGAGTTCATTACTGTGGTTATTAATAAATATACTAATTTCTTCCCATAAGAGTTTTTTTATCTGTGTTATAGATTGGACCATAAATGTTTACTGAGATAAACTGTAGGTTAGTTTTAATTCTTTTGACTTTGTTGCTTATCCAAGAGTTATTTGATTTTAATATATTTAGAGTAACTTTCCTGAGATTCCAAATCATGGCTAAACCTCCTTAAGCTCCTCTACAATCATGTAGGTTAACATTCCAACTACCTAATTTCTTTTCTAGCTTGATTCGTTCTTCCTTATTTAATTTTGTTTCTTGTAACGTAATAATTTCATATTCAAATTGTTTTAGGTTTTATTTTAGTAATTGTTTCTTGCTAGGGGCATTTAAACCTCTACAATTCCAAGTAGTGATCTTCATGCTACCTTCAGAAGGATCTTCCCCTTCCTTGGATTAAGTAACTAACTAATCTTTTGCTGCCCTTTTGCCTACCCATCAACTTCTCTAAGCTCCTTAAGAGATTTCCTACCTCTTTTAGCTTTCAATTTTCCATATTTGGGAAAATTGATTCCTTCTTGGTTCATCAAAATACCCAAATGCTCTATGTTATCCTACGCATTTAAAGTAATTTCATATTGTTTTCCTTCTTTTTCATCTTTATCTTCATTTTCCAGTTCTTGCAATATTTGTTCTACAAGGATTGCCTGATCATCTATTAGTCTATCATCTTTTGATGGTATCTTAATGAAACTACCCTCCTCAAAACCATCACCTTGTACTATCATTGGTTTATATTCGATTATCTATAAGGCTTTACTATTCGTATCTTCATCCTCAATGATTAGAAAATCTCTTTTTAAGTCTTCAAAGGTGTAGTTGTCTCCACCTAGTTTAAAAACTTGCTACATTAGATCCTCTTTATGTGATTCACTGCTCTTATCTATATTCCCAAAGCTAAATACTTTGATCAGTTCATCAGTTAATAGTTCCAAGTTTTCTTTCTCAATCTCATCTGAAATTTCCCTTTCCAAGTCTTCATCCCTTGCCATGTCATTATTCAAGAAGTTATGAAAATCTTGTGTTAAGGTTCCTTTTATCTTGCTCTGGTCAATTTTTTTTACCTTGTGCTCACTGGAGTTGTGATCAGGAGATTCTTTTCTTGTGGATGGAGTCTGCTAAAATTTGGTGAACCAATTTACTACTTCTTCATTGGAGATTCTAGTTTCCCTCATAGATTCTTCTTTCTATTGCTATAGGGTCTCCATTTTTCTTCTATATACTTAGGCTTTTCACATTCTGGAACTTCATTAGAAAACAGATGGTTATTTTCTATTTCTTTAATACTACAAATCAAGTTACCCAAGGATTTTTTGTCCTAGGACCTTGACTCTTTTTCTAATGATTTTTCTTCCCCATTAATTGCTTTTGTATTCTTGCCCTTCTTTACTTTCTTAGATCTTTTTAAAAACTTTTTGTTGCTGATAATTTTACTTTGTCGCCTTATGTTAGCCATATCTTGAATAGTTTTTTCTTTTACTCTATTGAGTTCTTTGGGGCTTTTATCTTCACAAGTAGTCTATATTTTCAAATTAGGGTTAATTCCATTAAAATCCTCTGTATTTAACAATAAAATAGTTTCTTTACTATTTTTTGATATTGAGAATTTTTCCTCTTTTGTACTTTGAGATTTTTTTCTTTTTAGCCTCTTGTGTCAGCTCTACTACTTTCTTCTGATCTTTCTTGGAGATAGGAGGTGAGCTACTTCTAGTCTTTGTAGATGGACTTGATAGTATTGTCTTATCTTTTCTTACTACACCAATCTCCAAGTTTGACTCTGCTTTCCTTGTTGTATCCTAAAATATCTTCAAGGGATCTTTCTCATATATGGAATTCCTCTAATAATCTCTTAGGTTTCTTATGTTCATCATAGGGAAGGTATCTTTAAGGTCTACAGTTAGTTGCAAATTTTTTCTCTTACTATTTAGTCTGATTATCTCTAAAATTTTACCTTCACATGTGTAGAAGTTTAAGTTATAGATGGCTCTATTTGTTATTACTTTGATAGGTTTGAATTCCATATTATTTACCTTATAGTTGATCAAAGGTTTGTTATTATTGCATTATTTTAAAGATGCATCCATTCCAATCAAATCACCAATTGAAAAACCTATTTTGCTAATAATTTCTACATGCATTAGTTCTGGTGGGAGGGATTGAAGGGAGATCTAGGTTGGAATCATGAATTTCAACATTCTTTCCTTACAATTTGGTAGTCACTCAAAGAATTTAACATCATATCCTTTAAAGTAACAGTCAAAAATAAAGAGGAAGTCTTTTTTGACATGTTCATTGCTACAGTGTATGTACACTAATCTAACAGAATGGTGAGAGATACTTACCTAGTTTTTGTAGAAATCCTTTAGCAAATTGATGAGATCGATCATTTATGATTCAGGCCCTTTCCAAAATGTGAATTTACCAACATTTTAGCACTCCTGCCTATATTTAAATTATAAATAAAATAAAATCTATTATTTATGTAATTGTTTGAATTTTAATATAGAAAGTTACATAATATGAGTACAAATTTAAAAATAATATATTTTAACATTTTAAACATTATCATTCAAATACAAACTTTTCTATTAATCAGATTATAATTTTTAAAAATTAATAAATGATCATAGCGAAAAATGTTTATATCGATCATTGTTAAGAAATTTATATAAGATTTTCAATCTAACTATACCATTTCTATTCTTCACCTAAGTAGAATGACCAATATTGTAAGGACTGGCATTCTAGATAGGATACAAACTTCTTAAATAAAAAGAAATGTTAGATAGTTCATATAAAAACATATTCATATTAATTAAGCATTTACATTGTGCTCTTAAGCAAGGGTGAGGCATCACAATCTAATAACATTTTTCTCCAACTTTTTGATTCATCAAGAAACAAATCACATAATAGATATGATAAATGAACAAGAGGTCAAATGCATAAAATGCATTATGAAGTGGTAGTGTAATCATTGTGTGTCCTAAAGCCTCAAACAACTCTCCATCTGCTATGCTTAAGATGGGAATGGGGCCTAGGCACTTTTTCAGCCCAACCACAAAGTGTTTAGCTGCCTTGATGCTCAACATGAAAGATTGTGTGCCTAACTCTACATGAGGAACATAACAAAATAGAACTAGCAAGTCAGATAGAATCGAGTGCAACATTGTGGCCTATCTAGATTTCACCTAGGACAATGTAGCACCTAAATGATGATGTGGCACAAAGAAAGTACAAAATTTATATATATTATAAAAATGTGCAGCACAATTTATATATATTAGAAAAATATGCAACACCGCTTTGACCAAAACACTAGTAGAAAGGATTTAAAAAATAAAATCAATACCTATCCTTCTCCAATATTTGACATTTGACACCATGCATAGGTTTATAAACTCGTATATAAAAAAGGAAAAGAGAAGTGAAACATATCACATACCTAGTACTCGTCCTTATTGCAAAGAAAACTAACTTTCTAAGAAAAAATTGAAAAAATACTAACAAAATTGTTCATATAGTAGTTCTCCAATCCAAATTCACATAATATCAACAATAATACAATGTTATTAAGTACCACAATGTCTTTCCATGATAATTCTCTTACGCATTTTAAGGTCACTTGTCCCACACACAAAGCTAATTATAAAATTACAAGACAAACTACCCACCTAGATTTATTGAATTAGAATAAAACATAATATTCCACTCTAACAAAATCTCAACATTCATAAAAGTACTTAAGTCTCAATAATATTACAAATTCCACAAGATCTGTAGGGGATTCCTGTGTTGGTCCTTTGGTGCTAGACCCTTGGCGATTGGGATAACATGATGACTATTCTATGTGTAATAGATGAACATGGATTCACATATTTTTAAAATATTAATAACATCCACCTTAAAAGAAATTATAGGAAAATTTTACCAAGATTTCTATAGCATGATGATTCATATTTTTAGAAGGCATTTTTAATTACATAAAACTCGTATCACTACATATCCATGTATTGAATCCTGTAATAAATAGCATTAACAAATGAATTTGAAAGGAAGCAATAAAATGAAATTTGCACTTTCCAAATTAATATACGACTAGCACTTGAACCTTTTAAGGGTGAAAGGGTTAATTTGATAGTCTTGTATACTTTTGATGATGTTGTTGAATAGTTATTCATGAACTCTCCCTATCTACTTTCATATGCCCATCTTTATATCTTTCTTATTCAAACACATAGACACACCTTTCTCCCTCCATATCTTTATCTTATATTACCCCTCTTTACCAGTTACTTATATGTATCTATATGGGTATGTGCAGGATCATGGTATGCCAAAAAGTGGCGATCTGAAAAATATGTAGTTCTGAAATGCCTCAAAGAATTTCAAAATCGATTCCCACTTTTTTCCCACCCATCCTGATACTAAATGAAAACAATTAATACCTTTATAATTCCTACTATATCTTTCAATACCAACCTTATATGGTCATCTTTAAAACATCTCGAAAATGTGTTTTTGGCATGTTCTTATGTGTTTTTTTACTTCAAGCATGTAGCTGATGACTTTTTTTTACCAAAATTTGATGTAATGAAAAGGGTTTCTTAAGAATGTTCTTAGCTTTTCATAAATGTAAGTTTTGTCAAATTATGAGTTCAGTAAGTAATTATTACTTATTTTCTAATGGAGTTAGCTACAAAGTGTTGATTGACATACTAGTTGAAAAATAGCTATAACTTTCAAACCGTATAAGATTTGTGAAATCCAAAAGATGCGTCACATTCTATGCTTTGACTAGTATAAGAAAAAAAAAAAAAAAACTTAATTTTGATTTTTTTTGAACTAGTTAAGGTGGTCAGACATGGGAGTTTTTAAATTTTGAAAATAGTATAGTAGAAAATTCATAATTAATTATTTGTTTGGAATAAAAATTGCCAAAAATATGCATCACATCCATGCATGAGTCTACTTTTTATATCTAAAATTATATTTAAAAATATTATCATTTGATTATGATTAAGGTGGTCAGACATACACCTACTTTTTATTTTTGCCTTGAAATTTTTGTAGTACTACATTAAAATCCAAACTTTTGACCAATCAAATAATTTTTTCTCTAGATAAGGCCTCGTAGTTTAGAAACTATATTCAATTTCCTACAGATTATTTTTTTACAACTTTTTGATATAAAGTCCAGAACCACTTTAAAATTATGTGTCAAGTTGACATAACCCTGATTTGCTAGTTTTTCTCTGCCACTTAAGGCCATAGTTCGGTACACCATGATCTTGCACATACCCATATCCTATTCTCTATTTCTCTTTAATATAATCTCTATATCCACTATCACCTCATATATATTTATCATTTTATCTCTTTATCTTTCTCTAATCCTCTTCTTGTTTCTCTCCCTCCCACTCCCCTCCTCTTTATCTCTCTCTTCATAACTATCCTTCAATTTGGTATTCCATTTGTCTATACACTATCTCTCCCTATGTTTGTGTTTTTATCTCTATCAATATTTTCACCTCTCTATCCTTCCTTTTTCTTTACATTATTCATCTTACTATCCCACCATTCTCTCCTTATCTCTCATTATATTTATCTATCCCTCTCACTATTATTTCCTGCATGAAATGGACAACAAATCAATAATTTAAAATTGTCTCTATCTCATCACCTTTATCTTTTCCTCTCCATCTTACTCTATATTTATATATTTCTTTATTTTTGGTATCCTTGAATCTCTCTAATTCACACATTCTCCCTATCTAACTCCATATCCTTTCCTTTATATATTTCTTATAAACACATAGACTCCTTTCTCCATCCCCATCTCTATCTCACCTCTCTCTTTACCATTCACCTCTCACTATCTATATTCTATTTACTATATTTCTCTTTGATCTTTATGTATCTGTCTATATATTATCTATCATCTCAAATATATCTATTCGATCTCCTCTCTCTCTCTCTCTCTCTCTCTCTCTCTCTCTCTCTCTCTCTCACACACACACACACACACACACACACACACACACACACACACACACACATTTTTCCTCTCTCTTTTTTTTAATAAATATAAATATTTTTGCCTCTCTATCTCTCTTAGATCTCTTCACATTATTTATCTATTCACTCCCCCTTGCCTCTCTCCCATTATCCCTCCCTATATCTCCTTACCCCTCTAATTATCATTCCTTATATCAAATGGACAACCTAGCCTTTGACATGCACACAGTATATCATCTTACCATAAAATTCAACAAAATAAACACTTATGAATCTATTGATTAATATAGGCTAGACTAGTTGACAAATGCATTGAATATTCACTTTTTCAAAATGTTTCATCTTATTCTCTAACCATTAAGGGTTGGTTGGATTAAATTTAAATTTAATTAGGTTTACAATATGTTTGACTAAGATTTGTACCAATATAATTTTAATATTGATTAATCTTATGTTAAATCTTAGTTAATCACATTAAAAAATATTAAAAATATTATAGTTTTTAAATAGTATAATTATACAATAGTTAAGATTAAAATTCTATCCATCATTTTTTACAATAGGTGTGGACACCTAAATCTGATCACATAATTTGTAATCAAATTCAGTCATCTTCTAAAGCATATTTTAACTAAATATTAAATTATTTTAGTGTTATCCCCTAATTAATTAATTATAAGCCAATTAATAAATTAACATACAACCAATAGTCTAATTTATTAATAAAACCCCCCCTTCCTCTATTAAATTAAATAAATGCAAAACCCATTTAATTTAATCTCCAAAATCCCTCTTTATTTAATTAATTAAATTCCTCTATGTACAAACTCATCCTCTAAACCTTGAGTTACCAAACCCAACTCATGCACCAATAATTCCTCTTTTAATTAAATAATTCATTTATTTAGTTAAGCTCACCCACCAACCTTTTCTCTAACAAATTCATCCACCTCCCACATCATCCGATCAACTGAACCACCTCACCCACCTTAATTGAAACACATCACCTACTCTTCTATGTCTAAAATCCCTCTCCAGATCACTTGCATAAATTAAGGCACAATTTATTCTTCTTGATTGAAGCCCAAGTTCACTGTCATGCCACATCTCCCTCATTTACCTCTAAATGCATAAGTCCATCTCCTCCACTTATCTCAGTCAACTCAAGCCTATCTCACACCTTACTCAGTTAACTATCTGTCAACATTTTTTATCTCCTCCTCACCCAACTGCCTATAACCCTTTGCTCCTCACAAATCATCCATCTTTTAAGTGAAATATTATACCATTTTGAGAGCTTATTACTTTCAAAGTGTTATTTGGCAATATTCATATTTCTATGCATCCATCCACAATTGTCCATTGTTGAACCATCAAGCATACAATTGAGCACACATCCACAATCACAACCATATCTACATATGGAGGAAGTTGTAGAGAATCAAGGTTTGCATGTTCTATTATTTGGGTTTTTTTTTTTGGTCAATCTATTTTTTTCTCTGTTATTAGTCTATGTATGCTTAATTTATTCTTTGTATTCTTAGCACACTAATTTTATCACATATATTTTGGCATTGCTCATTGAGACCCCACAAATGGGTTGTTTCACTATCCAAGATTCATTTTCTTTGTTATAAGACTAATGCATTATCTAACATTTTTCTATTTTTGTGGTTCCCTTGTATAGTTTCATGGGTTTCAAAGGTCAAGGTTGATATCAAGAGCCTACAATAAAAAAATCAGAGTTTTTGGATCAATTTTCAGCATTTTATATTTATTTCATGATTTTTCATTAAAAATTTATTTTGGGAGCAAATAAAATAATTAGATGATGATTTTTTTGTAGCTTCATGCTGATGTCTATAGTCTACAATAAAGATTCTGAATTTTTGGATCAATTTTTGATAGTTATTATTTTTTCATAATTTTTCAAAAAATATATTTTGGAAGAAAATAAAATAATTGAATGATGAATTTTCTTTTGTAGGTTTTGATTAACGTCTATAGCCTACAATAAAAAAATTAGGATTTTTGCATTAATTTGCAATAATTTATATTTTTCATTTTTTTATCAAAAAATATTTTGTGAGCAAATAAAAGAATCAGATAATGAAATTATTTTTGTAGGTTATTATTGATGTCTACAACATATGATAAAATAAAATAGAATTTTTGAGTCATTTGTGATATTTTATATTTTTTGCATGAGTTTTCATAAAAAGCTAATTTTGGGAGCAAATAAAATAATTGCATGATGAATTGTTTTTTGTAGGTTTGTATTGATATCAAAAGCCTACTATAAAAAATTAGAGTTTAAAGATCAATTCATGTCAATTTATAAAAAAATTATGATTTTTCATTAAATAAGTTATTTTGGGAGAAAGTTAAAGAATTGGCTAATGAGATTTTTTTGCAAGTTGATGTTGATATCGACAACCTATGGTAAAAAAAATAGATTTTTTTCATATAAAAAAATTGGGAGCAAATAAAGGCATTATTTGATGATTTTGTTTTGCAAGTTGGAGATGTTGTTAAGAGGATACAATAAAAAATTCAGATCTAAACAAAGGTTTGGGAGTTCAATTTTTAAATCTTAAAATTTAACTCACATTTCATTTTGGGCACTACAAAGAACATTGCATGCTCACACATACACACAATCTTGAATGTTTAAGAGAATGAACCAAACAATGAATTTTTTGATTTGGGTCTAAAATAAAGTCACACAATCTTGAATGCATAAAGTTTCAAAGAATATTGCAAATTGCACACTTCAATTTGCACTTTAAAATGAATGCACAATTCTTGAATGACCAAGGTTAACATGCTCTTATTCCCTTCTCTTTATAGCTTTCATGATTTGATTTATTAAGTTAATGAACAATTTACTAAGTTGACCACGCACATTTCCAAGTTGAAAAAAAGAATATTACATCTTAATCATGTGTGTCTTCTATCATAGATAGCCAACATAAAATATTCAATTTGGAAAGAATAAACTTTTTTGTGCATTTCTAGGAGTGTTTTTACTACAAAACTTCTTTGGACTTATTTGATTTATTGCATTTAAGAATCTAGTTAATTAATCGATGTGTGTACCGAAAGTTTGTAAGAAAGATCACTTGCAAAAACCCTAGTAGCACTTCTAGAGAGACCTATATATTGGGAAGCATCACCCCATTGGATGATGACATCACATCAATAAATTCCCTAGTCGATATAGAAACAAGGCTCTAAGAAAAAATCTCTCTTTATATCCACACAATTTTGTGTGATGCATTTTGGATTGTAGTCTGGGGTAGGAAAACTTTCCTACAATTTCATCATGGTCAAAATTGACTCTTAAGTGGGTCATGCATGTAACATCCATTTAGGAGGACTCCATAGATCTAATTATGAACCAACTTAGTAGCTACATTTTTAACCATATTTTAAAAAGCTAATTTGACCTTAGGAATAATGTGTTTTTGAAGTGCTTGCATTATGATTCGACCTCATGAAAAAAATTGTTGAACATAAATAGTTCTCAGTTCTATTTTCCACAAATCCTTTTCCAAAAAAGACCACATACTTGTCTCTCTAAAATTTGCTATGTTCTTTGAGAGACTTTTTGTTCACATATCTCATTTATTGTTAAAGAAACTATCTTTAAGTACTGATAGGTTGTTAGCAAGTTCATTCACAACAACCTTATGGTTGTTTTGGTTGAAATTATAAAATCATAGCTTGCTTTATTTGTTTGAAAGATTACTTGTCTTATTTATTATTGCAATTATTAATTTGTGCACAGAGAAGTCAAGTCCTCATGCCTGACCAACCAAAGCCCAAGTTTACAAAGATCAAGCTTAAACGATCCTTATCATATAGAGAACAAGAGTCAGCATGCCAAAAACTAGCACCTTCCAATCCTAGACTTGCAAAGGAACTAGAAATTGAGAAAGAATTCGAAACAACATTAAAAACTAAGTGGGACAACAAAGTCAACAATTTAATCCTTATGAAAGGAGTAAACCACATTCATCCATCAACCATCATAATTCCTTTTAACCTCATCACACATCTTGCACTTTGTTACTGAGATCTTTATCATTGAGTATCAATAGGTTTTTAGCTATTCCATTTGCAACAACCCTAGGATTTGTTCTAGAGAAACCCGTTATTCAACCAAAGTTAAGGTATACCTACCACAGTCACTACCTAATCTAAAAGTTGTTATACCATGAAAATCTAAAAAGTTGATTCCTCATGTCAAAAGAATCAAAACCCAAGTTCAAAATGGTTAAGCTCCACCCATCCTGAGTATATAGAGAAATAAAAGCCAAACACAAAGAAATAGCACCCAACCCAAGAATTTCCCAAAAATATTGAATTGAGAGAGAGGACATTGAAAGAACATTACAAATAGAGTAAGAGTACAAGATTGACAGACTGGGATCCCACCCTAGAATTAATTACGCCCTTATCAAGATCACCACTTACGACTTTAGATACAACTTCTTCCTCACACTTTGCATTTTGTTTACCATAGAGTCCTTTCTTAGAGCCATCATATAGCTTATCCTCTTCAGAATTGTTAGTTTCATCATCCCTTATAAGCACATTCAAAATCCTTTCCCAGTTACATCTTGATCCACATCCTCTATCACATCATGTCTTTGGTATCATCATCCTAGCAGCCACATATCTTATATCTCACATCCACATAGTACTATGACTACCCCTAGGCTAACACACTTGTCCAAGGTAGTTTATCTTGTCATTTGTGTCCCTCGTCACCTTGATCAAAAGGTTGGCCTCCGCACTTGATTATCTACCATCATCCTATAGATCCCACACAAATTGCATTATATCCATTGATGATACCAAGATAATCCTCATAGTCCTATAGGCATCAATTCCTTAGACTAATCCTTCACCATCATATTATCGTCCAACGTTGGTCACCACCTTTAGCCTCTTAGAAAATATGTGAATATTAGAAAGATCATAGATTTTGTTTCCTAGCTTGCATCCACTATCACATTGTCTTTTCATCCCATGTTCAAGTTATAGGCTCATTTCATACCATCAACCACATGTCTTGGTAAAAGGAAGAAAAAAGAAATTGCTCCATATCCTCTTGACACAAGAACTAGCACACATCTCAATCCTAAGAAAATAAAAAACATGCAATACCCAACATCTCAAGATAACCCAACACCAAAAACATCATGACTTCACAACACACAAATTCTTCCTTAGAGGCATTTATGGGTTGCCCTGGGAACACATCATTTATTAGTGCCATCATAGTGTAGCATAAAGATACCATCAAGGTGCAACACCCCTCTAGGGAACCCAAAAGAAACCTAAAGTTTCACTAAGTTTTCCAAACTTTTTTTTTAAAGATAATAATTTAACAATAGAAATAATATAGCGGAAGCAATAACATATACATAAGCACATACCATAAAACAGATTACAATTCTTGAGGATCCCATGACATTGAATCACATTTAAGTTCAATTAATACTAAAACCAATATATAACACATCCACATTAAAGAATAATCTACAGGTATGAATCTATTTATATAATATAAAATTATCCCAAATGCCACTTGCCAATAATCAAAATGCATAATCATCCAGTATACAAGTCATAGGGTATGAAAGGATGAAAGAATATACATCATAAAATAGATTACATCATCTCGTAAGATCTATGAAATTAAATACAATACAATAGAGTACAACCATCCATCATAGTACACAAGAACAAAATAAAAGGGAATATTGAACAAGGAACTCCAGCCACAACATTGGACTATTAGATCTCAATGGTAAAATTAAAAAGCACTACCACCCAATCCCATGGAACCTAAATGGCTCACTCCCACCATATTGAGGAGATAAACTCAAGTCCCATATAGATAAAAAATACAAAGTCAAATCCAAAATCTAGGTCAAGGAAACAACTGAAAGAAAACTATCTCAAAGGGTACCAAGACACAAGTATCAACTAATCCTAGAGGCAACACAAACACGTAGGAGATCTACTACGCAAGTGGGCAAGTTTCATTGCATGAGCCAACTCTAGGGTTACCCTAGTAGCCATTATGGACTCTAGACCCCCTAGTGTCTCTATGCGGCATCAATATCCTTTCATACAGACAAGGCATACTAAAAAGTCAGCTCTAGGGTTACCCTAGTAGTCTTTTAATACTTTGGACCCCCTAGTGACTTTTTGTGGTACCAATATCTTATTAATTCATTTTAAACCCATTTAATGAATTATTATCACTTATTAAAATAACCTATAGTGGGTTACCCGCCAACCTCTTTAGGGCCTCAGCCTCCATTGCAAGCCACTTCCCAACATGACATACAAATAACCTACCCTAAGCTCAACAAAAGAAAAAGATCTCAAATGACTATAAACTAAACATCAATTCTTAAACAAGCAATTGAAAAGTACTAAAATATTACTAATCATAATCACAAATTCCATCACTACGATCATCCTAATAGGACTGATCCAAAATGAAGTACACATAAATAAAATCCATGTCATAGCATGACATCACCAAAAATAAATCATTTAATCACATCAGTCCTATATAAGAAATTGGGAAGCAATCAAGGAAGGTTATATCAGGAAAGTCACACCATTCATCTCAGGTCCACACAAGAAATTGGAAAGCACATCAAAACATCTAATCAAACTCATCATAGCACACACATGACACATCACCATGGTCAGGTATAAAAGATCATGTAAAACACATCATCATGACATCACAAAACAAAATTCCCAAGCCTCTGGTAAACATCTTGACTGATCAAAGAACAAAGTCAACCCTGAAACCCATAATAGTAAACCACACATCATAAAGAGTACATACAAGAGTCATTTTCATAATTCATTAGGTTTTGGAAAACACATAAGTTTAATTTTCACCATAGGTTTTCAAGCTCTCATTTTCATTTCCAAATATTATAGTTCATAATCTTTTCAATCTCAAACTGGGTTTTAGTTTCCATTTCCCTAGCTGCCAGATCCACTAAGGTTTTCGAGTTCATTAGAATCCCAGATGATTCAAAAATCCATATAAAGTTGTTTAAACATTGTTTCATAGCTCAAGTCATTATTAAAACACAACATTCAATAGACAACCAGTTAACAGTTTTCATCTTTTCAAAGTATTATATTTTGATAACGTTTTCAAAATACAAGAATGTTTGATGTACACATGAGGTTCTAGTTTTCATTACCAAAGTATCAAAACTACTATAATTCTCAAATTACTAAAAGATGTAATAAAACTCCCCTAGTAATAGAAATTATTTCCATAATTACATCATCAAGTAATATCTGAGTTTAATTTAAAATAATCAAATTTTCCCAAATTTACAAACAATAATTATTTAATTAAAT
Source organism: Cupressus sempervirens (assembly GCA_028749045.1). NCBI lineage: Eukaryota > Viridiplantae > Streptophyta > Pinopsida > Cupressales > Cupressaceae > Cupressus > Cupressus sempervirens. The sequence continues at coordinate 709,369,265 of CM053789.1, read as the reverse complement.
CCACATTAAACTTAAAATAAATAATTTCAAAAAATAATCTTATAGGTTTAACACATAAAACCATTCCCAAAACTCGTCATTTAAAACTAAGATATAACTTAAATTCATCTTATCCAGATTAAATAATTAATATTAACCATTACAATAATAATTAACTATTAATAAATAATCTCTATTTATTGATAATTATCTTTACTATAATAATGAAATAATATTAACTAATTAATATCATAATACCTTTTAATTTAAATTAATTAAATTCAAATTAGTTTAATACTAATTAAAATTAACTATATTAAATTTTTTATTAAATTATAAAATATAATTAAAAAAAATGTTTGGCAAACTTAGTGAAACTTTAGGTTAATTTCTTTTGGGTTCCCTAGCAGGGTGTTACACAAGGTGCATTTTCAAAGATAAGATATTGGAGGCTTTGACTTTGGGTGAATGCCACCATCAAACACTATCACAAATCCCACTCCATCCTATCCAATGATGATGAGATTCCATATAGGATATGTTTCTATTACTCTAACATTATAGAATAATAATTAAGAGGAATTACTCCATGGTATATACAAATGCCACACTTGATCCAAGAAGTTACAAAATGAGCACTTGAGATATCCCTCATTTTCAACTCCATATAGCCATACATAACGTGTTTATTTTTTGGTGTTGTAGTATGCATCTAACACATATAACTAGGTAAAATTTATTTTTATCATCAGAAAATATCAATTTGGCATTCTTTTGTACACTCAATATATTGACATTATTGTCTTATTCATTCAATGATATAATTATATATGTCTAGAAAATCAACAATAAGATACTTAATACTTCATTGAACAAAGGAAGGAGATTCCAATGAATCTAAGTCAATTGATATTACTCTAATTTATATAATTTTATTGTAAGCAATTTCATTCACTCTTAATCTCTATAATAATTTCACTCAAATTCTCTCATAATTTATATTATAGTTTAAATTCATTCTAATTTAGTTACAATTGCTCTAATTCATGTATTAGAAATATTTCTAACTTATATTTTAAAAATGGCTTTAATGGTTATATAAAATATTTAAATAATAATAATAAATTCATAAATATTTAATATTTATAATCAAATCTTTTAGTTCAATATCTTTTTTAATGAGTTTGGTATTACATGAAGTGTAGTGTCTACCCTTAGTTTACTTTCATGTTATATTACTGAATTCTTTTAGGCCATCTTGTATGGTTGTGTTATAATTTAGTGGTACTTGGTTTCCTGATTTAATTGATGTTATTTCATACTTAATTTATGTATTTGATGAGCTACTTGATACTCAATTATTTCATGTGTTCATGTTTATTCTTTCAATGATGATACTTTGTATGTTCATATAATGATTTCAGTTGTTTCACGATGATAGTTAGATGGATGATTTATATATGGCTTTTATGGTTACTTACCCCATACTTGCATGTGTATGGTGTACATGTATGTTTGATTTTTCTAATGTGATTGAGGTAGTCACCTGCTAGTCAAGATTTACACGATGTACCACTCCCCACCATTGTCTATTTAGTTTATATATATATGCATATGTACATGTTCAACTTTTATGAAGATTACAGGTATCGGGCATCAAATTCTCTCAATTAGGATGAGCATGCCCTATTGCAACATCTAAATGGTAAAGAGGGGAGATAGTTCTCGAGTCTAAATCCTAACCTTGAGCCGATTGTCCTAAAATATAGGACAAGTATCTGAGTTAATTACCTTCTGAATTCATCAAGTAACGTGAATTCAAGATTTTGACCCTTGAGTTTGAAATTGTACTTTGTATTTTAGATGGGTTTTCTTATTTAGCTATGGGTCTGTTGTGATTTTCAATTACAATTAAATCAAATAAAGATATTATTAAATGATTTAATTTAACAAAGATATTGTAAAGAAAAAATTGTAACGAAACTTGTAACAAAGATTATAATTGTTTCCACATAACCCATAATAGATTTGAAATATATAAGCAATTAAAATCCACATGTAAAAGAATAGACAACATACCCACAAAAAATGTGATACAATCTGATATACCCTGGAAAACCCTCATTGAGAGAAAAACCCAGCCTCCAAAAGCATCCATCACCATGTATTATTTAGTAAAAATATCATTGCAATACAACCATGGAAGCCTTCGATGCCATAGTCACCACCAAAAAATCTATGTGAACAAGCATGAATCTACACATCCCATATCAAGCTTCCAACCTTCACAAATGCTCCCTTGGCTAACCTGTCAAGCCTTGTCCCACTCAACTCTTTCCCTTTTTCCCTTTTTTCTTCTCTCACATAACAAATAACCTTGTGGCTTCTTATATAATAGAAAGTCCCACAAAACCACAAAGTGGTATTACATAAACCATGTGCTAAAACCGTGTGCTACCTATCCCATTGATCCCACATTTAATATTGGAAATTTAATTCTTTTTGCCAATATTAAATAATTACATGAAATATCATCACAATGTTACAATACAACTCATCAAGTATATCCCATGAGAATCTTTACATGTTGCACATCCATCTAGGTGCAACATTACATAATAAAATAAAATAAAATAATACAACAATATTATGCAATGTGTGCAACACCCATTATCTCAACAATCTCCCACTTATTGTATACATTGCATAGGGTCAATATGTAGCCACATAAATGAATAAGAGAACAGTTCCTCCTAGCACATCCACTATCATGGATCAAAGTACGTGAAGTGCTCCATCTTGGTACCCACAACAAAATCAAAGTATCCAACATCTCAAACATGAATGATCTCACCTCCTATTATGCCACTGCCACCGAACATACATAGAAGCCATCCAAAGAGAAAGCCACCCAACTTGTCACATTAGAAGATCATAAAATATTGTACCAACTAAAATGTCAACCACAAAAAACCCAATCCAAAGGTAATCACATGTATTTGTAGTTATCAAAATATCTATAGCTGAAATAACACCGACGACAAGTGCCAAACCCATCCAACTATCCATACCTCTAAAGGTATACCAAGTGAATCTTGCATCATCAACATATCCAATCTGTAACCTGCAATCACAAGCCTCAAGAGCAATATCTTCCACATATATACTAAGAAGCCCCTACTACAAAAAAATATGTCAAATATATAACCAATCCACTCACAACATCTCAAAAAAGTGAATCCATGTAGTCTCAAGGACATCCATAATACATTAACCAATAACTTGCAAGAACAACTCTCATAGAAAATCTCCAACACTCTCCCAAGTTCTCCACAACCAACAAAGGAAAGAGATAAAGAAATAACCATGTCATCTCTCACATGGTATACATGAGCACAAACTAGTGATCACAATATCTAGCCAATCTCAAATCTAATATAAGTGAAATAGAACATCCAAGAAGATGACCAAGACCAAATAGAAACTATGCAAATTATAACCTGTATCATGTCCTTCTACACACACCTCTAGATGTAAACTATGCAAGTAAAACCTCCTCCATAAAACCTCAACCAAGAAGCCTCAACAACACCCAAACCATACTATATAACTAATCATGGATCTAAGCCTCTCACAACAAGATCAAACTCATAAACCATTCCTAAATCAAGGAATAAGCCCAATATAAAACCATCTCCCAAACTTAATCAACATAACAAAATATGCAAATGGAGATAACCAATGTTAAACCATCTCTCAAATGAACCCTCTAGAACTAACTCATGCACTGTAGCTCAAGATCCATATACATGAAAGACAAGCATACATATAATGAACCTGAGAGAAACAATGGGCTATACCTCTCAAGTAGTAAACCACCAAGTAGACCAAGAGTGGGGAATGCGAATGCTCATCAAGATATCCAAGCCTCCAACCAAGACTCAACTAAGAGAAATCTCCTCTCAAGTCCATATCAGGTGAATGCCCCTCGAACTTCCTACTAAAACCATCAACTGTGCCAACAAACACATCTCTAATCCAAAATAAATCAGCATCACCACCATTTCTATGTATCCATGAGCACCTATAACTAGTCGATCCATGCCAACTCCAAATGCAACATAGTAATATCATGAAGTATCCAGCTTATGATCAATGTACTCAATACCAAGAAACTAAACCAAGATTAATGCCAAAGTTCCAACCATGGCCTCAAGAACATAAACATGATAACATGATCTTACCATCTCAAAAGAGACAACATGCTCCATATGAACATACTATAACAAGTCAAAACTCTAAACACGTATCAATAGTGTATCAGGACATAATAATGAAACTATCCTAATCACCAAGGATAACATGTCAAATGAAAGCATAAACCACACCTTTACCAAGAACCACATTAGTCCTCAAGCTGCAACCATCTCCACACACCATGAAGAAAACCATCTCCACACACCATGAAAATAACAAGTACACCATGCAAATGTCAAAGACACTTCTGCAACAACAGGATTTAAGAAAAACCTCCAACATTTGCAAATACTCAATAAGTATATCAATGCCAAAAAACTCTCACTCAACCGTGGTACTAAGTCACCAATGGCATCATATAATCCATCTCCTAAATGAAGATCCTCCAAGTCTACACTCACACAACCAAAGTGTCAATACCAAGTGAAACCAAGATCTTCAAACCAAGAAGATACAAACCAAATCAGAAACTAATCTTGCACTATCACCCCATCATTGTCACAAGCTCCCACTAAACTATGTCTCCAAGCTATCCATGACATCATGATGAAAAAATCATCCTCTAACCATGAGAATCAACCAAGGCATCAAACCATCAAAGAACTCAAAGTGCACATCATGAGCTCCTTCGAATAAACCAAATAACCATGATCCTCAACCAAGAAGATATATCACCATAACCAAATTAGGAATCCAAACCAATGAACATCAAGGATGTACTTTGATATCCAATCATGTCATGCCAAAATCCATAGCACCGTGATCACATCCATGAACTGGGCATCTAACTCTTAATGTGTCCAACCTGTCATCATAAAATATTCAACCATAATCCTCCACCATGACTATACCTAGTAACAACATCCCATCCCTTCTACATAAAGAAAAAAAATCAAAAAATCATGTGACTTAGGGAATAGACAACCCAAATCCAAGCGAACAATCTAAATATGCATCAATGATGAAAGATCAATGAAAAAAATAACCCATAACCAAGCTATAAATACAACTTGTAAATATAGACCACTTACAACACTACACAACTTGTAGACCCAACAAGTCATCATACATATCCAAACCAAATACTGATAACCATATCATCATGAGACCAATCTGAAATATGAACTGAATATACAATGGCATCAAATCTTAAATCTTCAAATATACAATGTTATAAACTCACAATGCTACCATAGTCAATATATACCATGAACTATTCAGATCAATATATCATCAAATAAATCATGCCAAACCTGTGCCAAATCTAAACCAATATATAGAGCTCTCTAAGAGCTTTTCGTTGATTACTCAAAGTCCAAAATCTGACATTATATGCCCAAATTATGCCCTAATCTGTGCTCTAAATAAACATCTAACTTTCAGGCTCTTAACCATGACAAAATGTCAAAATCATAGAACCAAACCTATAGCAAGTTGTAGTGCTCTAAATTAACTTTCCAATGCTTATAAGAAGTCTAAAATTTGATATCTGAAAAGAAAGTTATGGTCATTTTACTAAGATAGTCTTTTTACCATTTTCTTTGCAATTTTTTTTGTGACAAAAATTCCAATGAGATTAAATTTGATGGCCATCACGGGCTAAAACTAAAAAATTCGTTCATTTTCTTTGAACATGGCCAAACTAGGGCATATTATATATCAAAATTTATGGAAACGTCAACCCGGATCCAATGGTGAGGTCTATTTTTATCCAGGAGGTCATTTCTACAAGCTCCCCCTAAAACCCTCATTTAAATGAAACATTCAAAAAAAAAATTTGTCCAACAATTTCACATGCCCAAAATCTACCAATATCCCATCATAACAACAAACCCAAAACCATCAGATATGTCATAAATAACTCATATATCTTGCCCTTTCTTTTATCCTCTCATGCATTCTCATAGATTCAATCTAGGGTTACAATAATAAAACCATAGCTCTGATACCACTTGTAAGGAAACTTGCAACAAAGAATATAATTTTTTCCACATAACCCATAATAGATCTGAAATATATAAGCAATTCAAATCCACATGCAAGAGAAGAGACAACATACCTCAAAAAATGTGACACAAGATATACCTTGAGAAACCCTCATTGAGAAAAAATCCTAGCCTCCAAAAGCATCCATCACTATGTATTATTCAGTAAAAATACCATTGCAATACAACCATGAAAATCTTCAATGTCATAGCCACCACTAATAAATCTATGTGAACAAGCATGAATCCACACATACCATGCCATGCTTCCAACTTTCACAAATGCTCCCTTGGCTAACCTATCAAGCCTTGTCCCACTCAACTCTTTCTCTTTTTCCCTTTTGTCTTCTCTCACACAACAATTATCCTTGTGGATGTTTATATAGTAGCAAGTCCCACAAAACTACCAAGTGGTATTACATAAACCATGTGCTACCTAACTCATTGACCCCACATTTAATATTGAAAATTTAATTCTTTCCCCCAATATTAAATAATTACATGAAATATTATCACAATGTTACAATACAACTCATCAAGTATATCCCATTGGAATCTTTACATGTTGCACATCCATCTAAGTGCAACATTACATAATAAAATAAAATAATACAATATAACAATAATATGCAATGTGTGCAACACCTATTATCTCTACAAAAATCATTTTTTATTAATTGAAAAATTAATTAAATTGAGAAATTAATTAAATAGAGAAAATAAATTTAATGGTTTAATTAAAAGTCCAAATTCGATCTAATTATATTTATTTATTTTAATAATAATTAATTTAGAAGTTTCATTTTAATAATGAACTCTAAATATTATTATTAGTTATATTAATAAAGATATTTTCTAATTACATCTTATTGTTTAATAAATGCAAGTGAGAATAATTTAAATAAAATTTATTATAATTAAAACACAAAAACTATGCATGTGCAATTAAGAAATTAAAATAATAAATGAAAAGGTTTTTGCATGTTTGTGAAACCAAAACCCTAAAGGAGAAGTTTTTTTTTAGGAAATTAGAGCTCATTTCTCCACACGCAAGTTTGGAGGAGCAAATTTTGGAAAGGGAGAGACGGGAATTCTCGCAATTTTTGAGTGTTCATCCGATTTAGTATCAGATCAAGGTAGAAATTTTATTGAGATTTCACAATAATCTCCTTGAAATTATGTCTATCTTCTGTGTGTTTGTTTGTGGATCTTGTTTCAAAATTTATTTATTTTTTATATTGAAATCCTTGTTTAAGAAATTTATTCTTCTTCGTTATTGAAATATCTATGAATGAAAATCTAAAATAAAATTGATGTATTACAAATTGTTGTTTTGAAGCAAAACATAGCTAGGGTTTGTTTGAGATTAGATTTGTATTCAATTTGATCATTTGATTTGAAAAATCATGGTTGTCTTTATTTTTTAAATTTTTATTTTTTTGAAGGGGTCTGCTGGAAAAATTCGTATACCAGGCTTGTACCTACAAATAAATTAATTAAAATATATAATTAAATTTTATTTTGCATTTTTATAAAATGCAATTATAAAAAATATAATATTAAAAAATTAATTTTAAAAAAGTCTAATTGGAGGCAGAGGCATTGACCCCCCTCCCCCCAACCCCCTTTGTTGCCTTTTAAAGGTCGGTGGCCTTGGCTACTATGTGCAACACAAAGGTTGTCACTGACATACTTTATACTATCACAACATGCCCAAAGGCTATCGCGACTAGTACAAAGCCTTCCATGGGCAGCTAACCTTTAATTAAGGTTGTTAAAAATTATTATTATTAAATAATTTGTTTGTGTGTGTGTGTTAGTTAAGTTATTTAAATTTAGGTTTTTGTAAACATTAAATATATTATGTTAAAGTTAAATAATGTATTTTAAGCATATTTAAGATAGTTTTAGTTAAAGTTAGTTTAGAAGAACTAAACTAAGACTAATTGGAAAATTGGATTTTAGTCCAATAATGTTATATTTGATTTTTTAAAATCTATTATTGATTTAATAAATGATCATTTATTCATAAAGGGGGACTTGTAAAATATTAGTAAATGGTCTTTTTATGGGTAGGGTTTAGATGAAAATATTTTCCCATATAGGTTATCATTAGACTGAGTTAAACATATTATAGTTGGAAAACATAGATGATTAGGATACGAACTTTAGACTTTTTAGTTTGACCAATCCAAAATTGGAAGCCCTTATCAACTATGATTATTTTGAAAATGAAACTTAAACCCATATTGTGAATCAATTTTTTTATGATGTTATGTTGATAAACCAATTGAACTATATAATTACACTTGTTTAAATACTTGATGAGATGTTATGTTTTATTCCATAGTAGGGTTAGGGGTTAAACCTAGTTATGACCAGTTAGGAATGTATACCAGAGGCTTGAGAAGTGATTGATTTATGATATTGTTATGTATGTTATTTTGGTCATGGTCTTTTATTCCCAACCATTGTGATGCATTCACGCATTTCTGTGATGGCATTTTTGATAAGTTATTTATTAGTGCTATCCAGTTGCGTGTATAGGACTGAGGTGAATAGTGTGATTTTTGTGGTGTAACCTATGAGCTTTCAATGAGTTATCTTTTTGTGCTTTCCAGTTGCTTGTATAAGACTGAGGTGAATATTGTGATTTTATGAGTTATTCTTTTATGAGTTTAGGGTAGGTTATCTACGTGTGTGCTAGGAAGTGGCTTGCAATGGAGGTCAGAGCCCTAACGAGGTTGTCTAGGTAACCCATTATAAGTTGTATTAATAAGTGATATCATTTCATTAAATGGGTTAAAATGAATTAACAAGAGTCAATGTTTTACCTCACCCATGCCTCAAGTGCTAGTACAAGCTAGGATGGGAGTAGAGAGGATGCTTGGTTGTGACCTTGCCTTGTTAGTATGCCTTATCTATAAGAAATGATACTAATGTCACTTAGAGTCACTAGGAGGTTGGACTCTAGAGAGGCTACCAGGGTAACCCTAGAGTTGTCTCATGTGATGACACTTTCCCACATGCATATTAGGTTTCCTACATATCTTTTTTGCCTCTGGGATTAGATATTACTTGTGTACTTGGTACCTTTGAGATAGATTTCTATCAGGATTCCTTGATGTAAATTCTTCATATTGTTAAAACAAGAGCCTAGAAATGTCCTTGAAAATAACTAGCAATAAGAAAGTGATAGAACTGTAACAAAGAACACCAGAAATATCTTGGGAAAACCCTTCGAGGGAAGGGAAAAACCTAGCCACACAACCCAAATATATCTTTATTAATAATAAAATTTTCAAGTGTACAATATCCTTTGCTTGATGTGAATATATAACAATAGGAGAGACTCCTCACATTATAACTGAAGGTCTCTTGAGATTCTCATAACTCCTATAATTAATTATAACTCTTCGAATATTCATGCCTCAATGCATGTGAATGACATATGTCATTTACATTTACTATTATAAATTAAACTTAAGTCTCCTTTTCAGCAAAAGATGACAATAACGGCAATAATGTCTAGATTTTGAGAGATAAAGATCTCTATCTTAGCTACAAACTTTAACACATATGACTTTTGGATTTTTATTTATTTGGGAGTTGAAATTATCTCCTCAGCATGGTGGGAGTGGGTCATTTAGATTCCATGAAGTCTGGTGGTAGTATTTTTTATACTATTGAGATTTTGATAGCTTGATGTACTTGTGTAGTTGTTCCATTCTTCGAATCTTGTGATTTTGTTTTGTGGTCATATGTTGATTTACTGTACTTTGATTATTGGAGATCTTACGTGATGTTGTCGTTATCATAATGTATATTCTTTTAGAATTTCATACCATGTGACTTGTATAGAGGATGATGCATTTTGGTTATGCCATGTGGTATCTTATGTACTTGTATATTATTTTGTACTTATGGTTATCCTATGATGTGGATTTTGTTATGTATTAGATTTAATCTTAATAAAACTTATGTATGTGATTCAATGTCATAGAACCCTTAAGAGATGTAACGAGTAATGCATTGCTTATGTATGTATGTGAGTTATTGCTTCAGTTATGTTATCTCTTATTGTTTTAATCTTTAAAAAAATGTTTAGAAAACTTAGTGACATAATAAGTTAATTTCTTTTGGGTTCCCAGGCAGGGCGTTGCATGAAGAAATAAAATCACATATTTTTTTAATTCATTGAACATATTCCTATTTTGTTTTTGTTTACTAGTTTTTACTATAGCTATTGATTTTATTTTAATTTTTTTCAACTCCCACAAATGAATTGTATTTTAAAAATTCTTTCCAATTTCACTAATTTTAATGTCTAATCATTAACATATTATATTGTATTAGATATTTCTATTAAATATACCATCTATAATCTTATTATATAAAATATTAAAATTTACTTTTTTAAAACTATAAAATTTTCTATTAAATATACAAATAATAATCTCATTATATAAAATATTAAAAATTGCTTTTTAAAACTATAGATTAAGAACTTGAAACAAATTTTATTTTGTATCGTCTATAAATTTTTGATAAGTTGATGCATTTTCTTTCAAGTATTGTGGTAGATATTGTGTGAGAGAGATTAATCGAATACTTGACCCTAATGCCAACTCTAAAATCACCCCACAAAAAACATTAATGTACATTTTATAAAGAGAAAAACATGTTTTTAGTTGACTGAGTTTTACAATCTATGAATAAGATATTATCATTATTGATACAAATACTTACCTAGTCTAGAAGCCCAATTCCACCAATTCATGGTATTGTTGTGCCTTTTTTCTGATCCACTCTAAATTGTATAGACACCATATTTTTTTATAAGGTAGGGTTCATAACTAGGTCTCATTTAATTGTGAGTGATAATGAATGTGTGTAATTTAATTTTTTTTTTGGATGTATAGAAAAACCACTATCACGATTTCAACAAAAAATATGAAAAAGCTAATTTAGATTACTTTTAAACAATTATAAAGAAATTTGTAATGACCAGCCAAAACTTACTATTCGTGAATCTAGAAAAATTACTTAATATAAATATTTATGAAGATTGTCTTCCATGAATTCATTATTCCTACAAATTTCTTGTAAAGGTTGTTAGAGTAAAAGGTTAATTTGATTTCAATTATTAAATTGTCTTTACTCCCTTCTTAAGATTTCACTTTATGCACGTTGCATTTCCATTTAATAATTAATTAGTAATTATTAAATGTTATTTACCTCTTAGGGTTTCCCTTTTAGGTTTTTCTATCTCCTTTTATAAGGATTGAGATTTTGTAAATATATCTCATTCTTTTCAGTCTGATAATATATTTTGCATATTTTTAGAGAAAAACCCTTGCCTCTTCTTTGCTTTTTCTTCTTTGTGACAAGTTCTTGCATGTAGGTGTTCTTCAGGTTTTGTGGATTGGTATTGATCAAATCCTTCAAAATTATCTATAAACTAAAAAATTCTACTTGTATCTCTAAATGAATAAAAAAAAACAGGCATACCTTAGTAGTGAAAGAGCTTCCCTTAGGCAGAAAAATGATAAAGTCGACATCTATGTTGTTAATAATAGAAAGCACCTTCACCTTTTTTATCACATGCCTTGAGAAAATTGCATACCTCGTCGAGGCTTTATCTATTTTCTTCATTTCTTTTCTTTGTCTACCCATTTCAACTTCACCTAGAAAAAAAACCTTACCAAATTACATAGAGATTTACAATACATAATGAAACCCTAAGTCAAGCCTCTAGAAATAAAGGTATGTGTATATTTTCAATCAAAGCGAAAGATGGATTTTATATTTTCCATAGGGCAACATCTAGAAAATATAATTCTGGTTTTCAAGTTGTACTTTTGGAAATGCTCTAAATGAACAGTAGAGAAAGTGCTTTAAAATATGGGGAATAAATATGTACCTTTGACAAGGAACATACATTTTTCATCCCCCATTAATTATGAAGGGGACGATGTTTGAAGGATGCTTGTGTTGTACATGCAACAATTTACGATGTGGGCAACTAAAAATTCCTCTTTTAATGACATAATATTCTTTTTACGACCTCTGACCATACCAGATTATTAGATGAATCCAGTGACAACTCTCACAAGAATGAACCTATCAGCTCGATAAAAGATAACCACATTTAAACTAATAAACCAAATTCAACATTCATAAAAATACTAAAGTCACAATAATTATATAAGCTCCCAAAAATTCCACTATGTTAAAAAGAAATCATAAAGTAAACTTCACATTCATAAACTACATTTGCAACTTATTCAAGTTTTCCTATCATTAATGAATTTCTAAAAGAAATCTTTCCTATACTATAATTTTATAAATAGAGTTAAAAATAATAATTCACTAATAATAGTATTTGTATTATATTATAAAAAGAAGATAGTGTTCACTTTATTAGTTCCATACTTGTTACTGAATCCAACTTATGTAGCAACACAAGACCTAAGAAGATAGTCTTGAGGATATCCTTCGTAATATTTGAAACTTTGTCTCCTAATTTTGATTTCCATATTTAAAGCTTAACGTCCTTGAACAAATCCTGTAACTTAAACTCAACTAAGATCAAGTTGTTAGAGAAATAAATCTAGAAATAAATCTTAAAGAAGTTAATTGTTTATATTATAATTTAAACAAAAGGAAAAATATTATAATTTCTATTTAGGATTCCTTTTTACCTAAAGCCATCCATATTTAAATAAGATCTAAAATTATTTCATTTTTTATATTTGAGCAAAGAAAATTGACAAGGGTTTTTATTCAATTTATTTTTATAATAGACAAAGAGAAGATAATAATCAAATTACTAGGTATGGGACTTTGAATGAAATATTTCATCATAAGGATTATTTGGCTTAGTATATTTGAGGTTAATGTTTTCAATATCTTCCCACAAGACAACTTGATCCTCCATAAATTGATCTATCCAATCATGCCTAGGTGGATATTTGACATCCAAAAAATAAATTAGAAAGTACACATTTCTTCTAACACATTTGCATTTGTTGTTCCTACAATTTGATGGTACTCCAAAAAAAATTTCTTCAAACATGAGTCATTTCTCATTTTTGGAGTATTGAATTGGGCATGGTTGTGATATAGAGACTTTTCACTATTTCAGAAGAGAAACATTTCTAAGGTATCAAAAATCCAAAATTTAGAATATCGGGCAAGTGATAAAAAGTGAGCCCTAATTTTTTTATTTCGGAGATGACAAAGCCTTCTATGTTTGATTTTGTGATTTTTTTGAACATCAAATTTCAACCTTCCAATTTTATGATTTCACACAAGACACAAGCTTACATATTTGATTTCATGATTTTGCAACTCATGATTTCCTGACAACCTGATTTCATGATTTCTCAAGTCATGCAACAATATTGTCTCAGTTTCACAACTTTGTAGGATGGAGATTTCTTCAAGGCAATAATTGTGAAAATGAATGTTAAAAGGTAAATATGCAAAATTGTCTCGTCAACCTTGTGGTAGGAAACACATGTGAAATAGCTAAGTATATTTGTTGGTCTTAAATTCACACTGAATTATATGTGATAGTAACTTTGTGTTAGCCCATGTGAAAGGATGGTTGAAGTTAATGCATTTCTAATTTTTGTTAAAAGGACACCATGAGGTCATTCGTTAGCAATATTCTTGCAGTATAGTTTTTATGTTTTTGTATGCAAGTTTCAAGGATATGCAATTGTGGGATTGCCAATTCAAGCTTATAATGCAAAGGATGATCTGAGGCTCGTCATGCAACCAAATTTGACTCTTGCCTAGGAAAACCAACTGGATGTTCTCAGTAGCATGTACACTGCCACTTGGGAGATATGAACTAGTTATGCAAGATTTTCCAGTAACATCCATGAATTGGAGCTTGAGGAAGATAAGGCCAAATTTTGAGACATTCTTGCAGAGTTCCAGGATCTCCATGGGAATCTACATTTTGATGAGATTTTAGACATGATGCAAGAATCATAGTTTTTTCTTGAACTTTTTAAAGTTTTGTTATTGTAAATTTTGGTGAATGGTTACATTAGTTATTAAGTTAGTTTCTTTTTGTAAAGTTTTGAAGCTTTTTTCACCCTTTTGTTTCCTATAAGAAAGGGTACCCGGGCCTTAGAATGGATATAGGGGATATATAAAAAGATAGAAAAAATAAAATAGATACTAATAGATGTATATATATGCAATATAAGATAGATAGTGTAACCAATCAAAACCCAATCGTACTCTATTTCAAAATTAATTTAAAAATACTTTGTTTCTACTCCAAAGCCTAAGAATTGATCATCAATATTATTTTTTGTGAATTGTCCTCTTGGATTCATATCGTTGTTGATTCTAGATTGAAATTGGGGCAAAACCTTGAATAAGAAAAAATCATATGGTTGTGTATGTTTTGTGTAATTGGTCTTCATCTTTTGAAGTTAAATACAATTAACTAGGGTTTTATGACTTTAATTTCTCCATCCAAAAATTAATGGTAGTGCGCTCGTCTCCAAGTAGTTTGATACTTATAGTAAATATTAAAATTGACTCTATTATCCCAACAAAAAAGGATTGGTCTTTTGTTTCTTCTAAAGAAAAGTACATTTTTATGGAAGGTGATATTCTTTATCTTATCTAAGAATTTTTTTTTTGGGGGGCTATTTTATTGGCATTTTTGGGTTGACATGTTGTAACTAATTTTAACCCTAAAGTGTCAAAAATACTTGTATAAAAAGGGCTTAGGGTTAGAGATTTTATAAGGTGTCATGCGATAATTGCTTCTTGCATCGGTATTGAGTTGTAAGGGATTATAGATTGTAATCAATGGATCGTAATAATATTGGACTCATTTGGTGGATGTAGCGTAGGGATTGGGTGAACTATTTTAAATCTTGGTATCTTGTATTCTCTTCTATATGATTTATTATTTTCTGATATTATTTATATTTGCATGTAATTGTTATTTATGTATGTGGTTAATCTTAACAATTGGTATTAGAGAAAGGTTATTTTTTAGTTATCCTCTGTAGGAAAGTCTTATAGTTGAGTGGGAGTCTCATGGTTGAATGGGAGCGATGGTAGAAGAGGGTAAGCTAAAGGTGGAGAAGTTTAATGGGAAAAACTTTTAGTTATAGAAAATGTAAATGGATGACTATCTTTATTAGAAGGATTCATGGAAGTCATTGGAAGGAAAAATCGAGAAATGAGGAACTATGCTAGATGAGGATTGGTAGATTTTAGATAGAAAGACACTTGGAAGCATTCAATTATGCTTGGCACCATCGATGACATTTAGCATTACAAAAGTGAAGATGGAAGAAGAGTTGATGCAAACCCTAGAGAAATTGAATGAAAAGTCCTCTGCTTCAAATAAGGTATTTCTCATGAAGCATTTATTTGACATGAAGATGACAGAAGGTGGATCTATTATAAATTATTTAAATGAGTTTAATACTATTACTAGTCAATTATCTTCAAAGAATGTCAATTTTGATGAAGAAATTGGCTCTCTTGATTTTGTGTTCTTTGTCAAAAAGTTGAAATGGCTTGGTAATGCCTATGAGTAATTATTTTTCTAGATCTAATATCCTAAAATTTATTGATGTGATTGGTGTTATTTTGAGTGAGAAAAATCATAGGAAAACCTCAAGTGGATCTACATCAAGAAGTGCTTTAAATGCACAAAGTAGAGGCAGAACAAATGAGGGAGGATGTAATTATGAAAATCATGGGAAATCAAGAAGAAAGTCAAAGGGAAAGAGATCTCAATCCAGATGACTAAGAGATTGTTGGTATTGTGGGAAGCTAGGGCATAAGAACAAAGATTGTTAGACTTGAAAGAACAGTGAAGGAGATAAACCAGAAGGGAACATAGAGTAAAATGTGGTAAGTAACAAATCCAAAGAGGATATTTTGCTTCTTTCTTTAGAAAGTGTAGATGGCATTTTGGTTTTAGATTCTGGGGCTTCATTTCATGCTACACCTCATAGAGGTTATTTTATTGATTATGTCCAAGGGGATTTTGAGCTTGTTTATTTGAGGGATAATGAACCCTGTTAGATTGTTGGAAAGGGAAAAGTTAAGATTAAGTTTTAGAATGGGAATCATTGGCGACTACATGAGGTAAGGCATGTTCCAAGGCTAAGTAGGAATTTAATTTTGGTAGGGAAACTCAGTGATGAGGGTTGTGTAGTTACTTTTAATGACAAAAATTGAAAGGTTTCAAAAATTTCCCTTGTAGTAGCAAAAGGTGTGAAAGTAGGAACCTTATATCTTTGTACAAGTCATATTGTTCCTTTAATTATTTCAGAGAAAAATGACTGTTCAAGAACAGTTGTTGCAGTTGAGTAGGGAGAACAAATAGTTTTTTGTAGATTCTAATAGACCATTGTGGTATTACATACTTGGGCACATGAGTGAGAAAGGTATGAAATTACTTCATTCAAAGAAAATTTTACCAAGTCCAAAATGTATCGATATGGATTTATGTGCAATTTGTGTGTATGGAAAACAAAAGAGAGTGAGTTTTGTGAAGAGTGAGAAGGGGAAAAAAATGAGAAATTAGAGCTTGTGTATACAAATGTATGGGGACTAGCTCAAGTATCTTCCCTTGGTAGCTCTCATTATTATGTTACATTTATTGATGATGCAACTAGAAAAGTAAGTGTGTATTTCCTTAGACAGTAATCTGATGTATTTCAAACTTTTAAGAAATGAAAATGCTTGGTTGAAAATGAGGCTTGTAAGAAATTAAGATGTCTCAGATTTGATAATGGTGGTGATTATTGTAGTCATAAATTTGAAGATTATTTCTCCACTAATGGTATTCATAGACAAAAACAATTCGAAAGACTCCATAGGAAAATGGAGGGGTTGAACGCATGAACATGACAATAATGGAGTGTGTAAGGAGCATGAGGTTGCATGCTAGGTTTCCATTAAATATGTGGGAGGAGGCTATCAATACTATTGTATATTTGATTAATAGAGCTCCCTCTAATCCTTTGGGTTGTGGTATTCTAGAGGAAGCATAGATTGGTAAGAAGGTGAGTTATTCTTTTCTCAAAACCTTTGGTTCTGAAGCATTTACACATATTGATTCTAAAAATAGAACCAAGTTGGAAGCTAAGTCAAAGGAATGTATATTTGTTGAATATGACATTGATGAATTTGGTTATAGGCTATGGGATTTTTAAAATCATAAAATTGTAAGAAGAAATGATGTCATATTTAATGAGAAAGTGTTGTACAAAGATCTATTGCAGCAACATGAGAAGAAAGAAGATGATTATGTAGTGTTGGATGATACTCCAAAAGATGATGTTCTAGAAATTCCTCATGATCTACAATAATCACAATAACAAATGTCACACACCCTAATGAATGTTAGATGGTCAACAAGGTTAAGTAAACCTCCAGAAAGATTTTCTTTCTCTTTGTACTCTATTTTACTAACAGATGTTGGTGAACTTGAGTGTTATGGTGAGTTGTGTAGGTGGATACTAAGATTCAGTGGGAGTCTGCAATGAAATAAGAAATAGTCTCCTTGCTGAAAAATAAGACTTATGTAAGTTGCCTACAGGTAAAAGGGCTTTACATAATAAATGAGTTTACAGGTTGAAAGAAGAGGATGGAGGTAAGAAAATATTTAAAACTAAGTTAGTTGTAATAGGATTTTCAAAAAAAAAAGGGCATTGATTTTGATTAGACATTTTCTCTTGTTGTTAAAATGACTTCTATTCACACTATTTTAAGTATTGTGGCTACTGAAGATTTTCATTTGGAGCAACTTGATGTAAAAATAGTCTTTCTTTATGGTGATTTGGATGAAGAGATATATATGGAACAACCACAAGGATTTGAGGTTAAAGGCAAGGAGAACTTAATGTGTAGATTAAAGAAAAGTCTATATGGCTTGAAGCAAGCACCTTGGCAATGGTATCTAAAATTTGACAATTTTATGCATGTTCATGGATAAAATAGATGTCATTCAAATCATTGTGTTTATTTTAAGAGGTTGGATGATGATAGCTACATTATTTTATGTTTATATATTGATGATATGCTTGTAGCTGGGTCTAACATGGATCACATTAAGGGGTTGAAATGCCAGTTAGCACATTTATTTTCTATGAAGGATTTGGGGACAACAAAATAAATCTTTGGTTTAACAGTTTGTAGAGATAGGAATTTACAAAAATTGACATTATCTCAAGTTGATTATATTGTGAAGGTGTTGCAACATTTCTCTATGGAGAATGTTAAAGCTATCAGCACACCTTTATCTAGTCATTTGAAGTTGACTAAGGAGAGGTGTGTAAAGACACAAGAAGAGGAGGATAAGATGTGCAAGGTATCTTATAATTCAATTGTAGAAAGCTATGGTATTTATAGGGCCAAATATTGCACATGTAGTGGGAGTTGTTAGCAAGTATATGAGTTATCCAGGAATTAAGCATTGGAATGCAGTCAAATGGATTCTCAGATATTTGAGAACATCCAATAAGTGTTTATTGACAATTGGCTAATAGTGATATGTAATTGTTGTCATTTATGGAAACACATGATGTACAAGTTCATAGAAAACCTCAAAAATAAAGATACTTAGTGTTTGGTAATCAAAAAATTGTTTAAGTATAGAATTTAGTTTACATTAGTGTATTATTTTGTTTATAACTTGTTGTTGATGTCATATTATGAGTAGCAAAGTTACATGTAGATATTATATATGTTGGTGATGACATGTATAACCTTGAAAGTTAGTACAAACTGTATGAAACAGAGATAATCATTTGAAGCAAAACATGATAGCAGAATTGAAGGAAAGAATTTCTTTGTTTACAAGATAATTACTTGTCCAATTAGGGTCAACATCCTAGATGCTTACTCTATGTTGGAAAAGTGGATTGTGGTCTTAGCTGATCCAACAAAATTTTTTGTAAAGGCATGGTATTTATGTAAAAGATATTTTGTGGTAAGAAGGGAGTAATTGTAATTGCAAGTGCTATCTTGTAATTGTGATTATATGCTAACTTTTGTGAAAGCGATATATGCAAAATTTTATATGATCTATTTGGTGATTTGAGATCATGTTGAAGATCAAAGATTAATTGAGGAAGAAGTTATAGTAATTATGTTCAGTCTGATTACTTGTTTGAGCAGTGAGCTCCTCTTACAATTAGAAGTGCATGTTTGGACAGTGGGCTCATCCTCCATCTACTGTACTACAACTCCTAATACGGTTGGAATCTCCTAATAGGGATTCAAAGTCTCCTAATAGGGGCTGCTTATATTAAATTTTCTCATTGACTCCTAACAAGGTCAATCCTCTAACAAGGAACTTATATATTAGTATATTATCTAGTGCGTATAATCCCCACTAGGGTTTTCCCTAGTTAACAAAATATGATTTTATGAATTATCTTTGTGCATTGTTATTGTTACTATTTAGCATTACTTTATTGCTTTTTTATGCATGGTTTAAAGTAAGGAATAATATCTAGTTGGTGACTAAAGTTTGTAGATTACTGATTCACCCCCCTCCCCTCTTAGTAATCCCTATTTCTAATAGTGTTTACACTTTTGGGGCTCTACTAATAAATTGTAGGGCTATGTTGACTCAGATTTGATAAGGGATATTGATACTAGGTAGAGTACTACAAGTTATGTATTTACTAGTTGGTGGGGCAATAGTGAGCTGAGTTTCTAGGTTACAAAAGGTGAATGCTTTATCCACTATAGAGATAGAGTATGTTGCTGCTACAGAGGTAGCCAAGGAGATGATAGGGATTCACTTCTTCTTGGAAGAATTAGGACACCCATAGAAGGATAATTATTTGTTTATAGATGGTCAGAGTGTCATTCATCTTGCAAAGAATTCTACTTTGCATTCAAAGGTAAAACACATACAGTTGTGGTACCATTTCATTCGGTCTATTTTGGATGATTGAAAGTTAAATTTGGACAAGATACATACAAATGACAATCCAACATATATGTTTACAAAGGTAGTGACAAGGAAGAAGTTGAACTCCTCTTCAGCTTTGGTTGATCTTCTAGATTGAACAGACTAAAAGAACAATAGAGTCTAGGGTGGTTTGGTCTAGTGGGAACCTTATGGAGTAGCAACATAGCTATAAGATCCATCTCCAAGTGGGAGATTGTTGTCTAGTGTGGAGCCTGATCAGTCCCCAAGTGGGATATCATTAGATTATGGTGACTGATCAATTCCCAAGTGGGAGATTGTTAGTTTGTAGTGACTGGTTGGGAAAGTATTGTACATACTCCATTATTCCTCGACAGGGTTTGACATTTTTGGGCCGACATGTTGTAACTAATTTTAACCCTAAAGTGGACAAAATACTTGTATCAAAAGTGTTAAAGTTGTAGCTTCAGTCGGATTAATTCAATCTGATATACATTATTGTTATTGGTAATCAACATTTCCTATATATACTTATCCATATTAATAATATATATTATTGTATAACTATATATATATTATTTTATATATATATATATATATATTATATTATATATTTTATATAATATATATTTTATATTATATATTTTATATGATATATATAGTTATATATATTATTATTGTTCATGTTAATATAATATTATTCAAATGATGATTACACCATAGAGACATGTCTCTTCATGAGACATGCCTCCTCCTCTCATATTTATATGAGATCAAAAATCTGCATTTGGACATCATCAATAAGAATGGCTATGATTCTATATTTGCATAAATGATCCTAGAAATTAACATGGTATCAGAGTAGGCTCCTTTGAAGGAAGTGTTAGAGTAATAAAGCTTTTTCTTATTAATTAAATCATATTGATTTAATTGTTAAGTCACTTATATCTCTACTTTACTTAAGCTAAACTTTGAACATATAAAAATTAATTCTTTATTAATTATTATTATCATGCAACCTATGTTAGATTCCTATTAGGATTTTAATATCATTTTTATGAGGATTGATCTCCTTGTAGTTTATTAATTCACTTTTTATAATAGCAATTTCTCTTTTTTCTCATCAAGGATGTCTCATCTATGGATCTAACAATTCTAGCCTCCATAGATTTTTGCTTCTCTCTTTTTGTGATAGGTGTTTGCATGCAAGTGATTCTTGGGAGTTGTGGGGTTGATCTTTCATCAAGTTCAACATTGTATTAGAGCTCCAGATCTTCTTGCCCCTATTTTGTTTATGATATATTTGGCTTGGCTTTCAAATCTATGGTTTTTCTTTTAGATGGTTTCATTTTTTAGAAAAACATTTGTATTGAATCTAGGGGGTCACTAATTTTTGGTGCACTTTGAGCCTAAATGAACATCACCATTGAGCTTAGAGCACCCAAAAATGCTTGCTTTCATATAAAAAAATTCTAATTTGGACACAGTTGGAATCTAAGGCAAAAATATTGCTCTAAGATTGGGCACATTTTTTGAGGCAACAATTTTGTATTTTTGCACAAAAATCAATATTTTTTCTCAAAAATCAAGTTTTTGGCATAGAAATTAAGATTTTTCACACAAAAATCTTTTTTTTCCACAAAAATAAAGAATTTTTGGCATGCAAATCAAGATTTTTGCACATGAATCGATTTTTTTTGACATGAAAATTGAGACAACTTGGGTATGAAAATATCACAATTCTTGAAGTAATTCATGGTATTGGTGGGCACACTTTATGATGGATTTTAGCATGGATCTTGAGGTGGTAAATTATTTTGGGCCCTTCCAACTTTGTTTGACCTACATGTGGTTTTTTGGTCGTAAGTTGCTCATTCAGACTCTATTTTTTGCAAACAAGAAATTGGTAGAAAGATGGTTCTAAGCCCATCATAATGGTGTAATTTATTTTTACTTTTGATGATTTTAGGTTTCCAATTTATGTATTCAAATTCAAAGGTTCTATTTTTCACTCTGGTAGACATATCTTGAGACATTCTATTTTCCAAATTCTACTCCAAGCACATCCCATTCAATTTTTTGCTTTTTTGCATTCTAATGGATATCTTGATTGTTTAAGGTCTAGAGATCAAATTTTTATGTTATATGATTTTTCATGGGTTGTATTATCTCTTGTATCAACCTTATGTCTCTTTTGATCTTTGTTGACATCCTTTTGTAGTATTTTTGCAAACACATTGAGATAAAGTGCCACTCTATTGTATTTCAAGATCTTGCACATCTTTGTGTTTTTTTGTACTTGCGCTTCATTATAAAGTGCCTTGGAGGGTTTCATGCTGGCCATATTTTCCATCTTCCTTTCTCAAGTGTGTGTTCCTTCCATGAAATTAGCCTCATGATATATTGATGACACATGTTATTATAGGTGTTTGTACTTCTTTTGCACTCTTGATGCTCCTAGTTCTTCTTTTTGTAGGAGATATTGGATTGAGTATCAGTGTTCATGTCTTACCTATCAGCATTATAGGGGGTTATGTTGTTTCTCATGCTTCCTTGGTTAGATGGAGTGAGCTATGTATTCAGTCTTTGTTCCTATGCACTAGGTAGATGCAGTGGCTGAATAACTATGCATTTTAGTGAGATGGATCATTTACCATATTGAAACTCTTCTTTTTGTTCCTACTTTGGTTTTAGCCTTTGATTAGCTCTTTAGGCTCTGGTATTTCATGCCATCTATATCTTTGAGTTCATTTTTTTTCCTTTGTTTGCCTCCTAATTCAGTGTAGATTATAGTCTTCTCTACCTAACCAGGTTTTATTTTAGTGGAGGTTCTTCATATCAGTAGCTACTTTTGACAGAGCTTTTTAGCTTTTACATGCTTCAGTGGTGTTTTTCATGATCATCTTTTGTTCCTATCTTCTGGGACATTCCCTAGTTTGGAGGCTTCTTTAGTCCTTCACTAGTTTCTTTCATCATTTTTTCCATCTCTTTTTGGAGTAGGGTTTTTTTCATGTGGTTTTCTCTATTTCTCCTCTTTTCATAGATTTGGTTGTGCTTGGGTACCTCATCAAGCCTTTGTTGTTGAGACCCAAATTTACTTTCAGTAGTATTTTCTAGGTTTTTAGCTACTTCCTAAGTTTATCTTAAAGGGAGGTGTTAGAGTAATTAAGTTTTTTCTTATTAATTAAATCATATTGATTTAATTATTAAGTCACTTATTATCTCTAGTTTACTTAAGCTAAACTTTGGGCATATAATAATTAATTCTTTTATTAATTATTATTAGGCAACCTAGGTTGCATTCTTATTAAGGTTTTGATCTCCTTTTATAAGCATTGATCTCTTTGTAATTTATTAATTCACT
Organism: Cupressus sempervirens; assembly: GCA_028749045.1. Taxonomy (NCBI): domain Eukaryota; kingdom Viridiplantae; phylum Streptophyta; class Pinopsida; order Cupressales; family Cupressaceae; genus Cupressus; species Cupressus sempervirens. The sequence goes on along the minus strand of CM053789.1, from coordinate 709,345,738 downwards.
TTTGATAATAACAATTTCTCTTTTTACTCATCAAGAATGCCTCATCTATGGATCTGAGAATTTCAGTCTCCATAGCTCTTTGCTTTTTTCTTTCTGTGATGGGTGTTTGCATGCAAGTGATTCTTGGAAGCTGTGGGATTGATCTTTCATCAACTTTAACAGAAAGCTTTACCACTAAAAGGAAGATCCTAAAGACCTAAATATTATAAGGAAAAAGATTGTAGAAAATTCACCATGTAGATGTAATGAGAAAAGGTTGGATGAATGTGATAACAACTATGAGTTCTACTTGTATAATGTGCAATCTAATAAAATAGCAGCGATAAGTTTCCTCATAATAACATCAGCATTGAAAGGCGCATATGCAAATTGATATACAAATCAGAAGTATATAAACAACACTTATTATTACACATTTTTAATGGCATCTTCTCCTTGATATTATAGTGATATCTTTCTATCTTGATGTCAGCTACAACATTCAGGGTGACAATGTACATATAATATACACTAGTTGGATATATATCATCACTATTGTGTCAAGTATGATCACATAGAATATGAGCTGGGCATTATGGACTCGCTATTATAATGCAATAACATTTGGTCAAACATCAAATAAGTTTCTAAATTTCATAACTGAACTCCATTTACCATTTGTAATATAAGCCAGCAAGCAATTTTTGATTGATAATAAGGATGGTCTAAATTAATTACAAATTGTCCAACATATAGATAACTACTATTCACATTATCCTTGTCTACAAGTCAACCATGTCAGCCACCACTTGATGGGTAAAAAAAAACTAATTAAGGGTTTGTGCATCTTTACCATGACATGATAGATAATAAGGAATCACAATGTCCAATTATGATAACTTGACAATGAAGGAAATTCAAATCAATGAGCCTGATGGTTAGAAGCGAGATCATCATAATTAAGGATGTAGATTCCTTGTTAACCACCATATACAACAAACTTATACCATTGTGAAAAGTCCGGTGATACACAGACCTCAACAAATAATGGAGAAGCAATAATAAGATTGACCCATCAATCAATTACGTGGGGTGTGACAAACATACCATTGGCACATAGTAGATAAAGAATGATTTTTTTTTGCCATGTCAGCTTCACATGATGACATCGAGGAGATTATTCTTTTGAATTGTAAATGAAATTCATCTATGATGTGTAAGGACTCGACTTCCTTATGATGTGGAAATGGATGTGTGTGAATTTGTCAAGGGAAATATATAACCTTCTTTTTGGTGAATAATATAGTTAAACCATACTAAGATAAGTCAGAGGAATCATCGAATAGAAGCAATATCAAATTTACTTTAGGCATATTGGTTTAAAGATAATAACAACCAGAATTATAGGATGTAGAGCCTTTGAAAAAAACATCAAATGATTTCAATTTACCAAATAGTAAATATATTGATTCAATTAACCTAACCATAAATCTGGGCAAATAAAATTTTATGACAATAAATTGGTCGTTGATCAAAGAAAATACAATCACTTACATATGAATAAAATACTACTTAGTGCAATCTAAATATTGTCAACAATATCAAAGGCTAGGGAGACACATATGCCAGCCATGTGGAGGAGATACGAAGTCAAAAGGGTTAATCAATTGAATAATAAATGAGAATCAAATACATGTAAAATTGACCTTAAGGGGTATGTGCATACTTCACCGCCAAGGCCCCGTTTGGTTGGGGAAGATGAATTTGTCTCATAACTAGGTTATCTCATAATCATGTTTTTTGAAATCTTGGTTATGTGTTTTAGGAAGATAGTTGGACCGTTTGGTTGACACAGAAGATGAATATACAAATCCATATTCTTTGTTTGGTTGCCAATTTAGAAATTGGAATTAGAATGGATTATGACTGGGAATATCTTTTTCTTGTTTTTGATTATTTATTTTCGAATTGGAATTGAAATTTGAAGTAAAATTTTTTAATCTTATTTTATTAGTGAAACACAAGTATTATAATGAGTAAAGTATTAATATTTAATTTAATATTTGTGATTACTAATTTATTTATAATTAGACTACATTATTATTATTTTTAATTCTTGAATATTCAAGTTTGATTTTATTAGTAAAGAATAAATAAAATATTTATCATTTATTATTTTGATTCTATTTATTAGCAAAGAAAAGTAAAAAATGATCATACTTGCAATCATGTGTACAAAGTTATAAATTGTCCAATAGTTGGGAATTGTGATCATATATATTTATATATTTTTGGAAAATTTTATAAGATGAATTTATTGTCAAATTTTTTCAATCTTTTTGTCTTGTCGAACTTCATCTGAACTTCATAGTTGTCAAACTCGAACTCAAACCTTGTGACTTAGCCGTTAAATATGAGAACACTAGGAAATCCACGCTCTACACCATTATGCCCCACATTTAGCAAGCAACCCTCTCATGTTTCTCATTCTTCCCATTACTGTTTGTATTGTTAGATGGTCAATCCTGCATATATAAACTATGTATAGATCAAACAGATACCAACATTCAAATAACAATGTCATCAAAATATGTTCAAATTATGAATGTGATCCAAATATGTTTAAATTAGGTATGTGATCAATAATTCAATGTTACCTATTTAGCATAAGATAGAAGATAGAAAAATAATATCCATGAACTTATGAGAAAGAACAATATCCATTATCTGAATGGTGGTGTGAAAACACATCGTTAAATACAAAAACATTGGGAAATCCATGCGAAAAACCCTCTCATGCTACTCAATCTTCTCATTATTGTTTGTATTGTTAGATGGTCAATCCTACATATACAAACTAAACATGCTTGAAAAATTAAAACTTGATTATTTTTTAATGGAATACATCAAGGAGTAGTATCAGAAATATTGACCATTTACAAACATGCACAATAAACAATCATCAGATACCTCATTTTTTATCAGCATGTGTGGTCTCACAATATTAACAAATCAGGAGCAATAAAAAAATATATAAAAGAAAGACACTTTGTCAATACCGTTGACAATCTTGTCAATAAGCACATACATAGAAAACCAAATTGCGGAAAAAAGACAAGAAATCAAAAAATATCAAAGAAATTTAGGAATATGCATATAACATGGGACAGAATCATGAACTGTACAATCATCTACTAGGAATCTTCAATACTTTTGATAATCTTGTCAATGAGAACATACATAGGAAATCAAATAGAAACAAAAAGACAAGAAATAAAAACATATGGAAGAAAATTAGGACCATAGATATAACATAGGACAAAATCATGAACTATACAATCATCTACCAAATCACATTTCTATCAACATATACTCTCAAGTTCTACAATTGAGCATTCATCATTTGCCACTCCTCATGTATTCCATGTATTTATGGTTCAATTATAGCTCTAAGTAACAATGCAATGAACAACTATACCAAACATTTATGAGATCATAAACTACATATAGATCAGGTATGTATACATCAAGTATGCTTAACAAAATAGTAAAAATGTGCTCAGTAATGAGTTCTAGTATAGTGACTATGTTTGTGGTTTCAGGTCCCTGTAAAACCTGATTTTGTTGTTGATTTCAGGACTTCTTTCCTAGTGGTTTTATTTCTTTATCTTTTCTCTAGTTGTTAAATGGTTTTGGAGGCCCTTCAAAACCTTCTTTTACCTTAATCTAAAAATGAGTTCCAGTATAGTGTTGTGAGAGATCAATGCAATACCATTAAACAAAGCCAACTAACCATCTGGAATTACTTCACATGCCAATTGAGTGAATGTCAATGAATGAACAACTAAACTACATATTGATCAATGCCAATCATGCCAATGAAATGGACAACTAAACTATGCATAGATCAAGTATGTATACATACACACATACATGTGTGTACATAGATATGCATGTACATACATACATACACACATATGTGTGTACATACATATACACATACATACACACATACATACATACATATGCACATACACATATACATACACACACACACATACATACATACATACATACATACATACATACATCAATGCAATACCACTAAATAGAGCCAAGTCAAAAACTAGAATTACTTTGGTTGAAAATCATGCCAATGCTACTGAAATGAATGACTAAACTACATATTGACCAATATCAATCATGCTAATGAAATGAACAAATAAACTATGTGTTGACCAATGCCAATCTTGCCAATGAAATGAACAACTAAACTATGAATAGATCAAGTAAATAGTTCCATTTTAGTGCTATGAGAGATCAATGCAATACCATTAAACAGAGTCAAGTCATAAACTATGTATGGATCAACTATGTATAGATCAATGACAATCTTGGCTTTTATCTATACATAGTCAATATGTGCTCAATAATGAGTTCTAGTATGTGCTCATGTGATTACTTCTGATTACCTATATATCATAGTGCCAAGCATAAAATAGAATTACTTCATATGCCAATCATACCAATACCAATGAAATAGTCAAAATGTACTCAGTAATAAGTTCCAGTATAGTGTTGTGAGAGATCAATGCAATACCATTAAATAAAGCTAAGTGGTAAACTATGTATGGATCAAATATGTGTAGATCAATGGAAATCATGGCTTTTATCTATACATAGTTGACCTATACATAGTTTATCATGGTTCTATTCTATCTACTATCTGCTTAGCAAAATAGTCAATATATGATATAACTATTTGTTTCAAATATGTTTAGCAAAATAGTCAATATATGTTGTAAAAGTTTGTTTAGAATCTATTTAGCAAAATACTCAATATGTGCTCACTAATGAGTTCTAGTATAGAGTTGTGAGAGATCAATGCAATACCATTAATCAAAGTGAATCATGCCAATGAAATGAACAACTAAACTATGGATATATCAAGTATGTATAGATCCATGCAGAACCATTCAACATACTTATGAGGTCATAAACTATGTAGGGATCAATGCAATACCATTAAACACAACCAACTCATAAACTATGTATGGATGTTCATCCTATATTTATGTAGTATACATGGAAGATCAATGATAATCAAGGCTTTTATCTATACATATTTGACCTATACATAGTTTATCATGATTCTATTTCTATCTACTATCTGCTTAGCAAAATAGTCAATATATATTGTAACTATTTGTTTCGAATCTATTTAGCAAAATAGTCAATATATGTCGTAACAATTTGTTTAGAAATTGTTTAGAAAAATAGTCAATATGTGCTCACTAATGAGTTCTAGTATAGTGTTGTGAGAGATCAATGCAATACCATTAATCAAAGTGAATCATGCCAATGAAATGAACAACTAAACTATGGATATATCAAGTATGTATCCATGCAAAACCATTCAACATACTTATGAGGTTATAAACTATGTAGAGATCAATGAAATACCATTAATCACAGCCAACTCATAAACTATGTATGGATGTCTATCCTATATTTATGTAGTATACATGGCAGATCAATGACAATCATGGCTTTTATCTATACATAGTTTATCATGGTTCTATTTCTATCTACTATCTGCTTAGCAAAATAGTCAATATATGTTGTAACTATTTGTTTCAAATATGTTTAGCAAAATAGTCAAACAGTAATAGTTTGTTTAGAATCTATTTAGCAAAATAGTCAATATATGCTCACTAATGAGCTCCAGTATATGTTGTGAGAGATCAATGCAATACCATTAATCAAAATCATGCTAATGAAATGAACAACTAAACTATGGATATATCAAGTATGTAAAGATCCATGCAAAACCATTCAACATAGGAAACTCATAAACTGGAATTACTTTAGATGTCAATCATACCAATGCTAATGAAATGAACAAATGAACTATGTATTCATCAATGTCAATCATTGCATGCTAATGAAATGAATAGCTAAACTATGTATTAATCAATGCCAATCATGCCAATGAAATAAATAACTAAACTATGGATATATCAAGTATGTATAGATCCATGCAAAACCATTAAACATAGGAAACTCATTAACTAGAATTACTTCAGATTCCAATCATGCCAATGCCAATACCATGAATAACTAAACTATGTAACAGTTTCTTGCCAGTAATTAGTTGATCCATTCTAGTGGTGTGAGAGATCAATGCAATACCATTAAATAAATCCAAGTGGTAAACTATGTATGGATCAAATATGTATAGATCAGTGGCAATCATGGCTTTTATCTATACATAGTTGACCTATACATAGTTATCATGGTTATAATTCTATCTACTATCTACTTAGCAAAAATGTCAATATATGTTGTAACAGTTTGAACAACTAAACTATGGATATATCAATTATGTATAGATCCATGCAAAACCATTCAACATAGGAAACTCATAAACTAGAATTACTTTAGATGTCAATCATACCAATGCCAATGAAATGAACAACTGAACTATGTTACAATTTCTTGCTAGTCTGCTTAGAAAAATAGTCAAAATATTCTCAACAATGAGTTCTAGTATAGTGTTGTGAGAGATCCAATGGCAATAAAATGAACAACTAAACTATGTATTGATCATTTCCAATCATGCCAATTAAATGAACAACAAAACAATGTAGTGATCAATGCCAATCATGCCAATAAAACGAACAACTAAACTACATATTGATCAATATCAAACATTAAATAGAGGCAACTCATAAATGGGAATTACTTTAGATGCCAATCATACCAGTGCCAATTAAATATTCAAAATGTGCTCAGTAATGAGATCCAATATAGTGTTGTGAGATCAATATAGTTCTAGTTTAGTGCTATTAGAGATCAATGCAAAACCATTGAACAGAGCAATCATACAACATATGTCATTGCAATTCAATCAGTAGCTGAAATAGCTAAATTGTACTAAATGTCATTGCAATCTAGTCCACTCTCTCTACCTCATCCATCATCAAGAACCCTTTGGCTCTTTCACATTGAAGCATGAAGGTATCATGTGCTTTCATGAAAATTTCTCAACTCAATTCAGGGATAGCTTTGAGAGTAGTATATGTAGGACTCAAAACATTATCCTCTTCAAATTTATCCACTTGTACAATTTAAGGCTTACCGAGGCCATCTTTCAGTTCCTTCATAGTTTCACATATCACTTCCAATGATGCAAATAGATTTGTCTTCTTCCTCTTTCCCCCCTTGATGATGATGGTGGACTCATCCCTCTACCACTTGCACTCGATTAATTGGAATGATATACCTTTTCATCAAAGTCCAATTGGTTGTTAAGAGGTGTACCACAATTGGTATTGTCCTCATAAAGCACGTGGAATGCATCATTCATAGGGTGCCCTTCTTCAGCATCAAGGGGTGTTGTAGCTGTGAACCCTTCAAAAATGTCATTGCTGACAATTACAGCCAGCTCATTGAAATATTGGAAAGGTGACCTCTTATACATTTTTGTATTTTTGAATTCTCTCCTCTACATGTAAGCAATAATAGATGGATTAGATTGTTAGTTTTTCATTACTAAAATAAGAAGGGAAAAATTATTCAATCAAAAGAGTACAAAGATCATCCTTCTTCAAAAGCTCATCCCACACAGAATCCTCAACATCTACAGTTTTATTTTCTTCATTCTAAGCTAACCCTCTTGTATTTTTCAAGTCCTTCATTAATCTATATCCTACTTTCTATGTTTTCATCTTATTCTGAAAATGATCTCATGACAGACTCAAGTTCATCCCTTTATTGAATGTCCTCTCTATGGAATTCCATGCTTCTTTTTTAAAACTACCTTCACCTTTTCGTTCAAGATGAACTTGTTTGAGGAGCAAGTCTAGAAACTTGTGTTCCATCAGTTTTGTCCACATTTTCTTCTTTGAAGAAGAAGATTTTTTGCTTACAGTGAGGGATCCATCTATATCACTCAAGTCATGGGAGAACACATCTAGTTCACATGATCATATTCGTCCATGCTCATCATGAGCTCAATATATGCCATTGTGTACTCCTTCCTATATTTCATTTAAATTTGAAGGTGATAAACTTTAAATATCAATTTGTAATCCATCATAATGGAACGAGGCTAACATATTGAATAGGTAAACATATTACAATTTAAAGTAATCATATGATTGAAATTGAAGCTTACTGCTCTTTAAATTTAAATGGAATACAACAAGGAGTAGCATCAAAAAAATGGGATTTTCAGTAAATTCATTATTCTCTTGTTACTAGTGGGCTTATGATCTTCATCATTTGGTACTCCTTGTTGTATTTCATTTAAAATTGAAAATGATAAAATTTAAATATCATTTTTTAATACATCCTAATGCAATGAGGCTAACATTTAATAAACTTTAAAGTATCTAACTAAAGATGATAAACATTATTCAACTACAACATGTGACAGTTTGGGTGGTTTTTGTTAGAAATACTTTAGAATAACTTGGAGGGTGATTTTTTCTTTCTCTCATGGGAAGCAAGAGTGGTGGGAGCAGAAGCTTTCAAATTTTGAATTCTTGCAAGGGTGAGATCTCCTCGGATGGCCATTTTTGGGTCCCTAGTTTGGAACATAGATAGAAAGATGGAGGTAGACTGGCAGATCTTAGCACAGGGGATCAGTTGGAAAGTGTGGAGGGGGTCCCAGCTGTCCATCCCAAGGAAGCGGCTAAGATTCCTTTGGTTCCCATAGAAAATAAGCTAGGAACTACAAAATGGTCATCGTTATTCGGGGTAAAACCTTCAGTTAATTCCTCTTTCCTGCCTGTTAAAACTATCCAGGATTCTGTGAAAGGTTCTTGCACAATTGCTATTCCAGATGAGATAGGGGATCACAACATACAGGCCATGGCTTCTACTTTGGTTGGGAGATTTTTGGGACCTAGACCGAACATTGATGATGTCAAGTTGTTCATCAAACAAAAATGGGCTCTCAAAGGTCAGGTCTCAGTCACATCTATAGCAAAAGGCTTCATGTCTTTTGACTTTACATGCTTGGAAGACCTTGCCAGCATTCTTTGTGAAGGGCAACAGGCCTTTGGTTACTCTACCCTTGTGCTTCAGAAGTGGTCATCTAGAATGAGCTTGAATGATTCTTTCTTTGTTCAAGCTCCTGTGTGGGTCAGATTGCTAGAATTACCATTAGAATACTGGAATGAGGATGTCTTTGTGGGGATCGCGAGGACCTTTGCGGAACTCCTCTCAACAGATCCAATCTCTGCCTCTAAATGTCATCTTAATTACGCTCGCATATGCATTGGGGTGAGTGAAGGAACTGACATGCCTGAGTTCATTACTCTTCACTCTAAACTAGGCGTGCACAACCAAAAAATCATTTACGAAACTATCCCCTTTGCTTGCTTCCTTTGCCTGAAGGCTGGTCATAAGGCCTACTAGTGCCCCAGTGTGGAAAATAAGTTCCCTACAGAACCAGTCATCTCTAACCAAGCCAAGAAGCAATCATCCCACCCTTCCGGTAAGGGTAAGATGAAGTTGCTTTGGAGGAACAAACTTTCTATGGCATAGGGGAGGAAGGTCGTCAGCCAGAAGGATAAAGCCTTGAAGGATACCCCTAAGAAGGACATTCCCAAGGAGCAGGCAAGTGCTACCCCCCTCAAGAAGGGTCTTGCCTTGGAGATGCCAGTCTCAGCCTCGATGTAGGATCCAAAGATGCAAGCTAGTCCCCACTCCCAAGCCATGGGACCTGTAGAGGAGAAAGCTCCACCTTTGGATGCAACTGAGCTACTTAGTTTTGCAGTGGAGCAAGCTCCACTTTTGGATGCAACTGAGCAGCTTAGTTTGGGGTAGGAAGCCTTGGCCCAAATTTTTCCAGAAGAAAAGGAAAGCTAGGATAAGATTATTTCTCATATGCTCACTAATGCCCAAACCCCTTTAGGGTCAAAGGGGGGAGAAACTTCTATTCCCAAAGGGCTAGAGGCCAAGCTCCATCTTCTCATTAAAACCATGGATCCAGACCAGATCGCCCTATGGGAAGGTTAGTTAGAAAGTAGTGCGACGATAAGCCTAGATGACTGGTGCATGGTAAAGAAGAAAAAGAAGAACCATAACAATGTTCTCCCTCCTTTATCTGTAGTGTCTACCAGAAGTAGGGTCAAAGATGACGTTGGGGTAACCCCCAAGGGAGCAGGAAGAAAGAGCTCAAATTAGCTTCTACAAGAAGAAACAAAAAGGAACCTAGTAGATGGGAGCCAGAGAACCATCAAGGATTTCTCAGGAAGTAAGAAATGAAAGTCATTTCATGGAATATAATGGGCCTAAATGGGGCTCATAAACAGGATCTAGTCAGAAATATGATTAGAGACCATAGACCCAATTTTTTGATGATACATGAGACTAAGATGAAAAGGGACCTGGTTAAGAGGATATCCTTCAATAAAGCTTTTAGCTATGAAGCATTGGATTTGGAAGGTGCTTCTGGAGGAATACTAATCTTGTATAACTCTAGGGCCTTCAAGTTATCTACTCTTTTCAGCACTCACAATGCTCTTCTGTGTGAGGTTTCTCACATCCATAGCAATGATTCCTGGCTTATCCTAAATTTGTACGCCCCCAACACCAAGAAGGAAAGAAATTGTTTATGGGTCAAGCTCCTCGACATCCTTTCCAATTGTAATGTTAACAAAGGGATTATCATGGGGGGCTTCAACTCGCCTCTCTCTGATGCTGACAAATGGGGGGGTCTTGCCCCGGATCAAGATAGTAATCGTGACCTTTCTTTGTTCATTGAAAATCTTGCCTTCTTGGATATAGACCTTCAAGGGGGAAGTTTCACTTGGTCTAACAGGAGAGTTGGGGGAGATAGCATTCAGGTTCGCCTTGACAAAGCCCTCATATCTCCTAAATGGCTTCTTTCCCATTCTTGCAGATTATCCCTCCTCCCAAAGGTGGGTTTCGATCACTCCCCGATTTCTCTCTCTATATCCCCCCTATTTTGCAAAAGGGCCTTCCCTTTTTGCTTTGAGAAAATGTGGCTTTCCCATCCAGCACTAGAAGGAAAAATCTCTTCTTAGTGGAACTTTGAGGTAGATGGAATTGTTATGTACAGAGTTACCCAAAAGTTGAAAAATGTGAAAAGGAACATTAAATCTTGGAAAAAAATTGACTTTGACCACATTTTCTAGGAGAAAGATGAGAAAACTGATCAGCTCAATTCTATCTAGGAAGAAATCTAGCTCTCTAGATATAACACTCACAATAGGTAGGAGGAAAAGGTAATCCTCTCATATTTGCATAACATCATATCTAAGGAAGAGCTTTATTGGAAACAAAGATCTAGAGTCAGCTGGTTGAAAGAAGGAGATTATAACACCAGATTTTTTCACCTAATCACCCTTAAGCATTGAGCTAACAATAGGATATCTAATATCAAAAAGGGCCAGGTTCTAGTATCTAAGGAAGAAGAGATAGTGAAGGAAGTTGTTAGCTACTTCTCCTCTCTCCTCATAGCAGATCCCTCCCTCTCTACATCTGATCAAGAGGATATCTTGGCAGCCATCCCCCCCCTACTGCAAGATCATCATAATTCCTCGCTGAAAGCTATCCCCACCTTGGAGGAAATTCACTAGGCCCTCTTTTCCCTCCCGAGGGATAAAGCTTTGGGCTCGAATGGTTTCCATACCTTCTTCTTTCAGACTTATTGGAATGTGGTTAAGAAGGATGTGGTAAAGGTAGTTCAAGAACTCTTTGGAGCTAGGAATCTGCTCAAAGAACTTAATGGTACTTTTCTAGTCCTCATCCCCAAGATTTTGGGAGCTGACTCTTTGGAAAAATTTAGTCCCATTAGCCTCTACAATTCATTCTACAAGATCATTTCCAAGGTTCTCACTTCCAGACTCCTCAGCATTCTTCCCCTGATCATCTCACCCCAGAAAACTAGCTTTATCCCTGGCAAGCAGATCCTTGATTCCATCATATCGATTCATGAATTCATCCACTCTCTAGAGGTAGGTAATAAGGAAGGTTTCCTTCTCAAACTGGATTTGTCTAAAGCTTATGATAGGGTCGACTAGAATTTCCTCTTTGTTGTCCTTTGGGCCTTTGGTCTCAATGCTTGGGTATGCAAGCTCATCTCCTAGCTCATGTCTTCTCCCTCTTTGTTTGTTTTGGTTAATGGTCTCCCCACTCCTTTCTTCTCCCCCTCAAGGGGTTTAAGGTAGGGTGACCCCATATCTCCTGTCCTTTTTGTCATCTTGGTGGAATGACTGGGTAGAATCATCTAGAAGAAGATCTAGGACAAGAGTTTGAAAGGTCTAAGGCCTTCTTCGGGACCCTCTACTTTCACCCACTAGCAATTTGTGGATGACACTATCTTGGGGGGTGAAGCCTCTATCCGGGAGGCCAAGTCTTTCAAAAGCATTCTGAACTCCTACACCAGGGGCTCAGGATAGGCTATCAATTTGGATAAGAATTTGTTTTTCTTCCTCAATACCCCTTTGGAGAGGCAGAGGAAACTTGCTCACATCCTGGGATGTGGCATCAGGTCCCTGCTAGTGACTTATTTTGGGCTACCTCTTGGAACAAAACCTCTGGATTCATTTTGGATCAGCGTTATAGACAATTTCAATAGGAAACTTGCAGGTTGGAAAGGGGCCACCCTTAGTCAAGCTGGCAAATGCTCTCTAGTTAACTCTATTCTCTAGAACCTCCCTACCCGTGCCCTTAGTCTTTTTAGGATTCCAATCAAGTTTGCAGAAAGAATGGAGAGGATTTAGAGGGATTTTCTCTAGACAGGGACTGATGACCACAAGAGATGCCACCTGGTTGCCTGGGACCTAGTCTGCCAGCCCAAATGCCTGGGAGGTCTTGGTATTAGAAAAAATTCTCACCTCAATCAATCCCTTTTAGCTAAACATCCTTGGCATATTTTCCAAAGCACAAGTGTTTGGAGGGATATTCTGGCTGAGAAATATCTGGGTAGTCTATCTCTTAACTCCATATTTCAAGGGGTTGAGCTGCTGATGGGATCCCATATTTGGAATGGGATCTTGAAGGCCCTCCCCCTTGCTAAATTCAGGGCTAAATGGAAAGTTGGAATGGGAGACAAAATCCTTTTTTGGTAGGATAGTTGGCTATGTTAGGAACCCCTCATTAATCACCCCATATTTGGTAGGTGGGTCGATCAGTGTATTGGTAGATACGGTTTGATGGTAAGGCACTACAAAAATGGTAATGGATGGCACAATCTGGCTGAACTTTCATAGGACCTCAAGCCTTTAATGTCCTCTCTGAATGCCATCTTTATCAACCAGAATGGAAACTCTTTAGTTTGGGGAGATTCTTTAGGGTGCCTTTACTCTGTGGCCACCGGCTATCTATCCCTTGTGAGTAAAGAGGAGAAACCTATCTGGGCCAAAGCCTAGATCCCTAGGCTTACACCTAAGATAAACATTTTCTTCTAGCTCCTCCTACAAGATAAAATCCTCACCTAGGATAATTTAGCCAAGAGAGGCCAAATCTTACCTAATAGATGATGCCTCTATAAGCAAGATCTAGAAATGGTTAATCATATGTTCATCCACTACCCCTTCTCCTCCAGGGTGTGGAGCCATCTGACTACTAACCTGGACTTCAATTGGTGCCCTCCAACTTGCATCTAGGATTTCTTTACTTAGTGGAGAAGCCACCACCAAGGTTTGAATTCTCAGTTATTGAGCTCCTAGATCCTCCCACACTTCTATTGGGGAATCAGAAAGGAGTGCAACAATAGGATATTCAGAGATAGAGAAGCCCCTGAGGTTATAATAGCTGAGAAAACTGAAAGCCTTATGATAGAGAACTATGCCATAACCAGAGAAGGAGACATAAAGGTTGGAGGGAACAGTAAAGCCAGGAAAGAAGATAGGAGGTTATTTGGTCTTTTCCCCCTGAGAACTAGCATAAATCCAATTTCGATGGGGTGGCCAAGGGCAATCTAGGTGCTGCTAGATGCGGAGGTATCATAAGAAATAGTTCAGGAGGTGGTATTGCTGCTATCTCTTCTCCTATTGGCCACCAAACCAATCATCTAACTAAAGCCAGTGCTGCTAGGTTCACTTTTAAGTTGGCCCTGGCCTCAGGGATTGAGCAACTGTGGCTTGAAGGTGACTCCTTAAATATAATAAATTGCATTTTAGGAGTCACAAAACCCTCCTAGACCATCAAAAGCATTATTGAGGACCTAAAATCATATTTAAGGAAATTTTAGAACTACCACGTCAGCCACATTTATCGTGAAGCAAACACGGTCGCTAATTAGTTCGCCAATGAAGTGGTTGCTAGCAACTAAGTGATGATGTGGGGAAGCAACAAGGATTTTTTGATGGTGACAACTGAGCTAATTCGAAAGGAGCAAATCCACGGCACCAACATAACGTCCTTTTAATGATGATAGGATTTGCAAAATTGTACTTAATAAAGGGAATTATTTGGAGTTATGTGGAACCCCCTCTGCTCCATAATCACATGTACAAAAGACACGAGCTGAAGGAAGCCAGAAATAAACCCATAAACATGAGCAAAATTATTTTCACTCTTAGCGCCTTTTGCTACTCTGAACTCGGAAATACTGCTAGTGGTTTAGGGTTAGTTGAGCCAAAAATTGCAATAGTGGGAGAAAGGATCAGAAGAGAGCCATGGGGCGAAGCAGAGAGATGGAAAGAGAAGAGGAAGGTTTGGAAAAAGCTCCAAAAGGGTGGTATAACCAAATTGATAGAGAAGTTTCATGGATTTGATGTGGGGGTTACTAAAGCTATGGTTGATTCCTGGAAAAATGGCAGGGTCAAAATTGATGGTGTTTCCCACCAAATCAGTGAGGGTCTTATTGCGGAGGTGACTGGCTTTTATAAGGAAGGCTTGAACTTCTACAGGGACAAGAAGATGTCTACCAATTCTATCAATGACTTTGTCAAGGATGATAAGGAGAAAAGAAATTTGGTCAAAATTGACACCTACTATGACATTGATTCCATCAAAAAGTTCTGGAGGTATGTTCTCAGGATTATCATTGAATATGTCACTCTTGACCCCAGGTTTGATAGAATCAAGACTCATCATTTTGTTCTGTTAAATCATTTTAGACACAAAGTGAAAATTTCTTTTCCTTTTTACATTTCCACCTCCATGGCCAAGAATATAGAGGGGTTCAAGAAATGCCCTATCAAAAATCCTACCCTCCATGAGGGTCTCCTGCTTCTGATTTATGAATTCTTGAAAACCCAAACTAGAGGTAAAACCATTGAGGATTTGGGTAGTGCCTCGGAGGACACTGCCAGTTCTGATTCTAGGGGTTAGCTTGTAGTGAAATCAAAGAAAATTGACAACCCGAGCAAAGCTATCCCTGTTACCCATGATCCCTGCATCCCTAGCAGGAAGAGCCCTAGATGTCTTCCCCCTATCCCCCCCTCTCCTCATCCTAAGGAGGTGAAAGAGGCCAGTGATGATGATGTGGAGTTTGATACAGAGTCTGAGGAGGAGGAGGAGGAGACAGGGAAGGAAAGTGAGATGGAAGAAGATAAGGGGAGAGAAAATGACAAGGAGGTGGCGACCCCTATGGACCCCAAGGTTAACCCCACGAAAAGAAAAGTGAACCAGGCCCTGCCCCAAGAACATCTCAGCAACCCTACTGATGTGCCCCCAAGCCCCACCCCACCCATTTTGCCTCAGGAGGTTCCCATTTCACCCTCAAAGGAGATGATTGAAATCATGGTTGAAAAAGGGGGGGAGGTAATCAGAAAGAACAAGAGGAGGGCCTAGAGGAATTTCTATGGGGATAAGGTCGATTTGGGTATTGTTAGAGAACCTACTAAAATCCAAGTGCTAGAGGACCTTGACAAAATTACCCACTACGACGAGCTCATTGACCTAGCTCTTTTGGTTATCTTTGACAATGTGTGTAAAACTAGCTTCAACTTCCTGAACAATGCAAAGAACAGTCTGATTGAAAACTTTTGTTCCATCAAGTGGCTTTTTCAGGAAATTGAGGCTCTGAACGATAGAAGCAACTAGCCCAACAACCAGGATACTGACAAGGACCAGGAAGCCAAAGGAAGCAAGGACCAGGTGGGTAGCTAGGAGAAAGATAGAGGCCAGGTCTCCAGAGACCATCAGGATGACAGACTCACCCAGCTTGAGCAGAAGGTCCAAAGGCTAGATTCTATCCACCAGATAATCACCAAATAGATAGTGGACACCCTTCACACCTTGAATGAGAATATTGTCAATCTGGGGGACTATCTAACTATAACTGGCCTTGAAAGGGATGCAAAGTAGAACACAGAGAAAGGATTCAACCGAGATGATTTTCAGAAAGAGGCCAGTGACTATATGAATCAGGAGAACCAGATGAACACTCCTACTAGGATTCAGGAGGGCATGGCCAGTCAGAAGGAAAATGATGCTGTAGAAACCCTATAGGCCATGGACATGGACGGCCACTAGCTTGTTTGCCTAGCTTTTCTTTTCTATCTCTGGCTTTTGTACTTTGGCTTCGGGCCTTCTCTTTTCTCCAGCCTTTTGTGGAAGCTTTTTGTTTGTTTAGTCTGTTTCTTCTTGCTCTTTTTGCTGTAAAAATTTGGGTTTCAGGATCCTTGTAAAACCTATTTTACCTTATCAAAAACTTGGAGGGTGATTAGTTATTCAAGGTCCAACATGTCTGATTCAAACTTTCTCACTAAGTGTAGTGAGCCAATTTAACCATTCATTCATCTAAGCATTAACTTTTCTAATAAACAAGTTACTGTAAATCTACATGCAAGCATAACACATAAAAGATCAACACATAACATAGTGATTTACATAGAAACTCAATTTGGGAAAAACCACCAGTAACATCCTACTCAATTCTTACTCTTTTGAAGTGATGCCCTGTTAAAGGCTTACAACACACTGTTAAATGTGACCTTCTTAGAGGATTTATCCACCCTATAAGAAGTGGACCTTGTTAGAGGACTTTAGAACATTCACTTGGAATGCCACCCTGTTAAATAATTTACAAATGGTTGTTAGGCCAACCTAAATCCATAGGATTTTCCCTCCATCCTAACTTATACAGTTGCTAGAGAGTAACAATTAGGGATTTTGACCTGATTGCAAAATACAACGTAACTTGCAGATCTCAAATCACTTCTCAGCTCATACCATTACCTGGCTTTTAGTCTCTACAACACTAACAACTTTCCCTCCTTTCAAGCTTAGTCTCCTTGATTCTTCATGCTCTATGTACCAATGCAATATTCTTGACCACTTTTAGAAGCAGAGCCTCTATGCTCTTCCTTCTGCTAGATGTCTTCTTCTTGACACCCTTCTAACCACTTCACAATTTGACTCTTTAGCAGAAGCAACATCATCAGCTTTGCTTCTTCGTCTATGACTCCTTAAATAGAAGTTTGGAACTCCTTTTCATGCTCAATTCTTCCATTCTTTAATTTCAATTAGTATGGATTAGGTAGGATTCATTGTATCTAACCCATAATTTGTTTCCTCTAGAAACTTCTTGAATAATCCTTTTGAATTTGCCCAAAAATGGTTTACATAGAATTCTATGCCACCGGCTCATCATCCTTATCCTCCAAATGGTTCACAAAATTCAAGGTAACCACTAAGTCAGCTCAAATTTGGTGAATCTTCATTATTTAAAATAATGCAATAGCTCGGCACTATTGAAATACTGACGCTTAGCACATACTGTGTTACTTGGCATCAACTATGTTTTTCCTGATGCTCGGCACCTGAAGATCACCAGCACCAACTAAGATTTTCTAATACTTGGCACCTAAAGATCACTCAGTACACACTAGAATTTCTTGTTACTTGACTCCAATTGAGAATTTTCTCGACTTCAACTAACTTGCTCAGCGCCCACTAATGAACTTAGTTTAAGCTTTGCAATTAACCTTGTTACAACTTATTCCTCCAATGTTTCTAAGTGTGACCAATCTTTGTATCTTTGAATATGTTATCAGTACATCATTTAACGATTGTCTTAATTGATCCTTTCACTTCATTACAACATCATAACTCAACCTTTCCCTTAGGTTCTCTTGTTACATCTTGTTGATGAAATCCTCTTCATCAATCAACTAAGTGATAGTACTTGGATCTTACAAGAAAATGTCATTCCTACAAATAGCAAGTTTGACATCAATGAGAAAACAATGATTGAAAATATTCTATTAACAGCAAACTCCCTCTTTTGTCTCTAGTAATGAGCTTTTCAATTAGATTTCCAACAATCTCCCTCTTTGGCATTAATGGAAAACCAAACTGATCAACCATCAAACTAAACTATTTAACCAAATGCTAACTAGGTTAGAATAGTAAGTCAGATGCCAAAAAGTAATTGTATTACCATCAGTTTTCACATCTCCCTCTACTATCCTGATTGCTTCATTTTTGCTTCTCCGTCTTTGCTACTGTAACCTTTCTTTTCTTCTCTTTCTGTCTACTTATCTTCATTTGATCAGTTTCTGCATTTTTTGACATTTCTCCCTCATATTTTATATCTAAATGTAGTTGATCAATTTCTTACAACTTCTCCCTCTTTGACAACAATGCCAAAGACATATTAGCATCTTAATATGCAAGTGTAACTTTTTACAAGTTCATTCAATTTCTCCCTCTATCACCTTGCTTATGACTGACTTGGAACTTCAACACTTTAATTACTTTAGGCATGAATCCTAAAGTAAACATCCTCTGCATCAATGTGTAAAATCTTCAACAATCAGCTCATTTGATGCAAGGAAATCTTGCTTTTGCTTCAAGTAGCCTTAGCTAGGGGTATCCTAACTTACCTCTGAGATACTCAAATGCATCTTTAGGTAGTGCTTTTGTGAAGATGTTAGCAATATGTTCCTTTGAGCTGACATATTCCATCTTCACTTATTTGTCTTCCACCAATTCTCTTACATAGTGATACTTTATTGCAATATGCTTGGTTTTAGCATGCATTATAGGGTTCTTTGATATGTTGATAGCACTTGTATTATCACAATAAACTATCACAGGCTCATTTACTTCTTCCTTCATACCTTGTAGAAAATGTTTGATCCATACAATATTGGTGCAATTTATAGTAGCTGCAACATATTCAGCTTCAGCAATGGACTATGAGGTGCAACTTTTCTTTTTGTTGGTCCATGTGATCAATCTTTTTCCCAAGAAAAGTGCTCCTCCACTAGTTCTCTTTCTGTCATCAATGTTATCTCCCCAATCTACATCAT
The DNA here is from genome assembly GCA_028749045.1 of Cupressus sempervirens. Classification (NCBI taxonomy): domain Eukaryota; kingdom Viridiplantae; phylum Streptophyta; class Pinopsida; order Cupressales; family Cupressaceae; genus Cupressus; species Cupressus sempervirens. Next base: position 709,326,512 of record CM053789.1, on the reverse strand, counting down.
TATAGGCTTTTATCTCAAACTTTTCACTCCTCTTGTAATACAAACCAAAGTCATCAGTTCCTTTTAGATACCTCAATATTCTCTTTACTGCCATTAAATGATTTTCTCTTGGATTTGTAAAAAATCTTGCCACTATTCCAATAGCTAATGCAATTTTTGGTCTACTATGTACAACATATTGCAACTTTTCAATCATTGATCTATACAAGGTTTGATTCACTTCAGCAAACTCATCATTCTTGGATAACTTATGTCCTATTACCATTAGTGTGATGACTCGTTTTTGAATCTTCTAATCCAAATGTCTTAAGTATCTCCTTGATGTATTTGTATTGGGTCACAAATATGCCATTCTGCAATTGATGTACTTGTAATCCAACAAAGAATTTGATTTCTCCAAACATTGACATCTCAAATTCATACTTCATTTGATCAATAAAATCTTTGCATAGAGCATCTTTTCCTCCAAATATTATATCATCAACAAAGATTTCTAATATCAAAATGTCTTACCATTTTCAGCTTTGATGTACAAGTTGTTGTGTCATCTGTTCTTTCAAATCCTATTTTCACAAGATATTTATGCAGTCTCTCATACCATGCTCTAGGTGCTTGCTTCAATCCATAAAGTGCTTTGTGTAGTTTGCAGACCATATTCTTGTTCTTGTCATTAACAAATCCATCAAGTTGTTCTATGTAGATTTCCTCTTCCAATATACCATTTAGAAAAGTAGACTTAACATCCATTTTGTAGACTTTGAAACCTTTGTATGCAGCATATGCAAGCAGTGTTCTTACTCCTTCCATTCTTGCAACAAGGGAAAATGTTTCCCCATAATCCAGTCCTTCTTGTTGTACATAGCCTTTACAAACTAATTTTGCTTTATTTCTTGTTATCTCACCATTCTCATCAAGTTTGTTTCTAAACACCCATTTGGTACCAATTACATTCTTATCAACTAGTCTAGGAACTAGGGTCTAGGTTTTGTTCTTCTCAATCTAATCTATCTCCTCTTCCATAGCTTTATACCATTCATCATCTTGTAATGCATGCTTCACTATTTTGGGTACAACCTTGCTTAGCAAACATGATTCATTCCTGAGTCTATTCCTTGTCATTGGTTTGGCATCCTTATCACCAATGATTTGATCAATAGGGTGATGTCTTCTTACATATTTGGCTAACCTGGGTTCTGTCGTTCTTTCCATGTTTGATCCTTCAGCTTCAAAGTCATTTTGTTCTTCTTCATCTGGTACTTCATCATTTCTCTCATGTGTGCTATTTTTAGAATCAGAATGTGCATTTTCTACATTCTGTAGCTCAGCTTCTGAATACAACTTGGCATTCACTGGCTATGACTCAGTTGATACTAAAATTTGTTGATGACTTCCAACTTGATTTGTAACATTGTCTTTAATAGTCATTCCTTCATAGAAGTATACAAAGGATCTATAATCCTTTGATTGCTTAGTTCCATAAACTTGAACTTCTGCATGCTCATCAAAATTTACATTTGCACTCTCCACAATCTTGTTAGTGTTAGTATTCAAACACTTGTATGCCTTACTTCTAGTGGAGTATCCAAGGAATATGTCTTCGTCACTTTTTGCATCAAACTTTCCATTTCTAATATCTTTAAGAATATAGCATTTACAACCAAATACTTTGAAATTTTTAACATTGGGTGAGTGACCATACCATAGTTCAAAAGGTGTTACATTTGTACATTTCTTGACTTGAACTCTATTCAATGTGTAGATTGCGGTGCTTACATCTTCTCTCCAGTACTTTAGTGCAACATTTTTCTCCATCATCAAGGTTCTAGCATAGTCAATCACTGACCTATTTCTTCTTTTAGCAATACCATTTTTTGGTGGAGTTCTTGGTGTTGATGTTTTCCTTTTGATGCCTTTGTTATTGCAAAATATCTCAAATGCTTTTGATGTAAAGTCACCTCCTCTGTCTCCTTTGTTAAGCATTTCAAATTTTTCCCTATCTCCTTCTCAACTCTGGCCAAATACCACTTGAAATTTTGAAATACATCATATTTTTGCTTTAAAAACATAGCAGTCATCATCCGTGAATAGTCATCTACAAATAGCATTATGTATATATCTCCTAGGTAGCTTTGCACTTCTATTCGACCACATAAGTTTGTATGGACTAACTCTAGTACTTCTTTGGAAATGTATGTTTTTCTTTTGAAACTAGACTTAGTCATCTTCCCTAGTTGACATTATTTGCATATAGTGTTCTCAGGTTTCTTTAATTTGGGCAATTCTTTGACCTTTTTCTTTTTGCTAATACTAATTAGATTATCAAAATTAACATGACACAATCTTTTATGTCACAACCGCACATCATCAAGTCTAACAAAAAGACATGTTGCATCTTCCATGTCTAAGTAAAATAGATTACTCCTAGTTTTTTCACCTTTTCCTATCACATTTCCATCAGTGTCATAGATATTGGCAGTTTTGTTTCCAAATTCAACTTTGCAACCTACATTGCCTAACTGTGACACACTCAACAAGTTGTAGTACAATCCTTCAACATAGTATGCATTATCACATGAAATTTTCTCTATGAGTTTAATAGATCCTTTTCCTTTGATTTGACATGGAGCATCATTACCAAATATAACACTATTTCCACCATATTGAGTAAAGGTAATGAACTTACTTTTATCTCCTGTCATGTGATGTGAGCATTCACTGTCTATGATCCACTTGTCATTCTTGTTCACACATGTAACCAATGTTGTTGCTTCATCTTCATCTTTATCTGATTCATCATTCATGGCCACATAGACTACTTCATCATCATTCTCATCAGAGTCTTCTTCAACAATATAGTATCTTTTGCCTTTCTTCTTGTAGTCTTTGTTGTCATCTTCTCTCTTGTTCCTATACTTGTTTCCTTCTTTTTAGTTCTTTTTCTATGTGCATATTGGAGCAATATGACTTATTTCATTGCAATTTAAACATATGATGAGGAGCTTACCTTTGAATTTACCTTTGCCTCTATGGAATCTTCTAGCCAGTAGTGCTTCTAATTGTTCCACATCTTCCTCATCTGCATTGCTATCACTAGATGCATGCTTTCCTTTTCTTCTTTTCTTGCTTGATGTCTCCTCCTCAATATCTCTTATTGTCATCTTTGGCCTTTAAAGTATTTTCAAGGTTCTTAGGCCTATAGTTATCAAAATTGGAGAATTCAAATACAGTAAATCTTCCCACTATATCTTCGAAGGTTAGTGTGTTCCCTTGTACACACCTTAGCTCTTGGATGGCTGAAACTCTAATAGTATAGATAGGGAGTAGATTTCTTAAGTATTTGTTGATGATAGTTTCTTCTTCCAATTGACCACCTAGACTTCTTATTGCACTTACCACTTCTTTTATTCTAGCAGTATATTAAGCAACATTTTCTCCTTCCTCCATTTTCATGTCATCAAACTTTCCTCTTAGGCTTTCTCTCTTTGCTCTCTGGACATTTTGATCTCCTCAATAGATATCTGATAAGGCTTTCCACATTTTGAATGCAATTTCATAATCTTTGATGTCATCATATTCTGCATAACTAAGTGCAGAGGAAATCTCCAACATTGCTTGATTGTGCTCCTTCCTTTTGCTCAAATCATCTATAGTAAGAGGTCTAGCTAGATTTACATGTTCTCTTCCAATTGAGGTTTGTGAATAGTCACCTATTGATCCAAGGTGCAGTTTCATCAGACTCTTCCATGTAGCAAGGTTTTCTTTGTTGAGCTTGGGAACTTCTCTCCTAGACATCTTGATCTTCTTGCTTCTAGTACCTTGAAACTAAATCAGCATATGGCTCTGATACCAATTGTTAGAAATTCTTTAGAATAACTAAGAAGGGGGGGGGGGGGGCTGAATTAGTTATTCAAGTTCCAACATGTCTAATTCAAACTTTCTCACTAAGTGTAGTGAGCCAATTTAACCATTCATTCATCTAAGCATTAACTTTTCTAATCAGCAAGTTACTATAAATCTACATGCAAGCATAACACATAAAAGATCAACACATAATACAGTGATTTACGTGGAAACCCAATTTGGGAAAAACCACCGGTAACATGCTACTCCATTCTCTTTCTTTTGAAGTGATGCCCTATGAAAGGCCTGCCCTATTAAAGGCTTACAATGCACTATTAAATGTGACCTTATTAGAGGATTTATCCACCCTATTAGAAGTGGGACTTGTTAAATGACTTTAACATTCACTTGGAATGCCACCCTATTAAAGGATTTACAAATGGTTGTTAGGCCAACCTAAGTCCATAGGATTTTCCCTCCATCCTAACTAATATAGTTGCTAGAGAGTAACAATTAGGGATTTTGACTTGATTGCAGAATACAACTTAACTTGCAGATCTCATATCACTTCTTAGCTCATACCATTGTCTGGCTTTCAATCTCTACAACATTGACAGCTTGCCCTCCTTTCAAGCTTAGTCTCCTTGAGTCTCCATGCTTAATGTACCAGTGCAATCTTCTTGACCACTTTTAGAAGAAGAGCCTCTATGCTCTTCCTTCTCCTAGATGTCTTCTTCTTGACACCCTTCTAACCACTTCACAATTTGACTCTTTAGCAGCAACAACATTAGCAGCTTTGCTTCTTGGTCTATGACTCCTTAAATAGAAGTTTGGAACTCATCTTTCAACTCAATTCTTCCATTCTTTAATTTCAATTCATATGGATTAGGTAGGATTCATTGTATCTAACCCATAATTTTTTTCCTCTAGAAACTTCTCGAATAATCCTTTTGAATTTTCCCTTGGGAAAAATGGTTTACATAGAATTTTGTGCCACCAACTCATCATCCTTATCCTCCAAATGGTTCACAAAATTCAAGGTAACTACTAAGTCAGCTTAGATTTGGTAAATCTTCATTATTTAAAATAATGCAATAGCTCAGCACTATTGAAATATTGACGCTTGGCACATACTGTGTTACTCGGCATCAACTGTGTTTTTCCTAATGCTTGGCACTTGAAGATCACTCTGAACCAACTAAGATTTTTTGATTCTCGGCACCTGAACTTCACTCAAAATCTAAAGATCACTCAACACACACTAGAATTTCTTGTTACTCGGCTCCAACTAAGAATTTTCTTGGCTTCAACTAACTTTCTTGGCACCCACTAATGAACTTAGTTTAAGCATTGCAATTAACCTTGTTACAACTTATTCCTCCAATGTTTCTAAGTTTGAGCAATCTCTGTATCTTTGAATATGTTATTAGTACATCATTTAACCATTGTCTTAACTAATCCTTCTACTTCATTACAACATCATTACTCAAAATTTCCCTTAGGTGCTCTTGTTACATTTTGTTGATCAAATCCTCTTCATCAATCAACTAAGTGATAGTACTTGGATTTTACAAGAAAATGTCATTCCTACAAATAGCAGGTTTGACATCAATGACAAAACAATGATTGAAAACATTCTATTAATAGAAAACTCCCTCTTTGATCTCCAACAATGAGCTTTTCAATCATATTTTCAACAGTTTTGAGGTAGTGGATAGGAGGTGTAGTTGGGAGACATTTAAGCTATTCCTATCAGATGATACACATCAATAGCCTGCTATACCAGTCAATTCAAACTTTTCCAAATCATTAGATACTATAAATTTAATTGTAATAGTGGTGGTGGATGGAAGGTTTGTGCATAAAATATCATTTACAAAGGCTTGGTGTGCAAGTTGCAATAATTGATGATAACACATCAACATCAACAAAATTACCAGCAAGACAAAATGGTGATATCAATTGTAGGTAAATAGTTGTGAGCCCCATTATGAAGTATGTTATTATACTTTCTCAATGCAAAGATGTATAATAATTGTGCTTTCTTATATTTAAAACAATGTAATCTACATTTCAAGTTTGATTGTGTATAGCAGATATGATCAAGATTTTTTGTACATAAAGTAGGTGTGAAATTGAAAGTTAATGCCCTTTTTATTTAATTGGAATGTAGTAAGGACTGATATCAGAATAATGAAATAATGGACCATCATTGTATATGCATACATCAATTTTATTCATATAAAGTACATTGCCTTCTAATAAATCATTTATTCTCGAGATCTATAATCTTCCCACATCCTACTTGCTATATCTTCTTGAAATTGGGCCCATTCATTTCTATCCTCCTAAGACAACCCATATGTCTCAAGAAGTGGTACCTCTATCCCATCACAATCATCTTCCTCTTCAATAGATTCTTCTAATGGAAGCTCATCCTCTATCATAATGAAATTGTGAAGTATTCAACATGCTAAAACAATATAGGATTGTGTCATGATATCATAAGACGTAGGATGTCTTGAGATTGGAAAATGTTGCTTCAAAATACCAAACATACATTTTACTACATTTCTAAGAGAGGATTGTCAATGGTTGAACAACTCATCTGCAGAGTTTATTGGGTTATCTCTTTACCACTCTTTCAAGTGATAGCATGTACACTAATAAGGAGAATAAATCTAGGTGCATTTGGATATCTAGCATCCACTAGATAAAATTTTCCTACATAAAGAAAGTATATTGTCAATACTTCAAACATTTAGCATACACTTAAGTGTATTAAAATGTGATTTGGCTTACCAGGGGGAACTACAAGTGGATCTAATCTAGATAGAGTCGAGGCTAGAACACAGCTATCTATAGCAGAGCCTTCCCAACTAGCAAGGCAGTACTAAAACTTACAATCAAAGGAGAAAACACCCATAACTTTTTGTGATAGGTTCCCTTTTCTATAACGATATTTACCCTGTATGTTGACATCGACTTGCGCTAGAATATGAATTCCGTTGATAGCTCCAATGCAATCCTATGGGATATGATACACTAATCAAATGTATGCTCAAGTAATAATAAGATAAGGAACAATCTAGACAATAAACTTGTACAATGTGTGATTTACCTTGAAGGGTTAAAAATGATCCTTCCCACTAATTTTGAGAGGACTGTTTGGACCAGGAGGTATGAAGTAATCCCTATGAAGAGCTAAGATAGACGTCAACACCTTGTGGAAGTACCAACTGACTGTCTATCCTGAGTGCCCAAAGTTATGAGCAATCTTACAGTTCCTTAGATTGTACCCAAGGGTGTGGAGGAACATCACTAATTGTTCCTCTAACTTCAAGTGGATCATATCTCTCAAGCTTCCTTTCAGCCTAAGAATACAAGCTAGAGAAAAGAAGGCTGCTCTACTCATTTGAATCTTATCATGACAATCCACCTCATTTGAATGAATAATATCTCTACAAAAGGAATTTCCTTTTCTTATTCATTTACCCATTTGATTGCCTTCTTGGGCTACCAGTACTTTGGCTATGCCAACAAAAGAAAAAAGAATTGTGAGAATGTAGGTGTATGTGGTCTTCCTCACTATGCATCCTTGAACCTCTATATTGTCCATAGGATCCATTAGTGGCTTGAAATGTGTACAATTTGAACGCTATCAGTTATGAGATATCAACTATCACCTATCAAGATACAACATGATTATTTTCTAGCCTCATTGCATTAAGAAGTCAATTATTTATTCAACTATAGCAAGGAGTACCAAGTACTAAGGATCATAAGCCCATAATGAACAAATTACAATAATGTGCCATTCTACTTCATGTAATCTATTTGTACCAATGAAAGCATAATATTGATTCTATTTTTTTGTATGTATGTATGTATGTGTGCACACATGTATGTATGCATGTATATATGCACATACACACATGTATATATGTATAGACACATATGTATGTATGTACACACACACACACATGTATAAATGTATAGACACATATGTATGTATGTACACATACACATGGACAAATTATAACCTAAATTTGGGTTTTTATGAATGTGTTTTAATAAACCATCGGGTCCGCTGAAACTAAGGCTCATCTTTTAGAAGATGAAAAGGAGCATTGTTCGCATGTGGGAATAGGGTTTCTTTCTGCATTGATCTATACATAGTTTATGACCTCATAAACTATGCATAGTTGATGTATACATAGTTTAGTTGCTCATTTCATTGGCATAATTTACATTGATCTCATTACTGAGCACATATTTATTGTTTTCCTAAGCAAATTTGAAACAAATTGTTACAACATATATTGATTTTTTTTCTAAGTAGATAGCAAATACAAACAAAAACTATGCATAGGTCAACTATGTATAGGTAAAAGCTATGATTTCCATTGATCTGCCATGTATACAATATACTACATAAATATAGGACAAATTTAATATCCACCCTTTCCCGATGCAAAATTGAAACATGTGAATAGGGTCATAGGCATAAACACTTATAGTTAGATACATCCATACATAGTTTATGACTGGGTTGTGTTTAATGGATTTGCAATTATCCATACATAGTTTATGATTTGGTTGTGTTTAATCGTATTACAATGATCTATACATAGTTTATGACATCATAAATTGTGTGTGCATGAACTACATATAGATTAGAGCCAAGATTGGCATTGATCTATACATAGTTTACGACATCATAAACTATGTATAGATAAAAGCCCTGATTGCCATTGATCTATACATAGTTGATCCATACAAAGTTTATGACTTGGCTCTATTTAATGGTATTGCACTCATCTCTCATAGCACTATACTAGAACTCATTACTAGAAATAAATGGTTACATAGTTTAGTTGTTCATTTCATTGGCATTGATCTCTCACAACACTATACTAGAATTCATTAGTGAGCACATATTGATTATTTTGCTAAATAGATTCAAAACAAATAATTATAGCATATATTGACTATTTTGCTAAGTAGATAGCAAATAGAAATAGAACCATGATAAACTATGTATAGGTTAACTATGTATAGATAAAAGCTATTGATATACTTGTACATTTCATTGCTATGGATATAGATAATCAGAGCTTTAACTATGATATATACAAGTAATCAGAGGTAATAGCATGAGCACATACTAGAACTCAATATTGAGCATATATTAACTTTTTTTCTAAGTAGACCTAAAACAAACTATTCATTTTGAACTGATATATGTCTTTAATGTAAAGAAAAAACCCAAAATGCATAGTCAGCCTTAGATTGAATGAACAAAAAAAAAAAAAAAAATACAAATGTGGGTGGAAGAAGAGAACCGTGTGCGCAGAGATTGGTGGGAGAAGAGAGTTGTGTTCAAAGACACCATTGCCATCCAAAGAAGAGAACCCCTAGCCACAACCACAGCTATGACAAATGCCACAACCACAAAAAATGCCACAATAGTAGCCATAGCCACAGAAAACACCACAACCAAAGCCATAGAAAATGCCATAACAATAGCCATAGCAAACTCACCAAAAACCCTCATCTTCCAAAAACTTGGCACAACAACAATAGTGGCACCAGTTCCCAAATGCAGTTTGATCTTCCAAAAGCCTAAGGCAGATTCTGCAGACCTGATGGCTTATTCAAGCCCATTCATAAAAGCCCAAATTCAGGTTTTCATTTCAACTTCCACCTATTTGTTGCAAGATGTTTCTTCCATTTTTGGAGCAAATTTTGAAGAAGAAAGCAAAAATCAGGTTCTGCATTTGATGATCTAAATGCCCCTTTTTTCCTCTATAACCAAGGTTTGGCCCTCGAAACCCTATTTTTCCCCTCTTCTTCCTACAACCAAACAAGGCCCAAGGGAACATTCGAATTAGATAAAGGGGAGAAGTAGGTTGAAAGGGATTACCCTATGAGACATTTCATAAGAGTGGCGGATCACTCTGACCTTGACCATGAAAAGGGGCTATCCTTAAATATCACACACTAAGGAGGAAAGTAAGCTTGGAAAAATAAGTCAACTTTGACTATTTAACACTTTGAGTCTAGGAATTTAGCCTTAGCGTGTGATGTTTAAGTCGTCTGGTGAAAAGGTGTGTTTAGATTTGTATTTTACATAATGACTTCTCATTAAGGTAAGTACTTATCTAATTCATTAAAAATATTTTTTTAGTTAATGAGTATTGATATATTGGGAAAGTGTGAGATGTATATTTATTAAAGAGGAAATAATAAATAGGAAATATAGATTAAAATATTGAATATATGTATATTATGTTTTATCTTTGTTATATATCAAAATGATCTTATATCATTACAAACTATTTATTATTCATGAGTATTATTATTTTTTATAAGAGCTATGTACTTTGATCTTTTCCTCTGAGAATGTTTTTGTAGGAAAAGGGAGATTGAGATTCAAAGCGAGGCTGGCGTTTGAGGCAACCTTGAATGAGAGGGAGCATATAAAGGATATGATTCAGTCAACCTTTGGTGATCTTGATCATATTAATTTAGAAAGAGTAAACCAATTTGTGATGGATTCACCAATGATATAAATTTGGAATACATGTAGATTGCAAGATGTACGTAATATATGTTTAATCAAAAGATCAAACAAATACTTTTGCATGAAAAAAGGAAATTTGAGTTGTTATGAGAGGTTAATGAAACTTTTAAGAATTCATTTGAACCATCTATGAGTCTCTCTTTGATTAATGAAACTCAATGTATGAGTTGTAGATTCATTCATGTGGTATAATTATACTCAATCAAGATATTGATGTATTATGGATGAGTTTGATAAAATGGAAGGACATATTTGCTTCTACTATTAAACTAAATGAAGGTTTGAACTTTCAATGGACTAAAAGAGAAAGTTAGAACTTAGAAAGGAGTTAGCATATTAATTCAAAATTGTTCAACAATAGAAGAATGAGTGGAAATTTTACATTGTGGGGAGAATAGTAGTCAATGTTTCATTCCCACTTGAAACATCTTTAGAAATGAAATGTTGCATTCTCTAATATCAATGGATCCTCATGTGTAGATAAGTATTTTTATCTTTTACATTTATTTATTTTTTGTATCTCTCTCTTGATATACATACTATAAGAGATATTTTCTTTGATTTTTTCCCTTGATTCTAAAGATGATCTTTCAAGAAAAGAAGAATGGTACATTAGGCATATTGTAAAGACTAAATCTCATGAAAGTAGCTCTATAGAACTTGTGATCTAGAATTTATTAAACTGGCTTGTTAAAAGTGAGGCTCAAGAAGTGAATATCTTTGATTATTAAGATTATGAGTATCCTTTCATATCAAGAGGGAGTTCAATAATTCATCAAGTTTAACCTTATACAAGGAGCTTAGAAGATTGATACTTACCTTATTCAAGGAGCTTAGAAGATTGATACTTCGATGAATTCTAACATGATTGTGATAGGGCCTACTCATGTATACATCACAAGGAAGTAATAACTTGTCACCTAAAGGTTGAAAGATTAATATTAGATTCAGAAGGAGTTTGAAAATCATCCTTGGGTGAAGAAAGTCTAAAAGGGAGTAACTACAAGACCTGACTTCCAGGATCATTGTTCAAAAGGAGAATTTTGAGGTGTGACCCTTTGTGAATGTTTTATTCTTTATGAGGAGATGTTCTAAGTGAAATTCCTTGTAATGGATTCTTCTTTGTGAGAGAGAATTAAGGTGAAAGCCTTTGCACCACCCTCTGATTGGGTTCATGGTAGTTACTATTTCACATATGATATGTAATGAAAGGTGATGATCTTTCATTAAAATATATAAATAGAAGGTAACCATTGTAAGGTAATAATCTTATGAATGGTAGACTAGTTATCATGACATGCTTCATTAAATTGTTGTCCCAAAGTGTTGGAAGTCATGATAATACAAGAGGTGACCATTGTAAGGTGATGACCTTATAAATGGTAAACCTATTATCATGGTTCTTTGGGCCTGATTTGGCTTGACATTATTATAACCAACTCATCATGGTTTTTTGGGCCAAATTTTGTTGGACACCATGATAACCAACTTGTTATGGTTCTTTGGGCCAAATCTTGTCAAACACCATGACATAGTTACTATTATAGACCACACTTAAGGTGGCATTTAAGCTTATATTAAAGTTATGGAATTTATTCCAATTGTGTTATAAAAGGTGAGATGATATCTCTTCATTTACTTTAGAGCATAATGTAAACTATATCAATTCTCCCTAACTAAGAGGATTGTTAAAGTTGTAGCTTCAGTCAAATTGATTCAATCTGATATACATTATTATTATTGGTAATCAAAATGTTCTATATATACTTATCCATGTTAATAATATATATTATTTTATAAAATATAATATATATTATTGTATATACTGGTGTAAATATAATACATATATGTTATTTTATATAATATTATATATATTATATATACATATTGTTATACATATTATTATTATTCATGTTAATATAATATTATTCAAATGATAATTACACCATAGAGACATATCTCTTCATGTGACATTCCTATTCCTCTCATATTTATATGAGATCCAAATCTACATTTGGACATCATCAATAACAATGGTTGTGATTCTACATTTGTCGAAACAATCCTAGAAATTAACAAAAAAGGCTTAGCGTTAGGGATTTTTATAAGGTGTGATGTGATAATTGCTTCTTGAAATGGTATTGAGATGCAAGGATTAAAAATTGTAATTAGGTTGTAATCATTGGATCATATAATAATATTGGACTTGTTGTTTGGTGGATGTAGCCTAGGGATTGGGTGAACCACATTAAATCTTGGTGTCTTGTGTTCTCTTCTATATGATTTATTATTTTTTGATATTGTTTATATTTGAATGTAATTGTTATTTCTATTTGTGGTTAATCCTAACACTTGATAACCTTCATATACATTCAAAGCACTCATACATGTTTGATTGCTTCTTGAGAAGATACTTGCCCACTCAAGAGTATCAGTTATAAAGTTTGCATTATTAATCTTTAAGCTTGTCTCAAGAAATATAAATATATATACAACCACCTAAGTTTTATAGAGGCCAAAGTGTGGAGATTGAATAATTGTGATTCAATCTTCTTCATTGGACAGGGTTGTGTTGAGATTCCTAACATCAAGCAAGCATGGCTCTAGGAATTTAACCAACAATTTTGAGAACCAACATATTGGTGACTCTACTAGGGAGAGTTTCTCACAATTTAGATTGTGAAGTTACTCGGGAATTTAATTTTCACAAAGAAGAGAAAGAACTTTTTGCACTCTATTAGAGGGAAGAACCCAAAAGATCCAATGATTGATCCTTTGAGAAGAGGTGATGACTCTATTCATAATTTATGAATATATGTGTTCATGAATGATCAACTATTTGTAATTGAGAATTAGTAAAGTAATAGACATGTATCCCTAAAATTTATGTGGGGGAGAAGATCAATTCATTCTAGAATAGATTATCTGGAATACACTCCTAAGAAGAGGAAAATAAAAGAAAAATAAACCATGTTATGTCATTCACAGGGTATAAGAAATTTGCCGATAGAGAAAGATTATTCTATGCAAATGATCAAGAAAATAATGGTGAACAAGGGGAAGAAAATCCATATCACAATATAGGTTTGTTCCTTAACCAGAAACAACATGAAGCTCATCAAGTAGACGATGAGATTGAAGAAGAAGGAGATGATGATGAAGATGAGATTAATGAAAACTCGCAGAATCTCTTCAAATATTGTTATAGCCAAGCAAAGTAAAAAAACCCTAAGAAAAGTTCCAAGTGAACTGTTAGAAAGAGTAGGCCTTAAAAATGATAAAATCATTGATCCAAATCAAATTGGAGAAAAGGAAAGAAAATAAAAAGGTGAATCATCCAAATAAACTCCTCCTCATTAAAAAAAAGAATTATTTATTTAATACTATACATAAGAATCCTTTGTCTAATAAGAATGGAGAGACATGTCATCATAGAAATTATGTGCCTAATCAAAATAAGAATTAGAGGGCTAAGACTGATGATGATTGGAGAAATAATCATATTACTAATAAAACAATATGGTGAATAATCAAAGAAGGCAAAACTTTCAGCATGAAAATCAAGGAACAAGGGCTCCAATGGTAATTGAAAGATATAAAAAATTAGATTTCACTAGGGCAGTGGGTTATCCAAACTCTATATCAAATTATTTTGATAACTACTATTCCAAAAAAATTTGGAGAAGAAAATCAATCTGTTGAAACACATGTGATTAATATAAAAAATATTGTTGAAGAATTTGAAGAGCATAATGAAGATGTGTTTATGAATTGTTTGTTTGATCATTGACCAATGATGCTGCAGAATGGTACAAATAGCTTCCTAATAAGTCTATATCAAGTTGGCAAGAATTTTTTGACTTATTTATTGAGTAATTCAGAAATCATATTGGTACCTCCTTTGCCTCACATGAATTGGCTAGTATCAAGAAAAATGCGTATGAATCATTTTTTGAGTTTGATAAAGGTTTAATAAAGTCCTAAATAGGATATCACAAGATATTAGACCTATTGATTCATTCCTAATAAACTTTTACTTAAGTTCTTTTGAAAGTAATACTCACTATGAGATAAGGTTGCATAGACCAAGAACATTACAAGGAGCCTTTAAAGTTGCAATGACAACTGAGAATGATAGAAAACTTGCTGGTAAATTTGGTAAAAGAGATTCAACTAAGATTATTTGATCCTAAAGCCCCTAAGCATAACAAAGGTGAAGATATGATTGATAAACTTTTGTGTATGATTAAGGATCTTCATATAAGATATAATAAGAATGAGGGAATGAGGTCTAATAGGAATGATAAACCATACTACAATGTGATTAGGTATAGATTGCAAGATATGCCTTATAACACATCTTGGAAAGATGACAAACCAATAAAAAACAATGAAACTCTTGATCCTCTGAAGAAAAATAATAATTGTGTTGAAAATAGTTCTTGGTGTGAAGCTTGCAAGCTACATCATATGCCAAAGCAATATTTAGTGATGAGAAGCATTTTAGAAGAAGAAACTCACCTAGGAATGATCAACAAATACTAAATATATTATCATCTAAACCCATTAGGGGAGAAGATGACTCTTCTAAAGAAGAATACATTCCTCATATTCACACAGCAAAAATAAGAAAAAAATATACCCAACAAGTCTTCATAATTATGAAAAGCCTATAATGAAGTTATTGATTAAAGAGGAAAGAAGGGCTTGTACGATTGTTGTAGTTGAACAAGTGAGGATTAATTACAAGATAATAAATAAAGCTACATATCCATATATGAGAAAGAAGAATGAAATGCCCACTTTACATAAGAAAGATAAAGAGAAGGTGATGTCCAAGGATCAAAAACAAACCAACCCACATGTAACTCATCCTTGTACAGGTGAGAAATTGGTATGTAATAGGTCATGCATTTCTAATACTTTATCACAATTGAAAGTTTGAGTTCTAGTTTTAGTTATATGATTGCTAAAAAACTAGTCTATTAATAATCAATCAGAAATAGGAGCTCTTATTCTTGTAAATGTTAAACAAGGTATATACCAAGGTTAGACACTATGCACATAATATGTTTTCTATAGATGATCAAAATTCAATTAAATTGACTTGGTTCAAATCATAAGCTTAAATAGTTTATGTAGAGTATCTCTTAAGAGGGATACTAGTAATCATTTTATGTCTCTAAAATGGTTTTCCAATCAAGAAGATAACACAGAGAAGATGACTGTTTTTGTAATGATTTTATAACTCACACCAAAACTCACATTGCATTCTTTGTGTGGTTGCAATTTTTTGGCATGCAAGACAAATGGAACTTGTTTTATTATAGCAACTATACCAATTTCAACAAAATAAAAACTCTATTGTAATCATTTCATAATAAAAACATTATTCCAATCTCATCAATCTAGAAGCATTTTTTACAACTTGAACCCAATTTCTAACTAAATCTTTCCATAAAAACACCAAACTATGATCTTCAAAAATTTGCATTGGATTACTCTTGCAAAATTAAGAGTGACCAAAAGGAGATCAATTCTTCTCTATCAAATCCTCATAATCTAAAAGTATTAAACCTTTTGGTTATAAGTAAAATTATCTTTTGCTTAAGATATGCCAAATTGAATGGCTATTATTTCTTGAATCCATGCCAAGAAAGAAAATTTTAGACTCCTTTATATTCTAGTATTTTTTCACTTTCTTTATTTTGATTTTGTTTGGGGCGATTGGGTGGTCCAACTTGAAGGTGGATTAGTTTCCTTGTTGCTTGATTGTATCATGCTTTTGTCCTCTTTATATTCATATAGATCAATAGTATCAGATGTAGGAGCTTTTTTGGTGAATATAAAGGAAATAAACATTACTGACTTATTTCGTGGAATCTAGTATTTTCAAACATTCTTCATTGTAATTTTTTTTTTTAATATGAAAACATGTTTTAAACAAACCTTGAAACCTAGATACAAAGCAAGAGTAAAACAAGACAAACTTTAAACTAAAACAATATATATACAATAAGCTCTTTATAAAAATAATAGGGCATGTACACAACATGACACAAACAAAGGAAGAATTCCAACATCAAAAAAACCCCCCACCCACATAGACTGGTAGTCAATAAAGAATAAGTCATTAATTCATTGACCACCCAACAAAATTAAGATTTCCCCTTAGCTCCCAACTGGTGGGTCTGATGAGAAGAGTCGGATGAAAGCCTATTTGAATGTTTTCCTTTAATTGTAATCTATCCCTCCTCAATCTTGGCAACCACAAAGTGCTAGGCCAAACAATTGGAAAAGTTGATAGAATCAACATCACCAACACTTTTAATGATAGTGCCAACAATAATGCAACCAAAAACACCAGAATCACCATTCTCAATTAGGATAAGGCCCGCATTAGACACTCCCTTAGAATCCACAATACCAATATATTGATCATGCCCAACAACAATAAGCTCTTCAAATTCATGAGCTAGGTAGATCCAACAATATTATTCTAATCCACAACAACAATAAAAAAAGATACTCTTGAGACATCATGATCAAATCTAACCGTAGGAGGGTCCACAATAGCAACATCTACCCGACCAAGACCAAAAACCAAAAGATCAGGAGAAGGTACAATATCACCTTCCTAATGATCAATAGTAGCTAGGAAAGAAACTTCTGCCACTAATGAGGGCTTCTTGAACACCATATAATGTTGTAGCAAAACACCTTTCCACTATGAGGAGGGCTTCTTGGATTTGACCTTGTTAACCTCACACTTACCAACAACATGACTAGTCACTAGTGTTGAAGCATATCCTACATCTAAATAAAAGACCTTCATCATCTAAAGACTAAATCCCAAAGCCAATAGGACTACATAATTTGATCTACACCAAAAGGCCTTTGGACATATCAATATCCACAAGAATTTGAGCATAAGTAGAATGCAACATGTCAGAGGATTATGAATCCACCATTAAAAAATTGCATAAAGCCTCACCAACTTCCTCAAGAATAGAATCATGCCAAAGATAAAGAGGGGGTTAGGAACTTGTACCAAAATAAGTGTCTTACAAAAAGATTTAGCGGTAGGGTTGAAGTCCTTGTGCCAAGGTTTGATCATAAATGAGACGTAGTTATCCCATGTGAAAAAATGATATCATAGGATGGTTCTCCTATCATCTGCATTGTCAAATCTTGCAATAAAGAAAGCTTTCACCATAGGAAAGATCTGAACAACACTAGTTAGATATGGCTCCAGTGCTTAATGATCTAAGCATGAAACTCCTTGAGAGAAGGCTAGAAGCCCTTGAGACAACAAATGACTGCATCCACCTCAAGGGCCATAATCCTTTTCTCAATCTCTAAAACTATGTCTTTATCCAAACTGATTGCAATGGATTTACGAGTAGGGATGAGTATAGAAACAAGCTTAGAAGCAACCCTCAAACTCCCACCTTTAACAGATTGGGCATAAGATGACCCATTTGAAACCCCCCAACACAACCACCTTCCAAGCCACAACCTCTAGCAGGATAGCTTCATCTGCAACAAAATGATAAATTAGAGACCTGACTAGAATGCCCCTCGATTGAGGCAACTCAAACCTAGCCATAGATGGAGAAGAGAAAATACAAACTCCCCCCTCTATAGGATAGACCAAGCAATAAACACAATATAACTCCAAATCTTTGGAGCCCTCAGATGCACACACAGACCCACTAGAGGATGCCCCATCAACAACCACCTCAACACACGACATAACCCATGTGCTAGTGCATGCAAGCATTTTTAAATCCACCATCGTGGATCAATAAATTTCTTAAATTGTCTCAATCCTAAGGGGAGTAATGTTGTTCAACACTTATGGAGCAATTTTTACATCGAGCTTAGAGAAATTACCATTGGTGTACTTTCTACATTAAAAGGGGGGCCTCTTGGTCTCTCTTCACTTCATTGTAATTTGTTACATTGGCCTTTGTGAAATAAACCTTTTTGTAAATACATTGTAGAAGATCACAAACTTTATTTTGTCTTTTTCTTATTCCCCTATGAGCCCTCTCTTCATAGGTCTTAATATTTGGTCACTTTTCAATATTCTTTTTCATGGTTTCAAAGAAATTCTTCATCCCTTAAAATATAGTTGTGCAGTGTGACCTCTCTACAAGAGTGGGTATACACTATTTGCAAAGTGAAATACTTAGTGAAGAAATTAACCAAATTGTTAAAGCGAATTATGCATAGAACCATTCTCGCAGCCTTCATTTTTATTTGAAAAAAATACTTCAACTTTCCTAGCATTCAATGATAATATGTATAAATAGATAACAAATCAATCACACTACAATGACACCTACAATATGGTCATGATAGGAAAAGAATTTGACTTTAAATTTGAGATAAGAAAAATTTGTCCAAGAAAATGAGAGCAAAAACAATGGAGTAGCCTACGTTAGAATAATATTTTTTAAAAATCATATCTCAATCAAGAACTCATAAATTTGCATAAAAGAGTCCAATTTATTCAACCAATCAAAAGATAAAAAATCAATATATAAAAATTATAAAGTTAAAAAATTGTCATGTAGTTTCGTAGTTTTTAACAAACACAATATTTATGTAAAAAAATGAAATAAAATGAATTTTCATTGATAAACTAAAACTCATTTAATAAGTACTTAATGTGAGAAATTGATAAAATAGCACAATAGAGTATTGAATAAATCCTAAACTAAAACATCTAACGTATAGAAGTAGTTTGAAAAAAATCCTCCTTGGTAAGGCATGACCTTTTAGTTTAGGGTTTAGACGCTTCCCCACAATAACACTTAACATACACATAAGTATTATCAAGAGCTCTGTTGGAGCTGGAGTCCCTTTATGTGACAAGCTGCGAGGATGTTTTAAAAAAGAAGAAATTGTTTGCATATTTTGTGTTGGAAAGCTCGTTTAGATTTCATAGCTCTTCACAATTTCTTGCCTTAACTATGAGCATTCTCACTAATGAAAGAAATTATGAAAAAATAATTTAATTAGTTTCTTAAATTATCTCACATGCAATCTTACTCATTTGAAATTTAGAGTCCATATATTAGCCATGATATTATTTAAAATATTTTTAAACTTAATTTTTTTAAACATATACATATATATATATATATATATAAATTATTGTAGATAAATGTTCATAAAGTAATATATAAGAATGTTTTAAAGTTTATTTGTATATATTTTCAATAGAAATTCCAAGTCATAATCAATATCTTAAAATTAAAATAAATGATTCCACATCTTAAAAAAATGATAGACTAGACTTAATTAAATATATTTTTTAGTCTATATTGAATCAATTTTTTTTAAATACATTACATTATATATTCTTATTTTCTCTAACAAATATATACATATTATCTAATTACTAAAGCTAAAAGTCATTTCATACTACCAGTAAAACCATTGATCCAAATGAAAAGATCAAAAACATAAAATAGAAATGAAAAAAATCTATCTTGATGATTTGGACGACAATCTTTTTTGTCAAGTTGATTTTTATTTCTTGAGGGTGTGATTTGACTAATAATTACGCCAAGAGGCATTGTATATAATGGTAGCATGAATGCCTAGCATGAGAATATGCCAAAAAAGATTCTTCGTCAATAAAAAAGAACTGGGAGCAATTAAAGACTTTTAAATCATATAATACAAAAAAAAATTTGAAATAATAGCTAGCTCAAACAACACAAATCTAAACGAGTCTAAAGTAAATCCAAAATAATAGGCCCGAAATAATAGGTGGTCAAATATTAGAAAGCCAAATGGCATGGTTGAATTAATAGGGTCCAAAATTGCCTAAAATACGAAATTAAAACTAATAAAAAAAATAGTTCAATTTAGACCACTTGTTAAATAATTTAATTATAAAGATATTAATATTTAATGGAAAAAAATGAATAAAATATATAATTAAAAAAGTTAAACCAAAAAAAATTATAAAATTAAATTAAAAATTAAAAAAATTAAAAATTAAAAATATATACAATTTTTGAAACCACCATGACCATGGGGGTTATACCCTACATGCAACGGGCGGTGGTAAACTATTGTTGCTGACAGCGATAGTAACTGCCGAGGTGGGGTGTGCGAAGGGTGGTGGTGGGTGTACGAAGGGTAGTGGTGGGTGTACATGGCACCACCATGTTGGTGCCATGTTTGTATATTTGTCTCCATTCACATTCCCTCCTTCATCGCAAGGTTTATTTTGTTTTCACGCTTTCAAGATTGTTAGAGGTTAGTTTAATGCATTTTATATTATTGGCTATTCATTTTTTGATAAATGAATATGCCATGTAAATATTTCATGGGTGAGAGAGGAAAAGTTTTTGTGGGGAGAGGAAGAGTTACTTTCACTCATTATATAAGAATGTTTCCATTTCATTCTTCTATTGCAAAGGAGAGTGCATTTACATTGCAAAGGAGACTACATTTACAGAGAGTACAATAGAGATTAGAATTTTTTTTGGAGAGTTTAAGTAGGATAGAAAAGAGAGACAGTGAGTAGAATATAGATTTTTTGTGAAAGATTACAGGTTGTTGAAGAAGAGAAGAAATTTAGAGAACAAAATTGCAAATTTGGAGATCAAGATTCAAGAGTCACATCAAATACAAAAGTAAGTTTCTGCTTGGATTTTTAAATTTTATTTTGAATTACGATTGTATTTTATTTAGATTGGTATTTTAATATATAAAAGTAGATATATTTATATTATTTGTTAGATTTACATTACTAATTTCATTTATAATAGTCTTTTAGTTTAGATTACTATTTAGATTTTGAATAATATTTAGATTTACAATAGTATTTTGACTTAGATTAATGTTTACATATTATTTCTATTTAAGTTTTAGGCAATTATGTTTAAAAAGTGGAAGGCAGTGCCACCATTTTTCTAATATTATATTGCTAAGTCTTTTATTAAAATATGTTTTATGCATAAATTAATTTAATGTTTGAAATTTGGAACGCAATGTCACCACTTTCAAACATTAGAATGCAAATTTTCATAGAATATTAAATGTAAGTTTTATGCATAAATAAATTTAATGTTTAAAATGTGGAGGGCAATGCCGTCATTTTCAAACATTAGAATGTAATTTTTTTGTAAAATATTAGAATAACCATAACATCAAAATACTCTCAATATAATCAACATGTGTATGAGCTTATCTACTAAAAATATGGTTGATAGTAAACACATTGACTATATTTTCCCCTGTGAAATATGCCACAAAACATAGCTACACAAGGAAATCTTCATATCGTATGATAACAAAACAAAATCACAAGGTGATCAAATATCACATAGATTAGTTCAAAATTAAGATTGAAATAATGCTCAAACAAAGCATCTCGTGCACTACAAAAATACCCCAAAACCTCTAGTATGGCATTCTTATCCAGCTAACCCAAAATTGACAATAACACCAAAACAATACACCACTCACAAATTACCACATCAAGTCTGACTAAATCAATTAATTATACTTGATTAATTTAATAATCAATAACTAATTAAATCTAATACCCTTTTGAAAATAAATTAACATAATTAATAAAGATATAAATATATATTTAACACATCAAATAAAATTCAAAAGTTCATTTACTAAGGCTAACTAAATGATATGAGTAAATATAAAATAATATCCAATCAACAAAGCATTCAAAAATATATGGATAACAAAAAATAGTGAAAGATTATCAGACAAGGTAGAAAATAAATATTCAAATGGATGATACAAGTACTCCCACGTGACAAGAAATTCCACAGTGAAAGAAAATAAGAAAAATCTAAGTTTAAATAGCCAGCAAGGATTACACAGGAAGAAGATTGCAAATAGTCATCTATTGAGAAGAAGAGGGCATTGAATCATGTAGAAAACTAAGCAACAAAAAATGATTATCATAGGAGGATCGTCATTTTCTATATACAAGACAAGCATCTGAAAAATGTATATTCAAGAATAAAAAGGATTGTAGATCTACACGCGAATAATCAATAGAAGCAACAAATTCTCAATAAAAGCATTGAATTCTTGTAATGAATTAATTGTAGGAATACTAGAAAATATTAGCAACAATATTTTTGAGTGAATATCAATGAATATCAAAATAACCATTGACATTTGAGTAGAAGTGGAAAAAGGTATCAAAATATTGCATATGACAGTTATTATTTGCAAATTCATCAGACTCAAACCTAGATGAAAAGAAAAATAAGATTAATTCCATACCAAATTTGAGATATAACAAGAGCAACAAAAAATGTGAACTATAGTACCAAAAAGGAAGCAATGAGTAATTAAAAAAGAGTAATAAAGGTGCACCAACTAATCAGTGGATCCCAAGCAATCGAAGGAAGAGTTTTGCATAGCACAGTGTAGAAGGATGAATGACATCTAAGTAGGGGAGTCTGATAAAAGTTAGAACACATGTTCAAGCCCTCCAATCAAGATCGATGTATTATTACTAGTAATTCACTCACCATTAAAGTGGAGATTTAAAAGGGACATTATTTTTTCAAGTAGAGGGTCCACCGAAACTAAGAGATAAGTAGACATAGTGAAAATAGTGATTTATATCGAATAACATCAATAATCCATAGTGATAATCAGACATAATGACCAATTGAATAAAATCAATAATCATTGGAAAAGATAAAATCCACCATAGCTATTGATAATTGAAGAAAAAGTTTGGATAGTAGAGTATTTAAATACAAAAGGAAATACTAGGTATAGCTAATATTTATGAAGGTATATGTAGAACACATCAACAAAATGTATTCATATCTACATGCAAGTGTGAATAATTCAACTTCACAAACTAAAATTTTTCTCAGCACAAGAGGATGTCGAGTGACAATTTTTTTTGACACAAGAAGGCATTGAGTGATAATTACATGGTGTTGAGTAACTTGGCACATGAAGAAGCTGAGTGGGCTCAACAATAAGGGAAACTTGGCATGAGACTTGACACAAGAGGATACCAAGTGAGCTTGGTCACCGAAGGAAGGTAGAGCTCAGCATAATGGATGTCGAGTGAGCTCAGTTGATGAAAGCATCGAGTGAACTCAGTAAGAGTAATAGATAATAGCTTGGTGGACTCGATAAAAACAAGAAGTCTTACACAAATTGAGTTAACAAAGGAAGAGATCTATTAAGGAGTGAACTACGTAGGTTTCTACAGACTTATAATTTGAACTTTTCCGCCATTAAAACACTAAAGGAAATAGAAAGACTTGAAAGTATGAACTTCTCAACTAAAAAATACCATGCAATGATGAATATAAAGGAGACAATAATGAGCCAACATAACTAGATTGATTAGTATGCATGCTTGCTTTCTTTCTATTCAACTAGGTTAAACTATTACAAAATCTAGGAGCATTTGACTTCAACTAGAAACTACATAAAAATTGCAACTAATAATAAACTTACAACACTAAAGGCTACATAAAATAATGCCTAGAGCAATCACTGCTTCTCAGGACAAACCAAAATGAATATACAGAATGACAAAAAGATTCAAAATGTGTTGTTGCTTTCACTGAAATTGAACCTTCCTTCTGTCCTCTGAACTCTACTATAATCTATTGATCTTCTTCCTTCTTTTCTCTACTTCTCCTCCTTTGTCTTACTTCCTTTTTATTGATCAAATGAATGAGATTCATTCCTTTTGTCTAGCTTCAAAACATTTTCCCTCTCTTTTCTAGATTTCAAACTCACCTACTAAGTTAATGAGTGTCAGGCAAGTAGGTGGGTATTTGGCTTTTGATCCAAATTAACTACACCAAGACTCTTTCTTAGGTGCACAAAATTTCCTATGCCCAAAGGTTTAGTAAATATGTTTTTTAGCTATTGCTTAGACTTACAAAATTCCATGTTTATGTCTCCATTCTCCACCAACTCTCTGATGAAGTGATATTTGATCTCTATGTGTTTGCTTCTCCCATGGAAGACAGGATAGTGCAATTGAGGAAATGTTGTCACAAAAGATTGTGGTTTCATCCTCTTTCCTTTCATTCAAACTTGTCAAGATTCTCCTTAACCATATAGCTTGACATGTTGTTGCATTCACTACTATGTATTTAGCCTTTGTTGTAGATTGAGCAACAATAGGTTGCATCTTGAATGCCCATGAAATTGCACCTGATCCCATATAGAACATGTATCTAAAGTGCTCTTCCTATCATCTAAACTTCTAGCCCAATCACTATCTGTATAACCAACCAAATTAAAATCATTATTTGCAGTATACAAAATCCCAAATCCCTTGGCACCATTTACATACCTTTGAATCCTCTTTCTCACTTGCTAATGGGAATCCCATGGTGTTTCCATAAATCTAGAAATCAAACTTACTACATGTATCATGTCAAGCCGAGTTATTATCAAATACATTAAGCTTCCAACCATACTTTTGTATAGTGTTGGATTCACACTTTTGCAATCTTCCTTGCTCAACTTCAAACCTATTGTTGTTGGTGTTGGGGTTGCCTTACAATTCTGTATTTTGAATCTCTCCAAGATCTAATTTGTATATTTTTATTGAGAGATGAAGATGCCATCTTGCATTTGTTTTACTTCTATGCCTAGAAATTACTTCAAGAGACCAAGGTCTATCATATCAAATTCATTCTTCATGGCTTCTTTGAACTCACCAATTGGAAAATTATCATTTCCAATAAAAATTAAGTCATCTACATATAAGACAACAATCAAAACCTTACCATTTTCTACCTTGATATAAAGAGTGGGCTCGCCATCACTTTTTCTAAAGACATTACTTATCAAGTATGAGTCTATGTTGTACCATGCCCTTGGAGATTGTTTGAGCCCATATAGAGATCTCTTCAATCTATAAACCTTGTGTTCTTCACCTCAGACTTCATAACTAGGTGGTTGCTCCACATATACTTCTTTCAATACACCATTCAAGAAGGTGGACTTCACATCCATTTGATATACCTTCCATTTGTGTTGGGCTGCAATTGTAATGACAACACACACAGTTTCCATTCTTGCTACCAAGGCATATATCTCATAATATTTGCCATAATACTACTTGTACCACTTAACCACTAAACGTGCCCCGTGCCTATCTATTTTTCCTTCAGCATTGCGCTTGGTCTTGTAAACTCATTTCACTTCAATTACTTGCTTCTTGGGAGGAAAAGTAGTTAACTCCCATGTCTCATTTATTTTAATAGCATCTATTTCCTCATCCATGGCATTACACCATTTCTTCTCTTTCATAGCTTCTTCAAATTAAATTGTATCACTATGAGAAAATAATGCAAAATTAACACTCTCATCATAATCTTCCTCATACCTTTCATCTTGGTATATCTCTCTTAGACTTTCAATCTTTCTTCGCAATAGAGAGGCAAGAGTGGGATCTAAATTCTTAGTATTGTTGTTGCTACTATTTTGCATACTAACTCAAGGTTGTCTTGAACTGCTTGGAGATGTCACTCAACATGTTAGAGGTTGCTTGCCCTTTTGCCTTTGTTTGCAATCCATGTTTGTTGCTCCATCATCTTGTTGATCACCAATGTATTCTTCTTCATCATCATCAATACTCGACACTTTACTTGAATTTTTTGAAGATTCATCAACCAAGCCATCCCACAACTAATTTTCAAGAAACTCCACATCTCTTGAGATGACAATCTTCTTGGTGATCAGATCATACAATCTATAATCCTTTGATTATAAGCTATAACCCATGAAGATACACTTTACACCTTTGTCATCTAGCTTCTACCTTTTTTCCTTTGGCACATGTGCATATGCTACACATCCAAACACTATTAAGTACTCAACTATCCATTTATTCCTTGACCATGCCTCAAAAAGAATCTTGTCACAAACTAACTTTGTAGGAAACCTATTAATAAAGTATATTGTTGTTGCTACAGCCTCTCCCAATATTTAGTTGTGAGCCCTTTTTCTTTCATCATGCTTCTAACCATTTCAACAATGGTTCTATTCTTTCTCTTAGCCACTCCATTTTGCTATGGAGTATAACTGGCTATAAGCTCCTTCTTGACGTCATTCTTCCTACAAAAATTTACAAACAAATTGGAGATATACTCCCCTTCTTTATCTAATTTAAGGACCTTAACATAGTATCCATATTCCTTTTCAACCAAGGCTTTAAATTCAACAAATTTTTCAAATGTTTTATACTTGTTCTTCAAGAAATACACCAATGTCCTACAACTCAAATCATCTATAAATGTCATAAAGTAAGTACTCCCTCCAATAGAAGTAGTTTGCATAGGAACTACTAAATCTGAATGCACCAATTCGAATGGTGATCAAGCCCTTCTAGAATTTCCAAAATTAAAGGGAATCGTATGTTGCATACCCAAAATACAAACCTCACAATTGTCATATGAATCTATAATGCTTGGAAAACCATCTACCATTCTTTTCTTAGATAACAAATTTAAACCAGCAAAGCCAAGATGTTCATACCTGAGATGCCAAATCTTGGAGGGGTCTTCAATCATGCTCCTAAGATTTGATTGTTGATGTAATATTATGCATGCATGCTTGGGAGGTGCAGCACTGACTTGAGAAGAGAAACATGTCTCTATCCTCAAAGGTAATTTTTGGTTCTTTGTCATTTGGGCTACTGCAAGTAATCTATTACTCATATCCTTCTCATGAATGACACACTTGTCATTTTCCATCAGCACCTCATAACCATGTTGAATGAGTTATCCAACACTCATCAAGTTGTGCATCATACTGGGGGAAAAATATACATTTTGTATCTCCTTCTCACCTTGCTTGGTGTGGACCATGATAGATCCTTTGCCACCAATGGAAATGGTTTCATTATTTCTCATCTTAATTTCAAACTTAAAATTCTTGTCAATGAAAGAGAATAAACTTTCATTACCACTCATGTGGTTGCTACAACCACTGTCTAGGTACCATACCTTAGGGCTTCCTTCTTCTCCAATGTTACACATGATGAAGGTTGTGGGATTGTTTGCATTTCCCATGTTCACATCAGCCACATTTTCATTTTGTTTTGATTGATCACCCTACTTCTTCCCGCATTCACTAGCATAATGCCCATACTTATGATAGTAGTATCATTCTACATTGATCTTATTGGAGTTGTAATTCTTCTTACCTCCTCTAGAGATTTTTTGAGAGGTGTTTGCTCCCTCTTAGTTCCTTTCTCATCCTAATCTTTATGCACTAGCATTCCTTTGACCATTCCTTCCATGACCTCTACTTCTTGAGCCTCTACCAGAGTCATTTCTTCCTCTCCCCCTACCTCTTGAATTCTCTTAAGCCTTGAAAGACTGCTCTTTGGAAGTTGTTGCTAATATGTTTATTTGGTGCTCATGGGTTTGAAGAGTTCCCATCAACTCATCCATAGTCAATGTGGTGAGGTTCTTTGCTTCCTTAATGGTCATCACAAGCTTGTCATATTTTTGACGTAAAATCCTAAATATCTTTTCCACACTCCTTTGTTCTTCATACTCTTCTCCATTTTACTTGAGTTGGTTTATCAAAGTAGAGATCTGTGAGCTAAACTCTATAATAGGTTCATTATCCTTCATCTAAAGGTTCTCAAACTCCCTTTTGATCATTTGTAGCTTCACCACTCTAACCTTATCAGTCCCCTTGAAGTTTTTTCTCAAGGATGTTTATGCTTCCTTTGAGTAATTTGTTGCTGCAATTTTGGGAAATATTGTCTTTATCATTGTTGCCTCAATCAGACTTAATGCTTTCACATCTGTTCTCTTTGACTCCTTCAACTGAGCCTTTTTTGGGTTTATGAGGGAAACATACAGTGTTGGGATAGTAACATCATTGAACCCATTGATCAAAAACTCCCACAAATCATTATCTACAATTATGGTTTTCATCTTCTTTTCCCATGTATCATAATTATGTTCTTTAAAGGACAGTGGCTACTACCATATCTTTCCTACATCTCTTGTCATGTCAATTATACCAAGAAAAAAATGCCCCAATTCACTATGGATGTGGGATTTCAAAGATTTTATACCATGTAAAGAATTCAATTTCACAAACTAATTTTTTTCTTGGCACAAGAGGTTTCAAGTGAAAGTGTTTCTTGGCACAAGAAGGTGTCGAGTGACAGGTAGATAGTGTCAAGTAACTTGACACACAAAGAAGCCAAGTGGGCTTGGCAATAAGGGCAACTCAGCACAAGAGGATATCAAGTAAGCTTAGTCAATGAAGGAAGGTGGATCTCAGCACAATGGATGTCAAGTGAGCTTGGTCAAAAAAAGCACCGAGTGAACTCAGTAAGAGTAACAACTAGTAGCTTGGTGGACTCAATAGAAACAACAAGTCTTACACAAACTAAGTTGATAGAGGAAGAGGTCGGTTAAGGAGTAACCAAGTGAGTTGTCTATAGACTTATAGTCTAAAATTTTCCACCATTAAAACATAGAAGATAATAGCAAGACTCGCAACTATGAACTTCTCAAGTACAAAACACCATGCAATGACGTAGAAAGGAGACAACAATGAGCCAACACAACTGGATCAATTAGTATGTCTGCCTACTTTCTTTCCATTCAACTAGGTTAAACTATTACAAAATCTAGGATCATTCATCTTTAATCAGAAATTGCGTAAAAACTTCAAGTAATAATAAACTTATAGTACTGCAGCAATCACTGCTTCTCAGGACAAACCAAAATGAACTTACAGAATGACAAAGAGATTGAACAAGTTTTGTTGCTTACACTAAAACTAAACCTTCCTTTTGTCCTCTAAACTCTACTCTGATCTATTGATCTTCTTCTTTCTCTACTCTGCTTCTTCTCCTATGTCTTACTTCCTTCTGACTGATCGAATGAATGAGAATCATTCCTTTTGTCTGGCTTCAAAAAAATTTTGCTCTCTTTTCCAAATTTCAAACTCACCTACCAAGTTAATGAGCATCAAATGGGTAGGTGGGCATTTAGCTCTAGGGGCAACTGATTGATGTCACATCAAATTTCTAACAGTGAGTATAGTAAGCTCTTCTAAACATCATAAGTGTCTAATGATCATAAATCAGGGGTTTGATATTAAGGTTTGTTCATAGGAAGTTCTTTAGAGGACTATGGATTCAAATCTCCAATTCCTCTATATGCATTAGATCAAGAGGCAAGACATCTTTGAGTAATCAACAAACTATTTTGAAATTTATTTGTAAATTTAAGGAAGGATTTGGCTATTTTGAAAGTCTTGGCAATTTGATCATTTTTGATATATAGAGATCCTAATCCATAAAGAGGATTATTTGGCATTGCACCATTTTAATCTAAAATCAAATAATCAGGGTTTCAATATCATAAATATTAGCAAAAATGCCATTTGCTCTTGCTTTAGAAAATTAGGGGAACTCTCATAATTTTCAAAGAAAGAGTGAACATTTTTGGAGAACAAAATATGCTCTCCCTTTTTACAAATCCCTACTTCATATCCGGGTGGGAGAAGATGTGAATGATGGATGGACTATGGTCTGATCTCATAGATCAAGAAAGAAATAGAGCAGATCCATGGCAGATCATAAATATTTTTTCCATGTGAAACCTAAGTATCAATAGAGGAAACAATGATCTTAAAACCCCTTTGGCTCTCTTTGAGAGAAAAAAGAAGAAGTAAGAAAGAAAGGTTCCACAAAGTCACGACAATCCAAAAATAGGAAGAATGCCCTATCTCAGGGACCTACAAATAATCTCAGATGAAGTATCACAACATGATCAAAAGGAAATCTATTTATCAAGCCAACTGGTGGGATATTCTTAGAGGAGATGTCAAGATCAAGGCCTATTTTCTGATTGGATAGGTCTAGGGATGGAGGCAGATCGTGTGGAAATTGGATAAAAAGCGTTCTTGGTAAGCATGTTAACTTAACAATAATGGAAAATGAATTTATTTATTTAGCTTGCCATAAAATAGATCTTTATAAGGATGAGCTTTTGTATGGTAATACTTTAGTTTTTAAAGGTTATCCTATTAAATTTCTAGATTAGGGTCCCTTTTTTCACCCAAAAAAATTGGCTAAATTCAAGGTAGAAAAAGCTATCTTATTACCAAATTTTCCAATTAAATTTTTGTATGATGACATTCTTAGAACAATTGGATCTAGTTTTGGAACTTATGTAGGTTTGGTAGAATTAGATTTGGTTGAGTCTAGTCTAATTATTATAGTGAAAACAGATGTTAATATTATTGAATTCAAAACCCTAGATATTAATGTTGATGATAAAATTAGTTTGGTTAAACCATGATTAGCTTAAGGCCTCTTTAGTAATTATCAAGATTTAGCTTCATCTCAACCCCATCTTCAGGGTAATCTAAGGAAGGCAGAAAAACACAAATTGTAAGGAGTGATAAAGAGGAGAAATTATCGATCAACCAAGAGGATGAGGAAGAAGAAGGGAAAATTAGATATTATCATCCCTGCCTCAACACGGTCATTTTTATTTCAAATATAGATAAGATAGTTGACCCTCTAGATATTCCACCCTAATTACCAGTAAGCTAGAGTAACCAAAATGCTATGGAAAGAAAATATTCATTAAGTCAAGTGACTTACTCTTAGGGAGATCTAAGTGAAACCCTAAAAAGAAATAAAGAAGAAGTTAACATCTTGATAGAAGCCCTGAATAATATGGCAATTGAAGATCTTATGAATTATTTCATTGAAGAAATTTCTGATGAGGAGGAACTCAAGTTGCAAAAATCTATTTTGATCTCTAAAATCTAGGAAGTAGAGGACATGGAAAGGGAGACAAGCCCCATTGTTGTCAAAGAAGGGTTAACCAAGTTGTTTGAGGATTTGACAAGTCCTTTAGGATTAGGGGTTAGGGGAGGTCCTAATTGTGTGAAAATATTAAGAAAGTGAGGGAAAAAATCCTTCCAAGAACTATGTCTAAAATTTGGAAGAGCTAAGGGTTAGATTAAATTAATTGATATTACCAATTTTGGGAAGGAGAAGCTCCTTCCTTAGGTGCCATGAATGTCTAAACTTGGAATGTTAGGGGCCTCAATACCCCTAACAAGCAACGACTCCTAAAATGTTGCATTACTGAAACTAAAGCTAACATAATTATTCTTCAGGAAATGAAACTTAATAATGAAAGTTCAAAGGATCATTAGATTGGAGGGAGATAAATGATTCCCATACTGAAGGAACTTCTAGAGGTCTTGGCATAATATGGGATCTTAGAAATGTATTGGTTTCATCTATAGAAATTCATAAAAATTGGATGAGTGGTATGGTGAAATGAATTAGATCTACATTTTTCTATAGTTTGTTTAATTTCTATGGTCCAATTCATAGTGGAGATAAATTTGGTAATGGAAATAGCTAGAAGATAGACTAAAGTTAGAACATAAAATTCTATCTATTCTAGGAAGAGATTTATATGATATTCTTTAATCTTTAGAAAAGAGAGGAGGCCACAACACCCTCTCATTAGCATCAAAATAATTTTTTAATTGGGTAAATAGGTTAGCTCTTCTAGAGTTGGCTATCTGATATAAAAGCTTCACTTAGACCAATAGAAGGAAGGGGGTTAGTAATACTAAAGAAATATAAGATAGGTTTTCTCTATCATGGAGATCTATCAACAATGTCATTTTTATTTCAATCTAAAGTTAAACCATTATCAAGATTGGATCACTACCCTATGGAGCTTAAAATTCTAGAAAATAAACATCCTAGTAATTGTCCTTTTAAATTTGACCAAATGTGTCCAGAAAATGATAATTGTATTAATCTTATTAGGAGATGGTGGGAAGAAATAGAAGTCTCAAGATCCAAGATGTTCCAGGTAGTTAGTAAATTGAAAGAAATCAAATGCAAGTTAAAAGAGTGGAACTTAGAATTCTTTGAAAATATCTTTGAGGATAAGATAACTCTGGAAGACAAACTAGAATTTTCAAACAAGGAATTTATGGAAAATGGAATGAGAGAGGATCAATTCCTTGAAGAAAGAAATCTTATGTAACAATATGAAGAATTTCTTGCTAAAGAAGAACTATTCTGGAGGAAAGAGTTCAAAGAAACATGGTTAGAAGCCAAGGATAATAACACCAAATAGTTTCATAATAGCTCTAAGTAGAGAAGAGCTATTAACAAAATTATTTCCATTAAAGGAATGGATGGAAATATAAAGAACTCAACTAAGGAAATAAACTTAGAAGAAATTTCTTACTTTGAAGGCATTTATAATAATGATGTAAGTTTTAATCTGGCAGCTTAGAGGAGTGTTCTCTCTAACATCCCAAGATTAGTCTTTGCGGAACAAAACAAAATCTTGTTACAAAAGATCACCAAAATAAAGGTTGAAGAAGTCCTCAAAAACATAAATGCAGACAAGTCTCTAAGTCCTGATGGTTTTCCAAACTTTTTATTTTTGAAATGGTGGGACTTCATAGGAAAAGATGTAATGAAATCCTTGGAAGGAGTCAGGAACTTCAGAAAACTACTGATAGAAGTCAATAATACTTTTATAGCCCTTATTCCAAAAAAGGATAAGGTATAATCTTTCAATGATTTCAGAGCCATAGCTTTATATGATACTCTTTAGAAGCTCTTTACTAAAATTTTGGCTAGCAGACATCAAAAGATGTTGTCTAGTCTTATAAGTGAGGAATAATCAGGTTTTGTCCTGGGAAGATCAATATATGATGGCTTCATTCTAGCCTAGGAGACTATTCATTCAGTTCAAAATAATAAGTTACTCAATATGCTCATCAAATTGGATATTATGAAAGCATATGATAGGGTACAATAGTGCTTTTTATGCAAATGTCTTGAAACTTATGGTTTCTCTAAACAATGGATAGAGTTAATCTTTAAATTTATATCTACTCCTAAAATGTCTATTTTAATAAATAGCACCCCAATAGAATTTTTAGTATTTCTCGTGGATTGAGATAAGAAAACCCTATTTCTCTCTTTCTATTTATTCTTATGGTTGAGTTTGTAGGGAGGTTAATTATGCAAGCAACACTAGTAGAATTTTCATAAATAAATGACTACATGACTGAACAAATTAGTCACGAGACTAAAATTTTTAGTCACATGACTAAAAATGATCAATTCTAGTAATATTTTATAATTTATAAGTAACTAATAAATGACTAATTTGGTCATTAGGTAGAATCATAAAGTTAGATAAAGATAAGTGACTAAATAAATGACTGAATAATTGGTCACTAATGATTAGTCACCCAAACAAATGATTAAATGAATGATCGATGAATTTTTATCATATTAATTTACATTCATTAACTACTTTATAACTTTAATTACTTGTCAATGGAGTTTTCTTTCTTATCAATACATTATTATCAATTGAATTCCTTGGATGTCCTCTCAATTGATATTCCACTAGAAATGAACTTAACATCAACTCAATTCACACTCAAATTCCTCAAAATCTATCTATAAACTCTTGAAGAAAATAAAAACCCTCCGTGCACTCAAAAGAAAGCTCCAAGTCTATATCTACATATCAAAAAGATCAATTATCAATTAAATATTTTATAATCGCAACATATAATTATTATTAATCACATTAACATCATGTAATAACCATCTTTATGAAATAAAATATTAAGACTACATATATTTAACTAAGAAGGAACTATATGGTGAGAAAGAACCATCCTAAAAAATCAAAAAAGAACAAACTAAAATATTGAGTTGACATCCTAGAATATCCAATCATTGAAGCAACAATTTTTTTTCTTAAATTATTGTCATTGAAGACCAAAATAACACAAAAAAACCTTTAACTTCGAGCATATCATTCAACTATTGGCTCACTTTAACTTTAACTTTAACTTTAACTTTAACTTTAACAATTAATAAACCTTGGAATAAAATTATTTAGCTTCTTTATTTTGGAAATGATAACAACTAGAAAAGTGTTAGATGTTAGAGAAGTATTTGATATGAAAAAATACATTTTTTCTATCATTGTCTAAAATCTAAAGTCTACTCTTAATATATTTTATTAATAAAGATAAATTAAATATATTTCATTGTACCATTTTTTAATTTTTTTAAAATATTATTATATATAAAATGATGCATAAATCAAATTGGGTAGTTATGTCTAAGTGGCCACATTTAACTAGAGGTAGTTATCAAAAATTCAGAATTTAAATTTAAATTTTATGATGGAGACAAAAAAATTGGGAGAAGCTCCTATATTTTAGGATAAGGTTTGGGTTTTGGAGATTATCTTGTCTATAACACTTGTAGGTTTATGTAGAAAGTCTTTGTTTGAAATAATTCATTAATATTTCCACAAATAAATTTGTACCTATAATTAGAAAATACTATCTATTTTAACATATGAGATTTAATCAATTTTCGGGGGATCTTATGGAAGGTGAGATGTGTGCTCCAAGATTTCACTGAATCAGAACATCCTATTAGAGATTGCATATATTTTGGATCTATCAATATGCAAGTATTTGGTACCTTCTACTTTTTATTCTATGTAATGGTTAAAATAATTTTACATGATTAAATAGTAATTAATCATTGATCAAAAATTATATTATAAAGTGTGATCATCTAAATCCTAATTTATTTAATTAAAATAATATGCCCCGCTTTTAATTAAATAATAAAGCCCCTTTATCCTAATTGCACATAAGTATGATTTTCTAAAATCAAATAAATGAAATGACTCAACATAAATTGCTCTCTTTTTAGAAATTTCCTTAAAGCAGACATACATATGATTTTCTAAAATCAAATAAATAAAATTACACAATATAAAGTGCGATTTTTTTAGAAATTTCCCAAAACATGAACACAAGATCAAAAACAACAAGATCTCCACCATTGCTTAAATTTAGAAACTTCTCTCCTTTTCTAATTTGCATAAAAGAAACCTCTCTCCTTATTTCAAATGATCTTAGGTTTTTTCTATCATTATGTTGCTCTCATTTTTTAATTTCTTAAGCATTTTTCTTAGAGTTTTTTTATATTAGCCTATTCATCATTTCTTGCATGTATCTTAGATAATCTAGCTTAATAAGTATAGATTGTAATCTTTCATTTATGCTAGCTTAGATTTTCTTCTTACTTATTTTACCTCTTTTTCATCATACAATGGAGAGTCTTTCCATTATACTAGCATTAAGAGCTTTTCATCTTAAACTTTTAGTATCTATTTTCTATCTTTGCATGCAAGTTAAATACCATAGCTTAATTAGGAGAATTTGTAATCTTCCATCTACATTAGTTTAGATTATCTTCTTTTCTTAGATTTATTATTACAATTCAAAATATAATTCAAAATAGAATTACTTATAGAGCTAAAAATATTTAAGAAATATAAATAAATTATAATTTAAATAATTATAAATTAAATAAAAGTTATTTATTAAATAATTAGTTGATTAGGCTATTTACTATGGGATCCTCAACTGAAAATTGTCCCATCCAAGTTGAAATCCCTTTCTCAAGTGTTGGCAAGGGATGCTCAGGTTCAAAATAGTGCTCGCTTGGGGATATCGATGGTGCGACGTATTTTTCATAGTTGCTACTTCCTCTGTGCAGCGTTTTCCATGAACCTACTATGGCCTCCCGCTCTTGTGGCTGACTTTCGTTAGAGTTGATCTGTGACCTATTATGGATCTTTCGATTCATGGTAGACTGGCATTTGGTGTGTGCATTGACCGACTACCTTATTCTGCATATTTGTAGGGCTTTGGCTTGCTTCGTACCACATTATGTGTTTGAGGATTTTTTGACAACAATGTATTTTGTGCTCATATTTTTATTTTGCATTCTTTTTTGTTTGTAATTTTCCCTTTGTTGAATATGCTTCTATTTCAGCAGCATGCAACATTTTATTCATTTCATATTTCCTATGTGTTTATTTAAAAATTGAATTAGGTATGCTTTGATCTTCCTTGTTATCATTGTTCTCAATTTTTTTAATAGCGATATCCATGTTTTCAACATTGGGGTTTTGGTTTTTCACACCCATAATGAGGCCTTTGTCGCTCTTGTGACTTTCTAAGTGATAATTTTGAATTCTTGTCTTTTACTCCTTTGGTTGCACAATGCTCTATTTGGTCCTAGAGTGAACATGAATTTGGTCTCCCTAGATTATTTTGAAAAAAACACCCTTCTTTCTTGAGCAATATATATACTAACCTAGACACAGTTAAATTTTTTGGCTTCTTTATTCTCACTTTCAATTGCATACATGGTTGGATATGGAACGTTATACCTGCAAAGAGGGGCTTTAATAGAAATATATAGACATGACCTAGGTATTTGTATGCCTAAAAAAAAGCTTTGAAAATGATTTTAGTGTACCTTTTGTTGGCCTTTCCAACCTACATGCCCATCCAAAAATTGAGAAAATAGTATGCTAGAGAAGTAAGGACTACCCATCCAAATGAAGGGGGTAAATTGACTGCCGTTCTACCTCCTGTATGAAATCCAAACGCATTTTCTTTTGTGTGAATAGTATGGCAATCTTGTGTAAAAGATAGGTTCATTGTTATCACAAGAACTCAATACAAACTTGTATGGATGATGTGTAGAAATCCCATTTTATTGAACACCATGCAATGCACACCTCATGGAGGCCTTTGTGTCTTGAAGTACTTCATGTTGTCATTTGTAGAAGATTGCATCTACAATTTTTCCACTAGATGAGAAAGGACAATATCATTGCATCTTTTATCTCAACCTAGGCATCCACACATAATCAAATTGAGAAGCCTAATGAAGATTCTATGTGGTAACCAAGCTTCAGCAATGCAGCTATCTTAAGAGTGGATCTATTATGAGAAGATGATTTGAGGTTGTTTCTTGAGATTTTCTAGCCTCTTGTGACTTCAGGAAATATCAAGAAAAAAAAATCAGTTGAATAGCAAGAAATTCAAACCAAATATTCACCATAAAATCAAAGGGTGGATGGTTTCTTACATTATTGCATAGGTACATGAGGTTCAATAATAAAGATTTTGGTAAACTTCAAAAATAAATATAAATTTTGTCCATATCTCACTATTATGTAGGTACAAAATAGAACTATTAGCAGTGCCTTGGCTTGATGGCAACTATAGATCAGTTGAAACAAGTTGTAACAGCAAGTCAATTCTAAAGCTTATTATTAAGTCGATAAATCCCTAGCTTTTATGCTCTATTTTTTGTTCTTTTTTTCCTAAGGATTGAAGTTGTGAAGGCTATTCTTTCTTACATCTAGGGAGACACACACATTAGAAATAATGTAATAAATTACAGATGTTATTATGGAAATAAATCAATAGAGTTTTATATAAGAGACATTGCCCAATATATAATTAGTTGGTTAGCATCTACCACCAAATGAAATCAGCAGCAAGGATTAAAACTACTCCTTATCCCTATAACATAGATTCGGAGGAATTTTTGTAGGCCTCAGATACATCAATAAACACCAATCATTACTTGCAAGATGATGATGAATCTGAGGTGCTTGCAGATGTTTTGAAATCAAATGCCCATTATCAAAGCAATATAGACACAAATTTTTTGTTTGCAGGATAATGACGAGCCTGACTTGGGATATTTTGAAATCAATTACCCATACTCAACATTGAGAAATATTTGTGCCCAAAGGTGATATTTTTATAATCAATTTCTTGGGTTCTTTCAAAGATTTTTTATTCTAAAATCAACTCATCTAAAAGTTTCTGAATTAGGTCCACCCCTATGCAAATATTTCTATACAAATATAAAGTTGTAAGACCTCAACTCATTAAGGATTGGTGCAACTTTTAACTCCCAATATATCTATATTATAGGGGTTTGAATGAGGTAATATGATCGTATCATTTATGGATTTCTCTCTCCCTTGAACTACTCTAAAGAAAATCCCACTCATTCTAGAAGTCAATTTTAGATTGATTCATTCAATATCTCTACTCTTGTCTTGCTTGTCAAAGCAACATTTGAAATTATTGTATTGATATGCTTGATTATTTCCCTTTTTAATTATTTCAACTTTCTTCCCTTACTTTCCATGGAGCACCTCCTCATTGTTATAACCAAATCAACTCCTTTTCTTGTTGCAAATAATTGTGAGAAATCTAAAATAATAAATACATGAAACAAGTTGATTACCTTCTCATACTTGGAAAGTTCTTTTTTTTTATTTCATCCACTCATGTAACAAATACTTCCTTTTTCACTTTGGTTATTGGTGTTGCTACTTATGAAAATCCCTTAACAAATATTCCCTCTTGGCTATAAAGTCTAAAGAATCTACTTCACAAGTTTATAATGGCTTGAGTAGGTCTCAATAATAGTGGAGACTTTCCACTATCATCATCAGGTAGATAAACTTCCTCATAACAGGCTAATCTATAGGTGTGCATAGCCTTCAAACCATCAACTATTTTATCCTCTTACATGCCTTGAGAATTAGTGATTTTTCCCAATTATGTGGGCATAATTCTCCCATTTAAATTCTTGATATAAATCAATTTCCAACTCTATGGCATGTTGGAATTCTATCTAGTGGTGATCTTATAGATAAATTATTGAAGATTGTTCCATGTTTATTTGGAAGCTTTTGAATATCAAATGAAGTCTATATTGCTTTCACACATCTTAAATGGTATGCATGTTCTCCAAAATTGACCAGATTTCTACCTCAACAACTTGTTCAATGTAAGAATACTCTTATCCAAACCATCACCTAGCATCTAACCCCTCGATTGACTATCTTCCCTTGGCCATCATGCATAGTTTATTTCTCAATTATGGTACCTAGTTCCCATGAGTTATCCATAAGTTGTGATTATTGACTCTTCACAAGGCAATAAAAATGCTTAGTAAATCTTATAACTTTCTTTTCACTCCAGATGCAAGATATGAACTCAACAATCACACCAAGTCATGCATCTATTTAAAGCGCAAAACATCACTAAGATTCAGTGTGTAAGAGCACGGTTGAATTTGAATCAAACAATCCCCATGCCATGTTAAAGTTTTGTCTTCCCTACTCACACACTATGACTAATTAATTGTCTCACAGCTAAGTCTCAGCTATACAAAAACTTTACTATCATTCGAGCTTGGATTGTTCCTCATCCACAAATATTTATGGGAATGAAATTCATTAGGAGACATGGTTATTTTATTAGCAACTAATATAACTTTAGAAACTAATCCTAATTCCTTGCATTGGCTTCATCTTGATTCTTTCACTCATGAGCTGAAATACTAACATTATTTCATAAGTCATTATCATGATTAAAGAGTAATATAGAGCATAAAAATCATAGGTAGAGTAGTTGGATCTTGATTTTACTATGTTCATCTGAAAAGATCAAAAGTTAGATACTTCCATTGAGCTAGTTGAATGGCATTCTTTTGATCATCTTTCTTTGTGTTAGTTGGACATTCCCTATGTTAGTTGGATGACTGGTATATCCAATGATGTTAAATTTACTCATTAACAACATTTTTATATGGTTGTCTCATTTTTTTTCTTATCAATATATGGTTTTAGTTTCTTGGCTCTACCAAGCAAACACTAAACATATTTAGAGATGACAAAGATTTCAGATACTAAAATAATAGTCTCTCTTTTGTTAATCATTCTCATTTTGGTTAAACTCTGTTGTCTACAATAGAGTACTTAATACAATAGTATACTTAATGTGGCATATTTCTGGAGTTGGTTTTTTGCAAGATTCATGGTACATTATTTAACTTCTCTTTAATCACTTCTTCATAGTAGGAACAACTAATATATAGTCCTAAATGATCAATTATCGCTTTACATCTTGGTGTCTTTCAAATTTCATAATCTAAATTTTTTGTGGAAATTATTTCCAAAGAGATGAATCAAGTCTAAGCCAAGAGATTCACCAAATTTTAATGTCTAATGCCTACACTTTAGATCAAGCGGATTGGGCCTTGCAAACTCTTCCAAAGCTAAAATCATTTCCAAAAAGTTTTAGAGAAGTCATAATGAGTAGTCTTATTACAAAGTTTTAGAGAAGTCATAATTAGTAGTCTTATTACTACCAATATAAGACACGAAAAGGTGGAGTAGTTTCATGGCCTATTAATCACTGTATGCCCATGATCATCTAGATTGGAGGCAATCACAAGATGAAATAGTGGATCACAATGTAGGTTCATGGCCTATTAATCATTGTATGCCCATGATCATCTAGATTGGAGGCAATCACAAGATGAAATAGTGGATCATAATTATAGATATCATTGATTTGTGAAGCTATATTTTCCTATCCATATGTGTTGTTAAAAGCTAAGACATTTTTCCCTTAAAAGCCTTGCTCTATTGCTTAAATCTGAATAACAAGATGTTTATTCTTCTTTACCATAACACAAAATAGAAGAATAATTGGAAATCAAGAAAGTGTTGGTAAGCAATGTCTATGGAAAATGAATAGCCATTATAGCCTCTACTCATGGAGCTTTATCCTATAGGACCTACAACATCCTTTTCTTAATGGAAGTTAGAACACATCTCACCTCATTTATGGCTTGATGGAACTGAGCACTTTTTGAATCAGGTCAGAGAAAACTCAAAAACTCAATTTTTGTGTGATGTTGTAGTTTGGTGGCTACCTGTAAAGGATTTTGTCATGAATTATTTGATAAAATGCCTCTAAGAAATTTCACCTTAGGAAATTCCATGATTGGGGAATGTGCGCACAATGAATTTGTTGAAAACACTTAAGAAACTTTAAGGAAATTGAACATCCATCAAATCACAAGTTCAGTGGAAAAATGAGGTGTGGAATTTGATTTTTTCTTTATCTCTTCATTCTTGTATTTGATGATCTGTTGCAGAAATATTGGTCACTCACACAATCTAACAAAATTGAATCAGACAAATGATGAATCTCAAATTCAAACAACATTTATAATAGAAAATTGTTAAATATTTTCACAAAGTCTCATGCTTATACATGAGCATAAATAAATTCTTAACAGTGTAGATACCATTAATCAGCATCCAATTTAGAGACTTCAAACATTAATCAGTAATATCTATAACTTGTGATTGATGTTTTCCTCCTCCCATGTCTTATCTATTTATTGTTTTTCCATAGGTTGGGCTCTTCTTAATAAGTGTGCCCATATATTATGAAGAAATATAATCAAACTGTAAGCACATAGGATGTTCGTATAGTGTTAGTATAACTCTTCTTTACATTATTATGTTTTTTTGATAGATAAACATTTGTGGGAGAGTTATAGCTTTTCTTTGGTAAGCAAATATGCATGGATGTTTACTCTATCTAGTAATGTCTAGTAGTGATATGGAAAAGGCACTTGATTGTTCTATCCCTTTGACTAATTCGATGCATTTCCATTTTGTAGCTTTCTAGAAGATAAAAAGGTAAAACAAGGACAGGTCTTCACAAGCCAGATCCAAATACACCACAACCCATTATTCCTCCAAGTAATGATAACTCCTTGCTCTTTTATTATATTTTGATTTCTTTCATGTCTATCATTCCATTGATGACCATTTCAAAATCCATCTCTACCTACAAATAAGGAAATTTAAAATGGTGCCATTTTTTATAGCTTTGGCAGTGCAAAATGTCTTAACTTTGTTGTTGGTTCCTTATTGATTATTGTTGAGATGTGTAAATTACTCTCAACTCAACAACTACCAAAAAGATAAATAGAATGTTCTAGATAGGGATGGAAATTTCTAGAAAGATAGGGATACTTTTTTTCTTTACTTTGTTAGGCAGCACTTCAGCATGTGTTTGTTTTCATTTCTAAACAAATATCTACTCACCATGTATATCTCCTATGTATATCACATGATAAATAGAATGTTCTAGATAGGGATGGAAAATTCTAGAAAGCTAGGGGTACTTTTCTACTTGAATTTGCTAGGCAGTACTTTAGCATGTGGTTGTTTTGATTTCTAAACAAATATCTACTCACCATGTACATCTCCTATGTATATCACATGTTATTGCTCACATCTAGCACAAGAATTAACAAATTTTTATATAAGTTTTTTCTAGAGGTTTCTTAATTTTTTCCTAGAATTGTTCAACATGTCATAATGTTTGTGGCATGTACTATTGCTAGAGTAGAATAGCCCACCCCATTGGATTTAGGTTAAGTATAGATAGGGAATCCTTAACCTATAGGACTTTATGATTGCAAACCTTAGTTTGACTGTAAGCTATAACCCCAGCACATAACATCTATCTAGCTTGTTCAGGTGGTAGAATTTCAGGGATATGACCCACAATATATTGGAAATTCAGTTAAATAATTAGGGTTCGTTCCTTAAGATAAGTAAGTAATCAAAAAATTGAACTTAGGTAGAAAAAATAACATGGTATAATGTGATCCTTTGATCACATGGTATAATGTGATCCTTTGATCACATGGTATAATGTGATCCTTTGATCACATGGTGATTTAAAGAGATTTATCTAATAGTTGCAATTCCTTGTCATTCATAATAGCTACCCAGAGATCTAAACAATAGTTATAAACTATGTATCTTTTTAATATTATAAATAAGACTACTATACTCGATGTAGGCATTGAAGGTTAAAGTGAGAAACTACTAACACCTAGCCTCAAGGACATGAGGAAACTTGAACAAGTATCATCATGATAAATGTAAAACCCACTAACATAATACCTTTACATAACTAGTTATGCATATTACTAGCGATATTAGAGCAGTTAAACGAGATGTCCAAACACTTCCTAACAAAACTGAGCAGCAAAATAGAAAACCTCCAAACAAGTATACGAAATCTCATGGGTTCTAACATAACTTACTTTGGCATTAAAATAGATTAGGTGTTTTAATAGTGTAGTGAGACCTTCAGTTATTGAACTAGGATGTTCATCCTTCAAATGTAGAGTTTTTTGGGTAAGGGCTTATGTCACTAATTGAACCTATGCATGTCTTAAAATCTCATTTGGAAAATGGTTGTGCAGGAATTGTCACATCTATTTGTAGCATGGATTCAATACTAACAAAGGATGCAATCATGCTCATTTGTAATGGAGAATTGCCCCTAAACCCGAACATGCAGGTGGTTGAAATCTTTGATTTTAGGCTTGGCCAAGAAGAGAAAAAGTGATTCCAGTTAGATATATCATATGGTAAACACAAGCAGAGGGCTTCATTACCAACAAAGTACAATGAGCATGTCTCAGAGCATAAGTTGTCGGTTGGAACAATACTATGTCTAAAGAAGTACAACATCTCACAAACAACTAGGACAAAGTAAATGCAAATGCACCTTACCATAAAAATATTGTACTCTTACACTTTGTAGTATGACATCCTATTATACAGATATTCTGATATATGCTAACTATACAGGTGGGTGGTGATAGGGGACATTGAGATTGTAGAAACAAATCATGAACTTGTTGGCCATCCCAAGTCTCTAATAGAGGATGCAAAAGGCCCAATGGCTGGGACAAAAATTGCCCCCAAAAGGTGTCAAAGGATACATTTTGGTATTCTGCCTCTGGTGATAGTAGCTCAAATGGGAAATATACCTACACCCATAAGGAACTTAAATCCATACCAGACTAGGTGGATGGTAAAATGTTGTGTCACAAGTAAAGGAGAGAAGAGGCAATACACAAATCAGAGAGGCCCTGGATAGGTATATAGTTTTGATATAATAGACAGTGAGGGATCAGAAACCCATGTCACAAGCTTCAATGAGGTTGTTGACCTATGCTTCTTGACTATAGAGAAGGGTGTGATGTATACAATCTCAGGTGGAGATGTGAAGACAGCCAACAAAATGTATAACAAGCTCAATAGTGGACTTGAGATCATCTTATCAAAGGACTCAAAGGTATGCCCTTGTTAAGATGACTAGACCTACCCAAGCCATCAATTTCATTTTACTCCTATCGCTCACATTGAAAATATGAGTGATAATGCAAATGTTGAC
Organism: Cupressus sempervirens; assembly: GCA_028749045.1. NCBI lineage: Eukaryota > Viridiplantae > Streptophyta > Pinopsida > Cupressales > Cupressaceae > Cupressus > Cupressus sempervirens. The sequence continues at coordinate 709,282,051 of CM053789.1, read as the reverse complement.
ATAATTGGAGTTGTTAAATTTGTGGCATCATCATCAACTTTAAGAAGAAGAGACAACACAGAGGTGCAATGTCATGCTATATGAATCCTAGATAGGTCTTGTGCCACTATAGATCTCACACTCTGGGGGCAACTAGCAAGCCAGGAGGGTAACCTAATCTACTGACAGTATGAGCAATGTCAAGAAACTATGATTGCACTAAAGAATGGATGTATTGGTCAGTATCATGGGAAGGTTGTGTCAACCTTAGCTACTAGCAATTTAATGATAGACTCAGACATTGAAGAGGCTCAAGAGATTAGAACTTGGTACAATGAAATTGGAATAGGTCTAGAAATAGTGAGTACAACTTTGGGGATGCACGTAGCAAGGATGTCAATTTTCAAAGTTTGGGAAAAGATGGAAAACATTAGTGAACCTCTTCACTACACTGTAAAGGCTACTGCACTAACTATCAAACAAGATGACCTATATTATCTAGGTTGCCCAACTGAAATAGGGGAACATTTGTGTAACAAAAAGCTTACCAAAGAGGATGATGGTAGGTGGCTATGTTCAAAGTGCAATGTAAGACATTCTAAGTACAACTATAGATATCTATTGCAGATGAATGTGCAAGACCATACTGATGCACTGTGGGTGATTTCATTTGATGAGGTGTCCACTCAGTTGCTTAGCATCTCATCTTTTCAAGAGGATGAATACTTCTCCCGATGCATCATAAGACATGCCTTGAACAAAGACTTTTTGTTCAATCTGATTTGCAAGAAAGAAACATACAATAACATAGACTGAATCAAATTAATAGCTAATCACATTGAACCTATAGATTTTGTGGGTGATAGCAACAAACTTCTAACAGCAATCACAGACCTGTGTACAAGTATCCATAGTGAAGTGTGAGTTGTCCAATAGTATATATCACCAACTATATTGCACTCAAGATGTTGCAACCCATATTTTATATCCACCATTATGTAGTAGACAAATACAAACTATTCCATGTTTGATGCTTGTGATTGTACATAATAAATGGTGTCTTCTTAACATGTTCATTTTGCTTCAAAACTTTACAAAATCATACATCATGAACTACAATTATAAATTGAATCCTTGATTCTATGTTTTGTTTTATATGGCTACAATATTGCTATGATGGAAAAACACTTTGTTGTATATGGCTACAATATTGCTATGATGAAAAAACACCAAAGGATCATCTTTGGGGGTTATTATATCTCAATGCTTAAAATAAAGTCTCAATTAAAGATTATACTCATAAACTCAATTCCTCCTTAGTCATCATGATTTTTTGTCTATAATTTTTCTACCATGCTTTATTATATGTCATTGTCATTTCACCAATGGATTTAGACTACATGACAGTCTTTGGAGGTTACTATATATCGTTTCCTTTGTAATTTAAAAAAAAGGTAGAACAAGCATTCTATATCATGGTGCTTGTAGAAAGTAATGTGGAATAAAATATAAATGGTATGCATAGCCTTTTATATACATAGTACTTGTTGTTTCCTACCATGCCTATATGAATGATTGACCATGGAAATTATCTTGCACTTCATTACTCAATGAAATTGATGGTAACTGTAATAGATTTTCTATGTATGAACTCTCATAGAGTATTGAAATTCTAATATGTTGCCCACGTATGCTGAGGTGCAGGAAAATTGTAATAGATGACACCTTCAAGCATGTGAATGTGTACAGAATTCACAATGAAGAAATATGTGCACATATGACTGTACAATGCTTACTGATTGAGAGAGGTTTAATTACATATTGATCACCATTACAATGGAATTTGGACCATATGTTTATGGATCCCAAAATCTCATAAATGATTACGTGCAATACCTATAATTTAATGAGCACGCATTATGCTCCAAGTGAGATATGGTTCCAACCAATGTCCATAGCATCTGAACTAGAAAATGCCTTTGTGCTAGCTGGGAATGGACTAATGTGGTTGGAACAAATGTTGCAACTACCCGAGTTGAGTATTACTAGTGTACAATGCTTACACTACCATGGTAAGATATATAGATTGCACTTTGGGTCTAGTTCAGACATGATATGGAACTGGCATATCATACAGAAATGGGGCCCCGAAGGTGTCTATCTATCCCTACTAGTTGATGAGCAAATCAGAATAACTATTGTAGAGAAAATACCAACATGGACACAAACTGATTGTGCATTTTATCCAATAGTTAGTCTAATAAAAGAAACTCTAAGCTATAATGATGCATATTTGAGCATCTCTATTGGTTTGACGTCCTACACTCAGAGTCGAAAGAATTTATACAGTAATTGAATGCATAAGATTGTTATTCCCATGACAACATGTTTATGTAATTATTTTATTTCCTCCTTGTAATTTGGTGAGCTAATGTTATAGGGCTTAAAGACTATAATTATAAACATAGGTAAAATTTGTGGGTTACTATAATTTTGTATCTTAACAAAACTCCAATTTTCTATCTTCGTTTGTCTTTTTATGTCCCATGTACTAAAGATAATATAAATCTTCACTTCCTTTTCATTTTAGTGTATAATTTCTATTCCAATTTTCAATTTGATCTGCCCCATCCTTTTCCTTAGTCCACATTAATAAAAAAACTCCTTATCTCTTCTTTTAATGTTGACTTGGCATGAGTTTTTTGTCTAATTCATAAATAATATTCATGTTGACAGTGTGTACCACACAAGAAATAACTCTGCACATCGATAGAAAAAAGATAGCTTACTTACATTTATTTGTTTTCGATCTTTTTATCTTCATCACATTCATTATCGAATTGAATTTTCTCAATCACATTAGGTTTATTTGGCTATAGTATAGTTTAGGTACCTACACTTTGTATATAATCCATACGCTCAAGCATAATATAGGAAATTATTTATTTATTGTTCATTAATATTTTCCTTAACCTACAATTCTATGTTGGACAAGCCCTAATCTTAGGAATGCTACTTAATCCTAGATATATCAAAATAATTAAAAACCGTGTACCTTTTATTTTATACTACTATAGATAATCTCTTAATCCTCCAATTGCGGATGGAAGAGTCAATTCATTGCTTATGTTCCTTTTTGTTTTGGTGTATAATTTATATTCCAATGTCTACTATTTTCCTAAACAATTATTATTTACCTTTCAAGTTGATATGGACAACTTACAAAATATTAGTGTTGAATTCTTTGCAAAGTTGTTGTTTACCTTTTGATTTAATATGTCCTATATTTTTCCTTGATGCACATCAATAAAAATCTCATCTCTTCTTCCAACATTGACTTGGTATGAGTTTCTGCCCGATTCATAAACAATATTCATGTTGACGATGTGTGCTACATAAGAAACACGTCTTTCATATTAGTAGCAACAAGATAGTTTGCTTACATTTGTTTGTTTTTTATCATTTTATCTTCATCACATCCATTACTAGATTGCATCTTATCAATCATATTGGATTTATTAGGGTATAGTATAGTTCAAGTATGTATGCTTTGTAAATAATACACACACTCAGGTACAATATAGAAAGTTATTTATTTATTAATCATAAATATTTGCAATAACCCACAATTCTAGGTAGGTCAAGGCCTGATCTTAGGAATACTGCTCAACCCTAGATATATCAAAATAATTAGAAATCATATGCCTTTTATTTTATGCTCATATATTATGTCAAAGTGGTAATATTAGGCATGCTTAGGTATAATATTGGCCATGAGTAGCGTGCAAAGATGTACAGGCCTTTAAAATTTCGTATTTTTTTTTTAAGGTTATATACCTGAATAGGCTTTATTAATACATTCCAAATTACCTATGCTTATACTATAGCCTTCTTCTAATATTTTACTTCAAACAAATATAATTTTTGTATCGATATTTTGTCTTTTATTATTATTATCCTGAACATTATGTTTAGGTCGAAGGATTTTAATATTTATTGGTGCAAAACTCTTTGTCATGTCTAGTATTGTATTTAGAGTTGGGGCTATAATTCAAGCTTGCTATTTATAACAAGAAGCATATGGATATGTCTACCACTGAATGAGAAGAATACAATCAGAAAATCAAGCTTAGTAAAGAAGATCAACAATGTAGAGATCGACAATATTGTGCCCTCCATAAAGATGCAATACTAGCTTGTAGTTGTGCAAAGAGAGCAGACCACATTCAAAAGCGCCTAGAAAAGATCCAAACACAACACCTCAAAGAGTCTACAATAAATAAACACTATCGTGCATGTTGTCAGGAACGTGAAAGTGTTGCGTAGACTACTAATAACATGAACAATTGTATGGGTTTTTCGTTGAGCCCTCCTCAACAACATGCTTCTTTACAAGTCTTGCCAATGTTCTGACTGCTGCAAAGTGACTATATAGACCACACATCTGTAGCATGGAGGTTCAAACAAAGAATAGATGAACTATTAGTCTTACAGAGATGCATGGTATGCAATGAATCTTACTTAGGTATGGTGCTACAAACATCTGCCCTATGACCTACTTGCAGAAGGTGTTCCAGAAAATGGTGCATACCACAGTTCTCTACATTGAACAACATGGACCCAGGAGAGAAAACTGTTGTTCTAGTCAGATTAACATAAGTTGAAGAAATGTTCATTACCAAAATCAGCCTAATCATACAAGTGACACAGGTGTTTGGTAGACAATATAAATACCATGGAAATATCATTAGCTTTGAACAAGACATCATGAGTATAGTGAATGCCTTGCCACATAGAATTACAGAGTTGGATGTGCTGATCGTCAAAAAATGGAAAATTCAAACATAATGTTATGACTACTATGTGAGTAGGAGCCATGTCAGAGATGCACTTCTGTACAAGATCAAATATGATCCATACTACTCTGATGTAACTATATATGCAACATGTTTACTTGCCTTACTAGAGTAGTGAACAGATGTATCAACGATGTTAACAACCATTGAATTTGATGATGATCTTCTTGTTCCTAGGAATGAGATAGATGTAGATAAAGACCAAACTATAGCTAATAGAGCCCACTCCTCATCATTCATTAACAAAATTCCAAATGCACATCACGAGCTTGAGATGACATGTCACACCTTACATCTTGATGATCCTACAGATAATATGATATGTTGGCCTAGTGTGGATGTGTGCCTGATAAATGAATACAAAACTGATTCTTTGCTTGATATGGTGTTTCGAATGCTCTTTCCAACTGGAACTGCCCAATTCATATAGGCACACCTAGACCACGTAGAACTCCATGAGTATGTTGTATATCTGTTATGGTTTTATGACCATAGATTTGGAAGGCATCCTTGATTCTAGTACTTTATCTATAATATTGTGTTACAACACAGTACACAAGGCATTGCAACTATTTTCTTAAAGAGGAATGTAGAGGAAAATATACCAACTACTATTGAAGACCTCCAGGCACACCTACAAGATGTACCAGATACACAACTTGCAAATGAGCTTATGCACTTTGGCTCCTCAATCAGAGGAACCAAACTATATTGGAATATATGGCGTTTAGAGCTGAAAGACCTAATCCATCAGTTGGGTCCACCTTCCCTATTCTTCATGTTAAGTGTAGCTAATACAAAATAGCTAGATCAACAACTCTTCAGTAGTGGAAGACCAATAGCTTCATTATCCAATAGGCAATGGTTAGAAAACATTGTCAACAACCCTCACATCACATCACTTTACTTACATTGGTAGTTCTAGATCTTTTGAGAAGAGGTAATCCAAAAATTGCTTGGTGTAAAGGACTACTGGTACAAAAAAAAATGGAAAAGTAGAGGTGCAAGACATGTGCATAGGTTCATTTGGCTTCCTAATGCACCAAATGTGGATAAACTCAACTAGGATAACAATATAGAGCTAGATAGGGCAAGAGAATTCTTTGATAAATTTATAACAGCATGGAATCCCTATGAGGCAAATCAAAGAAATAATACAATATTCTGATCTCCAGATGATGATCCATGTTTATTGGATACGGTAGAAATATTTTTTGTGGACCCTTCTGAGGACTACGAAGAGCTTGTTACTCGTGTCCAGAGGCATACAAGGTGCACTGAGGGAACATGCCTTCGTAAGAAAGGAAAAAGGATGGAATGTTGTTACAAGGCTCCTTGGAATGAACAACCTACATCAACACTAACATGTGATAGTACAAGAAATAAGAAGTATGAACTTGCAAGAAATGATGATAGATTAAACATCCATAACCAACAAATGCTTCAAATCTGGAGGGCTAACATAGATTGCCAACCTATTATTTCAAGAGAATTAGTCCTTAAATACATAGCCAAATATGTTGCAAAAGCAAAGAGAATGTCAGAGACATTCACAAATATGCTATCAAGGATGTGTGTGGGCCAAGATTCCGATACTCTGACACTAACGACATATAGAAAATTCATGCTAGAGATAATTGCAGAGTGTGATGTGGGGGTGTAGGAAACATGCCACATGCTATAGAAGTTGCCACTTATAGAATGCAGTCACCCTTTTTCCTCTCTAAATGTGGGTAGGAAGGTACTCCAATGAATAACAAGGATGAAAACAAGCACAATAGCGAAAAACAACTACATACAAAGCTACATGAAATGCCCATCTGAGTTAGAGACATTAAGACTATTTGATTCTGTAAGGCTATTTACCTACTCTGCAAAACACAAACAAAGCCAATGGAGAAAAAGACCAATTGAAGCTATCATCTTTGTACACCCCAAATTTTACAACATTCCAAAGGATAACTCAAACCAATTTGAAATATTTTGTTGCATGGAGTTACTCCTATACAAACATTTCTACAACATTATACATGATGTGGGCCTTACAAAGGATGAGATTGAAAGAAACTGGTGAGAAATGAATTCAATGAAGTACATTGTTTGCCATATCCAACATCTTCCTTTAGAGGCAATGACAAATGTGGATGGAGAAGCTGAGGAAGAGAACAATACTGCCAGCAATAACACTCTTGAGATTAATGAATGGGAAATGCTATCGCGGCTGGGGCCAACATCAAATAATCACTGCAATGACATTGACATGCTTGGTAGGCATGATTTTGATAACAACAATCGATGGGACCAAAACCTGGTATCTCCCCACCTTCACCAAATAGAAACAAAGTTCATAGAGATTGCAAAAAGGCACTCATCAACCATAGACACACTATTCTTTGGTGACAACCATGCACATGCATTATCTATTCAGCAAACACAACCTCTAGACATAATTGTTAACAATAGTAAATGTACCCCTATCAAACCACTATAAATGATCATAAGAGGAACATCGGGTACAGGGAAATCATACCTAATTAATTGCATAAGATCTACACTCAATGGGAGCACACAACAAGAAACAATCCAACTATTTACACTTGCTCCAATAGGAGTTGTCACTTTTAACATACATGCTACAACAGTACACTCTACATTGCGTATTCCTATCAAGGTGATGCAACCATTGCAAGGAAAAGCATTGACAACCTTTCAAGAAGAGTTGAAAAACATAAGATACATCCTCATTGATGAGATGAGTTTTATAGGACCAAAACTTTTACTTAAGATTGATAGTAGGTTGCGTCAAGCATTTCCATACAAGAGTCAGTTGTATTTTGGTGGCATCTCCATGGTTTTGGTTGGAGACCTTGCACAATTACCACCTATAATGGATAGGCCTATTTATAGTGCATGTGTAGGAGCACGATTATTATGGGAAAAGTTCACAATAGTTGTTAGATTAGAAATGGTGCACCGCCAGCAAGGAGATTCAGATTGAAAAATGCAATTTCATAAGACACTAGAAAACATATGTAATGTAAGTCCAACACATGCAAATTGGGAGCTTCTAATGACACATGCCCACATGAAACTTGCGTTAACTAAAAGGAAGGAATTTGAAACTGTGACACACTTGTTTGCTACTAATGGCTTGGTTAGTTACCACAACAAAAAAATGTTGCAATAGTTAAACCTACCAATGGCATCGAGCTTAGCAACAAAAACAAGGTGTACAACTAATAGTATTGCAGAGGATGAACAACTAGACACATAAGTCTTACTTTGTAAAGGGCAAAAAATCATGTTAACAAAAAATATATGGACCTAGGCAGGGCTTGTAAATGGAGCACTAGATGAGATAATAAACATTTTCTACAGTACCGAAGTGAGGCCACCTGATCTCCCATTGTATGTGATCGCAAGAATGGAGAAATATGTTGGGCTATCATGGAATGTTACAGACCCCACATTGGTACCAATAACACCCACATCTCTAGGTATCCAAAGGTAACTACCCATTAGAATGGCATGGGCAATGACAATACACAAGTCTCAAGGGCTAACCCTATACAAAGTTACGATCGACATTGGCAGGATAGAAAGGCAAGGGTTAGCATTCACAACACTATCTAGAGTTAAGAGTTTAGATAGCCTTTGTCTCCAACTAGTATTCAACTTTCTAAGGCTTGTTAGAATGCAAAACCATCCATACACAATATTGCAAATAAATGAGGAAGCTCGACTTCAAAGCATGTCTTTTTCCTAATATTTAGTTGGACAATGGTATGAAAAGGTGTGTTAGTGAACAAAAGTCTCAACAATCCTACTTCTTTAATAAATATGCTAAATCCATTGAGTAGATTTCATTACTATGTATCAATATGCATCTCAAAATTTTGTTTTCAGGACAATTGAATGATTCTGTTACTTGCAAATTACTATCATAAACATTAATATCTTACAAATTCTTTGCTTTCCAACAGGCATTGTTTGAGAAACAAGAAATTACATGGATGCCCATAATGTCTGCACATGCCATCGATCATTTTGTTGGGAGTCTTGCTTTCTATCCTTTTAGTGGCTATAATCCTCCACATTAAACACTCTTATGATGTAAATAATTGAAATCCATATTTCCCTAATGAAATTCCAAATCATGTAGTAGAACTACAGATGACTGTATATATTGTCTTGGCAACCCTGTTGCATTACATGTATAGTTATATGCCCCTGAATGACAAAATTAGAGAGACACGTTTTGTAAACATTATTGTACTTCCCTTTAATTACACGTACTCTTGTATTTCAAAATTATCTATGTGTTATACTATTATTAAATTCATGTAAACCTGCACAAATTCTAAAAACTGACCTTTTGTTTTCAAGTTACATTTATGCATATGGATTGTATAAGTGGGGTGTTAGGTCTCTATTTGCAATCAATTATGTTTTCATGCAGCACAAAATACTTAAGCAATTTATGCTTCTCATGTTATCATTGAGTATACCCTACATCTTATATTATGTTTAGGATTATCCTTATAATTAAGACTTGGGTTTGAAAGATGTTTCCATCTAATGTTATACATTTTAGAATTACCTTAATATTACTCAATATAGAAAGACATGCATATAATCCCAAGCACCATACTATGCTCTTATTGGTTCTCAAAACATCAAACATGTTCCTCTTATTTGAAGGCATGTAGAGCCTTGTGCTTATGCATCCTACAATGTTTGGTGTACATTTGAGAATGGTTTTGCACCTTTGTCTAAAATTATCCATATGTATCTTCAAATATGTTTGCCTGAGTGTATGTTATATCCATGTTGAGAAAATATATTTTCACATTTAGGGGAGCATTCCCATGAATGTGATTGTACATGTCTAAACTTAATTCCTTGTTGACACCAAATCCAATGCTCGTGGATCCATTACATTATATTCTCTACCAAATTTTTTACGAGCTTATGGAAATCTATTTTTACATATATAGAATATCCAAGCAACTAATAAAATTTCAAACAAAATGTTCAAGAATATTTTTAAATGTAATTTTCACATTGCATGCAAATATATTTAGCACACAAAATCCAAAACAATTCTTACTCTACTAAGATTAGATTGGATGCCAGTAATCTCACATTTATTGTTTTTGTAAATTTGTATTGGCTATTTCAATGAATATTGTATTCACCATGTTGTATAACTTTGACAATGGCTCCATGTAGGCTACCCAACATGGCTATTGGAGATGCACCCAGGAATACTACTGCCATTTCAGAGTCAGCTCACCCCCACTCAATTGCACTTCAGGAAGAGGCCTGCACAGCAAGCTCCACTTCCACAAGCTGGATGCAATTAGATAAAAAAAATCAAATAGCTCACCAGAAATATCACTATTGATAGCCAGGAAATATTAAAGTGACCCAACTAGGAAAATGCCTGTATGCAGAGCCTACTGGATGATGAAATAGAGAAAATTGAAACAGCTATGCAACAACTTGACATAGCATATCGAGCACTAGAAAAATATTGCCTTCTCGAATGGGAAATAAGATATGATGAACACTTCACCATAGGAGATTCTACTCCACTCTGATGTGCATTCTAGACAATTCTAGAACTTGCATGGCACAAAATCTTTGCATAGATTAAGAAAACAACTGTATAAATCTAAAAACTAGAAAATCTTTTTTGGCCTCAACGCTTGTAAAAAAACCCTATTCAAACGTATTAAATAGCCAACTTTGAATATATGTTATACTAAAACAATTTGATCCATGCTTCTATAAATATTTCTTATTAAATAAAGCATGTTATACTAAAACAATTTGATCCATGCTTCTATAAATATTTCTTATTAAATAAAGCATATTCTATTTCCATTATTGTGTTTTTGCCATGAATAAATAAAAATGTTCTTGGAATATTCTTATGTCTTTGTTAAGGTTACCGCCTATAAAGAATGTGAATTTATGAAAATAAATTATTTACTTAAGCTTGTAAGTTGTAAATCAACAACACACTTAATTATAAGATTAAAATCGAGATTGTAGCCTCATGAATCGACGTAACTCTTGAACCTTTGGGGTACAAGTGCTAGTTATAATAACATGACTTTATAATTAGAATGAGATTTAAGTTAAATATTAAAATTAAAACTAACTAGATAAATGTGTTACACCATCTTTATCATGAGATTCATGAAGATTTTATTCATAAATGTGTTCACCCATTTTGGTGATTTTTCCAAATGAAGGCATCATAAATTTCTTTAACTACGTAAACGCGTCGATCTTTCTCAGTTATTTACGCAGCTTGGGTTTCGGTGACAAAAGTTTCACCACATGAAATGGAAAATAGAATTGCAATGTTCATCATGATTATGCTCCATCTAGAGCTTTGAAAATATTACTAACAATCCACCAATAATAATAAAAATGCACTCAAAGATGTAGAGTCTACATAGGGTGCATAAAGTAAGATATCGCTCCAAATAAAGGTCCTACAATATCGAGACATAGGTAAGACACTAACTATTTTGCAAATATTATTTCCATATTCATAGAAAATATATTATTTTGAAATGATTTTAATGACCCTATAATAAATACAAATAGGTTGAAGTTATATTTCTACAACAGTTTCCATAATCCTTATTGTCTGCACAAGATGGCATCCGTGGAACATGTTATGCAAGTACTTTTTGATCAATCGTCGAACTGCTTGAATGAACACCTTCATTGCAAGATACATAGATATGATTGAATAAACCCCTTCATTCTAGGATACATAGAGATCTGCTTCAATGAATGCCTTCATTGCAAGATATACAGAGATATGCTTGACATTGCTTGACTTAATGCCTTCATTGTAGGATACACATAGATCTGCTTAATTGAACGCCTTCATTGTAGGATACACAAAGATTTGATTCTTTGAAAGGAATATTAGAGATTCAAAATAAGTATAATGAGTATTTTTAAGAATAAATGATGGAGAGCGTGCATCATTTTGTCATCTATTATATTTATAAACTCTCTATTCGATGGGCTTATGCAAGGTATGATGATAGAGAATACAATTCAAATGTTTGAAAATTTTCATTAAAAATGCATGGCACATATTAGCTCATTTGGTAACTTTCTTTTCAATCCACACCATATAATGATTGACCACGAACATAGGAAACTCCATCACAACCATATATGAGTTTTTGATGATTGTAATAGAATCTAAAATGACAACCACCACAATGATGGGATAGGTTGAAGTATTTGACTATAAGCCACAAATAGATCATTTCAAGGAATTATACAATGACTCACCAAAGAAAATTTATTTTTCACATTTATTAGGTTTTATACTTTGAAATTTCAATAGAATAGTGCATGAAATGTGGAGTCTAGACATGGTGTTTGATCTGTTTGACTAATGATTGAAAGATGATGCCTAATAGAACATAATCTTAAAATTGCACAAGATGAGTATATTAGAAAAGCTTGTCTATCTACAAATTGTGCAAGCATAGAAATGATAGCAAAATGTTTCACATAATGCCTATATAGAAATGTCATATTATAGAATATGATGATTGTATGCTTCAAAAATAGGGTTGGATAATAGTTTAAAAAAATGTCCATAGGGATGTCTATCACATGGATTATAGGAAATATATAAGATGGGTTGGTTGAGTGATGTCTATCTTAGATAATTTTGAAGTAATGCACTCGGTTGTTTTCCTATCTATGTCAAGTTTGGGAGATTTAGAATAGAGTATCAACATCTATTAAAGCTTATAGGATCATAAATTTGATAGAACATCTTAAAGAGATATCCTCTTTGAATGCAATGATTTTATAGAATGAATTTGGTCAAAATTTATAGAAACTTTTGAACAAGTAAACTTTACAAGGATAAAGCCATTTTGGAAGGATCCAACAATGTGTTTGCACCAAATTGGTAGCTTTGTAACACCATGTCTACCATAACTAATTCATATGAAATATCCAATTGTAAAATAATTTCTTAGATGTATGATCTAGAAATATCTTGGTGCCTTCATTTGTCAAGTCAATCTCTACAAGTAGGGTGAGTACTTGGTAGGCTGATCACCATCTACACGCAATGCCCACCTTTTGCTCTGATTATTTTTATTGTTGTAGTTTATGGGTAGAGAAACTTGATTATAGATACATTTTTTTTCTAATGAGACCCTCTTCCTTTCCGCAACTATAAAATTTTTTGTAATAATATATATCTTTGTAGCCAAATGACTCATCATTTTTTCCTATTTTAACTACAGATTGGGTTCAAATATTTTTGCCTTATTAAAGTTGGTGGTTTATTGGTAGGATCTGATATGTGTGGTTTTTTATTGTTAATTGGTATTTAAATTAAGCTTTGACAGGATCTTCTACTATCTCATTTTTTAATTTTTGTAATTGAGCATATGCTAAATTCATCTTTTATTTTTCTTGCAGCTTCCTATCAAACACCAAGCTACAATGCACCATCTAGTCCAATTTTCCCAATAGATGATGTTCTGAATAACACAAATGTAAGTTACCATATGCAAGTGCATGTGCAAAGGTTTTTGTTTATGTTTTTTCTTGCATTATCTTATTATCTATATCTTGTCGATATTTTTTAGTAGACTGATCCAAACATTTCAGAATAAGATTGTAGTAGATATTTGGACAATGTGGTGATATTTGTTGGCAAACAATATCCAAATATTTCAGAAGAATATTTGAACTAGATATTTGGATAGTTTGATGAGCCTATCTATGTCAAAATACCAGTTGGAAAGGGATGTGGATTTGTGCAGTTTAATAATAGGTACAACTAGTGTTTGACCATGGTGCATCTACTGACTAGTGTGTAGTACTTGCACATCTGTAACATTCTTTTTAATTTTTTCTAGAGTATCTACTAAAGAAGATTTGCAAAGGGTATATGGTATTGTTATTGGTCAACAAATTATTCATCTATGTTGGGGTCATAATCCTACAAACAAACATGTTGGAAAAAACTCATAAGTCTAATTATCAATTTGAAATATGACATTGTTCCTCTTCAACAACATTTACAAATGTTCAAGTCCCCACAAGGTCATTCTCTATTGTGGATCTTAATTGAGAATGTTTTTCCATTGACCCTTGGTGAAATAGTGAGGCTTCTTGCCTGTAGTACTTACAACCAAGGGTTAATAAAATTTCAATATGCACATTTTGGCAGACTAGGCTGCTAACCTAATAAAGACTATATAGTTGTTCGGGTGTTGGTCTTTTGCTATCTTTTTGTTGTTCTTTTCAGCTCTGTTTCTGGTTGGCCTCTTGTTTCTATGTTTCTTTGTACTCTATTAGGAGGTCTATTTTATTTTGATTTATTCTTCAGTCTCTATTGCTAGCTTTAGGTTTTTGTTTCATGACTCTCTTTTTTTTTTTTGTAAAATGTTTTGAGTCCTTTAAAACCTATTTTTACTTAATCTAAACATTTACAAATGTTCATTGACTCTTTTTTTTTTTAGTCAGAGTCAGGCACAAACATATCCAAATCAATTGAAAGAAAATTTCTATGATAATGGTCAAGTATATAAAGCTTGTGGTAATGCTTAACCACCTTAAGATCCATCAATGTATGCTCATGGGGCTTATCCTACAACTAGGATTTATCAACAGGAAAAGCATAGCCATTTCCTACCAAACTTTATTAGTCCATTATTTTCTTCTGTTATATCTTTTTTCTCATTTTATCATAAACATATTATGTAGGTTGTTATTACATTTATTAATTGGCACCACTTTCCCTATTACTGGAACTATTAGCATAGATCCTTAATAAAATATTATTTTCACATGTCTTGTTTTTGTGAAATTTTTGTTTTCTATGCCAATTGTAGACTGAGGTTTAAGAAATGATAGTAGCAGGTGTAATTGACACTATCTGACTTCCACTTGAGCATAAGTAAGAGGAAATATTTGACTTTTTGACATCTCCAAATGTTGAGAAGTGAGTATTTCAATTAATTGTGCTTCATAGTTTTTTTTTAATGTGATTTTTGAATGGGGTTTGATGTTTTGTATGTAATGCAAAGGGTCTTTAGATCATATTGTCTATGTTGATGGATATTGAATGTAGCATAAATTTCTCTACATGAGGCTTCGCTAGCTGGGTGACACTTTCTCTCTTGACCATCAACCAATTTTTAGGAGATGGTTGAGTTGTCAATACTTGATTTCAAGTTTATAATCATATGCACCCTTGAGACTCTTATCATTGCATTCTTCAACATTCATCTACTTCAACTATTAAATACCTTCCTCCAACATGTTACCATAATATCATTTACCTCTTAAATACATTAAAGGAGAAGTATCATTCAGACATGATATTCCCCAATCTAGACTATTATGAGACAATAGAACTAGTTTTTTCTCTGTCAAATCCTTGTGTAAATATATCTACAAAAAATAAGGTATAAGGCTACCATAATAAATTGGTCATATTTTAGTCCAAGGCAAGAAGAATTAGCAACATTGATGAAATTTATTGTTGTGTTGAAAGTTCTTTTGAAATGGTGTACCTTACTAAATATGATTGATACCAATGCAATCCTAGTCACACTTCAAACATATAATTATTTAAAAATAATATGAAGAATGGCAATAAGAAGAAATAAGAAATATTTATCAGCATAAATCAATGATTAAACAAAATAAGAATTAATAAACTTAGTTTATATAAAAATACTTTTGACCCAAGCCTAGTGGTGACCCTTCCATGCTCACTAACATAGAAAAGGACAATGATCAACCTATCATACAAAATCTTTAGATTAAGGAGGATTATTGAATAACAAAGACAGTAATGAGATATTGGGTAGATAAAGTCAAAATAAAAGAGAACTCACTGACATTTAGATAAAACATCAAGCTCAATACACATCAAATAATGGGCTTGATATCTCCAAGCATTAGACTCAGAAAAAGTATACAAATGGAATGACATCTTCTATGATTGGGGAAGAAGACATCAGAAATGAATATATACTCAGTAACAATATTAGGACAACACAATTAGAAACCACTAATGAAATATATTATTAATGAATGGAGTGTGATGTAATTACAAATAGACATCATCAAAATCATTGAAAGAGGATAATGTTAGTGTTGGAAAAGACATCATGAGGAAATATCAAGAACTTGAGAAAGTCTAAACGTTCACTTGATGACTGGTGACACTATTTTAAAGGTTTGATCCATGGCAACCAAAAAAATGTGAACTTCTTGTAGATTCATAGTGAGGGCACAAGTTTATAGTGAAATTCTTATAGCAAGTCAATTGAGTAGAAATTTCTTTGAGTTTAATCAAGGCAAAAAAAAAACTAAAGATAGTAGTAAATGTCACCATATTTAATCCTTGACAAATATAGTTGTTTTCAATCTAAGACTTATCATGCACTACATTGGATATTTAGCTAATTAATTACAATCATTTAAGTAAGACTGATAAAATAATGGTGCAGAGAACCCTCACTATGAAGACACCTTGGAGGATAAATGGATAGTTAAGTCTAATTTGTGAGTTTTAATTGAGTTCTAATTATTAATTATGCTTAGTTGTGTTAAGATGAGTTAGTTAATCTCATAAGTTTATGTGTTTGTAATAAAGGACTTGTCATAGTCCATTTTGTTTGTTATAGGCCTAATTGAGCTACTATGTAAAAAATGCTCTTAGGACCTTATTTTGGTGTGTGTATAGGGTTGATATAGTCCACCTTAAGTTCATTGATGGTTTTATCTAGTTTATGCTGAGAGTCATTGGTATTAAAAATGTGACAAACATGCTAGTGTGTTGATCCACATTCCCTAGGTTGTCAACAACTTCGTATTTTGCAAGGATATTTAGCAATGTGAAAGGATAAGAAGATTTGGTTACCATAGACACATGTTCTAAGGCTTATATAATTCAATAATTCTTTTTTTATGGGTTGGTTAGCATTAATGAAGAAATTCGTCATTGAATGTACAAAAATAATGCTATCACAACTTGTTTTCTGAGTTTTTTTATGAGTTTTGATGCACTGTATGACTAGTGTACAGAGGTTTTTTTATTTCTTATTGTTATATTTAATTAGTTCTCCAAATTACCTTTCATTTTCAATTGGTCTCATGCTTTGAATCAATCTGGTTGAAAAGTTATAAGCAAAATACTATCAACTAGTCTAGAATCTTGATTTTCAACATTGCCATGCAAATAGAGAACTCTATTGCCACTTACCATGATTGAAAATGCTTGATATCTTGTGGGAAGTGGTAATGGAGTTTTTTCATTGTATTATGTTCTTTATTTTTTTTCTACAAATATTTCAAAACAAAGTTATGGTGATGCCCTAGGCTGATCCCCATGTTTGGATGAGCCTATGGAGAGGGAAAATCTATTTGGTTTAGAGTTTTGGTGTAAAGAAAGACACCATTAGGTATATGTTTTGGAAATTTATTTGAGTCCTCTTTCCAATGGTGTATGGGGTTTATAAGTATATGCTGACTGGTGAAGCACTTGAAGCATAAACTTAAAAATCTATCCTAGAAGCCTAGAAAATTTTAAAATGCAAATTAGTGCAGAGCCTGTATCCTTTTAACCAATCATTAGATCTTTCTAAAATTTGATTATGTTGGTGAAAACCTAATGTTTCTCATTATCAATAGTGGGATTTATGATTTTAGTCCTTGTTCAAAAGTTACATCTATCTATGTATAGGTCTATCCAGAGGCACAAAAGAGCTTGTTTGAAATTTCAGCAAGACTCAAGAAAGTTGTACAGAAAGCATAGATCATTAAATAACATGAAGAGGACTTCTAGGAGTGAAAATTCATGGCATATAGGGTGGTGATCCAATAGCAAGGGTTGTGGGATTTCAAGGGAAGTAAGGCTATACCTAGGAGGCAAGCCTTGGGGTTAGGCCTAGGAGGTCTCATAGATTGAAAACTATATTTAGATCATTGGATGATCTTGTTGGTGCTATAGAGAGTTTTATTGAATCCCATAAGCTCTTTGCATCAAATAAGGACACTAAAAATTAATGGGGGTGGATTACGAAAGTCCAAAGCATAATATAAAGGAACAAAATATGCTTGAACATAAGAATTTGAAATTGTTGAATTGTTATTGATAAATATTTAGATTATTGTTTTTTATAATAAATAAAATTTGTGTTCTTTAAGAAGAGTATATCATGTTACATTGACCATGATAATGGTAGATCTAATGTTGGGAAGACAACTTTGTCAGTTTTTTGCATTATTCTTTAAAGTGTACTAGCTCAATGGAAGAGCACCTACTTTATAAGTAGGAGGATGGTGGTTCAATTCCATCGTGCCCTAATATGACTAAATTAATGATTAAATAAACTACCAAATATACTACCATATATACCACCAAATATACTACCAAATAAGCTACTAAATAAACTATCAAATATACTGCCATATATACTAGCCAAAAAACTACCAAATATACTACCAAATCAACTACCAAATATACTACCATATATACTACCCAAAAGACTACCAAATATACTACTCAATAAACTACCATTTAAACTACCAAGTAACAACAATAAACGACTAAATCAATGATTAAAATAGTTTGGTCACAAATTTGTTTGCGAGATAAATGTTCAGCAATAAACTACCATTGGTCATGTGATCAAAATTAGTCACATGTCTACAATATTTAGTAGTTTATTTAGTAATATACTGTTGTCTTTGTACTAGTACAAGAATGGAAGGGACCATCAAAGTTATCTTAATAACCAATGGGGACGAACCATCTACATGTCAACATTTTGTAGATGATACATTTTTATTTGGAGAATGATCAATTAGAGAGGCCTATGCATGGAAGGATATTCTAGGTAACTATACCAAGCCATTAGGTTAGGAGATTAATAGAGATAAATTAGAGCTCTTTTTCTTCAACACTTCCACCAATTTGGAAGCTCAAATTTGCGCCATTTTAAACTTTAACAAAGGTATCTTTCCTTGCAATTCCTTGGGTCTTCCTCTCAATTTGGGTCACAATGTTTCTAAACTATGGGATCCCCTAGAAGAAAAATTAAAAGAAGAAATTATTCAATGGAGAGGTAAGTGGCTTTCCTCAGCAAAAAGGAAGAGTATAGTTTATGTTGTTTTGTCAGCACAACCTATTTACCAACTTTCATGTTTGGATCTCCCAAATAGAAAAGTTTTGAAAATTGAAGGTCTACTTAGAACCTTTTTCTTTCAGGTTAATGCAGATCGACATAAGTTTTCCTTTCCTTCCTAGGACCAAATATGTAGGTCTAAAATTATAGGTGGTGATTGTATAAAAAAATATCATACACCAAGGAATGACCTTAGGAGCAAGGTTATTATGGATGGTGGTTAGGTTCTTGTTGACACAAAACTCTACACCCTTGCTTGAGGTATGATCCTCAAGAGGCCTTGTGTAACATGGAAACAATCTCCAAGTTATGGGACTTGAACTATGAGATTGAATCTCTAGAGAAGGTTGGCTTCCTTACAATCTAGATGAATCTAACTATTGCCTGAGAGGAAAAGGGAGAAGGAGAACTAGAAAGTAAATTATTGAAAGGGAAAGGGAGGTGATGCACCTAATTGAAATGGTTGCAACTTTTCCCATGAATGCACAAAACATCAATGAGACACTTAGATACACAGATTTTGACTCTAGTTTACCTTCAAATAATTCACATGCAGGTTTGGAACTGATCAAATGTTGAAAGGAAAGACATCTTCACAATACAATAATCATTAACAGATTGAACACAACATACTAATCTTAGAAACTAGAAAGAAATATTCAAAATACGGCAAGATACATGCACAAATAATGAATGGAAAGAAGAGTTAAAGAAGAGGGCTATTTCATTAATGGATGGTAAAAGTTACAAAGCATAATGCTACTGTAAAATACATATGTTGTGATGTGGAGCCTAATCAGACTCAAAGGTTTATTCGACATGATTTCCCTCTAGAATATTTCCATGGGGGTTTGGGGGGAGCACCCCCAAAATGGCGTCAAGGTGTAGCACCCCTATGAGGTCCTAGGGAAGCACCCCAGGTGCACTCGCTATCATAGTGTAGAGTGGGGTTGAGGGGCAATGCCCCCATGGGGGTTTTTGGGGGTAGGGCTCCCAAAGCCAAAAATGACCTTATAATGTAAAAGGCGTTTGCTACTATTTTTCTATTATTCTAGCCCTAATTTTGTAAGCAGCAAAAAGCTTGTATACAAAGGCTTAGGGTTAGGGATTTTTATGATGTGTGATGTGAAAATTGGTTCTTATGGCAGTATTGAGCTATAAGGGATTGCGGATTGTAATCAGGTTGTAATCACTGGATAATAATAGATTGGACTTTTTATTGGTGGACGTAGTGGGTGAACCATGTGAAATCTTGGTGTCTTGTGTTTTCTGATGTGCGATCTATTATTTTCTGATATTGGTTATATTTGCATGTAACTATTATTTCTGTTTGAGGTTAATCTTAACAACAAATAGAGAAGAACCCCCAAAACATATTTACAACTTCCTTTTATAGATTTCAAGCATAACTCTAATGTTTACATTGAGTTCAAACCCCAATCAAGTGGAGTGAGATTATAGAGAAGAGCAATAACTAAGAAACTTGAGGGAAATCTATGTTGGAAATCTGATTGAAAAGCTCATTGTTGTTGAAGATCAAAGAGGGAGATTATTGTGAAAGATTGTTTTCAATCATTGTTTTTCCATTGATGTCAAACTTGCTATTTGTAGGGATGATATTTGCTTATAAGATTCATGCAGTATCACTTAGTTGATCGATGAAGAGGATTTGATCAACAAGATGTAACAAGAGCACCTAAGGGAAAGGTTGAGTTATGATGTAGTAATGGAGTGCAAGGATCAGTTAAGACAATGGTTAAATAATGTATTGATCACATACTCAAAGATATAGAGGTTGGTCACATTTAGATAAATTGGAGGAAGAAGTTGTAACAAGGTTGACTACAAAGCTTTAACCAAGTTCATTAGTGGGTGTTTAGCAATTCAATTGAAGTCGAGTAATAGATATTTCTAGTGTGTGCCAAGTGATCTTCAAGTGCTAAGTAAAGATCATGTGTTGAGCATCAAAAAAATTTCAGTATGTGCCAAATAATCTTCAGGTGTCGAGCATCAAGAAAAACATAGTTGATGCCGAGTAACACAGTATGTGTCGAGCACCAGTATTTCAATAGTGCCAAACTACTGTATTATTTCAAATAATGAAGATTTTCCAAATCCAAGTTGACTTAGTGGTTACATTGAATTTGGTGAACAAGTTGGAGGATAAGAATGATGAGTTGTTGGCACAGAATCCTATGTAAATCATTTTTGGGAAAATTCTAATGGATTATTCAAGAAGTTTCTAGAGGAAATAGAATATGGGTTAGATGTAATGAATCCTACCTAATCCATGTGAATTGAAACTAAGGAAAAGATGAATTAAGCGAGAAAAGGAACTCCAAGACTTCTATTTAAGAAGTCATAAACCAAGAAGAAGAGAGTTGTTGATACTATTGCTATAGAAGAGCTAAAATCTGTGAAGTAATTGAAAGGGTGTGAAGAAGGAGACATCTAGGAGAAGGAAGAGCACAGAGGCTCTACTTCTAAGAGTAGTTATGAATACATGATTGCACTAGTACATTGAGTATGGAGACTCAAGGAGATGAAGCTTGAAAGACAAGGCAAGCAGTTAAGAGTTGCAAAGATAGAAGGCCAGACAAGGGTATGAGCTGAGAAGTGATTTGAGATCTACAAGATAAGTTGTATGTTGTAATCGGGTCAAGTTTTTTATATATACTCTCTAGAAATTGTATTAGATCTAAAAATCCTATGGACTTAGGTTGGCTTAACAACCATTTATAAATCCTTTAATAGGGTGGCATTCCAAGTGAATGTTCTAAATTCCTTTTACCAAGCTCACTTCTAACAGGGTGGTTAAATCCTCTAACGAGGACACATTTAACAGTGTGTGTTGTAAGCCTTTAATAGGGCAGGCCTTTCATAGGGCATCACTTCAGAAGGGTGAGAATTGAGTAGCATGTTACTGGTGCTTTTTTCCAAATTTGGTTTCCACATAAATCACTGTGTTATGTGTTGATTCCTTGTGTGTCATACTTGTATGTTAATTTACAGTAACTTGCTAATTAGACAAGTTAAAGTTTGGAAGAGTGAATGCTTGGATTAGTTCATTGTATTTGGAGAAAAGTTTGAATAGGACATCTAGACCTTGAATAACTAATTCTCCCCCCCCCCCCCCCCCCCACAAGTTATTCTAAAGAAATTCTAACAATCTAATCAGATGCATGTCCCCGTGTAGAAAATCTAACTTTTATGTGCAAATCTGGCTCTGAAGAGATAGAAATGGTGGCCATAATTGATTGTTGTATTGTGAATATGTCTTTCCTTCCAGCATTTGATCAACTCTAAACCTGCATGTGAATTCTTTGAAGGTAGATTAGAGTCAAGATTTAGGTAACTGAGTGTTCCATTGATGTTTTGTGTAGTCGTGGGCAAAGTTGTAACAATTTCAATTAGGTGCATCATCCCCCTTTCCCTTTTAGCAATTTACTTTCCAGTTCTCCTTCTTCCTTTTCCTCTCAAGTAGTAGTTACGTGCATCTTGATTGTAAGGAAGTTGACCTTCTCCAGAGACTCAATCTCACAATTCAAGTCCCACAACTTGGAAATTGTTTCTATGTCACACAAGGTCACTTGAGGGTCATACCTCAAGCAAGGGTGCAAACTTTTGACTCAACAGTTCCCTAACCTCAAATGGTTTAGGATTATTTCCCAAAAATAACTTTCATCCACTAATCCAGTCAATATCTTTAGGGAGATCAACCCTCCCAAAGGATCAAGATTATGGAATTTCCTCTTGAAATGCATAAATATTATCTAGAATAAGCTCTCATGGAATTTTGGGGATGTAAAGGAGGTTTTGTTTTGGGAAGACTCTTGGGGTGGCTATAAGCCCCTTGTTCATTATCCTTCCCAGCTAAAAGCCAAATCTTATTTGCTAGAGAGATGGTGAACAAATGTGAAGGGCTGTGTGATTTTTGGAGAAGATGGATGTCATGCCTAAAATATAGGACTAAGCTACTGATGTGTGCAATGAGTGTGCAGGGTATTTTAGCTAGAAGACCTAATGGAGAAATGAAACTGAACCCTATGTACTGATTGTGGAAACTAGGGTTGAATCTAACAAAAGATGCCAACCCTATTATTTGTGTTTTATTTGTATCGTGAGATGAATGAATGTATCATTCTGTAATCAGTAATGTAATTAAGGAATACTGAACTATCTGAAAGCACAAAACCTAATCATTGAGATACCAAAATCAACACTCTTATCATCATGTGAAAATGTCTCATATCATTGTTAGTGAAATTTTAATGTTTAAACAGTCGAGATAATGTAGTAGTTCTCGAATCACTAAGTATTAAAACATTGATGTATCAACTACTCTCAATTTCATTAGGACATTCACAACATAAAACATTACTTCATATCCATTCAAATCTCCTACAATAGATTTAACAAAGAGAATCATATTTAATAAGTACATGCGAGGAGGGACCTTACATCCTCCCCCACTAGCCTTTGACTTCCTCCTAGAAGTCACACAACTAAAATGTTCATGCTATGCTAGACCTTGTCTAGATTTATTCCAAGATTTACTCTTATTAAAAGAATGATTAATAATTCACATACATACACAGGGATGATAACCTATTTTCCTGATTACCATTGTTAAAAGAGAAGTTCAATCCAAAACTCTGACGTGGTTACATTTTTCAGGGTCAATTATTCCTTAAAACATATCAGTCATATATAAACAACATTCTAATCTCTTATAAAATACTTATAAAGTCTCTAATAATAATATAAAATAAGGTATTTTGAATTCCACGTACCCACTCATAGAGTAACAATTGTACGAGACTCCCTCAAATGAGGTTTCATATTAAGCAACTTGTCCCTTTATTCAAGCTTTAAAACTTTCCCTTTAGAGTTTCCACGACGCATTGATTCTTGATAGGATCCTCAACGAGTCCATCACTACACATGCACCTTTCCATCTAGAAGTCCTTTCGATTAACCCGTAACCTTAACCAAATTTATGTTGGGGTGCAATTTCATTGCTCATAATAGTCCACAGATATCACTAGTCCTATTCTCAAAGTCTCAGGAAATGGTGGGGCACGAAGACTCTCACTAATAACCCCATACCCTAAAGTTATGCATCCACGTGATTGTCAGGAATCCCTTTTGGTAGGCCCATCATATGTCACTTTGCCAACAAAATTTAAAAGAAAGTGCCTTGCAATTTAAATTCAACATCAAGGATGAAACATCCAACACAAAAGTTCGAAATCAAAGAAATAAGGAGTGACCACTATAGTAAAATTTTAATCAAGAAATAAAGACATAACCAAGAGGCAAAATAGAATCATCAATAATACAGTTGGCTAAATAGCCCCACATCACACTGCTGGCAAAAGGGGAAAAAACCATTAAAAATACCAACATTTGAAATCAGACAAATAAGGAAATAAATCCAATTATTCACAAAATTTAAATTTTTGACATAATGCGGTTGTACTAGGGTCACTGAGGAAAAAGAAGAATCTTAGGTTTTTCAAATACATTGTAGGGATCTTGAATTGAAATTAGGTGGTGGTTTAAAGACCATGTCACCCAACCTATGAATGATCCCACATACTAACTACTTAGTTCACTTATTCACTCTTACAACTATCTCCTTGTTGTCAATATAGGCATTATTATAGGTCTTACCATGCCTCGTGGCTTTTAGTCCTCTTATTACTTAACTCTGATACCTGAACCCTGAGTTCATGTTAGGTTGCTAACCTCATTGTGACTTTACTTACTCTATATTGTAGGGTTATAACTCGTCCAAGAATTTCAATGTAGAGTCTATGAGCATTCACTAGATAGTTAAATTTTAGTATTACTCATGCTTATAAAATAAGCCTGCCAACATAATAGACTCACATAACCCTAACTTAGAAGTTTGCATTTTCCCACCATTTAATTTCTGTTCTTACCGCCATATTTTTAGATAGATTTAATCCTCGATTAGGGTTCCACTACTCAATTCCGGTTGAATGACTCATTCGATTAACATTTAGGTTAAATTGCAAAGGTACAAATTCCAACTCAAATTACATTTTAGGATTTCCAAGTTCATAAGTTGACTATGATGCTATCCTTTTTTACATTATACTAGATCAATCCTTAGGAGATTCTAATTTTGCGTTTTTAAAATTTAACCTGTCATATCATACTAAAATTTAATTCCCGATATTAAAACTAAAAACTAAAACATTTTGAAAATAATTATATCCCTTTTTTAAAAAACTATACTATATTAATCCCTATGTTCTTCTTTCAAAAAGTACAAGACAACATATCTAAATTCTAACTAACAATTGATTTTATAAATAAAGCTTCCATTCATAATTTAGTTAAAAACCATTTAATATAACTTGAAACAATAATAATAAAATCTAGTTATTGTTTTACCACTTGAAACTTTAATTAAATCCTAGCACTTAAACATACTGAATAAATAAGTTAATTCAACAAATAAAACTCACCTAATACTTCTATTTCAACCAATTGAACATTCATATTAAGAATAAATAATCATTTTCATTTAAACATCTAACTATTAACACTAGATATTCTTTACTAACCACTAAATGTTTTTCTTTAACTTTATCTTATACTAACTACTAAATTCAACTTAACGTTACTCACTACTTATAAGTAACTTACCTTAAACACCTAACTAACTTTATTACTCACTAACCCATCAACTAAAACATATTAAATAAATACTTGACAAACAAATAACCTTAATAACTTACTTATTAACTAAACTAAATATAATCTCACACTAATTATAATCTAACATTAATACTAACTTAACATCTAATACTAGCTTTCGACATAAGAGCTTTTAACCCTATTGCAAAATCGATGTCCTACATTATAGTCAAATTAAAACCACTTGCCAGTGCAATATATTACTCAAAGAATTCTAATACCCATAGTTTAAATCTTCATCCTAAATACTAAGCATTAATAAAATAACATAATAAAATCATCTATTCACTAATCATTAAGCTTGATCTACATATCTTCTAAATTAATCATCCCTTAAGCAAGGGAAATAAACACTATTTATTATTTTTAAATTTAATAAAACTATCATTTAATAACATGTAATATTATCAAATTTATAAGTCTAAGCATCAAAACTTTAAAAAAAACTTCAATTCCTCTTTACTAAATCCTAGCTAACTAATTATTAAACCAACATTAATAATTAACACTATAAGATATAACTAGATGTTAAATAAGCCATAACAAATTTTAAATAACATAAATACTTAATAATATTAACAACTAATGTATCTCTACCTTGAATTTATTAACCTTTTAACATAATCAAATAAATTAAATATCAACTAATGCTATCATTAAAATAACAACTAACATCTAACATTTAGAATATACTAATTACTTAACAAACAAACAAAAAAAACTAACTACTTTCTAACATCTAACACATACTAACATTTACCTTTTCTTTTTTTTAAAAATAATACTAACCTTACCACTAACTCCTAACACACACATAATTAAAATTTTTAAACTAATACTAACTAGTATTAATTAAGACTAAATTCTAATTACAAACTAAAATTTATTAAACTTAATAATTTCAATCTAACACCAACTATATACTAAAACAAAACTAAAAACTAACAAATATTCTTAAACTTAACTAACCTACAAACTAACCATCCCTCTACACTCTAATCATCCTAACCACCTCCTACTCCCTTGCCCCACCTCCCTGCTCTCACGTGGGTGCAGGCCCCCAAACTGTTGCCTTTCCATGCTACCCAAGGAAGGTGTGAGGTAGCACTTGGATAGGGTGAGCATTGGGTGGGTGGCCCGTCCTGTCAACAGCAAAGAAGTTGCACCCCCCCCCCCATTAAAACATACACATCCTCCTCCAATAAGAATGCAGTGGCCAAACAACAGTGGGGGAAAAAGAATAAGGCAATGCCATGGTCGATTTGCCCAACCCATTTCATACAAATTCATACCAGCCTTGCTAAAGGAATGAAAAGACATGGCATGAGAAGTTAGGAGGGTTTTTTTTTAAAAAACTTAATAAAGTCAAGCAAAATGTAGCCAAGGGTAGCACGAGATCCAACTGGGCGGCTTCCCAAGTGGCTACACGTTGAACCAAGCCTACTTTATGCAGACCTTGTTCCCCCCATGTGCATGACAAGGCCTCTATTTTAGGCGCTGTGAAGGTAAGAGATGGGTGAGTTTTTTTGAAGGCTTTGTTATAAGTTTTCTTTATTGACTTTTATGCTCCAAACCACATTAAACACTATACTCAGCCCATTCTCCCAAACGCATGACAACTGCAAGTGGGATTCAATGCATGGGAAAGAAGTATAAAGCAAGATTAATCAGCTTTTGCAGGGTTCTCCTCAAATCAATATATATGTGGGGATACTTCCATGTCAGTCCCACTTAAAGACCATTTAAACCAAGTCCACTATTTAATACAATTTTGAAATGATGTGCCCACCTTTGGGGAAAGAGGAAGAGGGGTGACATCAGCACCCATGTGGAGGATGGTTTTTGTTTTAAAGAAGTTATGAAATAAAGTTTTGCTGGTGAAACAAAAGAGGATAAGGTAAGATATACATTTTTAAATTTTTTTTGGTTTATTAATCTATTTCCATTCATTTGTAAATTGTAATATTTTCTTCTTTTTTTTTAATTTAAGGATACCAAATAGAATCAAAAGGGAATATTCTTTGTTCCCACTTTTGAAGACAATATTATGGGGAATATTTTGAGAAATTTTCTCTTGCTTTCTTTGTTTACTTTCCTAGATGGCATTGACAAATTTTATGAATTTATAAGAATTGAGAAGGGCATAAGGCTAATAGAAGTTTTCTATGCACCATTTAGTTTTCAAGGAATTAGAAAACCAATTCAACAACTAGGAGGTCCATGGATTAAAAAAAATAATTAGTTTCTACTAGGTCTTCTTGCTCTTAGGGGTTTAATAAGTGGGTCTATCCCACCAAGTTTTAAAAGCGCAATTAAATACATGTATAAGAATGTGCATCGGATTAATCAAGAACCATAGGGTCCTATCTATAATTGCATTTAGTAACTAAATGAGAACACTAAGAAATGAAATCTACATTCTTTCCTTCACACTAAAGTTTTCTCATAGATTTGTTTACATTGTATATTTTTATTTCCCTATAGATGAGGAGTGATTTAAGGTAAGTTTTACAAATGGTTCCAATTAGGACTATAGTCCATCATTTTATGCATTGAATTTTCCAAGTAAGTAAAATGCAATGTTGTTGAAAGTGTAAATTTGAATATTGAATCTTTAACAAGAACTTATAGGGAAGTGTATATATCCATCATTTCATCAAATTAACACCAATTAAATATGAAAAATGTGAGAGGAGGTTTAATTCATGTAGTTTTAGATGTCCACACTTTACATGGACCCATTGTTGCCCAAGTGTTACAAAACCTGGCTCTAATACCAAAATGTCATGCCCAAAATACAAGACAAAAACACACCAACAATTTTTTCTTTTTTTCTTTTTAAAGTGATAATAGGATTAAATGTAATACATATGTATTCGAATAGAATTACTTTACTTCCCCATACTCATGTATAATTACAAAATTTAAGTACAAAATAAATGCAAATTTTCTTAACATATTTTAAACTTAAAATTGCATAGCTAAGTATATATCACCATGTTATCTGATTAATCTAAATTAAACGAATGTGATTACCAATCATAAAAATGTCGCAGTAAGGTAAACATCATCACATCTGATTTTTAAGTAACATATGTAAAACTAAAACAAAACTATAAGACTCAATGCAAGAATATTTACTCAATCTCTTTTTTTATTAAACTATCTGGTTCAAAGGCTCTGCCGAGAAAGAACCAGTAAGAAAATTCAACTTTGTTGCCACTTCAACAATAAGTTTAAAAGTAACATTTTTACATTGGATATTATTACGAAGGAAAAACTCTCAATATATTTGAAATCCAACACAATTTTGAATTTCCTTCCTAGCCCTTAATAAGGGATCCATTACAAATTTTGTAATACATCACGGTGATCATGGAGAGAACGAAAACTAACCGAGTAACAACCGAACATAATATGAAGACAAAATCAAACATTCACTCCCATCCCAGTTTGCACAACAGATTCAACACTGAACTAGACTAGGGAGAAGGTGGATTTTTCCAACAGGAGACGTCAGCCACAACACCATAACATACGCCCAATCGGAGCTAAAATCTCAAGAACTTTCATTCTTCCACAAATGCCCTTTCAAGGCTGATATCATAAGGACTTTCGTTCTTTTACTTCTCAAATTTCAAAACTCAAACACATGGTTTGTGCTGACGAGTAGGGGCCCATAACACCCTACTCTCTTTCCCTCTTCCCATCCTAAGAAGAGACTCTACATTGTTGGAGTCCAACTAAAGACCTTCCCCTGTACATGGCTACTTTTGCCCTATTCAAGGCTAAGTAATGCTAATACACCCATACAATCTCTTCAAAATTCAAAACAAAACACAAAGAAAAGACATTTAAGAAAACTAGTTTTTAATCCCTCCCAACACACTCAACCACACACACGAACATACATATGCAATAAAACAGAAACATGAAACATAACATGAACAAAATGAGGTGAAGTATTCCTACCTTCAAAATTGGGTTATGGCAATTAAACAAGTTTCAGATGAGCATTCCCTTCCTTCTCCTTCTCCTTCAATCCTGATTTTCACTCTAAAACTAGAGGTTGGGTGAACACTCAAACCCTCTCAAAAAATGCCTCTAAATAAGATCCTAAACTCAACCACTCTAAAAAGAAATAACTCCCCCCACTTGCCTAAAAGTTCTAGAGTCTTCTAACTCAACTAGACATAGGCTAACCTCAAGGTGGAGTTAAAGTTATCCAACCCATGATGAAATCATTCAATTTTCGCAATAAAGCAAAAATTGGGTTTTTTAGTGACCATAAAAGTCAACAAAAGGGGCTAGTGGGGTGAAAAATGCCCCCAACCCATACCCATACCCCTTGGGTACTTAGATTTCATGATTTTAGGCCTTTAGGATTAATTAGGGACATATCAAAAGTTAGGAAATTTTAGGACTTTCTAGCAACCTTCAAAAATATAGATTACTCACTAATCTTGATTAGGTTAATTAACCTTGATTACTAATTGATTAGTAAAAAGGTCACTAACCTAGTTCGACTTAGATCTTTAGGGTACTCGATTAATCCTAACTATCATGTTGGAATGCATATACAATTCATGAGTGTCAAGCGACACTATAAAATTATTGTTACAAAATATTAACATTTACTGATTACAGAATGATACATTCATTCATCTCACAATACAAATAAAACACGAACAACAGGGTTGGCATCTTTTGTTAGATTCAACCCTAGTTTCCACAATCAATACATAGGATTCAATTTAATTTCTCCATTAGGTCTTCTGGCTAAAATACCCTGCACACTCATTGCACACATCAGTAGCTCAAGAAAATCTCATGCATATATATAACTTATCAGGGAAATCACATAACTCGAAATATAATCCTTCAATTAATTAACTATTTAATTCATTTCTACTCACATTTAATCATCAGTAATCACATAATCAAAATAACATATCTTATTTTATTAATTCAGATTAAGATACTAGAATAATCATTGTTAGGCATGCATATACCTAACATCATAAACATCACCAATTAAGGAATACTAAACTATCTGAAAGCACAAAACCTAATCATCAAGATACCAAAATCAACACTCTTATCATCAAGTGAAAATGTCTCATATCATTGTTAGTGAAATTTCAATGTTTAAATAGTTGAGATAATGTAGTAGTTCTCAAATCACTGAGTATTAAAACATGGATGTATCAACTACTCTCAATTTCATTAGAAAATTCACAACATAAAACATTACTTCATATCCGTTCAAATCTCCTACAATAGATTTAATAGAGAAAATCATATTTAATAAGTACATGCGAGGAGGGACCTTACAATGGATTGCATTGGAAGTGGAGAAATCTTGATGTTGAAGATATTTCCTTAGAAGAGAAATTTTTTCTTCAGTCAATTCTAAGATCCAGAATTATCTCCTTTTAGGTAGGGGATGATAAAATCATATGGGATGGGAGCAAAAATGGAGAGTATAGCTCAAAAATGGACTTTTTGTATCTTGAATCTCTTCAAGGATTCTCTCTATCTCCTTTCCCTCTTCATCTATGTTAGGATAAGTTATGCCTTCCCAAAACATGATTTTTCTCATGGATTGTCCTTCATCAAAGGGCCTTTACAAAAAAAAGGCTTAAAAAGTTTGGGATTCAGGGGCCTAGCAGATGCCTACTATATGAATCTAATGAGGAATCTTCAAATCACCTCTTTCTTAACTGCCCTTACTCAAGATCATGTTGGAATTGGCTATGTTTGCAACTAGGAGTAATGTTAGCTTTTCCAAATTTGATCAGGAGTATGTTGACTTCTTGGCCTCTGCTAAGAACAGATAGTATATATCATAGTATTTGTGTTACATCTCCTTCCATAATTATATGGGAACTATGGAAGAAGAGGATTCATAGAATCTTCTAGGATAAGTAGATTCATGTTGATCAATCAAAGCAAAAGATTAAAGTCTTTGTCATTGAATTAACTAGCAAAAGATTGCTTAATTATATCCTCAAACACACTAATATGACTCATTGGGATTAAATGATGAGAGGTATATGGATTTGTTTGAAAATTGCTCCCTTTTTGGGTGATGGAGGGTCTCTAGGTAAATTAAAGAGATTAGAATGTGTTTGGTAGGCACTGTAGGATGGTTGGTTCAAGCTCAGTTTTGATGGAGCCTCTGGAGGAAATCTGGGTCAAGTAGGTATAGGGTGTTTCATTCACAATGATCAAAGGATTGAAGTAGATAACTTGTTCAAATACATAGGTGAAGCTACTAATAATTGGGCAGAGATTTTTGCTCTAGTGGAGGGCCTTTGGTTGTGTAAATCCTTAAATATTAATTTTTTATAAGTTAAGGGGAATTCCACCATCATAATTAATTATCTTTGAAAATTTTCCCTTCTTAACTAGCGAATAGATGCAAAATTAGCCGTAGCTTTAAAAAATTTAAAATATTTTGACAAAAATATTTTCAATCATATCTATTGGGAAGGTAATAAGTAAGTGGATCATTTAGCTAATATGGGGATCAATTCCTTTCTAACATCGAATGTTTAATTTCTACCTCATCTTCCTTATTTATTATTAGTTACAAGGTTTGAAAAAGATGGTAAGTACAAGTTGTCTTTTAAATAGGAAAAGAGAGATATCATTAGTTTTTTCACTCTTCCCCTTACTGAATCATGATTACATTTGCAAGCTCTAAATCCTTGCAAACTTATAAATTTGAGGTCATAAGGGAGGCTTTTATTACTCCCTTTAACTAATTGGTAGAAGTCTCCCCTCTTTTAAGCTTCTTGCCTTTCTTACTCTTTGTCTGATTGGATTTTGAGATCTAACAATCTAATTGGTATGTAGAAGTATTTTAAAAAGGGATTTTGTGATGTTATTAATCAGCTTTGGGTGTGTTGATGTTTATTTGATTTGGAGTCTTTATTTTTCTATTTAAATTCTCCTTTAAGACTTTATGGGTTTTTTCTCATCAATCACTAGTTGGCCTTCTGTAGTTTCTTGTTTTTATCTTTTTAATAATATCTTTATTTAAGTTTTTTAATCTCTAACAAATAATATTGAGTTTTCTATTTTGGTTAGTGTTTCTGTGACATTTCAGGTAATTTAAAAGAGTGGATCTCTTTGGAGAAGATGGAAAGTTATAACCATTAGATGTGGAATAAAGGACATATTTTTAAAATTTGGGCTAAACTAAGGGACCATCACCCAATTCCTTCTTTTTAGTGCCTCACGAGTTGGGTTGTACTCTTTTTATATTTAATATATGGCTTTAGCCTCTTGTTTATCAAAAAAAAATTATAATTAACAAAATAATAACAAATATTAATTATAGCTAGTATGAAATATTAATTAAAACTTTTATATATATATATATATATATATATATATATAACAATTTTTAATAAGAAATAGGTTGAAGCCTAGATTAATTATTATTATGTGTTAAAATCTTGAGTAGACTCAAACCCAAGACATCCCACATGAAATCTCACAAGTTATCAGTATGTTATATGGTCTTGTCTAAAATAATAACAAATATTTATATTAGAATAGTCAAAAAATTGGGAACAACCTAATTATGTTAATATAACTTGTCCATACTAATTCAGACTGCTAGAGACTACATGAACCTAGACCTTACTTGAACCATCTATCAGGAAGTATATAACTCCCACCAAAAAAAAAAAAATACAAAATCAGGGGGGGTACTGGGTAGATTTTTCACATGTTTGTAAATTAAGTATAGAGATAATAAACTATTTGTAATCATTGCAACACTATAAAAATATGGATAAGAATAGTACTTAACCAACTTAAACTCCCCAAACATCATTGGATTCCATAATATTTAGCATTTGAATATAAAATAATTCATCATTCCATCTCATTGCCTAATTTTCATTAGCATTTGGAACAGTATCACAACAAGGAGTAGTTGCATGATCTTCATTATGGCCAAGTTCATTACCATGTTCTAAGAGAGACAATTGTTCTAGCATACTTTCAACTTGCTCAAGTTATTTGGCATTCAATAGGGACTTATATTGCTCTAGGTGACAACTTTGACATTATCTTTATGAATAATGATCAATCCTTCTTAAACTAGCTTCATGAGTTGGCTCATCGGGATCTCCAAGAACAAAGATACCTAAGACATAATAATAAAATGTGTGAGTTTTGAATCAAACTTAGTAAGCCTCCTAGCCTTCCTTTGAAAAAAATCCTCATTTCTAGCTTTCCATAGAAACCACAATACTTCAATAGTCAACACAAACCAAAAATTCAGTAAGCTTAGCCACATAGCCAACGAGATTCTCACTCCAAGAAAGACCATGAAGCCTATTCCATATAATGGGGTAGCCAAGGAAACTTAGTCAATTTTTTAGGGAAGACTCACATTAAAATAAAATTAAAAACATGCCTAAAAG
Organism: Cupressus sempervirens; assembly: GCA_028749045.1. Classification (NCBI taxonomy): domain Eukaryota; kingdom Viridiplantae; phylum Streptophyta; class Pinopsida; order Cupressales; family Cupressaceae; genus Cupressus; species Cupressus sempervirens. Next base: position 709,247,824 of record CM053789.1, on the reverse strand, counting down.
ATTCACTCTCGGCACCAAAAACATATTTAATATTGGAGACACCTAATGATTCAAGAGTTGATCCTGTGGCAAGCTTTTGAAGCAACAACAACCACTTGAAACACAATTTTTTTAGGTTCAACATAAGACTTCCAAAAAAATACAAAATAGAAAGACTAGTTAGAAAATGGTCAATTAAAGCCCCGGGCCTAGGCCACTCATTGAGAGATGGAGGGATCTATAATAAACTTCTTATATAGTTTTTTTTGTTGAAACATCCTGCAAACAAGTGTTATCATTCCATTTAACTTGCTTAGTATAAGATGTTGAATCAAGTATCTATATGAATTTAGAACAACCAACTACTTTAGTAATAAAAATGTATGTCTTTTTTTGGGAATTTGGTATATCAAACATATTTTTAATCTCCTCTAAGGACTTAAATTCATTATTGTTTAGCAGACGTTTGATTTTTGAAATTACCCACATGTTCCAATGTTTAGCAGAGTAACTATGTGTCAAAGCCAAAGGCTTGTCATTTAGGTAAAGCCTCCACCAAACATATCTATTAGACACTACATAAGAGGGGTAGGGTCCTACGGCCCCTTTTTCAAAAAAAGAAAAATCCTTGCATGGCACCATGCTTTTGATACTGAACCAAAGACCTCGAATCCAAAAACTTTTAGTTTAAAGTCAACCAAGAACAAATCACGGAATGGAGTATTTTTTCAATGTTCCCCTTAGCAAGGAGGAACAAACAACATTATTTTAACCAAAATATTCCATGGCTCATTTCCATCTATAGAAAAATAATAAATATTAATTAATAATTAAGATTGAATATTGATTAAAATTTCTAATAATTTAAACTTTTTAATAATTTTTTTTTTTCTTAAAAAACCTCCACAAAGGGGAATCACGTGGTGGTCCTATGGGCTTACGTCATAGGTTCACCACGCCCCATGCGAGTAACCTTATGACTATTGTGGCATAGTCATGACCTTGTCACTAGCTTGTCATGTCCACCTGTAGTAAGGGTAGGGTTGAGCCCTCCTCACTATCCTTGTTTTTTTTCTTTTTTTAAAAACCTTTTGGAATTTTTTATTGTATTTTTAACAACCTTTATTTTTTTTTAAATAAAAATAATATAGTCATTTTTTTCTGAAATTATATATTTTTCTTCAAAACAAGTTTCACATAATTGATTTCTTTTAGAATCACACACACACACACACACACACACACACACACACATATACCAAATTGATCTTTCTCCCGAAGATGCATTCAAATCCTAATTTGTATAATAATATCCAAATGATTTTTGTAATTTTCAATTTGATCTAATCTCAAGAATTTTCTATCTATGAATTTAATATAAAAAATTAATTGATTTTTTTTTTTTTTTGATAAGCAAGAGGTTGCAGCCATATATTAAATAAATAAAGTGAGTAGAGCCAACTCAAATGGCATTGATAGGATAGAGTTGGGTGATAATCCTTTACTTTTTCCCACTAACAAAATCCAAAATAAATATCCTAATATCCTAATATCCAAATCCATAGAAGTAAAAAGTCTTCCAAACTCCTTTAAGAGTATTCTTACCTTAAAATGACCTAAAACATCACAAAAACCAACATCCAAACAAGAACCTCTATAATTCTTGTTAGGGGTTAGAAAATCTACTATATTAAACTGATATATAAGAATGAGCGTCTATTAAAATAAAATAGCCATCAATCATAAATTGAAGTGCCTTTATCCATTGAAACATATTTGACAATATAATAAACCCATGAAAGAGGAAAATATTACTATTTCAAAGCATATGAAATAGTCTATCAATATTCCAACATCCAAAATTACAATCTAAAGGTAAAATAAATTCCTCCACCTCTAAGACCTCTTCCTCCATTAGTGGTAGGAATTCCAAACACTCCATGCTTACCTTAGTTTCATTTTCCCAAGCTCCAATACATTCCTCAGTCACATACTCTTCCAACCAATTACTTACTCTTGTTATCTTAACATGCAAAAAATAGAGGAGAAAACAAACATTTCTCTAAATAATTGGAAACCAATCAATTACCCTAGTTGGATTAAAGGAGGAAAAGATCGAGTAAAGAAGAACTATATGCCTTCCATGTTGGTATATATCATAGTTACATGGTCTTCATATCAAGATATCTTCCTTCAAATTAGCAAGAATCTTCTCCAGATTTCCTAAATATTTTGGCTTAAATAAGAATCTAACCATCATGTTCATACTCCCCTTATCTATATCAATCATTCTCAACATGGCTATGAACATTGTTGGGATGTCACTAAGGACTCAATATCAATTTGTATTCTTGATAGATTTCTTACACAAAACTCTAAGAACTTCATGAACTTCTAGGAAATGAGTGTTGAGGAGGACCTCTTTAGACAAATACCAGAGATAGGTTCATAAAAGGATAATTGAGAGGGTGGGCCTTTTAACTTGATAATGGTATTGATCCTAAGACATACTGGTAAAGCCTGTGAGGCATCTTCTTATATTTGCATGGCAAAGCTCTTCAAATCACTACTGATGCTTTGCATCCTTAATAACTTTTGACATTCTTAGAATATTAAAAGAAGAAAACTTCTTGAGATGAAATGAGAGATAAAAGGGGTTACATAAGCCAAATATATACTGACTATTGAGATCCTTTCTATAGAGCCTTACAAAGGATTGCAATTAAATTCTAAATCGAATTAAAATCTGAGTTTGTTTATTCTTATAATACACAACACTGGCTAAGAAATCAAAACCATGTGTTATCCATTTAGAATTAATATTCTCCTTGGATGCCTAATCGTAGAGACATACATGTATATTCTATAAAATCAATCAAACTTAAACTGCTAATTTTAACTTTCCTTGCATTCCTCCATACAAACAGAAGAATTTACAAAGAAAAAAGAACCATCCTAACATGAAAGATGCTAAAATTCCACATCGAGACAATGATTACCATAGCTAATTAAATTTATTCATATCAAAATATTTAGAGTTTTCTAATATAATATCTCGTATAAAGTTTAGCAGAAGTACATTCAAACTTTGATTAGACTAACAACCCATAGTACTAAACAAAAACCATCTTACTATCTTCGATAATCATATCTTTAAACATATTTATTATAGACCTTTCTATATTTTTTCTTCTATCCTATCCTAAATCTAGCTCTACCTAGGATTTATAGCATCTAATTTAAGAAACCTAGATGCGATCTGGGGATTACCCAATTAACCAAAAAAGATCAAATTAGTACCCCTCCCTACCAAAAATGTAGTTGAAAATTCCTAACTTAATCCATCACTAGCCCCTTTCCTTTGTAGTCCCTTCCAAATCTTTGACCTACTAATGCCTCCCTTTCATGTTTCTTTATCTTTAGCATGCTTGAAAACCTTTTCTCTTTAGAACCATTCGGCTTATCCTTTGAGTCTAGACATGTGACATAGGCATAGTTCGAGATATATTCATAGCCTTCCACACCTTCCTCCTTCAGGTATTTGACAAACCAATTGTGATCTTCTAGACATTTAACATGTAATAAAGCCAGTAAGAAATTCACACTTCTTATTCTCATCTTTGTCTTGTCTTGAAAGGTATCGCAATTATCAAAGGTCAGAATTGAGAATTTGGGAACCGACTTCCCATTCACCTCTATCTTGTCATAATTCTTAGCACTTAGAGCTATCAAATTTGAATAGATATTCCACAGCATAGCATCCATGTTCACTAAATATTTCTTATGGATAAAATTTCTACAAATTATTTTTGTTACATCTTTGTCTCTTTCAAAGAACATTGTCAGGGATAGGAACATAGATGTGATGTCAAAGTCCACTCTCATCCTATTGGTATTCTCCAAGTATTCCTCCCCAAAAATCCTTAATACAACATTCATCACTCAATATTGAGGAAAACAAATTATGCCCCTCAATCTCTCTTTTGTAATAAAATCCTTTACTTTCATTTTCCATTTATTACCTCACAAACACAAAATGGTATCCATCTCCTCTATAATTGTTTGACATAGACTATTAAGCTTTCTTCTTTACATCTAAGATTTGAGGGTGGAATGATTTCTATGTGAAATCTATCCTTAATATATAAAAATGACCCCTTTCCTCTCATAAAAATGATGGTTAAGTACCTTTCACCCAAAATGAGGTGACAGGTCTAATAAAGGGAGTAATAAAAGCCTATCTTACAAGCATCATTTTCATTACTTCTCTAAGATTTATAGCGTGCGAAGGGGCTCATGAAATGAAAAAAGCTTGGTATTAATCCTTAGTTCTCTTTTTTTAAAATTATTCCAACTCCATACTCTCTTAGGTCATATCAATTAATAATTATAAGGAATACTTGAGATAATGATTTATACATTGGTTGCTTGAAATGTATTAATCCACAAGTTAGCTAGCTCATCCGCTCACTTATTTCCTTCCCTCTAGATATGGTTGATGATAATTTTATTTTAAAAAAATTGCAAAGTTCTAAATCTTTATCTAGATTTACATTCAACCTCCAATTGGGTAGGGCTCCTTTTCTTAGAGAATTTATGATTATGGTAGAGTCTCCTTCAATTTACAGATTTTTAATATTCATTGATTTATGTACCAAGAGGCCTTCTATTAGAGCAAAGGTTTTTGCCTAGTTATTAGTAGCTTGTCCAATATTTTTTGATAATTTATCAACTTCTTCCCCTTTATCATTGTGAATACAAACCCCTATACCTACTTTGTTAGGGTTACCTCTAGAGGCCCTGTCAAAGTTGAGCTTGAACCATCCTTCTTTCAGAGCCTACCACACACATTCCTGCCTTTTTAATTTTCCTAAAATTTCTCCTTTACCTAGGAAGGGATGTATTTTTAAACCAATCCATCTACCTCTCATTATTTCATCCCAATAAGTCATCTTAGCATGTTTTATGTGAAAATTAAGCAATTTATGTTTGTTAACTCAATGACTGAGATTTCAATCTTATGCTTAAGTTGATCAACAAACATTCACTTCTCTTGGAAAATTATTTTGTTCCTCTCCTTCCATAGTTCTATGTGAACTATGAAAGGGGAGGATATCCATAAGCAATGGAAGATACTGTTTGGTCCCAATAGAGACCAAGAAGACAACATGCTATTGATAGAAGTTGGAAAAGTCATCAATACTTCTAGTTCCAAGCATAACCATTACCAACATGAATTTGAGTAAGGGCAATGAAGGAAGAGGTGATCCACAAATTCTTCCTCAAATTCACATAAAGGAAATCTTCTAAAGCCTTGGATACCTAACTTCCTAAGTCTATCTTATGTAAGTGCTCTTTGATGAAGGACTATCCACAAGAAAAAACCTACTTTTGGAAGGAAAAACTTGTCCCAACATAGTCTAAGAGGAAGAAGAGTCTTGGAGAAACCTTGGAGTGATTCTACATACTTGTAGCCCATCTTTGAACTATTTTCTCCATTTTTGCCCCCATCCTAGATGAGGTGGTATTTACCCCCATTGAAAGAGATATTCTTGGATCTGATAATAGAATAAAGAAGATTTTTCTCTTCCAAGGGAATGTCTAAAATGTCAAAATATTTCCATCTTCATCCCAACCCATTTCCTCAAAGACAACATAACCTCTTACCTTTGTACACCATGTTCTCTCCAAATCATATTTAATATTTAGAAGGGAAGGATAATGGTCAAGGGCCTTGTAACCCCCCCACCCACCCACCCCCCTCCCCCCAAAAAAAAAAATCCTTCCAAAGTAAATCTTCCCTACCATCCCCAAGATTCTAAGAAATTTTATCATGAATAATACTTTTACATTTCAAGAGTAAATTCTAGAACCTTGAACCTTTGAGAGGGTTAGACTCTCTAAAGAGATTGATTGGATCAACGAATGCTAGATACTTATGAGTTATAATTATAACCCATTTAAGGTTGGGGGATCTGATAATTTTCCATAATAACCTTACTCCTAAGGCAATTCCTTGAAGTTTGATGTTCTGCCTACTCCCAAACTTTTAGATCTATAAACTCGATCCCGAGAGAGAAGGGAAAACTTTCTTTGATTTGCACTACATTTCCAAAAGAAAGGTCCAAGATAATCATTAATATCATTAAATTTGTTACTTAAAAGGTCCATACACGAAAGTTGGTAAATAGGTTGGGCAGCCAAAACTGAAGAAACCATAGTTTTCCAACCTACTGAGGAAAGTCATTTACCTTTCCACCCAGCCATTTTTCCTTTCAATTTGTCTACTAGGGGGTCCCACAATTTTGAAGCACTTTGATCTAAATTAAGTGGGAGGGCTAGGTATCTACAAGGTAAAGCTCCTTTATAAAAGTCCAAAATGGCACAAATTTGTGCTTCCAAGCTAGATGTCATATTGAAGAAGAAGATATTTGATTTATCTATATTAATCTCCTAACCTGATGCCTTGGTGTAATCATTTAGAATATATTTCAAGGATAAGGCTTCTTTAATCAAGCTTTCACCAAATAACATAGTATCATCAACACAATATTGATGTGTGGAGGGATCCTCACCATTTATTTTTATAGGTATGCCTTTGATTTCCCCTTCTTTTATGGCTCATGAAATTGATCTACCTAATTCATTTTCCATCATAAAAATTAGAAAGGGAAGATAGGGTCCGCCTATCTAAATCCACAAGAGATACTAAAAAAACCAATAGGGGTACTATTAACTAAAATAGAGATTTTTGAGTGGATATAAATTCAAATATTAACTCTATCCATTGTTTAGAGAAACCATATGCTTCAAGACACTTACGTTAAAAAAATGCCAATCTAACCTATCATATTCTTTTTAATATCCAATTTGATAAGAATACTAGGGAATTTGTTATTCTAAATCGAATGAATAGCTTCCTGAGCTATTATAAAACCAAAATATATTGATCTTCCTGGGACAAACCATATTTTTTCCTCACTAATAAGATTAGATAGTATCTTCTGAAGTCTACAAGCCAATATTTTAGTGAAGAGCTTATAGAGGGTATTACATAAAGCAACGGGCCTAAAGTCATTGAAATAATATATACTATCCTTCTTAGTTATTAATGCAATAAATGTATTATTGACTTCACGCAATAATTTACCTAAGTTCCTAACTCCTTCCAAGGCCTCAATAATGTCATCTCCAATAAAATCTCAACATTTTTGAAAGAAAAAGGTGAAAAAACCATATGGTCTAGGTGACTTATATGGATTCATTTGTTTAAGGGTTTGTTTGACCTCTAGCTTGGTTATATTTTGCAAATGAAGCTTATTATATTCCTTAGAGACTAGTCTTGGAATGTCATAAATAAAATTTCTTTAGGAGGACAAGTTAGAATTTATTTCATTATTGTAAATTCCATTGAAATAAGAAATTGCCTCAAGGTTTATTTCCTAAGAGGAGTCTTTGTATTACCATCCATTCCTTTGATGTAAGTAATTTGATTAATTTCTCTTCTTTGGTTTAAAATTTTATGAAAAAAATTGTGTTGTTGTCCCCTGCTTCTAACCATATCTCTCACTCTCTCAATTTTTTTCTCCAAAATAGTTCTTCTTTGGTGAGAACTTCATGTTGTTGCATTAGGTTTTTTTCTTCTAGGAACTATATCTCTCCCATTCTATTTTTCAAAACCTCCTTATTAAGGGATTCCAATTTGTCTTCCAAAGTTAACTTTTCGTCAAAGATGTTACCAAATAATTTCAAGTTTCACTCATTTAACCTGCATTTGGTAACTTTTAGTTTGCTAACTACTTGGAACATTTGTTATCCCAACTTTAGTTTCCTCTCACCATTTAATTATTATTTTAATACAATTATCATTTTTGAGCCACATTTTCTCAAATTTGAAAGGGCAATTACTTGGGTGCTTATTTTCCAAGATTTTTGGCTCAATAAGATAGTGATTTGATCCTAATATTGGTTTTACTTCCATCTAGAAATATATGGAGAATGATGACAAATCTCCATAACATAAGAACCTATCCAATCTTTCTACAATGTTACTAAATCCTTTCCTTCTATTGTTCCATGTAAAGGTGTTGTTAGAACTGGCCAATTCCAATAATCCTAACATGTTGACCTAGTTAAAAATTTCTCTTGAAGCTACTAAGAGAGAGTTACTTCCTCCTCTTTGTTTGAAGGATAGCATTAAAGTCTCCTCCTGGAATGGATAGACCTTCCTATTCTAATCTTAACATTTCTTCTAACTCTTTCCATAACCTAGATTTATCTTTGTTCTTAATTGGATCATAGACATTAAAAATCTTATAGTAAAAATCATATCTAATACCCTTCACTAATCCACTTATCTAGTTTTTATGAATATTGATAGATGAGCTAGAAACATTTATAGGGTCTCATCCTAGGGCTAGCCCTCTAGAAACTCCAACTGTTGGAGAATCTCTTACTTCCCACCAACCTAAAGATCTCCCAAACTTTCCCATTTATTTACTATTAAGTTTTGTTTCCTGAAGAATAATAATGTTAACTTTTGAGTTAGTAATACAACACTTTAGGAGCCACTGCTTGTTAGGGGCATTAAGGTCCCTAAGAATCCAAGTTATGGAATTCATGTTGCTTGGGGAAGGATCTTCCCCTTCCTTAAATTTAGAATATCGATATGCTTGACCTAACCTTTAGCTATCCCATCTTTTTGATGTAGTTCTTGCAATGATTTTTGACCTTGCTTCCTTAACACTTTAGCATAATTTGGACCTCCTTTGCTTGAGAGGATAACCCCTAAACCTGATAAACCTGAAAAATCCTCAGTTATCTCCTCTAAACTAACCCTAACATTGATTGGACTTGATTTCCTTTCTATGTTAGTTGCTTCCTGTATTTAGAGATCAAAAGAGATTTTGTAACTTGAGCTCCTCCTCATCACAAATCTCATTGATGAATTGGTTCATTAAATCATCAACTACCATATTGTTTAGTTCTTGTATTAAGATATTAACTTATGCTTCCTTTCTCTCTAGGGTTTCACTTTGAGGTTCCTGTGAGTGAACCCTTATGATTGACAATTCCTTACTTTTCTTCAAATTCTAGCCACTTGGGCCTACTACGATTAAGGTCGACGTTTGCAGACACACTTCCTCTTCTTGATTCATACTGATGCCGGTACATTTGAGAAGGGGAGGGAAATCCATAATGTCCCCTTCCTATAACTCATCCCCATGGTGGATCATAAAACCCCCTTATCATTCAAGACAATTTGAATGTTCCCTAGGATCTCTTGATTGACATCCTATTGAGAAGTTGTTTAGCATGATGCTAACGACAAATATTCTCACAAATCTCTCTCTTGAGAGGTTGATCAATGACCAACTCCAATATTCTGAAAGGTTATTTTTCAACCTATTGGGTAGCTCAGTCAAATATAAATGTGAATGTTCATAAGGAGGTCTTTGCTAGTATATGTCAATTGTGAACAACTTTGAGGAAACATAACCACAAAACCAACATATTTTGTATTTTTCCATTTTACGATGAATGCAATTTATAATCAATGAAACTATATGAATTCCTATTTTAACCACATCTTTGAAAAGAAAATAACGAAGATAGAGTAACGAGAGATTAAAGTAAATTACTAAAAGGGGAATTTCTAACGGACATAATCCAAAGCAACAACACATCTGAGAATTAAATTATCAGAAGGACCTAGTAGGAAACCAATGACATTAGAAGCAATGCTTCCTCAATGCCACTGATGCAATCATTGATGGGAAATTTAATGAAAACTAAAAGATGTTTAATGATTCATCAAATTGTGCAACCATAGAAAGTGTGCACACACAAGATAAAATGCAATTTATAAACAATTATGATCCTTTCTCCAATTTGTCACAACAACAAAATTTGTTAACATAAGGTAGACACTAGAACTAAAAGACTGCACAATTATTATAATATAATAAAACCATTGGCTCCATTACTATTCATCACTGTAAATTTATTAAAAATAATAATACACTCTGGCAAGATTTACTACACTCGGAATGAGAGCACTAATAGCATTTATTATTGCATCAAAATATCAGCCTCAAATACATACTACATCCATGTATTTATAAGAAACTCTCTCCTTATTTTTTGTTAGGAGTGAGAGCTCTTCTAATGAAAACACCATGCTAAAATCTAATAAAATAAAACTAATTATATACAAACTGACTCTCTGAATGGTATTAAGTAAGTCTCCACCCTAGATTATATTAATTAATGGGTGCATGAGCCTTTACATGACTAAAAATAATAAAAGAAGAAGAAGATAAGAAGAGAGAAGCCATGAGATGATCTGGGAGACATTGGAGCTTCAAAATATGTAAGCTCGGCCTTCTCTAGTCATTTCTAGGAGTTAAACTACTATCAAAATGTGCTTTTGGTACATGAAATGTTTAAAACCAAGAATCAGTAGTTAACTGTCGGTGCACTGCTACTGATCCAAAGCTATCGACACACCTCTATGTTTGGTGCACCATATTGAAAGTGCACCTTTGTGTTTTTCACACCTTCACACTAGCACACCTTTAGGTGGCAAGACCAAAATTGATAGAATTTTTCTAAGTGTCAAAATTTCAATTTTTAGCATTTGGGTTTTGTGACCCTTCCACCAAAATGATGTCTAGATGTGCCACTTTGAACTTTTGAATTGTGATGGTGATTTCCTTGGCACTTGGTAGGTCCAAAGACTCATACTTAGTGCATACTTCTAAGTGATAATTGTTGATTTCCTACCTGATTTCTGCAAAATCTTCCAACTTGGAATCTAACTCCTTAAGTGCCTCCTTAGACTTGAATACACATCTGACATTATCTCCAGAAGATGTTGTTTCAAACAGTTCACAAAATTTTTCCATGATTGTTTCAACTAAGGTTAGCTAAGTTATTCTGTCATCTCCAAAAATTTCCAAGCTAGTAGCAATGTAGTACTTATCCACTTCTAATAGTTGGGCATGTGTTCTATGAATATCTTGGATATCTTCATACATAGATATCATTACCTTATTACTAGCCTATATATTCTCAATCCAATCATCGATCTTATCTAGTTCTTCTCTTGTATAATATCTAGAAACATTTGGTATCTCTCACTTTTGAGTGCAAATCCATGAAGTGTGACTTCTTGGGCACTCCTTGGAACTTAAAAGTCATGGATTTGAGTGTGATCTTAGCTACTACAGAAGATAAGGAAGCCATGGAAATCTTGGGGACCTCAAGGACCTCTAGATGTTTTGGATATGTACACTAACACACCTTCAAACTAAACACAACTTTGCACTTAGCACACCTTTAGGGAGTTGCACAGGTTGTCCAATTCACCAAAAAATCAAAGTTCCCATATTTGAAAATGATTTCTTGGTTTTTCTCAAATGAGGTCAAGGACCACTCTTGTGATCTTATTCTTGATCTTTTTGATGAATCATTCCCTCTTTATAGTCCAACATTGTCATGGACTTGAATTCTTTCTACTTCTTCTATCTGTAATCATAAGGCACCTATGTTGAATATACACATGCAGTACCACGATAATCCTCACTACTACAGATGATGAGGATTCCATGATGACCTACACAAGAGGTAAACATCAATATATTGGTGCTAGGGGATAAAAATGATGTTTAACAACTAGACTTAATTGACTAAAAAATGACAAAAACCATAATTGTGCAATAGCACACCTACGTAGGTGCACTAACTGGGTTAAGTGCCATGGTCTATACACTTGGAAAGGGACAAAAATAGTGCACCTTGAGAAGGTACATAGGTGCACAAGTTATGTTTGTGCACACCTACAAAATAAGTCAAGGCAACATACATGGTGCAACTTGTTAGGGTGTACATTTGCATTGGGTGTGCTTGTGTGCACCTTTGGCCTTTATGCAGAACTTGATCTTTCTAACTGGAAGATTTTCAATGACGCTAACTAACCAAACTCCTAAACCTAAACTACAGAAGTTCTATTCCCTGAGGTGTTAGAAATACTTTAGAATAACTAAAAGGGGGGATGAATCAGTTATTCAAGGTCCAAATGTCCTGGTAAAACTTTTTCACTAATTATAGTGAGCCCATTAAACTAATCGTGCATCCAAGCTAAACTTTCCACTTAGCAGGTTACTGAAAAATCAACATGCAGGAACAACACATGAAAAATCAACACATAACACAGTGATTTACATGGAAACCCAATTTGGGAAAAACCACCAGTAATATGCTACTCAATTCTCACTCTTATGAAGTGATGCCCTGTGAAAGGCCTGCCCTATTAAAGGCTACAACACACTGTTAAATGTGACCTAGTTAAAGGATTTCAACCACCCTGTTAGAAGTGGGTCTGGTTAAAGGACTTTAGAACATTCACTTGGAATGTCACCCTATTAAAGGATTTACAAATGGCTGTTAAACCAACCTAAGTCCATTGGATTTTTCCCTAACTGATACAATTGCTAGAGAGTAACAATAAGGGCTTTGATCTGATAAAACTCACAACATAACTTGCAAATTTTAGATCTCAATTCAGTTCACAAAATTTTCCTGGCTTTCATTCTTTGCAGCTTTGATAGCTTGTCCTCCTTTCAAGCTTTGTCTCCTTGAGTCTCCATACTCGTTGAGCCAATGCAATCACCTCTGTGGTCACTTATTGAAATAGAGTCTCTGTACTATGTTCTTCCCTCTTGATGCCTTCTTCTTAATACTGCATATTATCTCCAACTAACCACTAAAAAACTCTTGCTTCTTGACCTATAACTCCTTAAATAGAAGCCTGGAAAACTTTTCCTGCTCTAGTCTTCCCACTCTTATTTTTGGTTCTTATGAATTAGGTAAGATACAATGTATCTTCCCCTTATCTTGTTTCTTCTAGAAACATCATGTAGAATCCACCTATATTCGCCCAAAAATAATTTACCTAAAATTCTATGCCACCAACTCATCATCCTTATCTTCCATTTGGTTCACAAAATTCAAGGTAACAAACTTTATTGGCACAGATCTGGTGAATCTTTTACTTTTCAAATAATGTAGTAGCTTGACATTATTGAATTTCTGATGCTTGGCGCATACTATATTACTCAGCACCAACTAAGCTTTTCTGATGCTTGACACCTACTATGGATTTACTCAGCATCAACTAAATTTTACTGATGCTCGACATTTATTACATTTATGTCTAGTTTGGCACCTAAACTTGCTCGGCTCCTTGTGTTTCACTTGACACACACTAGATTTTGCATTTTCTTGACACTTACTGATAATTTTCTTGGCATGAACTAGCTTGTACCCACTGATGAATTTAGTCAAGCTTTGTAGACAGCTTTGTTACAATTTATTCTTGTAGAGTTTCTAACTGTAGCCAACCTGTGTATCTTCAAGTGTATTATCAATACATCATTTTGCCATTGTCTTAACTGATCCTTGTACTTCATTACAAAACCATAACTCAACCTTTCCCTTAGGTGCTTTTCTGACATCTTATTGATTAAATCCTCTTCATCAATCAAGTGATAGTACTTTGATCTTTCAAGCAATTGTCATTCCAACAAATAACAAGTTTGACATCAATGACAAAACAATGATTGAAAACATTCTTTATCAACAATCTCCCTCTTTGCAAACAATCTTCCTTCTTCAATAATGATCTTTTTAATCAAATCTTTAACATGAAGCAACTTGGAAGATACCCTATTTTGAGGAATGAATCAAAGTCATTTCTTTACCAACAAGCAATTTTCAAACTCATATCAAGTTTGCAACTTGATTCCATATGTCACTAGTGGCTTTTGAGAACTTCAAACAAGAAACTTGAACTTTTTGATTTTCATGCTTAGTGTGTGTTCAGTGTCTTACTTCCCTTAACCCTCCTAAGTGCCAACCACCACAAGTGTATAGCAACATAGAAACAATCTTTCACTAACCCATGAGATTTTGATAAATTCTCATCAACAAATTTCCAAGCACTATATGACTAGATGTAAGAATCCATTCAGAGGGATCTTAATGAGTCCTCAATCACTTGTCTTGTATATTTTTGGTGATCCGTTTGTCAACTTCACAGATCTCACGTGTTTCCACTTGATTCTTCCTTGGAACTTTTTCTCATTTGTAGTGAGCCAACAATTATATTATGCCAGTGTCTCTTGATCACCTTATTTTATTCAAACCATATTTTGGAGTTCTATTTGATGACAGCATTTTCTTTTTCTTTTCTCTTGACAATGATTTGACTGTGTGGTCAAGGTGTTGGTGTTCCTTTCTTTTGGACCTTTTTTTATCTGATGACTCATGCATTCCTCTTTTAATGAACTTTGTGAAACTCACATGCCAATAAGCGATTTTGATAAGCCCTTGGGGAAATACTCTATTCAAACTAGAAAGTTTTGGACTATCCCTTAGTCACTATCCACCTAGGTTGAAAGCAACTTGGATGACCAATTCTTTAAATATGTAAAGTATTGAGAGAAATTGATCTAGAATATAAGCTATGGGTTGAAGATATTTTCTTGCCTATAGTGACATGTATTTAGTTTTCACATGAAACAAAGTTATTTAAATGCTTTGGTAAAGAAATACCTCTTCCAAAAATTAGAACTAATTGGGATGGACCACATGTTGGAAATAGCCCTGACAAAACACACTGACTCCCTGACTCAATGACTAAAAAGAAAAAGATTCAAATACCTAAACAAAACATATTTTAAACAAAGAAAACTAACACCTAACTAAAAAGACTAAAAAATAAAAAGAACAAAAACATATATACAGAGAACCTTGAACAATAAGAAAATGGGTTGGTTGTTAGTAGATTTCTCATTATGTGCAATAGTAATAACCCAATCCATATAGTTCTAAAAAATGTTGGCTTATCTTTGTACTCAGAAAAATAAAATTTGGGCAATATTAGCTCAATTTTTGGGTACAAACCACACAAAATCAAAAGTTTTGGTAGCTCTCCATGGTTATGATTAATCCACAAACAAGTTTTATTACCTTTAACATCATATTCAAACTAAAGATCATCAAACTAAGAGATATAATGTAAAGATATCACCTAATTTAGCGAGTCCCCTGCCAGAGGGGTACACTTGCACATTGTAAGTTCTCCTTCTGGTGATCTTATCTCATGGTACACAACTCCATGCACACATGGAAATATTAGCATCTATGATGTAATATAGCTATTAAAACAAGACCCAAAAGATAGAACATTATGTTTATGGTCCTTATTATCACCATCATTATCCCTAAACTATGAATTGTCACATTTAGGCTCCTTGGGACTAGAAAACTCAATCATAAGCCTTCATTTTGGATTGAAGGGTTCATCAATATCATTAATCAAGGTGTTTCCTCCCTCATATTTCAAAGAAGAATGTTCAAAATCATACTTACCTTCCATGGTGATCTCCCAAGCTAACAAGAAATCAAAAAAAATTACTTCTAAATTTAACCCAAAGGGATGAACTCTACATGAATTTTTTATTGCATAGTTTGATATGTGTATAGAATACCCATGAATAAACATTTTCTTAGTCAAGCTTGAGACCAAATTATGCACTCTATACATCTCGTCTAATGACATATCTTGTTTTGAGGGAGGTATCTTATCATTATCCTATGGGGGATCAATATCACAATAGGAAGCATTGGTATCTTATTCTTGATGACTTCTTGATTCAAAAATCTTAGCAACCTTAGATCTTCTATATTTCCATAATTTTTCACAACTTCAAGAATTTCTGCAACTCCATGGAGTTTTGGAACTTCAACATTCTCAAAATTTTGAAGGATATCCACACTTATTGCAACATGAAAACTTGCAACATTTATCTACACTAACATATTAGGTATTGCATCTTGGCAACTACCACATTCCAACTTTGAATGAATCCTTTAATGGAGGCAGCAATAGTTAGGAAGAAAAAGGTTTTTTGGATTCTAATCTTCTCCAAGATACTTCAAATTTCTTGTTATGTTATCCATAAAACCTTTCAAAACCTCATCCTTTACATGTAATTCCTTCTGAACTGTCGAGGTAATGTTGGTTGGAGCCTCATAACGTATTGGAGTGTTACAAACCTACATATATGGAGGAGTAGGATGTAACCATAAAGAGACGTCATCTATTAGAGACTCTTCTCTACTTTTCAAACTTTGTGTGTTCATATTATTGTTGCAATAAACATGTATTCCAAAGTCTCCATTCTCTTTCTCATTATTGAATGAGAACACAAACTCCTCTTGATAATCTTCATCATTGTGTCCCTTTATAGATTTATCATATGATTCAAACAACTTTGTGCTAAATTGCAAAGGTTTATCCTCCATGATTTGGGGAGGCTAATCTAAAACATCATTGTACTTGTATTCATTTTCACTGGGACTCATATGTATAATACTATTATTCTCATTATTGATGCTATCATAGGAGCCATAATTATTGCTCTAATTTTGAGAATAATTATTTTGGGTAGTAAGTTGTCATGGATGATTGCCTTGGCTTCTTGAGGAATTCAACTTTATTTTGATGAGTTCATTGGATAAAAGAGACTTTGTCTTCCTCGCGGCCTCAAACTCACTAGCCTTATTGTTATCAAATTTAGTAGGTAGAGAAGGCTTCTGCTCAAAGAATGTTATCTTTTGGGGCTCATACCCTAAATATGTAATTGTTGGCATTAGAGCAACAATAACCTATTGCAAAAAATGTATTGGATTCAACAGAGCTATTTGATTAGGTTTAGTACGCGCTCTTACTAGAAATGGTAGTATGGCTGCTACATTATTCAAAATGAAGGGAGGCATAAAGTTCCCTCCACCATGGGGATCTACCTACTTTGTGAATGTAACATCCTCTTTTAAGACATTCTCAAGGGTATCAACATCTCTAGGTGGAAGCCTTCTGAGAAAAATAGAAGTTAATAAGTCCATTTTTCCCAAATAGATTTGGATGGTAGGCTCTTGGGGGACAATGTAAGGAAACTCCATTCTTTGATACATCTTATAGAAGTGATGATTAAAGTGTGGAATAGACCCTTGGGGATCATTCTTAATTGAGATCAACTGATGATGTAGGATAGTTGGATCAATATAGACCTTGAATTGTTCAAGAAATTTTCTCTCAAAAGAGTTCCAAACTCTTATTGATGTTGGTGACAGATTAAGGTACCAATTGAATGTTGTTTCCCCCAAAATGTAAGGAACAGGTGATGGACCACATCCATATATTGAATCTGGTCTGATTACAGATTTCCTTAAAGAATTTAATATGATCTTCTATTGTTTGTGACTCTCCATAGATGAATCGTGGGCAAAACTTTTTTAGGATTTTTGGGCAAATAATGTAATGGACTAGTTAGGTTCAATGGTCAACTTTGGGAATTGAAGAAAGCCATGGTGAATGATGATAAGAATGGATGAAGTAGAATATGGAATGGATGATCATGGTGGATTTTTTTATGTGAGTGGGTGGAGCCTAGGTGTCCATTTATCAATGTGAGGCTTGCAAAAAAGACTAAGTCCCAAGAACTCTTTCTTGTCAAGCGAAGACCTCACTGCTCACTAAAATGGAGATAATGGGTCAAGATCTTCTAGTTTTCACACCTCTGGGGAATCACACTATGGATACTAGAGCACCATTATCAATGTGAGGCTTGCAAAAAAGACTAAGTCCCAAGAACTCTTTCTTGTCAAGCGAAGACCTCAATGCTCACTAAAATGGAGATGATGGATCAAGATCTTCTAGTTTTCACACCTTTGGGGAATCACACTATGGATACTAGAGCACCTATGCAAAAAACACACCTTCTAAAAAGTGCACCTTTTAACAGATACACCTTAGTGAAAAGCACACCTTTTGACAGACACACCTTATGACTATTAACAGACTATCGAAATAGAACTATGAATTTTGGAGAATTGTCAAACAATGATTTTTCTTTTGAGAAAAATGGTTTTTGGGTTCTCCTTCTAGCACCACTTCTATTGAGCGGTCGTTTGGCACAATGCTAACGACATAAATCCTCATGAATCTCTCTCTTGAAAAGTTGATCAATGACCAACTCTAAGGTTCTGGATGGTTTTTTTTCAAGCTACTAGGTAGCTCAATAGAAGATAAATGTGAATATTCACAAGTAGGCCTTTGCTAATATCTATCAATTTATACAACTTTGAGGAAATGTAACCATAAAACCAACATATTTTGCATTTTTCTATTTTATGATGAAAGCAATTTCTAATCAACAAAACTATATGAATTCTAATTTTAACCATGTTTGAAAAGAAAATAACAAAGATAGAGCAATGAGAGATTAAAGAATATTACTGAAAGGGAAATTCTTAACGGACATAAACCAAAGAAACAACATGTCTACAAATTAAATTATAAAAAGGACCTGGTAGGAAACCAACAAAATTAGGAGTAGCACTTCCTTATTTCCACTAATGCAATCATCAATCGAAACTTTAATGAAAATTAGAAGATGTTCCACAATTCATCAAATCATGCAACCACAAAAAGTGTGTGCACACAAGACAAAATGTTATGCATGAACAATAGTGATCCTTTCTCCAATTCTTCATAGCAACAAAATTTGTTAACATAAGGCAAACACCCAAACTAAAAGATCACACAATTATCATAATACAATGAAACCATTAGCTCCATTACTATTCATGAATGTAAAATCATTAAAAAAAAAACACTCTAGCAATATTTACTACACTCAGAATGAGAGCACCAATCGAATTTATTATTGCATCAAAATATAGACCTTAAATACATATTATGTCATGTATTTATAGGAAAATCTCTCCTTGTTTTGTGTTAGGAGTGAGAGATATTCCAATACAAACACTATACTAGAAACCAATAAAATAAAGCTAATTTTAGGTTTGACATCAATGACAACATAACAATTTTAGGTTTGACATCAATGAAAATATAGCAATTGCTCCAATTATAGTTTCCAACAATCTTATGACCTTTTTTAATGAAGTTAAAATCAATAAGGTTGATCGTGAAAAGTTTAAGCCTTCAAAGCATGTAGGAACCATTTAGTTGATGGTATAATACTATCTCACAAAGCTATACATAATATCCCTCACATACATTTGCAACTTTGATATATATAAAATACTACTCTATTGAAGAGTGATTTTGATCAAGTCTAAGGAGACTTGGTTATCCATCTCAATAAGAAATATTAGCTCATCTTCAATTCATTTAAAATTTCACACATAAAGAAATCAATTTTTTTCATAAAGATCTAATTTATGACTCAAGAAAGTAATTTTTCATCTTAAGGAAAGTAAGTTTATAAGCCTTACATAATTATGATCTACTATAAAAAGCCTTTGACCAAGAAATTGGGGTTGAGAAATAGGCCTACCTGCCTAGGTTTTGTAGAGCTTGGAGGTAGGGGAGGAGGATCATAATTGATCACTCTAGTTAGTTGGAAAACCCCTTCATTGAGTAGGAAAGCTTGTAGGATTTCAAATCTATTGATTTGGGAACCAAAATTACCTAGATCACATTTGTAGATTTTTGAGTGCCCAATTGAGAAATCAAGTGCTTTTGGGGCTTTGTTTAATATAAAGTGAATCTTTTCGCATCTTCACGTCACTTATTCTCATATGTATGCATATTGCATGCCTATTCTTTATACTTAATTTTCTAGATCAAACATACACTTGTGTCCATATTGATCGTTGTCTCATTTATACATTGATTATTAGTAAAAGGTTCGAAACCTTGCAAAGTTGAGGTCTACCAAAGTGATAAAAAAAGGTCAATAGAGAAAGTCACTTCGATAAATGTTATTAGAATAGCTAATAAAGTCAACAAAACTAAAGAAATACTTCTTCAGTACCCAATATACACATCGAGATAACATATGACAATATGATGACATGCAAACAATAGAAACATATCAGAATGACTATGAACAATCATCAAGATAACTTTGCACTATGGGAGAACAAAATTAAATTTACTTTGAGACCCAATGAAGTTATCACAATAAGTTACATTGATATATGGAGAAAAGGAACATCAAGTTATGTAATATTGATAAAAATATTGAATGTAGATATCTATAATTGTTAGAAAGATATGATGATTGGTCAGTTTGAATACCATGACGAGTTATATTGATACATGAGCATCGTAATAAGATTACACTAGTGGGATATCAATCTGGAAATTACACTAACACCTAATGAGGTGATAGGGTTGACTTATGCCAATAAACACACAAAAGAAGCCTCAACAAAGCTATGACAGTGGTACCAATATGGAGAAGTTTTGTTAGGTGGTCTAATGATAATATGAGACCATTGTGATATTGATGAAAGGTGCTCCCCTTAATACCATAAACCCATAACAGAAACAAAGAAACAACAACAAATGCAAGAACAAAATATGGACTTCTTATTATCATCAAAAATGCAGAATTACAGAATTCACAAGTACAATATGCTAACCCACATGGGTGCCTTCATTACAATAATCTGCAATACAAGCTATGAACTACCACCCAAAGTTATTCTAGACAATGTTCGAGCCTTTCTTAAATAGGCAATTTTATGCTACCTAGGAAGGTTCTAGATGCTCAAACTTAATACCTAGGGCCCACAAACCCTAACAATACATATAGAGTCGGCTAAATACACCTTTGACAAATTATTTTAGAAATTTTGGTAGCCAAAATTCAAAAGGCCATAACTCTCGAGTCATTGCTCTGATTGGCTATTATAACCACTTTTCAAAAATGCCAGCTCTTGATCTACATGCTCAAACTAGTGTAAGTGCCCTTCTATTGAGTTTTCAGACCTCATTTGGATGCTCTAAGGCCTGCAACGATGAGCCTAAAGATTTTTCTCCTAAATTTTCCACCAAAAATATGTAGTAACTTCTTTGATACTTAAGCTGGAGCAATGAGATTTTTATGGTAGGCTTATAATTCTAAAATGAACCTTCATGTAGAAAATGAGAACGTTCCAAGCTCGTATGACAAACTTACTAAAAATAGCAAGTTCACATAAATAGTAACCACCCTGTCTACTAGTCCTTATTAAAATAGAAAAGATTGAAAAGAAAATATTTTTGGGTGATGCAAGATCGCCCTCACACCCAAGATGATCCTGCATCAAATATCAACTTGATTCTTGATTTTTTTTCAATAAATGTTCACATCAGGAAGACATAAGAGCTTGCACAAAAAGAGGTTTAATAACTAATTTCTATGAAGAATAATTGTTTTAGTTAAAATATTCGAAGAATCATTAAGCCAACATGTTTTATAGTTATAAGAAGGTGTTCCACACCTGGTGGATAATAAGACATAATTGAAAGACAAAGATTAATGGTTAAACGAGTACTAAGGGATTCTTGTCAAGGCCTTAGATGCTGTAGAAATTGATGGGATGGACTTGGAGGGTGCTATAACATACATGGAATGCATGGTCAAAGTTGAGATTATTATCAAGGATACTATGTGTGATGTAGGCACCTACCAGTCCAAAGGCTACCTAGAACATTTTTAGAAATGTGGTGTCCTTGGGGATCGATGCAATGATGTCTCCAATTTTATAATGGTTTGTTCTATTTATCATTATTGATCTAGTTATATGTAAATAAATTGTCATTAGATAAGAATAATTATGTCATGAAAGAGCATGTCCTTTCATTTTATAACTTGATCCTTGTTTATAAATATAGGATCATTTTGTCCATAAGAGACAAGGACGAAAAAAAATCTACAAAAATTCTATAGTTTTTGGGATGATATTTCCAAACTACTTCATTGAAATACTTATGTACTATTCAGTGGGCATGATCATTGCTCTATCAATATAATTCAATTGTTTTTTATATTCAAAAGTGTTTAATTGAATTTGTGAGTAGGTAAGTTCTTTGTGATATTTATTCTTTGAAATAGATACAAAATGTGTAAATATTATGTGAATTTGTTTTGAATACTTTTCAATTTGAATATAAGATTAAAAGGGTGATTCTCACATTTTGATAAATCTTCTTATAATGATTTAGAGTAACTTGCGGGGGGCTGAATTGGTTATCTTGAAGTCTAGATGTATCAATTCAACTTTTAATTACTTCAAACAGATCAACCAATCTTAGATACTTCACTTGGTCTCTATAACATATCATCAACAATTTAATGTTTCGTGCAATTACTTAACTCTCTATCTCTATATGTGTTGACTGTCAATAAATAAACTAATGTAAAATATAGCATGCAAAAACAATAACACCCACACATGAAAATAACACTTTGACACCATGATTTAACATGGAAACTCAATTTGAGAAAAACCATCAAGTAGCATGCTACCAATTTTTCACTCTTCTTAAGAGAACTTGGTTAAGCGCCAACCCCGTTAAAGGTTAAACAACACACTATTAAATGTGACCTTGTTAAAGGATTTAATCACCCTATTATGAGTGACGTTGTTAGTGGACTTTAGAACATTCCTTTAGAATGTAACCTTGATTAAAGGATTTACAAAATGACTATTAGTTCAACCTTGATTAAAGGATTTTGGAATGATATAATGGTTAGAATGTAACTGTAGGTTTCATTTGTAACGTACAACTCACTTTGCAAATTCATATCTCCATTCTCTAATCTATTTGTTCACTAACTAGCCTCCATTATTGATATGATTGACATCTCTTCAAGTAATTACAGTTCACAAACTCTTCACACTTTACCTTTTGTTCTTCTCTTCTTCACAACTTCTCCTTAAGATCACCAATTAACAACGAACCAACCTTAAAATTCATTCAGTATGCCTCCTTAAATAGGTAATTTCAATAATTTTCCACTTAAACATCACTATTGATCTTAGGATTTAGTTAGATTCGTTGAGTCCTTCCATCTTTTTGTTCTCCTTCTAGAAACTTCTAATCAAATCATTGGCTTTGATCACATAACAAAATCTCCTTGTGCATTAAATATGCCAACTCATCAATCCTTATCTTCCATGTGTTTTGACTAATTCAAAATTCCAACTGTGTTGACCTTAGATTCAAATCTTTCTCAAAATGTGACTTTTGTTGTCACTCAACAAACACTATGTTCTTCTGCTCACTCATCATTGTGTAGCTTGGCACACACTAAACTTTCTCACTCAACATCATGATTGTTAGGTCAACCTTGGTTAAAGGATTTTGGACTAATATAATGGTTAGAATGTAATAGTAGGTTTGATTTGTAAATTACAACCCACTTTGCCAATTCAGATCTCAAGTCTCTCATCTATTTGTTCATTGATTAGCCTCCATTAACATCTCTATTACTGAAATTTGTTTTTTTGTGATTCAATTCCAAGAGGTTCTAATAGTTGGAATGGTCTTCTTAGTGCTAGAGATGTAGCTATCAGTAGAGTGAAATGGTGTGTTGGGAGTGGAGAGGAAACTCTTTTTTGGTAGGATAATTGGCTGATTCAAGGGCCTCTTATTGACATCCCTAAATTTGAGAGATCGGCCAACATTTGCATCTAGAGGGTGGGGAATTTTTTTCTGAGTATAGACATGAACAAGGCTAGAAGGATCTGATTGTCATTTCATTGGACCTTGAACCTCTTATGAATATTCTAAACTCGATGGTTGTAAATGAGGATCAGGATAAGATTGTATGGGAGGATACTTCGAATGGAACCTATTTGGTGACCTCAGGGTACCAATCTATTATGAAGTAGGATTTGAGGCTGGAATGGGCAAAAGCTTGGTAACCTGGTCTTACCCCAAATATCAAATTTTTTTTTTTGGTTTTTACTCCAGAATAGGATTCTAACTATCGACAAATTGTGCAAGAGGGGACATCCTATCCCTAATAGGCGTGTCCTCTGCAAAAACCAAGCAAAGATAGTGGATCATTTGTTTATTCACTACTCATTTTTTAAAGAGGTTTGATCTTTATTCAGTTAACCTTTTGGGAAGAGTTGGTGTGCTCCTAGCTCAGTTATTGACTTCTTAAGGTAGTGGGAGAATTCTTGGAAGGGCTCTAGTCTCCATACTATAAGCAAATGGGCTTTGCCTCATTTTGGCCAGGGTATGTGGAAGGAACGCAATAACAAGACTTTTAGGGATGCTAACCTAATAGCTAGAATAGTATCTAAAAAAATTCAAAATGCCCTATTGGAAAACTATATGTTTATAAAAGGAACTAACCCTTTTGCAGGTGAAATTGAGAGAACTATTGATTCTCAGACTAAAAGAAAGGGGTGTTCTTGGTATTTACCTTCAGAAGGTTGGCACAAGGCCAACTTTGATGGCATAGCTAAAGGCAACCTGGGAGAGGCGGGATGTGGAGGTGTGATAAGAAATAGTCAAGGGTATAGGTTTGTGGTCTTTCCCCCTGGGTTTTCAAACAAACAATTATGTCAAGGCCAATGCTGCCCTCCAAACTATGAAATTGGCTAAAGATGTTGGGGTCAAATGTCTATGCTTGGAGGGGGACTCTAACAATATTATCAAATGCCTAAGAGGTGATCACCTACAAGCCTGGAGTATAAAGAATATTTTCGAGGAAATGAAAAATATTTTTCTATCCTTCAATAAGGTCTTTGTGTCTCACATGTATCGTGATGGTAATGTGGCTACTAATTGGATGGTGAATGAGGCTATCAAGAGGGACACATCACAAAGATGGGAAAGTGGTGAGGTGTTTCTGATGGACGTAAAAAATATTATGGGTCTGGAAAGGATTAATGGGAATACGAGAATCATTAAGGGTGATAATGGTAGTTAATGTTGTTTATATTTCATATTTTCTACTGAGTGATTGGCAAGAGTCAATCCAAAGGCTTCATTACTAGAGAATTTAATGACACATTTTATGGGTGATCTTAAGGGTTTTTGGTAATTACTATATCATTTGTTTTTTCGAGAGAAGAGATAAGTACAAGTTTGGGGAGTTAAACCAAGTCTTGGCTAAAGGCAACAGGAAAACTCAGAGGTGTTGCTATTCTATTTGCAACAACATGGTAGTAGAGAGGCATAGAAGGGAGTTGGAGGGGGAAGCAGAGAAGTGGAAGAGGTGATTGAAGGTGTGTGAGAAATTAAAGGAAGGAGGTATCTCAGCCTACATTGAAAAGCTTCATGGTTAGGACTGAAAGATCACTAACCTAATGGTGAAGACATGGAGAGAGGGGAAGGTAAATATTGATGGGGTGGATTTTTAGATTAATGAAGAGATTATTGTTGAGGTGATTAACTCCCCAAACTAGGGCATTAAATTCTATAAAGACAAGAAAATTTCCTTGAATGCGATTAAGGATTTTGCTAGGGATTCGAAAGAAATGAAGGAGCTTGTGAAGATGAGTGCCTATTATGAGCCTACGTCTATTAAGAAGCTATGGAGGTTTGTCCTTAGGGAAATTCTATCCTATATCATGCTCAACACCAAGTTTGATAGGATTCAAACCCACCATTTCATAATCCTTAATCATTTCGGGTTCGGGACTAAGATTTCCATTCCCCACTATCTATTTTTCTCTGCTAATAAGAGTATAATGGACTATAAGAAGACAGTTTACTCTAACCCTACCTTCCATGAGGGTTTGCTTCTTCTCCTATATGATCATTTTAAAGATCAAACTCATGGAAGGGCTATTGCCTGGAAGGCGATTTCTTTTGAAGAAATGGAGAGCTCTTACCTCCCATCAAACACAGAGGATAGTGCAGGCATGTACTCGAAAGAAGAAGAGGGGGGGGGGGGGTGAAAATCATGTAGGATATGGGTAAGAAGAACAAAAAGAAGCTAGGGAGAGGCTTAGAGAAAAGGAAAAAATAGGAGGAGGAGGAGGAAGAGTATAATGAAGAGGAAGAGGGGATGGACTTGGATAGAGAAGGTAATGTGAGAGAGATTGGTCCTAGCAAGGCTCAAGTAGGTAGGAAGGAGTCAAGCTTGGTCAAAATGAGAAGAAGAGGGGAAAAGGAGGTTGAGAGGGCTCAGGGAAAGGGTAAGGAGAGTTTTTTTGAAGCTTGGGGAGAAAGGAAGTGTAAGAATTTGCTTTAAGAAAAAATCACCCAAGATCAAGAAGCTCAAGCACTAGCACAATATGGACCAAGAAAGTATGATCAAAATAGCAATATGAAAATGAATTGATGTACATAAATACTAGAAGTGCCTAAATATAAAGGCCTCTAGAATGACTAGGAGTCAACAAAGTGATAAGACTCACAACTAAGCACATGTCCACCAAGAGTGGATTATCCTCCATTGAGCACAGAAGTTAGTGCGATGATGAGAGGATAAGCTTACATAGGCGTGTTGCATAAAAAGATGTTGTAGACACCATGTCCTAAATTAGAGTCGCAAACTCTTGTGTTGTCAATGAGACAACTCATATGAGTACGCATACTCCAAGGTGTGTAACTAATAAATAATAAGATAATGCATTAACTTAAGTAAACTTAAGTAAAGTATAATAATATTTAATTATTTACACTAACACCCCCCCTTAAGTGCAACTTAGGGGAATGCACTTAAGCTCACAAAAGCTATAATGAAAATGCATGATGGGTCTTGGCTACTAGGCCATGTTAGGTACCCATGTACAAATACAATGCAATCTCTCTGAAAATAGAGAAAGAGGGAAAACCTCGTGGGAAAAACCCTCCCCTAAAAAGAGAGATGAAAAAATAAGATGCATGGATGGATGGAGTAATTAAGAACCCCCCATTACAACATACATCATGTATATACAATAAAGAAGTATGAGAACACAATCCCATATGAGGAAAATGTCCCCCCCCCCATAAGAGAGAAGAAGAAGAAGAAATGAGACAAGATAGTCCCCCCCACCAAATGTAGAATGTCGATCAGTGATAGTTACTCCAAGATGAATGTATAGGAAGAAACAATGTCATAGGTACATTGAGATGCTTCACCAAGGTGTAGAAAGAATCTCAAAGATGAATGATGTTTCTGATACCTGCTCAACTGTCCCTGTGTCGATACTGACAGTCGCCCCTTCCAACACTGCTGAAAAGAACAAGTTTAGATCTAGCAAGGATAGATGTAGAACATATCCCAAAGAACCATGTGTCTCCTCAAATGATAAAGAGACCTCCTACAATTGCTGTACACAAGGATCCACAATCATATCAACCTTATAAGATTGATCATGCAAAGAATGGAGAAGAGGGTTAGAGTATTCCCTCGCAAAAACTAAAGAAGGATCTTGTTCATCAATGAAAAGATGTATATCATCATTAATGTCTCCCAAATCTGCTATGTAGGACTCGATAAACAAACCTAAAATGTTTGTCATGTAGTCATCCCCTAATGTTGGAACTAAAAGACAAGGTGTACCCAATTGTACTAAATTACATCGACCTATCATTGTAGCAATGTATGCATGTGGAATTTTCTGATGTTGTGACCTCATCCTACATCTATCAATAGGATCCCCCATATCTGAACCTATTGAATCACTATCACTGTTGTCACTATCAGTTTTCACAATGTATGAAGTATGGAGAGGATAAGCTAGGTGAACTTTCCTCAAAGTGAACATTCCTCTCTATGAATATCTCATGAGTCTTCGGATCGATAAGTCTATATACCTTAACACTTTCTTCATATCCAATGAAAGTACAAGGCCTTGGTGGTGGTGCCTTGCATTCCCTTAAAGATATGTATGCCCATGTTGGACAACGAAAAACTTTGAAGTGTTTCACAACTGGTTTCTTCCGCACCATGCCTCATTCCATCTAAGACATTATGAGGAGGCCTATTAAGGATATGATTGACACTACTTATAGCTTTGACTTCAAGTCAAGAGACTTAGCTTGAATCATGCAACTTGCCATTGGCTTAAGAGTTCTAATCCTCATTGCTACTACACTTGTCCTTTGTGGACTAAATGTTACTAGATTTTGAAGATCAATACCCTCAAGTTCACAAAAGTCTCAAGTCTTGAGTTCAAATATCTACTTTCATTGTCCATAGAAAGAACCTTGATGGCTTTACTTGATTGCTTCTCAACATGACTCTTGAAGGCTAGAAACTTATCAAACACTTCATTCTTGTGATCAAGAAAGTAGACCCATGTGTAGCGTGAAAAGTCATCAATGAAAGTGAGGACATAGCAACCCTTGCTAATTGATGTAACTAAAAAAGGTCTTGATAGAACTGTGTGAACCAACTTAAGAATAATTGATGCTCTCCAAGACTTCCCTTTGTCAATCTTCTTTGCTAGATGCATATCCATTGAACAAGTTGAACATTCACCTGTAGAAAAATTGATTGTAGGTAGACCTTTGACCATATTTTTTTAGCTAAGTTGATGAAGTTAGCAGAAGGCAAGATGTCCATACCACTCATGCCATAATTTGCTTTGTGATTGTGAATGTGTCAACAAGGCATATGAAGGAGACTTAGGCACAAAGTGGGAGAAAGAATAAAGCCTTGTATTATCATTAACTTTACCCACTACAACCAATGAATCATCCTTAAGATTTTGCACCATTACTAAATCAAGAAGGAACTCAACTTTATTGCCACCTCCATAGTGAGTGATTTGGTAAATTGAAAGGAGATTAGTGCTAAGGTTAGGAACATAGAGAACATCTTTGAACTCTCCATTTTCCATCTCAACTTGTCCTTTCCCTTCAACTTCCACTTGTGTATCATTCCCTACAAAGATGTGAGGTACCTTAGACTGCTTCAATGCAGAAAAATGTCCTTTTGAAGCACCCATATTATATGAGGCACTCAAGTCAAGAATCCATTCCCTTGAAGAACTTGAACTTGCCATAAATGCTTGCCCTTTTCCCTTTGAAGTGGATGGATTTGAATCCTTGGAAGCATTTTGCACACTGATTTTGTTCTTCCTAAGTAAGTTTTCCAACTCATCTATTCTCTTAGTCTTGCAATGATGCTCATCATGATTTGGTTTCTTGCAATATGCACAAAATAGTTTATCATTCTTGGTATTGTTTTCCTTCTTATTGGAAGAAGAATTGCCTTGTTGTGAGGAGGAAGATTGTTGTGTCTCTGATTGTGATTTTTGCTTCCACTACTTTTTTCTTGTTGTTGGTCAAACTTTTTCCATCGTGATTTGTTTGGTTCTCATTACTAGGCACCAATGTTTTAGACTTGGATGTCTTGAGAATTCCCATATCTATCAACTTGGATTGTTCCAACATCAACATTTTTGCAAATGCATCAAATAAAGGCTTAGTGAAGGCACTTCCCATGGTCAACCTGTGAGTGTTGTAACTCAAAACAAAAGATGCATACTCTAAAGGTAGCCTCTTCAAGATGTGATGAATCAATCAATCATCCTTCATGAGTTTACCATAATCCTTAAGTAGTGCTCTTAATTCAATGGCTTTGTTGACATAGTCTTGAATTGTGTCAAAATTCTTAGGATCCAAGAGAAGTAGATCATCCTCAATTTGGAATCCTTTTTCCTCATCCACCTTACCATACAACCCTTCAAGTTTGTCCCAAGCACTCTTGGCAACCTTAAAGCTGGAAATGTGGAAGAAGAGATCTCTATGAACACAACTCCCAATAATTCCTAAAGCCTGGTTGTCTTTAACTTGAAAATCAACTTGTGTAGCAACATCACTGGGTTTTACAATTGTACCATCAACATATAAATTTAAACCTTTTTCCATTAGTCTATTCCATACAATATCTTTCCAGGTAGTATAATTGTGTGAAGTTAAAAGTGGACTTTTAGGTGAACCCATGATGCAAAGAATTAAAAAAGCACAAGAGAGAAAGAGAGACACAAGAACATAAGACACACCCCCACTATTCACTCAATCAAAGAACCCTCCAAAAATGATGCTTTTGGCACTTTATATTTAGTGTGTTTACAATAGGCCACTTGTCAAAATGGACAAAAGTGGGCTTCTAATTTTTCTTTTTACAACCTCCTTTTGGAGTTCAAATCTGGTACTAAGCAATGTAGCTCAGATGTACAATAATTGTGAAGTTTAACCAAAGCAATATAATGCAAAAAATGACCTATTTCTAAAAGTAGTGTTTCTATCCACACAACCCTATAATCAAATTGCAAATCTGTAAAATAGACGAAAAATTATGCACTTTCAAAAAAAATGAAACCTAAAAATGTGTCCATATGAGCCTGTAAAGAGCGTTTGAAGTTGCAAAATGCAGGATTGGACAAGTACAGTCACCAAAACTAAAATTTCTAATAAATTCATGCACCAAAACCAGAAAATAATAGCACCACTAAAAATTTAAAGAAATTCTAGCCAAAATTAAAAAGAAATGCACCTGATTTAGAGTCCGAATGGTTGAGATATGGCCTCCCAAAGTCAAACTATCAAATCAAAACTGACTATGGTAAGGGGTTCGATCAATAAAACATGAGGTTAAATTTGACGTCCAAATGGCCATCATGGCAATGCAATATGGCCTATTGGTGATGGTCAAATCATCATCAAATTTAATGTCGTGAAAAGGTGATGTCAACAAAAAATGGGTCTGTCAAATGATGTGGCAGGTCATATGGGTGACGTCAGCAAGTGACATCAACGCTAACTGGTCGATCTGTACAATACAAATTACTGAGCTGGAGCCAACATGGCGTTGGCATGTATAAAAGCTGACTGGGCTCTACATATGTGGTCGTGCCATGTGGTAGGTATGATTTGTTGAGCTGGCACCTGACGTGTCAAGTGAATCATCGGGTTTTCACATTGGCAGCTAATTGTGACAGAGTGTCACTGTAGAGTGGACATGCCACTACGAGAGGGTGATGAAAGATGGTGCCAACCAACGGGAAGTAGATTGGAGGTGGGAGTGTTTAGCACTAGAATGTTGGTCACTGGCGAATGGTGTAGTGGCCGGTGGGAAAGTCGTCGCCGGTGGGGAGTTAATGCTGCCGACATGAGAGAAAGTCCAGTGGGGTGGTGTGGGTTTAGTCTCACATGCACCCCATTTTGGTGCAAATGTATGTTTAAAACACATGAGCCACCTTTGTTAAAACAAAGTGAGGCCGTCGGTATATTGTTGATGCCGATTTGTGATGTTCTCATTGGTAGTAATGTGTGTCACGATTTGTGAAGGTGTAACTGTCAATTTTCGATGATGTTAAGTCTATCATGAATATTGAGAAATGCCAATAGAATTTGGAATATTCCACCATGTGGTTCAAGATTTGAGCACCCAGTTACTGCAAAAAAAATCTCCTCTACAAACTTGATAGGCCAAAAAAATTCAAAAAAAAAGTCCGAAAAATAATGCAGAGAAATTATAGATGAAAATTAAAATTACAGATCTAAAAAAATAAATTTATAGATCTAATAGATCATACCAAATTCTACAAATCGGGCCTTCAAGTGTTGGTTTACAAAAAAAATTGCCTCAAATTTGACTATGGCCTAAGGTAGGCAAAATTATAGTCAAAATTCATTGAATCAACGCTTCGGATGCAATGGTGAGGCTCACTTTGGCTCTAGATGCTTCCAATGATTTCGATACTATGGATTTGAATCAAGGTCCTCTAAGAGGTGAAGCAAAAAATGGTCTCTAATGGCTATGTGAAGAGAAGCCCCCTCAGCTCTAATACCATGTAAGAATTTGCTTTAGGGAAAAATCACCCAAGATCAAGAAGCTCAAGTCCTAGCACAATATGGACCAATAAAGTATGATCAGAATAACAATGTGAAAATGAATTGATGTACATACATACTAGGAGTGCCTTAATATAAAGGCCTCTAGAATGACTAGGAGTTAGCAAAGTGATAAGACTCACAATTAAGCACATGTCCACCAAGAGTGGATTATCCTCCATTGAGCACAAAAGTTAGTGCAATGATGAGAGGATAAGCTTACATAGGTGTGTCATGTAAAAATATGTTGTAGACACCATGTGCTTAATTAGAGTGTGAACAACTGTGTTGTCTACAAGACAACTCAGATAAATATGCAAACTCCTATGTTGTAGACACCATGTGCTAAATTAGAGTTGCAAACTCCTATCTTGTCAACAAGACAACTCATATGAGTATGCATACACCAAGGTGTTTAACTAATAAATAATAAAATAATGCATTGACCTAAGTAAACTTAAGCAAAGTGTAATAATAATTAATTATTTATACTAACAGGAAGGAGGAAGAGGGCATGGTTAAAACAATGGTTTCTCTGGATGAAAAGGGCAGAAAAAACTATTTGGAGGAATTTCCATGCAGGTACGACCAAGATGGGGCTTGTTAGAGAAAACATAAACCCAGAGGTGCTCAAGGGGAGGGATGGAACAATTCATCTGGAAGAGCTTATTGATCATGGCTAGTTATTCTAAGTGATAATGCACAGGAGACGGGTATGAATTTCTTGAACAATGCTAGAAACAACCTCATGGATAATTTTTGTTCCTTAAAATGGATATTTCATGAAATTGAGGAAATAAAGTACAGATTGCAAGGATGAGATAGGCCATAAGGGGTGGGAGAGAATGTTAAAATTGGCAATATGGAGGTTAGAGTTTCAAAGATTAAAAAAAGGGTGGAAAGGATGGAAATTACACTTCACAGCTCAGCTATTAGAGCCTTAACATTATAAAAGGCCTAAATGATAACATCATTCAACTGCTTGGGATGATGGAGGAGAATAAAAAGGTAAGGAGGAAGAGGACATAGATGGGACCGGGGTGACTGAGGAGGAGGCATCTTTGCAGGAGGAGAGCTCGAGTAGAAAAGAGAGAGAGGGATGAGCTAGCTTCTTAAGATGACAGATACTCAAAGACCGATGAGGCGAAGACCAAGGAAGAGATGAAGTTAAAGAAAAAGGAGTTGGCTAAAGATCTCATTCCCTAATCGCTCTTCTTGGTTTTTGTTGTTTTCCTGGCTTTTGGCCTTTTGATTTTTGCTTTCGTTTGTTGGCCAGGCCTAGCTGGTTCTTTTTTATGTTGCTGAGTAGCTAGACCTAAACTGTTAGTTTATTTTATGTTGTTAATTGGTGGGTTTCAGGAACCCCTATAAAAAACATGTTTTACTTAATCAAAAATATCTCCATTACTGATATTATTGGCATCTCTTCAAGTAATTACACTTCACAAACTCTTCACACTTCATCTTTTGTTCTTCTCTTCTTCACAACTTCTCCTTAAGATCGCCAATCAACAATGAACCAACCTTAAAATTCATTCCTTATGCCTCATTAAATAGGTAATTTCAATATTTTGTCATTGAAACATCACTATTGATCTTAGGGCTAAGTCAGATTCATCGAATCCTTCCATCTTTTTGTTATCCTTCTTCTTCTAGAAACTTCTAATCAAATATTTGGCTTTGATCACATAAAAAAATCTCCCCGTGCATTAAATATTCCAACTCATTAATCCTTATCTTCCATGTGTTTTGACTAATTCAAAATTCCAACTATGTCGGCCTTAGATTCAAATCTTTCTTAAACTATGACTTTTGTTGTCACTCGACAAACATTGTGTTCTTCTGCTCACTCATCACTGTGTTGGCATACACTAGACTTTCTCACTCAGCATCAACATGCTCGTTCGTTCTATACTATACTCAGTCATTACTACATTCCTTCATACATTTACTCAACAATAACTAATGCTCAAGTTGAACTGTTTTGTTCAGCTTCTACTTAAGTTCTTTAATCTTCTGCTTTAGCTTCTTTATTGATCATGCAATACTAATATTGGTCAATCTTATCCTTATGACTTGTTTCAACTCTTAGCTTCATCCAACTATCTTCTTCACTTCATGTCTTGATTGAACAACACACTATCTTGTCAAGAACTAAATTATCAAGTGCCTATTGCATTTTCATGATACTTAACACATCTCAAATCAACCTTTCACTAGGTCAACTCATGATCTCTTCTTTTTGAATTTGCTTCATTAATCAAATTACATGACACTTTACACTATTAGTAAAATGTCTCTCCAGTAGGTTTGATACTATGCCTTACCAATAGGTTTTACATCAATGACAACATAACAATTGCTCTAATTGTAGTTTCCAGTAATCTCCCTCTTTGGCATTAAGGGACACACTAGTCATAATTCACTAGGTATTGTGCAAACCAAAAGCTTTAGGACTGTATTGTCACCTCCTTCTATGTTTATATTCTCTCTTTCTTTGTTTCATTCTAATTCTCATCCAATCAATCCCAGGATGCTCCCTTTATCAATTAGGTACATACTCATTCACTCTAGCAGCCTCAACATATGTCATCCTCTTTGTATCCATCCTTGTGTGGTAAATTACTTGTACACTTTTCCCTCTTACTCATGTATTCTCATCTCTTAAATTGATCAATGTTGTATGGTAACTCAGTAATACTCTCCCTCTTTGACAACAATGGCAAAGACATATCATACACAAATCATCGTGTCACTAATTTGACCAATATATCAATGTTATCTTAACATTAACTCCTTGTAGCTTCTTCTACTCATGTGTCAATGTCTTATTTTTCACATTCTTAGGAAACTCCTATATTGTGACCTTCTACATCAATCTGTAAGATATTTTGCTCATAACAATTGATGCAATGCAACATCTCTACTTAGTTTGCTTCAGGTAGGGGAATAACCCCTAACTTTCCTCTTAGATACTCACAAGAATTCTTAGGTAGTGCCTTAGTAAATATGTCAGCCACCTACTCCTTTATGTTTACATATCTCAGTCTCACTTCTTTGTCTTGTACCAGCTCTCTCAAGTAATGATACTTAATCTCAATATTCTTAGTCTTTGTATGCATCAAATGGTTCTTTGATATGTTTATAGCACTTCTGTTATCACAATAAATCATAGTACATTTAGTGATCTCTTCCTTCGTACCTTTCAACAATTTCTTGATCCATACAATGTTTGAATAATTCACTGTTGCAAAAATATATTCAACCTTGACTATAGATTATGAAATGTAGTTCTACTTCTTGCTTCTCCATGAAATCAATCTTCTACCCAGGAAGAAAGCTCCTCCACTTGTTCTCTTTTTGTCATCAATATTTGCTGCCCAATCAACATCTATGTAAACTTTTAGTTCAAATTTGCCACTTCTCTTGTCCATAAGCCAGGGTCTTCTATTCCTTTTAGGTAATTAACTATTCTCTTTATTGTCATCATATGATTCTCTCTAGGATTAGTTGAGAATCTAGCAACAATTCCAACAACTAATGTAATGCTAAGTCTGTTATGTACAACATATTGTAGTTTTCCAATCATTGACATGTACAATGTTTGATTCACCTCAACAAAATCATCATTCTTTGACAAATTTGTGTCCAAACACCATTGGTGTTCTAATTGGTCTTGAGTCTTCCATACCAAAAGTCTTCAAGATTTCTTTGATATACTTTGGTTGGGTAATGAAAATTCCTTTGTTCATCTGATAAACTTGAAAACCAACAAAGAATTTGATCTCTCCAAACATTGAAATTTCAAACTCCTTTTTTATTTGATCAACAAATGACTTTCTCAATGAGTCTTTTCCTCCAAATATGATGTTATCAAAAAAAGGTTTAGCTAGCAATATCTTATTTTCAATTTCACTTTTCATATACAAATTGCTATTGTCATCAGTTGTTGCAAAACCAATTTTCACCAAATAATTGTGTAAACTTTCATACCATGTTCTAGAGGCTTGCTTCAAACCATATAAAACTTTGTGTAATTTAAATACCATATTTTTTTTGTTTGGATCAACAAATCCTTCAAGTTGTTCAATGTAGATTTCTTCCTCTAGAATTTCATTAAAAAATATAGATTTTACATCCATTTGGTACATTTTGAATCCTTTGTAAGAAACATATGCTAGCATAGTCCTCACTCCTTCCAACCTTGCAACTAGGAAAAAAGTTTCGCCATAGTCAACTCCTTCCTCTTGTGCATATCCCTTACAAACTAGTCTAGCATTGTCCCTCATGACTCCACCATTCTCATTTAGCTTGTTTCTGAACACCCACTTAGTACCACTTACATTCTTATCTTTGGGTCTACGTACCAATGTCCATATTTTGTTCTTCTTAATTTTCTCAATTTATTCATTCATTGCCTTGATCTAATCTTCATTCTCCAAAGCATCTTTGACAAATTTAGGTTGAAATTCACATAATAAGCATATGTCATTCTTTAGTCTTCTTCTTTTCATGACTCCTAAATCTTTATCTCCAATAATTTGATCTAGTGAATGCCTTCTCACATACTTAACCAATACATGTTCAAGTTTGGGTTCCTCTTGATGTTGTTTACAAGATTATGCATGTTCAACGTCTTTTGTTGTCTTTGGCTGCAACTTAGTCTCCTTTTTCTGTTGGTAGACAGTCACAGTCTATGACTTGACTCCTATACCCTGACGCTCGACATACTACTTGTAGACACCTAAAATTGTCCAAATCCCTTATCCTGACCAATTAAATAAATATTTATTATTTATTTAATTCTCTTACCTTTAATTAAATAAATTTTACATTTATTTAATTATGTTCATCCTTTCTTGATTTAAATAAACTAAGGTTTATTTAAATCCTAACTTATTCCCCTTGCATGCTAACCCATTCACTTTAATTAAGTACTTCGTTTACTTAATTAATCCCTTTCCTAATCCCACTTGGAATTAAATATTAAATTTAATCCTATTTGAGCACATG
This sequence comes from Cupressus sempervirens, assembly GCA_028749045.1. Lineage (NCBI taxonomy): Eukaryota > Viridiplantae > Streptophyta > Pinopsida > Cupressales > Cupressaceae > Cupressus > Cupressus sempervirens. The sequence continues at coordinate 709,211,166 of CM053789.1, read as the reverse complement.
GCTCCTAACTTTAACCCTCACCTCACCTCACTTCCCTAACGTAACCCATCCTTCTAACCTAGGTCAATCTACTTATCCACTAATTAATCCTAGTTCCTCATCTAATCACATCCCTAATCATTTGCACAATCCTAATCAAAAGATTAGCAAACCCTAGTCACATGTGACATGTGACTCTTACACACTTACAACTTTGTCCCCCTTCACATGTGAACAAAAGGTGTCTCACACATGTGTGAGAAACTTTGAGCCTCCAACCCTCTTGCACATTTCATTGACCCATCACTTTCAAAGGTGTCTCACACATGTGTGAGAAACCTTGAGCTTCCAACCCTCTTACACCTATCATAGACATGTCACATCAAAGGTTGCTCACACATGTGTGAGCATCTTTCCCCCTTTGAATGGTAAAAACCCTAATCCACTTGGAGTCTACTTGGCCTCCAGCTCATGGACACCTCACCAATCTTGAGAGATCCTAGCCCTTCATCTCACATTTAATCTCAACCATCTGTTTCATCTCTTTTCCTATAAAAGGAGAGCCCTCTCCTCATTTTAACAAGCACCATCTAACCCATTGTTATGCTGCAGGAATTGTGAGCAACCACATCCCACAACAATGAAATCATCTACACTTGATGATTTCATGAGGTTTGCATTAGTAGTTTGAGTCATTGTGCTTTCATGTTATCTTTGTTTACATGTTATCTTGCATATTTTGAGGTTTGCATGATCATGTAGGAATAAATGTTAGTTGCTTAGTATTTATTCCTCTTATTACATTTTTATGCAATACATTTTGGCACGCCCGGTGGGACCCACTTCACGAGTTTGAACTAACCATCTAAGGTGTTTTTGAGTATTTTGTGAGTTTGTAGGTTGAAAAAGCACTTGGAGATCAAGTTTCATGAGGAGCCTCTAATCGAGCCAAGGAGCCCATCATCACGTTTGGAGGACATAAGGGAAGTCTTTTGACATATAACACTCTATATTTCATTTCTTATTGCTTTATTTTCAAGTTCTAGAGTGTATATACGTTGAATATACTCTTTAAAAATAGAAAAAAAAAATACTCCTTTGTTAATAGATAAATAAGTTTTTTTTTTTTTTTTTAAAGTGTGTTTCATCTTTATTTATGCTTTTTTAAAATCATTTTTATTTATGTGTTAGCAATATATATATATATATATATATATATATATATATATATAGTTTTTATTAAAAAAAAGACTTTAGTTTAGTTTAATAGGGGTAGGATGGTTATATATATATATATATATATATATATATATATATATATATATATATATATATATATATACACATACAAACAAAAAAAAAAATCAATAAATAAATAATTTAACTTCTTTTTTTTTGGGTTAGTGCAAGCTCGTGGCGGTGCTTGCAAGCGGCGCCGCCCTTGCATTCCCGCCACTCGTGGGGTGGCTCGCAACCGCAGCAACCACCAAGCTCAAATGCCACCGCCTCCCGCCGTTGCGTCCTCAGACCACTCTCTATCGCTCATCCCCCCATTTGCGCCACCACCATGGCTCCCCCCTGCAACTCCCATAGTGCCTGCCAAAATTCCTCCACCGCTGCTTCTGATTCGTAGCCACTGGTGACTTCTTCCCCAACGCCCTACGACCTCGCCACTCCCTGCTCTAGCAGCCCTCTCCACTTCCTTCCTCGTGGCTAACCCTCTCCTCGCTGCACATTGCCGCCAACAAACTCACCCGCTCTACTCACACACGGCCATCGACGCCGCTCCCTTGTGGTCGCAGCCATTTCTCTTCGCCATCGCCTAGCACCATCTGCCCTCACCGCCTCACCGCTCCCCCTTCTCCCCGCTACCCAAGGCCTCCCACACCACCCTGCTCCTCTGGCTCACGACCTCCCACTGTCGTCGTCGCTGTAACCTCCGCAACCCCCTCTGCAACTCTCGACGGCTCTCACAGCCGCTCCCCAACGTCTCCGCCCCTGCACTTCCCAACTCTCCCTGCGGCCGAGTGGCATAACCCCCTTCGCCCTCGCCACCTTGGCACAAACCCTCTCCCGTTGCATCCACCTCGCGGCCTTTGCCGCAGGCACAACCCCCGCCACCATTGCGTGACTTCCTTTGTCGCTCCCTCTCACAACCACACCTAGCCCACACTTCGCTCTCCAAATCCATTGGCTCGTGCTACAAACCCTCCGCCCGACCACTCAAACCCACCGCTCAGCCAAGCCGCAGCCCAAAACCCTCCTCGCGTGGCTCCTTTACCGCCCCGCTTCAAACCCCTTCCCTTGGATTTTCCCTCCTCTCCAGTAGTTGCCCTACTCTTCCGAGCTTCCCCCGCCAATTTCAAAGAAACACATTAAAAAACAAACAAAAACTTTATTTTATTTCTTTTTGGATATTTAGAATAAAGTTGCAAGTTTTTGTTTTTTTTTATCTCACCTTTAGTTTTTCAAAATAAAATTTGTTCTTTTTCTTTTTTAATAAATCATCTCATGACTTTTTTTTTAAAGCAAAAACATCAAAAAACAAAAAAAAATTTGCTTGACGTGCACCTGACCGTCAAATTTTTGCTCGCAGATCGCTGATGTCAGCACTGCATCAGCAGTCCACATGCCTTTTTAGATCATAAGGAGCAACCTTTGGTTTTTTGCTCATAACTTGAGCATACAAACTCCGTTTTTGCAAAATTAAATATCGTCAGAAAGCTGATTCTGAGCCTATCACAATGATATTAGTTTCATGAGATTTTGATGCTATTTAGATCTCTATTTTCTATGTCAAAGACCCAATTTTGTGCTAACTTTTTCATTGCAGGGTTGTTTCACGTTTGTTCTACATTTTCACTGCCCTAACTTGTGTTTTTGCAGGGATATTTTGTCACTAACCATATTGCTTGCAAATTTTTGCTTTAATTTTATTTTGGGAATGAACTTGTATGCTTAAACACTCATTTTTGAATGCATGGTTAACACTAAAACAATCAAATTCAATCTTGAATGCCTTAAGGGAATGGACATGTGTGCTTAGGCTAGCAAATATTTGGGCTTTAAAACGAACTCACACAATCTTGAATGCCTTAAGGGAAATTAATTTCATTTTCAACATTTTAATTTCCATGCACTCGCTTTACTTTCTTGTTGACGAATCTGCGTTTTCATTTACGTTGGCGCTATTTCAAGTTGTAAAGAACATTATATGCTTTAAACACGTGTGTCTTCAAGTAGATTAAAAAACCTAAAGTTTCATTAGGAAAGAACGCGCGTTTTTTGAACTCCGAGGCCACTTACGTATTCTCTCCCCTTGCGCCTTCGAGTGATCTTGGGTGCATAAGAAATAAGTGGTCTTATTCTTCATTTTTTAGAAGGCCTGCTTGGGGATTTCATCACCCCTTGGGACGACCTCAACTCCAGTGTTCTGGTGGAGTATAAATAGTGGGAGGTGAATCGAAAGACACCTCTCTTGGAAGCATAATATTGTCACTCTTGGCTAAGCCCCAAAGAACTTTATACCTTTGGGAAGTGAAGGAGGAGATTTGGGTTACCGTCTCCCCCCGATTGTGTGGCAGTATTTTCTTTCATCTACAGATTTGGGCCTCACGTACCTTGCATATATCGAGGATGCCCTCTAGTTAATCCTTGTACATCCTAGTCGAAACCTTATAGGATTGTTGGTGTGTTTGACGTTCTTGAGTGTTTGAAACACACTTGCCTTGTATATATTTCATTGTATATATTTTGCATCTCAAATTTGAAAAATCCAAAAAAAATCATAAAACATAAAATCCAAAACATCATAAAAACATAAAAATCCAAAAAAAAATCATAAACGTTCAAAAATCCAAAAATAAAAATAAAATTATAAAAATTCAAAAACAACAAAAACAATTCTTGGTTCAAATCCCCTTAGTCAAGCTATCCACATCAATTCCACATCACATCTTCTTTCTATCAAAGTCATCACCCTCATACATCTCTTGTCTTCATCATTCAAACCCTTCCTTGATCATCGCTCTTCATCCACATCATTTCTTTGTCTTCCTAATCATTCCACCTCATCCATAATCTTCATCCTAGTCATGCTTCATCATCATCTAGCTTCAATTTCCTCCACCAATCTCATCATTCATCCTTAATTCAATCCTCCACATCATCATCCTTCTAATCCAATCCCTTGTCAATTCATTCTTTTCTAATCAATTTCTAATTCAATCCATTTACATTTTTATCCATAATCAATCTTTCTAATCTCATTCATTCAAATCTTCTTCTAATTCAACTTTGCATTACATCTTCCTACTTTGGACAAAGGAGCATTGTCATCAACATTGGACTTTAATTCAGATCTCACATTCACTTGTTCACAATCTCATAGGGTTTTTATCAAATCAAATCAAACCCTCATCCAATCATATCGAATTCAATCAAATCAATATCAAGTCAAACCCAATTCGAATCAAGTCAAAGTCCAAAGCTCCTAGTCCTGAGTTCATATTCCATCATCGAATCTTTCATCACTCTTCTTCTAAAATCTATGGATCCAAATTTTCTTCATCAAATGGTTGACAATCTTCAAAGACAATATGGAGTTATACGTCCTGTTGAACCTGCATATCAAATTCATCCTCAACATTTCATATCCAACTCTCATCCATCTCATGCCCATTATTCTTCTACCTTTGACAAGGGAAATCCACCTCATTATCCTTACACTACATACGCTTCTATTCATAGCCCACACACTTCCTCAAACACAAATACCCTTGCCATGGAAATAGAGCAACTAAAGAATTATCTCTTAGCAAGTCAACAAAAAGAGGCCACCTTCCATGCCATGTGTCCTCTTCCCCCATGTTTCGAAGACCATAGTTCTCATGTCCCATCCAACCCCAACCCTCCATGTAATCCCCTAACCAGAGTTCCACCTTCCCACAATCCTCATCCTCCAAAAACATCCACCCCACCTCGTAAGGGGTTTTCACATCACTCTTGGCTAAGTGTAAAGAACAAGATAAAGTGAGCCAATCACCCAAAGTTGTTCCTCCAAAGCATGTCACTATGGATTCCTCTTCTCCTCTAGATCTAAGCATTTCTCCATCCCATCCTTCCCCTATCCCTCAAGATCCATTTATCCCCCCTAGTCTATCTCATGATTCCCTTCCTAACCAAGAGCAAGACATTCCATGTACCACACACCTTACCACTTCCATTCCATCTCAAGAGTTCACATCCATAGATCCTCCACTTCATACAGAAGTTTCTTCCACTCCACCCACTCATACTCCTCTATGTCAAGATCAAATCACTCCATCTCATGCTTCCATTCCCTCTACTCCATCTCATGATCCTATTCCATTTCATGATCCATGTATTCCACTCCACGATCCTATTCTAAGTCAAGATCAAAGCACCCATTCCTTTGCCTTTCATGATCCCACTTCATGTCACAATCCTATTATCCCTCATAATCCTCCTTGTCATCCTAATCCTCCACATGATCCTATCACACCTATCCAATCCACTCATGCACCCCCTATACATGGACTCACATCTTGTGTTGAAAATAATAAGTATCCCATTGAAGATAACATGGCTCAAGATGTTGGTATACATTCCACTTCTTCCAAATCCCAAATTCCCCCTTCTAAACCCAAATGTTCCCACCCTCCATATTCCAAGTCTATTTTGGGACCTTATATCCATATTTCGCTTCCTTCCTCATTACCATCCATTTTGGGTCCTTATGTTCCACTGCCAAACCCTTCATCCCTTCCTTCCATTTTAGGTGCTTACATACATTCATCCACCCTATCCATGTTTTCAACTTCATCCTCTCATACTCCTAGCAAAGATCAACAAAGGCACACATCCTTGAATTCTTTCCAATGTTCACCATCTGTACGCTCTCCATCTCCTTTACCTTCATGCACCCCTACCATAGCCAATGGAAGCAAATTAGATGCGAAAGAAAAAGCAAATAAAGCCAAAAATCCACAAAAGCACAAGGATCAACATGTCCCCTCTAAACGACATGTTCAAGAAAAGACAAATATGATCCAAAGCAAAATAAGAAAGCCACAAAGGCTCAAAATCAAAAATGCAAAATTTTTGTGGATACCAAAGCTACTTAATGTAGCAATGAATCTCAAAGAAACATTCCAAATGGCATCCAATTCTGCCAATCCAAAGGCTTCCCTCATTCCTAAACCATCTGAGCTTCCATTTTCAAAATCCATTTTGGGTCCTTATATACCCAAATCCACCATCGTAAATCCATCGTCTCCTTCATCCATTTTGGGTCCTTATATCCCAAAATCCAAACTCTCTTCTACATATTCTCCACAATTTCCTCCTTTCCACCACCCTTCAAGGTGTGTGCCAATGATGATCTTTCTGCCTCCTTCATCCACTCACTCACAAGTCTTCCGAACTAGCATCCACCAACCATGTCTTCCTCCCTCCCACTCCACCCCCTCAATCCAACCTTTTTCATAAGTCATTGCCCTCCATTCACTATCCTACCAACATCTCTAAGAAAATAATAAAAATTCCTTGAAAATAGAAAAAAGAAAGAAAGAAATATATCAAGGGATACCATCCATATAAATAGATGCTTGAGTCCTCCCTTCACTCTCCTATCATGTATCCATTGCCTTCCAATTCCGCTTGTCCATCCATTCACTTTTCCTTCTTCCACTTGCACTCTACACTGGGGGCAAGCTCCATCCATACCACTCTTCCATACATCTCTTCCATCCTTCCATCTACCATTCGTTATCCTCTTCCATCTTTGATCCTGATTTTTACTTTCCTTTCATCCATACATATGCACTTTCCATATCCCTTGTGCATCCTCCATACACCATCCTACATACTTCTATCATCCTTCCATATCTTTGATCTTGACATGCTATCCATATCTTGCATTCCATAGTCCCTATCATGTTCGTTTCATCCCTTTTCCATCCATACTCTTACATACTTCCATCCGTCATTCATATGTCCTTGATCTTGATTATCCCCTACATTTCCTCCATTTCATAGCCCACATTTCATGCATACCCTTCATATCATTATCCCTATTCATACCCTCCCTCCCATATCCCTTATTCATTCCACTTTCATACCCATGCTCATGATCACTATTAGAGGAACAACAACAAAAATGTTCATACATGCTTTGGAAGAACACATGCCTTCTCTTCCTCCATACGCTAGACTTCCTACCATCTTTCCATTTTCACACACATTTTCTTCCATTTTCCTATCCTTAGTATGGGGCATTTGGACTCCTTTGAAAGATGATCCTTGGCTCCACATTTTTTGATCACCATATCATTTGGCCCCTCATATCCTTTCGCTATTCCGTTCATCATTGACTCATGTTGCTTTTCCTCCATTTACCATGCCTTGGTTTTCCCTTGTCATTGGTTCCAATCCATTCTCTCACACATTCATTCAATCAATTCATTTCTATCCATTCTATGCATTCGTTCATATCACATTCAAACTAAGTCTTCCAACTCACTTCAATCAACTTCATTCATCGTCTATTTCAATCAATTTTTCACTTCTTCTAATTTTTTTGCATCATATCAATTCTACTTTCATCATTCTTCATCCTATCAATATCTATTCTTCCAATCTCATCCACGTTCATTCTTTTATCCGCCATAAAAGCAAAAAATCAAAAAAAATGTCACTTTGCAATCAATACTAATCCAATCAATCTAATCTTGCAATCTGGTGCATCAATCATTAATCAATTCATCAATTTGACCCAATTAGCTGATAATTCATTAACCATATTGAAATATCATTATCATGGGATGAATCCTTCCCAATCCTTGGATGTGCATTACACTTATCGATAGATTTGCCATCCTTAATCAATCATCATCAATCAATCTATTAATGGGTTTTCCACTTGACTAGGGGCAAAATGTTGGCTTGCTTTTGGTTTTTCGTGCATGATTGCTTGATACTAGTATGCATTAGTATTTTTTGCATTTCTCATGGTCTTTGCATCCTATTGTCCTAGGAATCATGGTCTTCCATATCATGGTTTCATAAGACACATGGTTGTATTAGACCCCTTTTTTCACGTATTTGACACATTACCATCTTGGTTTCTCATACCTTGGTGCATAGTGTTGACTACAATATCAAACTTAGGTTGTTCATACCATTGCAACATAACTCCTTTCCATCCTTCCATCCATTTTGAGAGAACATCTGTGTTCTCCTAACCCACATGTCCTCTCGAGGGGGCATACCTTTCCACCCTCGTCATCCTTCCTCATCCTTCCATGACTGGGGCATCATGCTACTAGTCTTATCCTCCTAGCCACTATATTTTATTCTTCTTTGATATAACATTACTAGTGCTATATCAAAGAGGGGCAAAATGTAGACACCTAAAATTGTCCAAATCCCTTATCCTGACCAATTAAATAAATATTTATTATTTATTTAATTCCCTTACCTTTAATTAAATAAATTTTACATTTATTTAATTATGTTCATCCTTTCTTGATTTAAATAAACTAAGGTTTATTTAAATCCTAACTTATTCCCCTTGCATGCTAACCCATTCACTTTAATTAAGTACTTCGTTTACTTAATTAATCCCTTTCCTAATCCCACTTGGAATTAAATATTAAATTTAATCCTATTTGAGCACATGGCTCCTAACTTTAACCCTCACCTCACCTCACTTCCCTGACCTAACCCATCCTTCTAACCTAGGTCAATCTACTTATCCACTAATTAATCCTAGTTCCTCATCTAATCACATCCCTGATCATCTGCACAATACTAATCAAAGGATTAGCAAACCCTAGTCACATGTGACATGTGACTCTTACACACTTACAACTTTGTCCCCCTTCACATGTGAACAAAAGGTGTCTCACACATGTGTGAGAAACCTTGAGCCTCCGACCCTCTTGCACCTGTTATAGACATGTCACATCAAAGGTTGCTCACACATGTGTGAGCATCTTTCCCCCTTTGAATGGTCAAAATCCTAATCCACTTGGAGTCTACTTGGCCTCCACCTCATCGACACCTCATTAATCTTAAGAGATCCTAGCCCTTCATCTCACATTCAATCTCAACCGTCTATTTCATCTCTTTTCCTATAAAAGGAGAGCCCTATCCTCATTTTAACAAGCACCATCTAGCCTATTGTTATGCTGCAGGATTTGTGAGCAACCACATCCCACAACAATGAAATCATCTACACTTGATGATTTCATGAGGTTTGCATTAGTAGTTTGAGTCATTGTGATTTCATGTTATCTTTGTTTACATGTCATCTTGCATATTTTGAGGTTTGCATAATCATGTAGGAATATGCATTAGTTGCTTAGTGTTTATTCTCTTATTACATTTTTATGCAATACACTACTAATGCTTAGCATAATTTTCTAGAACCTCGATAGTGCCTAGCTTCTGACACTCGACAACCACTTTTTTTGGTTTATGTAAGGTGTTAAGTTCACCTTCATAGATGTAGATAAACTTTCTATAATCTTCTGGTTGTTTCTTGTGTTTTTCTCTACAAAATCATCAACTCTAACATTTGCACTTTTCACGATTTTGTTAGTGTTAGAATTCAACCACTCATAAGCTTTTCTCTTGGTGGAATAAACTGGGAATATAACTTTATCACTTTTTGCATCAAGTTTACTTTCCTTACATATTTCAATATGTGACATTTTCTTCCAAAAACTTTAAAATAATTCACATTTGGTGCATATCTATATCAGAGTTCAAAAGGTGTTTTGTTTGTTCCTTTCTATAGTTGAACTTGGTTCAAAGTGTAGATTGCAGTGCTTACAGCCTCTCTTCAACACTTCTATGAAACATTCTTCTCCATCATCAATGTTATTTCATAATCCATAATTGATATATTCCTTCTATTAGCTATACCCTTCTATCCTTGGTGCACTCATTTGCCTCTTGATTCCTTTGTCATTATAAAATATGTTGAACTCATCTGAGATGAATTTACTACCTCTGTCTAATCTCAATTATTTCATACTCTTACCTATTTCTTTCTCAATTCTAGCTAGATACCACTTAAACTTTTGAAATGCATAAGATTCTTCCTTGAGAACCATCATAGTCATCATTCTAGAAAAAAACATTAACAAACAATTTTTTTATTTATCACCATAATATTTCTATATTCCAATAGGACCACATAAGTCAGTATGAACCAACTCCAAAACATCATCAAAAGAATAGGTCTTGCTCTTGAAACTAGACTCTGCCATTTTGCCTATTTGACATTGTTTGCACAGTACTCTATCAGGTTTTCCTAGTCTTGGTAAACCTCTAACTATTTTCATTTTACTAATGCTTACCAAGTTGTCAAAGTTTACGTGACATAGCCTCTTATGCCATAACCAAACATTTCCACATTGTGCAGATAGACAAGTATCTTCAGATAGGTCTAGATAGAACAAGTTACCTCTTATTTGCTCTCCACTTTCAACTAGTTCACTAACAACATCATAGATCATTGCCTTCTTGTTATGGAAAACAACTATATAGCATAAACTTGTCAATTGTGCTAAACTCAACAAGTTTAACTTTAAACCATCAACCTAATATGCATTATCACAATTGATCTTTTCATTCAATTTAATTTATCCTTTACATTTCACATAACATGGTGCATCATTACCTAACTTAACACTAATTCCATTGTAATGTTCCATCTTATGAAATTTACTTTTATCACTAGTCATATGATGTTAGCAACCACTATCAATTATCCATCTATCATTCTTATTTACATGTGAGATCAATGTAGTTTTCTCATCTTCATCAGAATCATCTTTCATTGCAACATAAACAACTTCTTCATCACGATCATAAAAATTAATTTCACAACCATCATTTTTAGCAATATAGAAAGATTTCTAAGCTTTGTCTTTGTTGCCTTTATTGTCTCTATCATCTCTCCTTCCTTTGTACTTGAAACCTTTCCTTTCCTCTTTATCATCTCTGTCAGGATATCTAACAGCAATATGACCAACTTTGTTGCATGTAAAACAAATAATAGGAAGCTTACCTTTATATTTTCCTTTTCCTTTAGAAATTCTTTTTGCCAACAATGCTTCAAGTTCATCAAGGTCATCATCAAATCCACTGTCACTTTCTACATGCTTGCTTTTCTTCTTTTTCTTAGATCCGTTAAGGGTTAGTTGTGCTTTGAACATAGATTCAACACTAGCAAGGGATTAATTATCAAAAATTTATAATTCAAATTCAGTAAGTCTACTAATCAAACTATCCAAGGTCAAATCATTACTAGGTGTACACCTCAGTTCTTAAATTTCAAATACTCTAATTACATAGATAGGAAGTAAAGTACTCAATACCTTTCTTATCATAGTTTCATCTGTTATATGTCCTCCAATTCCAATGGTAGCATTCACCACTTCTTTGATTTGACCACAATACTGTGCAATATTCTCACCTTCTTGCATCCTCATGTCACCAAATTTTCCTCTTAAGCTTTCTGACTTAACTCTTAATACATTCTTATCTCCACCATGGATTTTTTCCAACTTGCCCCACATTTTCTTAGCATTAGTGCATTCCTTCACATCATCAAATTTTTCATAACTAAGGGTTGCTGTAGATTCAATCATCATCTGGTTGTGCTCCTACTTCTCTTTCATTTGTTCAAATGCCATAGGTCTAGGCACCTCAATGTATTCATTGTCCAAGTAGTAGGATGTGGAATCTCCAATACCAGATAAATGCAATCTCATCAACCTTTTCCATGCCATGAAATTCTCCTTGTTCAGCTTAGGTATCTCTCCCTTGTATATCTTGATCTTTGACTTGAGTCCCTTGAAACTTTATTGACAAGCACCAATGCTCTAATACCAATTATTATAATGATTTAGAATAATTGGGAGGGGGGTGGGGGTGGGTGAATCAATTATCCTTAGGTCCATATGTACCAATTCAACTTTTAATCACTTCATACAAATTAACCAATCTCAGATACCCACTCAATCTCTATAACATATCATCAACAATTTAATATTTCATGCAATTACTCAACTCTCTATATCTATATGTCTCAACTGCCACTAAATAAAATTCTATTGTAAAATATAGCATGCAAAACAATAACATCCACACATGTAAATAACACTTTAACACCAAGATTTAATGTGGAAACCCAATTTGGAAAAAACTACCAAGTAACATGCTACCAATTTATCACTCTTTTGAAGTGAGCTTAGTTAAGAGCCAACCTTGCTAAAGGTTATACAATACACTATTAAATGTGACCTTGCTAAAGGATTTAATCACCTTATTAGGAGTGATCTTATTAGAGGACTTTAGAACATTCCATTAGAATGTCACCTTGATCAAAGGATTTACAAAATGACTGTTAGGTCAACCTTGATAAAAGGATTTTGTATTGACATAATAGTTAGAATGTAACAATAGATTTGATTTGTAAAGTACAACTCACTTTTCAAATTTAGATCTCCATTCACTCATTTTTTGGTTCATTGACTAGCCCCCATTGACATTTCCATTATTGATTTTCTTGGCATCTCTTCAAGTAATCACACTTCACAAACTATTCACACTCACCTTCCTGCCATTCTCCTCTTCATAGCTTCTCCTTAAGATTGCCAATCAACAATTAACCAACCTTAAAAATTAATTCCTCATGCCTCCTTAAATATGTAATTTTGACCTTTTGCCACTCAAACATCATTGTTAATTTTAGGGTTAGGTCAGATTCATCAAATCCTTCCATCTTCTTGTTCTCCTACTTTTAGAAACTTCTAATCAAATCCTTTCCTTTGATCATGTAAAAAAATCTCCTCGTACACTAAATATGCTAACTTATCAATTCTTATCTTCCATGCACTTTGATTTATTCAAAATTCCAATTGTGTCAGCCCAAGATTCAAATCTTTCTCAAACTGTAACTTTTGTTGTCACTCAACAATCATTGTGTTCTTTTGCTCAATCATCATTGTGTAGCTTGACACACACTAAAATTTCTCACTCGACATCAACATGCTCACTCGACCAATACTATGCTCGGTTATTACTACATTCTTTCATACATTTTCTCGACAATAACTAACACTTAGCTTGAACTATTTTGTTTGGCTTCTACTTAAGTATCTTAATCTTCTGCTTTATATTCTTCATTGACCATGTAATATTGATACTCATTCAAGCTTATCCTTATGACTTGTTTCAACTCTTAGATTCATGCAACTGTCTTCTTCACTCCATGTATTGATTGAACACCACATTATCTTGTCAAGTACTAACTTATCAAGTGCCCATTGTGTTTCCATGATACTTAACACATATCAACTCAACCTTTCACTAGGTCAACTCATGATCTCTTCTTTTCAAAACCTCTCCATCAATTGAAATACGCGACACTCTACACTGTTAGTAAAATGTCTCTTCAGTAGGTTTGACACACTGTTTGACCTATAGGTTTGACATCAATGACAACATAATAATTGCTCCAATTGTAGTTTCCAACAATCTTATGGCCTTTTTTTAATGAAGTTAAAATCAATAAGGTTGATTGTGAAAAGGTCAAGCCTTCAAAGCATATAGAAACCATTTAGTTGATGGTATAATACTATCTCACCAAGTTATACATAATATCCCTCACAAACATTTGCAACTTTGATATATTTAAGACATTGGTCTATTGAAGAGTGATTTTGATCAAGTCTAAGGAGACTTGGTTATCCATCTCAATAAGAAATATTGGCTCATTTTCAATTCATTTCAAATTTCACACATAAAGAAATCAACAAATTTTAACAAAGATCTAATTTACGACTCAAGAAGTAATTTTTCATCTTGAGGAAAGTAAGTTTATAGGTCTTACATAATTATGATTTGCTATAAAAAGCCTTTGACCAAGAAATTAGGGTTGAGGAATAGGCCTACTTGCCTAGATTTTGTAGAGCTTGGAGGTAGGGGAGGAGTATCATAATTAATCACTCCAATTAGTTGGAAAATCCCCTCATCTACCTTATAGGATTTCAAATTTGTTGATTTGGGAACCAAAATTACAGAGATCATATTTGTAGATTTTTGAGTGCCCGATTGGGAAATTAGGTGCTTTTGGGGCTTTGATTAACATTAAGTGAATCTTTTGGCATCTTCACATCACTTGTTCTCATATGTACGCATATTCTATTCGTAATCTCTGTACTTAATTATCTAGATCAAACTTACACTTTGTTTCCATATTGCTCTTCATCTCATTTCTACATTGAGAATCAGTACAAAGGTTCCAAAGCTTGCAAAGTTGAGGTCTCATTCTTTTACCATAGCTTCCTTAGTGGTACTTACTGGACGTATTTTGTAGGCATGGTTCCCTCTTGATTCTCCTTTTGTACTATTTCCCCATCTATATTTAGATCTTGCTTATTGATTTCCATGATACAATGGTGTTTTGGGTTGGAACACCAATAAAATCTATTATGGTTTGTTTGCCATGTGGATCGTTCTCCATGACTATAAAGTTTGGGGGAGTATAATATTAAACAACAATTGGAGACAATTAGAAAGAATTCAAAAATACCTAATAAATAGTAAGCTCAAAGTCAAGTCAATTTTCTTGTATGAGATCCTTTTAGTTGAGGTTGGTATGTTCCTATTGCAAACATCAATAATGATTTGTTTGCTGAGGTACTTAGAAAAAAATGAAAACATGGGTGGTGCCACTGGCTCAAAATGATTGTGGGAGAGGAAATAAACCACAAGTAGAAGAATTAGAGGAAACAAACAACAAATGGATACAAAAATGAGGCATCGTCATGAGTGTCCTAACCTCTAATAAGAAGATGGAAAAGTTAGCATGAGAAAAAACAAACATCATTATCAAGTGGACAAAACAAAACCGCAGAAAAAATAGGTTATGATAAAGAAATCAACTTGACATAGAAACATAATTAAAAAGGTCATTTGAGGGTTTTAATTAAGGGAATGGCCAAAGTTTTAGCAGCACAGTTGAGGACTAGTTCTCATCACATTTGATATGAAATGTGTCGATGGGCAAACCCTAAGTAAAAGTGGGAAGAAATAACTTGCATCTTTTGAAAGATATTTCATCATAAAGTGTGCAACACATGACGATATTGGTAAGTGGTTTGAAAATATTTTGAAGGTAGATAGCTTTTCGAATAGACAAACTTTACAAAATGACAAGATTTTTGATCAAGACTAATAAAAAATTTCATAAATAAAAAAATTTAAAAATATGTTCATTTGTAACTTTTATAATCACTTGGTCTCATAAATCCCAATAAATTAAAATGATCCATCCAATATCTTATCACACATAGATGAGGAAAAATCATACACCTTTTTTTCAATTATCAACTCAAATATAAAGTTTGCTGGTTTTGGTTTGATTTTAAAAGCCTCGCGGACCACATATTTTTTGAAAAAGGAGACCAAAAATATCCGTGCACAATTCCCTATCAAGAACAACAAGAAGAACAAAAATTAAAACTAAGATACGGGAAGCAGTTTCCGCGAAAGTGCATATTTCATTAAATTTCTTCGTAAACGACATTTAGGGATCTGACATCGTCCTTGGCTAAACGGAGGGTAAGCTAGTCAGACTACCCTTCGTGGAGCAGCACCGCAGCAATTCAAAAGAAAAATTCGCCCAGTAACGGAAGGGAAAAAATATCAGAGGCAGCAGGGGAAGAAACATTCGAAGCTCAAATTTAAAAAGTTGTCTCGCTGATTATGGAGCCTAAGGTATTTGGTCATGGTGGCAATCCAATAGGCATTGAATATCGCAATACAGGTAAGTGACATTTTGAGCTATTAAAAGTGTTTCTATCAAATGAATTTTATCTATGTTAGTGGTTAGAGGTTTTTGGGCATCTGTAAACCCCAGAATTCAGCAGAAACAATTCAATTTATGCACCGTAATGCGTATCATCAGTTTCAGTTGATACTTTCTAGTTTTGATTTTCATAACATGCCAAAAGTTCTGAGGTTTTGGATCTCTATGGACAGAGTGAGGAATTGGGAAAAGCTTTAAACTGTGAATAATGATTCAGAAAGGACTCATGATTGCCTCAGCTGGCCTCGCTGTGGTGTTTCTCATCGCCATTTTAGGAAGGGCACATTCCACTATTGTTCTCGTCACTCCTTCAAATGAGTCCATTCCTTTTCGTGACGTTGAAGCAAGCTTTGGTAAGCAATTTCAATCTTGGTTTTTTTGGGAAACAATTTGCAGTTTTATATTTTCCTTTGATTTTTAAGGTTTTGTTGGATATATGGGCACTGCATAATGCTCTTTTTACTTGTCAATTTGTGGTTTTTTATATTGTATTCATTGAGTGAATAATGTTAGAAGAATATGAGCTTACCTACGTTCAGATATGTACCTATGGTGGTTGATTGAATGATGTAACAACAAATTTGTATCAGTAAATTTTTGGTATAAACTATCGCTAACTCTAACATAACCCTGAAATTTATAGTTACAAAACAGTCATAGAAATTCAACAGTTGTTTATTTCCTATGTTATTATTTTTTTTATATTAAGATATTTCCTATGTGATTATTGCTAAGACCATAGTTGAAAAAATTGGACCTGGCAATAACCAAGCTTACCCAGAATTTTACATTCACGAGTTGGTAAAAACCTTGCAATAACTTGAGAAATTTTTGAACATTAAAAAGCGGAAAAAAAGTTTTTCAAAAACATGCTTATTACCTAAATTAGGGGACACATTAGCGATTTCCTTCATACATAGATCAAACTAGAGTTAAATATACATCATAGACCAAAAAACAAGTTTTGACACTGAGTGTCAAGTTTAAATAAGAATTACAAATTATATTTGTATGCTCATAATTTACTTCCAAATTCCATATACATTTTGGAAAAATAGAAATTAACTGGTTTTTTTGTAAAATGGAGAAAAATAAATAAATTTACAAATCGGACAAAATCTCTGCAGACTAACAGTAAATAATGTACTAGCAATAGAATTACAAATTAAACCAAACCTCAGCAGACTAACAGTAAATAATGTACTGGAATAACTTAACAGTAAACTAATTACCAAAAAAGAGTTGTCAATTGCTGCATAGCATAACAATTTTTTTGCTGTTGTGCAACAGTCTAACGTGGTTGCACAAAAGTTATTTACAATCAGTGTTCAACAGGGACGTGTTGCCTTTAACATCGTATATTTCTACAGATGGAGTCATTCCCAAGACATAGAAATGATGGGGCAATGCCCACTTCTGTCTTCCCACTTCCACCAGCGATGGGGAAACATCCCTGGGATTCCCTACAGAAGTAGGGAAGATCTCTGGGATGCCCCCTTGTTGGGGATGGTTGGGGGATTTCTAGACATTTCAAAATAGCCAGGGTTTTTCCAAAACTCTTAAACCATGAATTTTTTAAAACTTGACAAAAAGTTAAAAATCTTAGAATTGTTGTCTACATTGCTGCAATTTTTTTCGTTGTGGATTTGAGTTGCAGTTGTGGCTAAAAGTGTGTTTAATAAATGACCAAAATGTGTACAACCACAGCAAGTAATAGTTCCACATGGGCAAAAAGATAGCTATTTAGAGACTCAGATAATATTGAACAGCTGAGTTTTTTCTCTGCGGTAGATTTATTACATTCTTCACTTTTAATTTGCTGTCACTGTCTCATTGTTGCAAACATTTCACCTTATTTCTCTCTCATCTTTATTCACTGTGTAATAGTATATGAATTTTATTTCTTCTATCATTATAGGTGATCTAGATTTCTACCTTTCTATAAATTGAATATATTGAGAAACAAAACAAGTTTACTATATTACAAACATGAAATATTAATTATCATTAATTTGTTAGTATATAAATATAAATTATATATGTTTATGTTAAGTGAAGAGTAGTTAGAATCTATAGTATGCAGATATCTAATATTATTTCAAATTCTTGAATGTACTGTGATAAATGATATGTTAATATATTATTTCCTTTATTTGCAATTTATATTGCCTCCTGACCATTTTGATGAGTAAATCCCTTAGGTGTTATTAGCCAAGCCTTGGTATTCTAAAAAGTATGTGCATGCATTTGAAGTTTTTCTTTTGGTATAAATTATATAATAAGTCAAAGTTGGAAAACTTGATAGTATAATAAAAATATCCTTTTCAAGTTTCCCTTATGAGGTAATTGTCTGGTGTATTTGATCTTCATACAAGTAGAATTTTAGATGTTTTTGGATAAGCCATATGTTAGTGTTGATGGCCGATTATAAAGGAGTAATGATCAATATTGGCTTTTATGTCATTGATCTGCTTAATAGTATGCTTTATCATAATGAATTTAGTATATTTGCCTAATATGAAGTCATATCAACATTCATTACTGAAACATGACGTATTTACTATACATTATCTACAAGTATCTCAATGGTTTGATGGATATGTTGTAATGTCCCCTACTAGGACTGCCTAAATTTTGCCCTACATTTGTAATTCTGCAATATAGTTCATCATATTAAAATATCTGTAACTTATGGATAGACAAACAAATACATGGTTTAATAGAAAATATTATAGTATATTACATAGAATAATAAATATATCTTCTACCCATAACCAATCATCATTTGGTTTGGTAGGAAAGCCTCGAGAGGGTGCTTGTAAACTGCTCAACCCAAGTAAGCCCAAGAGTATGGTGTTCCACTATGACAACTCCATCCCTTGGGTGGCCTACTTAGCTTGGGAGAATTGGTAAACTACAATTCCCTACCTTCTTCCATTTGCCTTGTTTGCTTAAAGGGTAAGACACATATACATACATACAAGGTAATCTATTAATGATTTATCCACAATATTAATAATTTGTTATATATGTATATGAATATGAATGATGTCATAACTGATATATAATTCTGGTGTTATTCTTATAATAGTTCTTTACCCCTAATAGATCTCCGATATAATACCCTCATAAATCAGTATCTCACTAAATAAATAACTTTAGCATAGTTTGATACCACATGGTGCTTGCCAGCAGTATAGTAGATTTACTTTAATGAATTCAGTTATAATTGATACTCCACATTCTCCTGTTTGATGTCCCAAATGAGGATTGTGACTACACTCTTATATCTTGTTTGGGGAGTGATAAGTAACATTTCAATAGACATGTCTTACATCTGTTCATAAATGTCTTCCTTCTCTCATTAATTGCATCCCTTCATAATTATCGCTGCTCCACTAATTGTTGCATAACTTATGATGCTTTGTGTAATTGATCCTTGTCTTAATGGAAGTGGTGGCAATTATGGTGATTAATTTTCTTACTAATTGGTGCTCAATAAACATTATATCATTACTAAAGTTTTTGTTAATATTGTGCTTACCCATAACTCAAAGAACCGTTGACCATCACATAAGATCTTTTATTGTGACATGTGTTTCTTTTAAACATTATTGTTGAACATATAGTCTGATTAATGATAGTGCATTTTTTGTCCTTATCGGTTGCTTCGTATCCTATACCATGCTCTTTCTCTGACTTCATGGGCTACAATCATTGCTTGTGGTGTCTTTACACACCACCTTCTCAATTCAATTCATTCTCCACTGTACTCAAATGCTTTGCTCATTGATAGTTTTTGTTTAGTCATCAATATGACCCTCTTGTTTCCTTAATCATCTCCCTTGAACATCTTGGATATTCTTGGGGTTCAATGATAATTTATTGATTTTTAATGGTTGATTAATCACCATTCCTTGTCATCTTTAGAAATCTTCTCTTATTGATATTATAACATAATTTGATGCATATTATATTTGGTCATCTAATGTTTTTCTTGAAACTTGCCAGTGATGTCTTATATATTTGAATTCTTTGAGCTATTTGACTTAATAGATTTCTGGGCGTGTTTCAATCACAATTCCACAATGTATGATTGTGCTGTTTTTTGCTTTCATTCTTTAGTAATGTAAGGATGACATTGACATGGATTTCCTTCAAGTATATGTAAGAGTATGATTAAAAAAGTTCAAATTTTCGTTAAAACTTATTTAATCTTATATGGTCTCTTGCATTTATACATGTACTACCATCTTATTTTTATTTTCACATTTTTATTTATTGAATTATCTTTCAAGAAGAGGACATCACATATGTTTAATTTGAAGAGTAATTATGACCTAATTGTTTTTCTAATTTCTGTTAAATTTTCAAGTAGATATTGCTTGGTCTAACCTCTTGAATGCTTTTGTATGCTTCTACATGCTTTTGTAGGCTTTTTATACACTCATGTGCAATTTTGGAAAATATGGTGATTAGATTTTCTGATGATATAATGTGCTTGAATGGTTTTACATGACTTACACAATTATCAAGTAGTTAATACATAGATTGATGCCTTTGAATGCCTATGAGTGTTTTCATTCTTCATCTGCTTGATTGTTTTGTGTTTTGGATGGTGCCAAATATGGAGGAACAGAGGATGATAGGTTATTAATATTTATCTGCTGACAAATGGCTTACAATAGTCTTTGGCCATTTAAAATAAAATAAAATATTATATTAGTTCATGTACCCAATTTTAATGATGGTCCCATTACTTTCTGCCATATCATGCTATTGTTACATCAGCATCAAAGTGTAGATATATCATGCTGCACAGATTCCATTACTCTTCCAAGATTCAAATTGCTAGGCATCATTATTTTTCATGCTAGGAAGAATTTCATGGGAGTGTAATACTTTGAGGTTGGGTGGATAAGTGCTATGACAATGTTCTTGCCCATGGTGAATTTGAGGAAGATAGACGTTGGGAGTTCCTTTTAGGGTGGTTTTCATGCCTTATTGTTTTTGTATTTTATGTATTCTACCTTGTGGCCTAATGTAATGGAGGTTGTTTTTAATATTACGCCTTACTGTTTTATTTTCTCGGACTTTTTGTTGAAATATGTCAAAGTTTATGGTAGCTGCGAGAGAGCTTATCTACCTGATATGATTACCGTGGGTTTGTCTGAGATTCATCTGCCTTGCTGGACTGTAAAATCTAAATCTGGGATATTGATTTTTGCTCCTGTTTATCTACCTAGTTGGTGAGCTGCTCTGTGTACCATTCCATTCAAGTCTGTATTTTTCTCTTGCCATGTTTGTTTGAAGCACCATTTGGAGTTCATATTTTATTTAAGCTGCAGCTGTTCTGCGTTTCATCAGAATCTTCCTATTGTCAGCTATATTATGGTCTTTATTGAGCTCGAACAGTTTGTTTCATGCTGTGTGTGTGTAATGGCTACTACGAGTATTGTGGCTATGAGAAGGCATCCTTGTGTCTACCATCCTCTCATTGATGATGACAGTTAATATTGGATCCATTATGTGTTTGGTCTTCTCCGTATAAAGATTTTCGGCTTCGCGTTCATGCCATATTTTATGTTTCTGCGGGAGAGATTTCTTTGATATATTATCTGTATCTTTATTGCTGAGTTGCTCAAGAGACATCAAAGAGGCGATGATGTGTCACATAATGTATATCTGACGTGGTTCGTAATGGATGTCCTCTGCTCTTCATTCAACATAGGCATTGAAGGCATCAGTCTCAATTATAACCACCTTGTCTCTTCATGTGACCACATGGAGACTCCTATTCATAGCATATGATTCATGAGTGGTGGTCATAGCTACTGTTGCTTTCAGTTGACATTCTAGCAGTGGTCATGGTAGTCTTCTGGTATCTGCAGTTTGCAGTTTTACACTTTGATCAGTGAGAACAAGCTTTGTGTTCATTCTTCTCTAAGGACATTTTGATTATTGTTTATATTTGATCTGTATAAGAGCAATATTATAAGACTTGCTGTTGCATTTGTATCTGAGAGTTACATATATTTTTCTTCATGATTAATATGTACTCAAGGGATTAAAAGCTTATTGATTGGTTGATCAGACGATCTGTATAAGAGCAATATTATAAGACTTGCTGTTGCATTTGTATCTGAGAGTTACATATATTTTTCTTCATGATTAATATGTACTCAAGGGATTAAAAGCTTATTGATTGGTTGATCAGAGAGCTCAATCATAAGCAAGATGTTTATTGTAGTTGGTTTAAGAACTCAATAAAGGATTGGTTTTTGTGGGTTGGGTTTATCACTCTTGAGCTGAGGGTTTTCCCAAGATAAGTCTCCTGTGTTTATTGTATTTTGCATTTTAGTTTGTTGCATTACATTTATATTCTGGTTCAAATTTAACATGGTATTGGAGCGGGTTTAAGGAAACGATCACAAACTAGAATCTGTAGGTTTCTATATTCTCCTTGCTATACTTTTAGTTTGTGCGTTTCAGCTCTTTACTATGGTGAACAGATTGAAAGTTGAAGGCAGATTGGGAGGATCTTCTCTTCATGAAAATTTACAATTCTATTTGTGGTCGAAGAGAATGATCTTCTGTAGTATGTGAATTTTGATGTAGCAGAACATAATGATGATATTCTTTACTATGTGAATTTTGACGTAGTGGAACCTTTTGATGATGCTGAGGAAACTCAATGGAGAAAGAACAAAATCATGGCAAGGAAGATTCTAATTGATTCTATTAAGGATCACTTGGTACCTATTTATTCATAGTTGAATTCAGCCAAAGATATGTTGGACAGATGTAGAAGGACTTGTATGAATTCAACAATATTAGTATAGTTCTAGCCTTGAGACGTCAGCTTTTACATGCTAAAATGGCTAGAGGAGAATCGGTTGTTTCTTTTGTAATGAAAATTACAAAGTTAAATAATCAACTCAATGCCATCGGAGAATCCTTTGCAGACAAAGATTTAGTTATGTTAGCTATAAATGGATTTCCCCACTCTTGGGAATCCTTCATCCAAGGAATCAGTGAAAGAGGTGAACTTCCTAAGTTTGATCAATTAAGAGTTGATTGCATTTAGGAGGATTGCAGGTTAGAGGCTAGAAGTGCTGGACATAAAACTCATCATGAAGATGATCATGTAATTGCTCCCAACACTTCTAACGGAAAAGGGAAGAAAGGTAAGTTCAAGAGGCTCAAAGATGAGAATTTTGATTCAGCTTCCAAATTCAAGACAAAGAAGAGGGATCTATCTAGGATTCAGTGTTTCAGATATGATAAATTTGGTTACTTTGCTAGAGATTGTAGCTCTAGTTCCAAGCGTCAAGTTGCTTCTACTAATGTTGGAAATGCTTATCCTCGTAGAGAGTCACGTGAAAATTCAGGGATTTTATCTAAGTTGCCAGTTCGGGTTCAGTTCCAAGTTTGAAATTAGTGAACCGGTTCGCAAGTTTGTCAAAATTTTGGAAAGGGGTTTGGGTTCATTAGTTAAAACAATCCCTTTAACTGTTATTTTTTTCCCAAAAAAGCACTTTCGAGCCGTCCGCTGGACTCAATTCGTTGCGGGTTGGAACTTTTTGCTGCTGGTTTGCTCGGGTTAGAACCCAACCGAATCTGCAAGGCAAAAATAGTACCTTGGTCGAACCAAGTCCGAACTAGACCAAAACTGTGAATTGGTTCAAAATTTTCCTGGTGCAGAGGGGTGGAGGAGAGGTACCCGTGCAACTTAGGTTTTTATTTATTTCTGCCCTTTCTAGTAATGTACCTACGAACAATGATACATGACATATTGCTAGTGGAGCCTTTCATCACATTACATGTTATCATGAGCATCTCTCTAACTTGAAAGAAAAAGACCCTTACCTTCAAGTTATCATTGGTTATGGTGCTTGCTACTTTGTAAAGGGTGGTGGTTCTACTTCATTTCAGCTAGATTTAGGAGTTCCTCTTCATCGGAATGACGTTTTGTTTGTTCTTGGAATTAAGAGGATTTTGATTTCCATTTCTGCATTGGAAGATAAAGATTACAATGTTGCTTCTGCCGATGGAAAAGTTCTTGCAAGGAAGAACACAAGCATTAAGACAGCTTGTGAGAGTGGTGTCCATCATGACATCCATTGCAGACTTTCAGCCAATTATATTCAAGTCCTTGCATTTGATTCAACAAGTTCAAGCGAGATATAAACTTCAGAACCTTGACTTCTACGGAGAAAGTGGTAGTTGGCCTTCCAAAGCTGAATCAAGATCATGAGGGTGTTTGCAAAGGATGTGTTCAATCATCAATGTAAGAACATAAAAAATCCATTTCATAGTGGTGAATCTAGAGCCAACAATGTCTTAGAGCTGATTCATTCTGATTTATGTGGTCCTAAGTGAGTTTTCCCTCAAGTGATTTTTGGTATTATGTTCCTTTCATTGATGACTTCTCCCATAAGTCATGGATTAACTTTCTTAAATCTAAAGATTCTAATGAAGTGTTGTCCATATTTAAAGAATGTAAAGCTCTTGTTGGAAACTTGTCCAATAAGAAGATAAAGGTTTTAGGGTCTACTAATAGAGGTGAATATACTTTGGTTATAGTTCAATTTTTATTTATTTAAGTTGGGATTAAGAGGGAGTTTTGTGCCCACCATAAGCCATAACAAAATGATGTAGGTGAAAGAAGGAATAGGTCGATTGTTGAGGCAGAAAAGGCCATGATTCATAACCAAGCCTTTCAAACATTCTTATGGATAGAAGCCTGTGGGATGATTGTGTATGTTCAAAGTCCTAGTCCACATTCAATCCTTTACAATGTGACCCTGAAAGAAGCTTTCTCAGGATCTAAAGCAGATATTAGTCATCTGAGGATTTTTGGTATTCATGTTCCAAAAGATAAGAGAACTAAGTTAGAACCTTTAGGAAAGAACAGTATTTTTGTTGGTTATAGCGAATTATCAAAACCATACAAAATTTATATTCCTCGTCAAAAAGTAGATTGGAATCAGCACAGATGTTTTTTTTTCAAAGAAGACGCAGCTTCCAAAAGGTCTAAAGAATTTAATATGGAAATTGATAGAGAAGATTTTGAGCCTTCTCAAGATATGGATGTTGCTGTTCTGGATTCCCATTCAGAGATTCAGAGGGAGCCTATGGAGTTAAAAGATTCTGCTAATCCTGTTGATCCTGTTGACCCTATAGATACTTTTGCTGCTCCAAGTAATGTTTCAGCTGATAGGAAGAGATCATTGTGGGCAAGGCATAGTATGCAAGAGGATGAAAAATATGAACCCCACGTGGCATTTTCCAGGAAAGTAAAAGACCACATAAGTTTGCAGGATATATTACCTTAATGAGTCACATTATAGCATCTAAGTCTTCAAGTTTTGAGGAGGCTTCAAATCAGCAAGTGTGGAGGGATGCCATGATGGAGGAGTATCAATCCGTCAGGGACATTATTCCTAGGCCCAAAGGTAAATCTACGATTTTTTCTAAATGGCTGTCCAAAATAAAACATGCTGCTGATGGGAGTATAAAGAAATATAAAGCCTGATTTGTAGCTCGGGGCAGTATCAATCCGTTGTCAAGAATGATGTCTCGGACATTATTCCTAGGCCCAAAGGTAAATCTATTATTTTTTCTAAATGGCTGTCCAAAATAAAACATGCTGCCGATGCGAGTATCGAGAAATATAAAGCCTGATTTGTAGCTCAGGGTTTTCTTCAAAACGAAGGTGTAGACTATGAAGAAACTTTTGCTCATGTAGCACGTTACACTTCTATCAGAACTATTTTAGCTGTTGCAACAGTTAAGGGGTGGAATCTTCATCAATGGATATAAAGGCGACATATTTGAATGGGGTAATTGAGGAAGAGGTTTATATTGAACAACTGGAGGGTTTTGTGATACACAATAAGGACTCACATGTATGCAGATTGGAAAAGGCTTTGCATGGCCTTGAGCAAGCTCTAGGTGCTTGGTATGAGAGAATTGATCATTAGTTATTGAGCTTGGGCTTTCTTAAGAATGTTGTTGGCCCAAACTTCTATTTTAAGGTAGTTGATGATAAACCCTTAATTGTAGTACTTAATGTTGATATTTGTTTCTCACTAGTGAGGATGATGTCATTGTTAAATGTAAGGAGTTAGCTTTTGAACCCGGTATGAAAGAATTTGGTCTTATGCACTACGTCCTTGGATTCAAAGTATAGAAAAGACCAAATGAGATCATTTTAAGTATGAAAAGGTTTGGTATGTTTGACTGTAAGTCCATGGTTACTCCTATGGAAGAAGATTTGAAAAAAAATACACGAGGTTGCAGCCACTTCAAATTTAGTTGATCCTAATAGGCACATGTTATTAATCTTCATTATTGTATCTGTTTAGTACTAGGCCTGATATATGTTATGTTGTTAACACTCAAAGTCAGCTCATGTGTGAACCAAGATATATTCATCTGGTTGCAACTAAACACATATTGAGATATGTACGTGGTACAATGGGATATGGTCTTAAATTCTTGCAAAGAACTGATCTTGCAGGGTTCTTTGATTCTAATTGGGCAATATGTGTGCCTGATAGAAAGAGTACTTCAAATTGTAGTTTCAGCCTAGGTTCAACCATGATTTCCTGGTGCAGAAGGAATCGATCAGCTGATGCTCAAAGTAAGGCTGAAGCAGAATATGTTGCAGCTGGTGTGGCTACAAGAGAAGCAGTGTGGCTTCACAGATTGCCTATCGGATTGATTGGGCACCGTTTGGAACCTGCAGTGATGTGTGTGGTAACCAAAGTAGTGTGAAGCTTTTAGTTAACCGTGTTTTCCACAATAGAACCAAAATGTGGAAATAAAATATAATTACTGAAGAGATATGGTTCAAAGGAAAGCAGTGGAGCCAAGTACATTTGCATAGAAGAGCAAACAACAAGCATTCTCACCAGGCCACTTCCTAGACTGAAGTTTTGTTATTTCCAAGACAAGCTTGGTATTGTGGAGAATGATGCTTTTGTTGAGTCTCAACCTCAATAGTTCTTATATATTTTGATAACATCTTCTTCTTTGTGATGGAGATTCAAGAAGTTGAAGGTGCAATCCTTTTTTTATGAGTTCTTCTCTGTGAGTGAGAAGTTCAAGGTGCAATCCCATATTAATGAGTTCTCTATGATAGAGAAGTTCGAGGTGCAATCTCTTGTTAATGCATTCTTCTTTGCAAGAGAAGTTTGAGGTGAATGACCTTGATCCCTGATTCACCCTTTGGGAATAGCCATGGTGAATGACATGCTGAGATGACAATATTTTTGTTACTGACATTTTTGTTACAACTTCTTATGTTTTAGCAAGGCATATGAATAATCTCTCTCTTGCTAAGAGAGGCTGTTGAAGTTTATGGTAGCTGCAAGAGAGCTTATCTACTTGATATTTTGAAAAGATTCTCACAACGAAAACAAGTTTCAGCATCCAAGATGTGCTCGATGGTACTTTTCATGTGCAATTCCAAGCTCCTTGGACAAGTCTATTATCCTTAATGGCACTAGCTTGACGTGGACTAAAATTCTATGTACTTAATAGTTGGCGGAATTATTAGGGTAATTTATTGGCAAAATCTTAATATTTTTTGTAAGACCTTATGATAATTTATAAGCAGAAAATACTTTAATATTAAAGTTGTCAAAAAGTAAAGTTATTGACGAGTTATATTTAATTGTTTAATAAGGTGTTTTAAGTGTGCAAATAAAGTGTCATTGGGCCCAAGCTGCTGAAAAGCCATCATAAGGACACTGTTATTTTATTTGGGAAGAAAACATTTTTTTTTAAAGCATCAAAAAAGTAACAAACACATTTTCAAAAAAGCAATGAATATCAGATAGAGAACTTTATCAGTTGTGAAGAAAGCTCGTTTTAATCTTAAATTTCTTGTTGAGTTGGGCTTAATTTTCTCACATTATAGTATGTTAAATGCTATAGTTGTGAAATCTTTGGTGCCTATTTCCTGTACTGGATACGTGCCCCCATTTTGGAGACCCATACGAGGACGTCTCCTAACACATGAGACTTTTAAGGTAGTTTCTTGTGTCTCTTTGTCTCCTAGAAGGATCCCTTGAAGATTTCAAAACTTTCTATCTAGGCTGATGACAAAACAACTAAAGAAATAATATATTAATAGGCTAATAAAAATTCACAAGTTTGTTGTATGTTTCTGGTCCCTTAGACCCTTTTCCGGTGTCTCTTTTCCAGACACCGTTTGGTGTTCTTGTGGTCCGCTGCTTCTTTGGTTGTATAGTGACTTGTTCATCCACATATGGTGCTACTTTATCTGGTATACCAAGTACTTTGTTGGCATATTATCTTGGAGATAAGGCATATTATCTTGGAGGCATATGCAATGAGGGGCAATGGGGTAGTCATCTTTTCCCAAAGATGATGAGACACTATTGGTGTCTTTTGTTGGACATTAATAAATTTATCTTATCTTACATAGTTAAATTTTTTCTTATCAAATTTGAAAGAGGTGATAAAATTTAGAGAAACAATAATAAGGTTAAAAATGGATATATGCATCTAAATATTATCCTATTTAAAAAAAAATTGCATTCCTTCCTAATCTGCATCTGCCATCCCCTATTGACTATGGTTTATAATAATTTTTAATATCATGATACTGATTATCAAATATCAATGCAATTAATCTTTCCTTTGTTCAATATCTATTTCAATACTTCAAAATGTTTTTCTTTTCCTAGGCTTAGACAACACACACACATGCATCCATGTTCATGCAACACACACACGCACGCACACACACACATACATATACATAAATACACACACACAGAGAGGGCCATATGAAGTTCAGTGTGGTCTACAACCTCCATTTTGCTTTTCACACCATTGCACCATTGCACAGATACAATGATTACCATTGTGCCTGTGCTTCGATGAGCTAGCTGATGACTGACTGGCCCATTATGAGCAGCTGTGTAGGGGTGTCTAATTCAACTATATACTGTGCCCCATAGCTGATAGCCTCTCTCTATCTCACAAATACCTAATAATGACCATCCATCGTGACACACACACACACACACACACATACACACACACACACACACACACACACACTCAACTTTCTTTGAAAATGGTGTACTGGTGGTCTCTATCCTCATCTGCTATACCAGTACCAATCCCTGTCTGCGAGTAATTATGTTTGCATGTGTTTCAGTTATGGTTGTACCATTTAGCTTGAATATGATGCATGATCTAGTACATCACTTTTAATTTGCTCACCTTAGTTCACACTCTTACATTGTTCTATTAGAATGATTCAGTTGCCATTTTTATTTTGATTACTTGTTCAAGCTTTGATTGGTCTTAGCTCTCTAGCATTTTAAGAGGTCAGATTCTATTTTCTCATCTGTGTATTGTGACTGCAGCTCCACGAATTTCAGGATCTGGCATTACAGGGGTACTTTATGTTGCAAAACCTTTGAATGCTTGTGTGGAGATTGACAATCCAGCCCCACAGGACAGACATTATGCTCCTATTCTTTTAATTGAACGCGGCGAATGCACTTTTGAGAAAAAAGTTCGTATTGCTCAAGAAGCTGGTTACACTGCTGCAGTTGTTTACAATAATGAGGAAGGAGAGGAACTCGTGACAAGTAAGTCGGTAAAAACTGTCATTGTAAAATAAATGTTATAGGACCAATCTAGTCTACAAGGTTGACTAGCTTATTGATTAATTGAAAGTTTACTTTCTCATAATTTAACCTGACAAAACTCAGCAAACAAACAGAAAATGGAAAGGAAAATAGTAGATTATATGAGTTTACTGTAGGGCTTAATTATGCTGCCATACATTTCTGCTGTCTGAAACCCCATCAAGATTTTGTTAGCCTTTTTGAGTAGATTATATGAGTTTACTGTAGGGCTTAATTATGCTGCCGTACATTTATGCTGTCTGAAACCCCATCAAGATTTTGTTAGCCTTTTTGAGTATTTATTGCACATGATTGTGTAGATATCATATATTTGATGAAAACATGTTATCAATACCACATCTGTGCTAACTAAAGCCAGCTGTTTAAATTCCTTTTATTTTGTATGCAAGTAGTGTTTAAACTTTACACATACAAATAGTGTTAAAAGTAGCTGTGATGGCTGTAATTATACATACATCATGCCTATCTGGGATTATGCTAGTCTTCATTACTTGGACTATACTAGCAATCAAACAATAGAAATAGAATTAAAATCATTCAACAATGGTAACGAGATACATCATTTTGTGTCTAATACATCATTTTGTGTCTGAATGAGAAAATCTATATTTAAAATATTTGCAAATAGAATTTTACATTCAGTGATTAATTACCACGATAACAAACATAAGCATTCCTAGGAAGGTGATAAGAGTCATGGACTGTTGAGTGTATTGTTATTGATGTCAAAGGTTGATGATCAAGATTGTATAAATATCAGATAATTGGGTTGAGCTGCTCAAGGTGTGTAAGGTGCTTGATGAGCTTGAGCTGCTTGTTTGCTTAGTCAGATTACTGTATTAGATTAATATGCCATGTCATCAGTTCAATATTCTAGACACATGACACACACCGCCACCCCCACATATATACATATACATAGATTTACGAACGACTTCATCCATATAAATTCCACACAGTCCTTAACATTTGGGGAGTAAATTGATTTATTTCTTCTTCTACTCAGACCGTGTTCCATAACTCGCGATGAGTCATGTGAGTTTAGGTGGGTTGTGGGCCGTGCAGTTGTTGGCGGGTTTTCATGACTCATCGCCATGACTCGATGAGTCATGTGCCATGACCCTCACGACTTGACCGAGTCATGAGGGTCATGCCATGATTCGATGGGTTTGATGGTCATGACCTACGCATATTATAGAAAGAGGTTTCTTTATCTTAAAGCTACAATAGTTTATAGTATTATACTTACTTTTATATGCCAAAGGAAGAAGCTGCAATGCTTGTTTGTGAGCCCCCAACTTTAATAGTATATGGTTATTGTAGTAAAGTTGCATCATTCACTAAGCTATGGCTAGTGCAAGATGTAGGGCATAGCCCAGAAAACAGTGCATTACAAGTTCAATCAACTACAATGCAGTAGAGATTGTCATAGTGTTATTTTGTATACTAATTTCAATAATATTTTCACATGATTTTCTACTTTTGAGCAGGGATCTAGTATTTGCTAAAGACATGCACATGCAAGAAAAATATATATATGGCATGTGATAGATATTAACTATTACATGCCATATATATATATATTCCTTTCTTGTACTTATATGATGGATGTATGTTTATGTATGTGATCAAATTAGCTTCTACTTGATGATGTTATAACATCTTTAAGCTTTATTCAATAATAGGTGCATGGAACAAGTATAAATAATGAAAAATCTCTGTTTTTTCATTTGGGGGAGTCATAGCTGAGTTGTTGCCGAGTCTTGAACAAGTCACAGGTCAAGTCAACCTTGAAGAGTCAGAGGCGAGTCTGAGTCATGGAACTCTGAGTAGTGTTCCATAACTCGTGACGAGTCATGCAAGTTCAGGCAGGTCATGAGTCGTGTAGTCGTTGGCAGGTTTTCATGACTCGTCACTATGACTCCATGAGTCAGGGGCCATGATCTGCATGACTTGGTTGAGTCATGTGGGTCATGCCATGACTCGTCAGGTTTGATGGTCATGACCCACACATATGGCAGAAAAAGGTTTTAAAGCTACAATAGTTTATGGTATTATATTTACTTTGATATGCTAGAGGACGAAGTTGCAATGCTTGTCTGTCAGCAACCAACTTCAATAGTATATGATTAATGCAGTAAATTTGTATCAATTACTAAGCTATGGCTAGTGCAAGATGCAAGGCATAGCCCATAAAATAGGGGATTACAAGTTCAGTCAACTACAATACAATAGAGATTGTCATAGTGTCATTATATATATAAATATATAAATATAATGGCATGTAATAGTTTGTAACTGTTAAATGCCATATATATATATTTTCCTTGCGTGTACTTATGTGATGGATGTATGTTTATGTATGTGCTTAGATTAGCTTCTATTTGATAATGTCATAGCATCTCTAAGCTTAATCCAATAATAGGTGCATGAAACAAATTTTAAATCAAGGAAAATCTCTGTTTATTCCATTTGATTGAGTCATAGCCGAGTCATGGAACTCTGCTCTGAAGCCTGTGATTTTTCCTTTACATTTTTTTTAGACTTTGGGTGTGGTTTTTGCCCATGACTAGGGTTGCTAAGCCTTCTTCCAGACATTTTTTTTTTCAGATTTTAGTTTCTGCACCTTTTTCAGCACCTAGGGTTTTAGACCTTGGAATTTGTGCAGATTTGTTTTCTTTATTTTTTGACAAAATCATAGGTTTGAAGAGTTATGCTCTCCATAGAGTTTTTGAGCAAGGGTTTGACTGATTTGTAACTTAAATCAGATTTTTCGGCATTTGCACCAGCTACTCGCTGAAGTTTTTTTTTTTTTTTTTTCGTTTTTTGACAAAACCTTTGAACTCTTTTGAAGCTTGACTTTGCCACATTTCTTTTGCATCAAAAAAGCGAAGCAGTGACATTGTTGACTGATGTCATGTTGGATGGAATTCAATGCTTCAACCATAAGAACTACAATACTTGGAAACAAAGGACACTTTCTATTTTCGAGTGCCAGTGTGTAGCCCAACTTCTTCTGGGTACCTATATTTGTCCCACAACGACATTCAAAGACCTAGGACAAGACATGACTGACAAGCGGTTACTTTGTTGAAGTTATAAGTTAGCGAGGAAATGCTTTTGGAAGTGTAGTTAGGTAAGATAGCTGTAGAAATATGAACAGATCCAAAAGATCTACATGAGATGTTAGACAAGAGCTGAGCATTCTTTTGGAAGAACATGCTGTTTGCTATGATGATCGATGAGAAGATGTTTTTGTAGTAACATCTTATAAAGATGAAGGATATATGTGATCAATTGGATGCCGTTAGTCACAATATGGAAGAGGATATGGTGGTGATTACACTAAAGAGGCTACCACGATTCTGCAATCTTTTCATTGAAATGTTCAACATTACCTCTACTACTTTGACTTGAAGCTTGATGAGTTGTGCATTAAGCTATTCCAGTAAGTTGGGTAGAGACAACCGTTTGGTAGTCATAGTGACATGGTCAATATGGAACATGTGTTTACTACCAAGGATAAAGGAAAAGGTGAGTCCACTCAGTAGAAAGGACACCTCATATTTGAGGAAGGTTACTAGAAGAATGAATATCACCTGTTACTATTGTGGGAAGCTTGCTTACACCCAAAGGTTTTGTAGAAAGCGGTTAGCTGATTAAAATCCCAACTGATTAAAATCCCAACCAGGGAGAGTCTTAACAATAGGCCCATGTAGTAGTCTTTGAGGAGTCAACATTTTATGCATTCTTGGCCAAATGAATAGCAATTTTTGTCCTTTGTAAGGGTTTTAGTAACATGATCATTTAGAAAGGTTAATAAAGTAATTGATGTTATATTAATGGTAATTTAGGAATATTTAGTCTATTAGGTAGTTTCTAATTTTGCAGTTAGTTGTTTCAGTTCATTTAGCATGTTTCTATTTCTTTTTTAAGAAACTTCTTCATTATTTCTATAGATAAGGATACCACATCTTCATTTGTAATCACTCAATCATTGAATAATGAAATATTATTACAAGAGCATCTCTACCCTTTACACTAGGTAAACCAAAATATACAAATGTGAAGTTTATTTAGTATGAATGTGTAAAATCCAAAACACATTGCAAAAATCATAGTAACGAGACTGACTATGGGTCATGCAAGTCAACCGGGTCGGCGAGTCAGGTTACCCCTGCTGGGTCAAAATGAACAGCGACCTTGACCCGCCAAGTCATCAAATATCTTATATTTCTATAAGGTATTTCTATTAATGTATCCTAGCTCGTCGAGTCATTGCCGAGTCATGACCAAGTCCGAGTTGGGTCACAAATTGAATCGCCCTTGCTGAGTCAAAGCCGGATTTGAGTCGTTATTTTGGCAAATACTATAAATTGCAGGTACTTTTTTTTTTTGAATCAGTAAATAGATGGTAAGGGCCAAAACCCATTTAGTAAATCTTGAAAAGCTTTACATATAGCTTACAAAATGTCACGTAGGACTCAAACCTCCATCAACACCTATCCATTCTACCTCTACAAATTTACATATCTCTACAAAATGTCCTAGAGGATCCTTTCCTAGCAACATTATCTACCCTTTCAACATTATACTCTTACATATCTCAGGGGCAACATACAACCAAAAACACTGGCATCCATTATCTATTTGCTACATTATGACTGATTTCTATTCATTGAAAATAAAAGGAGTTAAAACATAAATCTAGAGCTATTAGTCCTCTTCCAAATCTGTCCTCATTTGTAAGACAATCAATAGAAGTCACCATTGCTAGCGAAATGTCCCATATAGTACCGTGTAAATATTCATCCCGCTTGATGTCATCATATCTGTCCCTTGCTCCTCATACAAGATTTAATGTCGCCTTCTTTGCCCGCTCATCTACTGCCGTGTTTCCTTCTTGATACACGACTGACCTTGAACTGTAAAAGCTTGTCTATTAATTTTATTATGGGGCATAACCCACTGCCTTAATAAAATTGCATGTACATATTACTCATAGTAGGTTAATTTTGATTTTGTGTGGAGCTTCCCCTTTTAATTCAAAGAGCAACTCTACTACACATTTGTAACATATTGTATTGTATTGTATGGTGTGAACTGAAATTCTAAAAACACTCAAGTTTTAGTCTCCAAATTGTGAGTTACGTAATGTTAAATAGCTCAAATGACAATATTTATATGTGGGAAAGCATTGCCTTTAGATAAATGATCGACTCGATGTACCTTATGGCATTGGAAATGAAGAAAATTACTAATCCATATGTTATTTCCCTTGAGATATAGAAATTCAAGAACTAGATTATACATATCAAAATGACATTGCATGATATACGATAATTTTATAACGACATTTTATATTAAGATTGTTTACATATCAGGTGCTCCTTAAGAGCAACAATTACAACTTATTCAAGCTCATTTCGAGCAATCACACCAGAAACAACAATTGGAAGACCAAGAGTCACAACTTAGAATCCACTTCTTACAATGAGACAAATACAACCAATAGAAGACCTAGAGTCACAACTTAGAATTCCACAAAGATGTTCCTCTTGGGATTTGAACCAGGGTGTCCACAATGACAACTCATTGCTTCAACCAACTAAACTAAACCCCTTGGACATTTAATAACAATATTTACAATATGCTGAGTGTGGAATATGATAAAATTCTTTTTGCATTTATAAAAGTATAGGTTTTCAAACACTTCAAAAATGCAAAAATGAGGATCTTTAAACTAATGCTTAGATTCATCTTCTGATTCAAGTAGCTTCTGCCTTGCAACTTTGACATTATTTCAAGGTGTTTGCCCATCTTTAATTAAAAAATGAGCTGTCACAACAAATGATTAGATATTTGTAAGCTTTGTACTTTTAAGACATGTTTTCTCTCATCAATTTTAACAGTAAGAAACTATTTGGTTGGTCTTATGGACATTTCTTCAAAACAAAGCGAAGTCAAACTTCCCATATATTGAGAGGAGGATTCAAATGATTACACACTTCTATCTTCTATTGATGCTTGCCTTTTTCCCTAGTTGCAAAGATAGAACAATACAACACAAATGTTAGTTTGTAAGGACATGTTCGCTCTTATTTTCGCATCTTATGGAATAGTTTCAATTCAAAGAAGAGGACATGGGGTTGAGGTATTTCAACTTTCTATTGCTAGAGGTTGAGTTTTTGTAATACCTAGAGTGTGGGAATGTGTAATAGGACATCATAAGGTATGAAATAGAGGAACACATTTGGGGGGATGTTCTCTTGAGGCCTATAACTTGGTGATTTTGTTTTGACGAGTAAATGGGACAAGATATTACAAGAGGTGGTAAATAATCGAATGATTCATTTATAAAGATTGAATTGTTCTTATAGAGATTACAATCAAAATGTTTCTAAAAAGAAATGTACAAATAATAGAAAGAATCTATTATAGTGGCCCTGTAAAATGGAAATAAAATAACATAGGAGATATTATTTTAATACACCCCCTTAATGATCAACTTATCAGTAATACCAAGTTGCCCCCTGAATTTGACAAACTTATCTAGAAATGGGACAAGGTGAGAATATCGACAGCTTGTTCAACTATAGGAACAAATTGCACATCCATGGATCCATCTTCAATCAGCTGATAGATCAAATGTCAATGAATGCAAATATACTTAGTGTGCTTATGGAAGAGAATATTTTTGGCAAGATTGATGACTCCTTGATTGTCATAAAAAGAGAGATGCAGGGCTGGCTCGAGACATATGGATGTTGGAAAGCATCCTACGGAAGCCAATCTGTCTCACAACCTGACTGTTCCCTTATATTCAGCTTCCCTTTAGTAAAGAGATATGGCCCGCTACTTCTTATTGGTCCAAGTGATAACATCTATGCCCTAGCTGAAAACATACCTGAAAGTAGACTTTTTGCCATCAACACAACCTCCCCAGTTTGAGTCTCTGTAACCAACAAGTTAGGCATCTTTGGCTTGTCTACAAAGGATACCAAAATTAGGAGTGCCCTTGATATAGCGTATGATGTGTTTTGCTGCAGCCCAATGATTTCAAGTGGAAATTGTCATGAAGTGAGATATGCAACTCTTTGCAAAGTTGAGATAACAACGGTGAGATATATCAAACAACCCACTAGTTCTTTGAATGTGGATTCATTCTCAACAAGAGAAGCAGATTTGGCTGATAACTTTAGACCAAACAACATAGGTGTAGATGCAGATTTGCAATCTTGCATTATGAATCTGTCCAACAGAGCCTGTGCATACTTAGTCTGAGAGATGAAGATGCCATGTGACTACTGCCAAATTTTGACAACTTGCCAATAATGAAGAAGTCCAAGTTCGGTCATGTCAAAAGACTAACACAGGTTTTGTTTGATTCCCTGAATCAACTATTCAGAAGTGTAGTTGATAATTAAATCATCAACATATATAACTAGAAGGGTGATATCACTACCAGTAGTCTTGACATACAAATTTGAGTCAGGACTCCTTTGCAAATCCTGATTTGTGTGGTACTTAACAATTTTCATGAACCATTCCCTTGGAGCTTGTTTGAGGCCATAGAGTCCTTTCACCAGTTTGAGTACCTGTTGTTCTTTACTGGCAACCTCGAATCCAGGAGGTTGTGTCATGTACACTTTTTCCTGTAATGCACAATCTAGGAACACACTTTTGACGTCCATTTGATGAACCTTATTGTCACACTAGGCTGCCATTACGAAGACTAATTCAATGGTGCTCATCTTTGCAGTAGGAGCAAAGATTTCTTCATAGATAATTCTTTCCAGTCGAGAGAAGCCTTTGGCAACAAGACAAACCTTTTTTCTAATAAAGTACCATTAACTTTTGTATTTGACTCTGTTGACCCATTTACAGCCAATGGGTTTCTTTCTTGAAGGAGATTTGACAAAACCCAAGCATTTTTATTCAACAAGTTATGATGCTCAATTTGCATTGCTACTTCTCACTGAGGTATTCTAGTTGTTCATGTGTATGTTTGAGGTTCATACACACTGTGAATGCTGGCCATGGGAGCAAAATTTAATGAGTGAGAGGGTTTGTTCTTTTTCTGTGTAGTTCTATCATTGATGTGCTCATCGTCATGAAGATCACCAATCATCTTAACCCACCATTTAGGCAAGATAGTAGAAATGCTAACATTTGAAGCATGAGCTACAAGGTGATCATCATTATCAAATAGAATAAGATGAATGCTGAGCAAAATCAAGTGGTATGGATGCATGTTTGGGTGATTGCAGGCAAAGGAACTTGAGAAGAAGTAGGAAGAAGAACAGCTGGAGCCTTTTCAGTTGATGCCCTCCTAATGGGAGACATATCTAAATCTGGAGCTTGGAGGGATTGATCCTCTCAATTCATAACTAGAGGAGAGAGCTGAAGATGAGATGATTAATCTTGATGTCAACTTGGTACTTGGCTTGATGATTATCACTATAGCTAATGAGCATGATTTTTTGGCATTGTAGAAGAGTGGTTGAGAAGATAGACGACAATGTGGACAACTATAGCCCAAAATTTCTTTCGAAATTGCTTGTGTTCAAGCATAGATTGGGCCATTTTGGTGGTTGTGTAGTTCCTACACTCAACAACACCATTTTGTTGAGTGGTGTAGGGTGTTGCTAATTGACACTTTATGCAGTGTTGATCACAAAAGTAGAAGGCATAGGAACAAAACTCTCCCCCATTGTTAGTTCTAAGAGTAATAGTATGTTGACTAGACTCTTTTTCTACAAGTGATTTTGAATATTTGAAATACAATAAACACCTCTGATTTTTGACGAAGAAAATACAACCACATTTTACAATTGAAGCCATCAACAATAAGATAAAAAATATTTGGACCCATTTATGAAGGGAGTACTCTGTAACCATATGCCCACAAACATCAACATGTTCTAGTCAAAATACCTTAGAAGCTCTCCAGGAGTCACCATCTGAAAAAGGAATGTGATGTTACTTCCCAGTGTAACATACTCCATAAACTCCAAGATTTTGGGTTTAAATCTTCGGTAGTCTAGTGATAAGAACTTCTCGAACAAGTTGAGAAAGATAGTACACATTCAAGTTTCCATACCGTTGATGCTAGTGCATTAATAGAGGGGTGATCAACACCCATAGCAAGCTCTTGAGAATCCCTAAAGTCAAAGTCTGAAAATGTTTATTATTTTCAACACCAACGGATGTTGTGGACTAAGTTACCCGATCAATGATACTGCACTGATGTGAACTAAAGGTCACCACAAGTCGAGGAGAATGCTCAGAATCCAACTAATGGAGAGAAGATTAAATTCCATGCTTAGAACATAGTACAATTCAAGGAAAATCAATTTCCTTCATCTAGTCTGAATTTGGGTATTGCCTCTTCCGAAAACACTATACTCTTCCCATCCAAAAATACCTGAATCAAAGAATAGATAGAAATTTGTGAACCAATCTTAACGATGAGTGAAGTGGTGGGAGGCATTGAATCAATATTCTAGGCAAAGGATTTTACATTATCTACATGCCTTTTAGCCATGGAGGCGTAAAAGGAAGAGTTAGTTGGTTCAATGTGCTTCGCAATACGCGCTTGAGGCTGTGAACTAGATTGCTTGGCTTGAGCAACTAAGCATTTCCGATGCTTGAGCTTCATATGATCAAACTTATGGTTGTAGTTGCATTGACCAATATTCTTCTTTGGACCTTTTGATGACTGAGTAGAAGGATTTTGTTGAGAAAACTAACATAATTGATTGTTTCTTGTGGATTTTGTTGAAAAGGCTTAACCCTTTGAAGATGAGTTGGTACCACTACCAATTTGTTGTTTCCAACAATCTTGTGGTAGAAGCATTTAGATATCAAAAAGTGTAACATCAGAATGAGTGTAAGCAATCTTGAGAGTTTCAACAAAGTGATCATAGGAAGGTGGGAGATTCTTTAGGGTGATCACCACCATGTCTTCTTCCATTTTGCGTCAAGTGGCTTCCAACTAATCACGAATACCTTTGATTTTATCGAGATGCTCATGTAGGAATACTTGATCATTCATCATGATCAAGTAGAGCATGTTCTTCAGAAAGAATACATGACTTTTGTTTAAGGTTTCATGCAGATGGCCCGAAATTTGTGCAATTCTCTTACCGGAAAGAACACGCGGGAGGTGATCATCAATGAAAGAAAGTTTGATGAGAATGGCAGCTTCTTGATTTTGCTCATCAAATTTATCCCACTCATTGCGTTCATTTGCAGCATGAGCACACATGCCCAAAACAATTTTGTCAAGGCATTTGTATTCAAAGATGACCATCTTGCGTTGCTTCAATGTGTTGTAGTTTCTAACATTGAATTTTTGACTGCCTTCTAAAAAATGTTGGTCAAAGATGCCATTGCATGCTTTACGAGGCACAAAAAATGAGAAGACTAGATGGCTGAATGAAGAAACTTGAATGTGCTGATTATAGAGGCAGATACGAGCACAAATTTCAATGTGAATATGCTGGCAAAAATTTTAGGCATAGAAACTGAGACACCTAAAAAATTCTGAAGACAACCAAATTGAGATCGCAAAAAACCCATGAAGAATTTGGAAAGAATAAATTTTTGTCTTGAAGGGGTCAAAACCCTAGTTGAAACTTGCAGAGACCCTAGTTGGTTATGAATCTTGTTTCTGTGCAAAAAACAACCACAATACTAGTCGAAGATGACAAATATCCATTGCTTGCAGAGAAATACTACCTCTTTTTGATATAATAGTGCCACAAAACCCAGGGTTGAGTCAAAAAAGTGTAGAATATTGGCTGCCAAAGCTTGTGTTGTAGACAAAGACGACACAGAGATAGTTGTTACGGACTTGAGAGCAGACATTGCATGGGTTGAGGAAAGAAGTTGTCGTGCTGAGAAAAGTCCACGAAATGAAGAGAAGCCACAAAATATAGAGATACGAACAAGAGCAAATGTTGAAGAGGAACTAAAAAACACGACCTCAAATTTGGTCAAAAAATGAATACGTCGGGAGTTGGAATTCTCATGAATTTGCCAACAAAGAAAACTGCAATTGCAGATTCATAAAGTACGTTGAAGAAAGAAAAATCATAATAAATCCTAGTCTTGAACATGTCATGACTTACAGGTTTTGATAGAAAACAAAATTTGAATTTTTTTGAAAGAAATTATAAAAATTTCAAAAAAATAAATTGTGTATTTCTGATACCATATTACTATAAGTGGACCCAGTTGTAGGACAAATGGGTTCACTTATAATTGATTGTAGGTGGAAACGACAACTCCACCAACATATTCATGCTGCTGCCTATTTTTTGAACCCCAAGTTCCATTTTTCCAACACTTTCAGAGCTTATGCAGAGGTTCAAATTGGCTTGGACACATGTATTCGAAGATTGGTTAGTTGCAGAGGTACAAGAGGGAAGAGGGGCCATTGTTTTCTTCTCTTGATTGCAAACGAAGGAGATACACCTTGCAGCCAGGTAAAAAAGAACATGTGTTTGGTTTTATGATACCATTTGTTTTGCTCATGAAGTTTATTG
The DNA here is from genome assembly GCA_028749045.1 of Cupressus sempervirens. Classification (NCBI taxonomy): domain Eukaryota; kingdom Viridiplantae; phylum Streptophyta; class Pinopsida; order Cupressales; family Cupressaceae; genus Cupressus; species Cupressus sempervirens. The sequence goes on along the minus strand of CM053789.1, from coordinate 709,170,025 downwards.
GAAGTTTTACCGCATCATAAATAGTTTCTTTTAATCCTTGCAAATCTGTGGTGGGAAGATTATGGTGCCACAACGCTTAATTTTTAAAAGTTTGCCAACTAAGTTTTATCACAACCTTGTATTGCTTCTAGCTGCGAGAGAAACTGGAGTACTTTTCCGATTACACACACAAAGAAACATAATAGGTTGACTCAAAAGCACTTGAATGACTTGGTTTATGTGCACGAGAAGGTGGAAGGGCAAGCTTCATATGAAGCTCTTGACTAGAATGACATTGATCCATATTCAATAGATTGAATTGCTTCTCTTGATGGTGAGGATGCATATGCGGATCTGGGTGATCCTTTATTGACAAATGAGCAACTAGCTGAGTTTGAGATGGAGGTAGATGACTGGGATGCAGATGTGGCAGCACATGAGCTTGGTCATCCATTAGAGGCTTTTGTCAAGCCCGAGTCACCTATTCAGGCTCTTGTTGAGGATGTTGCCACAACACTTACTTCAACAACACCCACCTAGCAGCTGTAATGACCCTGCTCAAATCTGATCCCAAAATGCTGATAAAGGTTCAAGAAAACACTTTGCATACAAGGGTCATATGACTGATATAAAATTTCAGTTTGCTTTTATGGCTCTTTCCTTCACTTAGCATCAATAAGAATGCTTGCAAGAAGACTCTGAATTGACTAGACAATGACCTAACATGAATGTGCAACTTATTTTGACAATATTCAATGCATATATGTGACTGAAACTACTTGCAATATGCAGCTACAACAACTAGTGATTTTGACAAACACTTGGGATGCAACCTGTGATGGTGTTAATGCACTTGTAGCCAAGTGGCATTAATACAAACACTTGGTATGCAGAATTATAACATTATTTATGCCAAAAGGAGAACTTACAGCCAATTGACATTTTGTCAAACAATTGGCATGCAAACTAATAAGCTGATCATGAATGATAAATACATATTCAATTGCACTATATCAGACCAGCAAATTATGTCCTCCTTTATTGCACATAAAATGTTAACTACAATGCTAGTATGAAATGGCCAAGACTCTTGGCTTACATCCGCAAGAATAATGCTTAAATCTGTTACAACTTTCATCTACAGCCTTACCTTCTAATATGCATCTAAATGATAAGAACAATGCATGTAATATCCAGAGGAACTTGATTGTAGATGGCTGTAATAATTTTCTCCAATGCTGCCTTTTTGCTTTGCTTTTTTTGATCTATTTTTTCACTTGCTTTTTTCGGATCTGCTTTTTCGCTTTGCTTTTTCGAACTTCTTTTTCGGACTTCTTTTTTGGATCTGCTTTTTTGGACTGCTTCCAAAAACTCAAACCCTCAGGTAGTCTGAGTATACAAATTAAGCTCAACTTGAAATGGCTGAATACCACTTCCAAAGGTCTTTCACTTCCTCAGTTATGCAATCTCTTGAGAGGTATCGTTCTCAAGGATTATGCTGAATATTTGCAGACTTGGATGGTGCCACAAATGCTCAAAGAGAATGGTAGTAGAATCATCAATTCCCGTCTATCCAAATGAGAGGCCAAGCCTTCTATTTATTTACTTTTCTAAGAAGTTACTAAGGACTTCTAGAAGCATCCTTTTCTAAGAAGTTACTAAGAACTTTTAGAAAGATCCATTATAAAATCCCATTATAATGCACTTTTATAATAAATAACTTTATAAAAAAAAAAGTGCAACTCAACTTAGAATTATAACATGGAGGCCCCGTATAAAAATGATGATAAAATATAAATAAAATAATATCTCCAAGAGCATAATGAGCCATCCAATCACCAAATAAACGCCAAAATGACTCTCTCATCAATCCTATCTGCCGACGAGAGTCTGTAATAGGCAAATCCACGAACAATGCCATGTCGTACTAAAGAGGGGACATTACAGCAGCAGCAATCTCTTTTGAGCTTTACTTGTAGACACAATTTTTGATTGCTACTTTTAGCATTCATTGATACTGAAACTTGAACTTGAAATGTATTCAAAGGAAGTAGTTTCATGGAGTTTGACTTCTATATGTATTGAACTTATTTATATTCAGATGTTGTACTTGTTTTTTGGTATATGATTCTATCGCTATGTTAATCTACTTTGTTTTAGTTGCTTTGAAATACTCTTTAACTCAAAAATTTGATTAATATATGGTGGATATCTCAAATCATTATATGTTCTACAAATTTGGTGTGTATGTATGCGTTTTTAAGAATATTTTAAAATATTTTATATTTTTAAATGTTTGATGTTAGTGTTGATTTATTGCCAAATTTTTTGCCGATTCCAAGATTTTCAAAATTTTTGGGCTGGCCTAGATATTGCTGAAAGGTGAATTTTTAAACCATGGTAAAAAGTGCCTTCCTCAATTAAGATTTGGTGGAAGACGTGTACATGACATAATCTTGGGGTTTCTATGTTGCAAGAAAAGAGCATCTAGTATGCAGACGGATGAAAGATCTTCATGGTATAAAACATGCACCTAGGGCATGGTACATAAAGATTGACAAGTGTTTGGATGAGTAGGGTTTTCAGACAGGTTCTTCAGATCCTGATTTACATGTTATGCTATAATATAAAATTATTCTTTGTCATTTATATGTACAATTAACTATAGGGGCACATTTACTTGAGTAAATCAGATGGAATTGTGTCATGACAGACTTAGGCCTTCTTCATCATTGCTTAGGTACCAAGGTTTGACAGACAGGTGGTGGTATTTTTATTTCTCAGTATAAATGTGACAGAAGTTTGCTAGAAGCCAAAAACATACCACCTTAAGGTTTTTGGTTCTACTGCACATTTCTGTATTTAAGATGCCAAGAGAACCAAACTTGACTCCAAAAATCAGGGGTTAATGCTTATAGGGTATAGTGAGAATCATAAAGCCTATAGGCTGATTGATGTTGATGCTGATTGCTTAACATTCAAAATCAGTCTCAAAGGTGATGATCACCTTTTAGGCAACTAGTAGACAACCTTATCTACCTCACAACCGCTAGACTTGATTTGAGTTATACTGTGAGTTGTATTTTTCATTTCATGACTGCCCAAAGGCAAAATATTGGGTTGCAGTGAAGCAAGTACTTTGATATGTGGAAGGGAGACCTAACTTTGGCATCCATATAGCAACAACAAATACTCTAGGTTGGTTGGATTCACAGATTCAAATTGGGTAAGTTCCTGTTGATGATAGGAAGTCTACTTCTGGATTATGTTCTCAGTCATGGTTTAGGTGTGGTCACATTGACTAGTAAGAAGCAGCGACTAGTAGCTCTCTCTTTGAGAGAAGCAAATATTGGTGAACTGTCAAAGCAGCCTGTGACGAAGACTGGCTTCAAAGAATGGTATCTGACATGAAAATGTCTTGAGTACGGCCTTCCCCCTTATCTTGTCACAAGACTCGCAACTAGTAGGCACATAAGCTTTGCCAAAATTGAGTCTTCCATGAGTGTGCAAAACACATCAGCTTAATTGCATTTTATACACTAACTTGTAGAAGATGGATTAGTAACGTGGCAATATCTACCGAGGATCAAACTGCAGACATTCTTACCAAGTCCTTGTATTCAGATAAATTGGTAAACGTTTGTGACAGTATTGGAGTATTGGTTTATTTAGTAGATTGACCATTAAGGGAGGGTTAGAAATTAATTTGTTATATTTAGGAGAATGGTCAATCAGTTCTTTAGAATAGTATTTGGAAACTTTCTTTGTTTCTTTCAGTTTAGTTTGTTTTCTTAGTTGTCAATTGTGTCCAGTATGGGGGCATCTTTTGTAATCTCTTTTATAAGGAGTCTTACCCTCTCTTGTTTAATATCAAATACTTGTATCATTTTAAATTCAAAAGCTAAATAACATTGAGTTTAGATTAGATTATAACTTACTTTTATTATCAAATTGAAGTTTGATAACTAGCTTGCACCTATTTTTCTTTTCTGAATTAGGACCTTTATCATTTATACATAGATGTATGCACTCTCAGTGCATCCTTCATTCATTTTATTTCCAATTCCGTATGAAGCCAGTGAATCAGGATTGAGGACACATGACGAAAGTGAAACATTTGATTCTTTTGTTTTTTTATGTTCATTATTTGGTGCTAGAAAATTAGAAATAGATTTATTGCTTCTGTCATGAATCATTTACAACCTAATGTAAGACCTTTTTTGCGGATTCAGAGATGTGGTTCCTACTTATATCATTTTCCAAAATAATTAGAGGGGGCCTAATTTTACCGAATAGACATTCCTCCTTGTGTTCACAAGGCACCTATAACTACCAGTGTCACCTTATGAAGCTTCTTTAATCATGATTGGATGACCCTATGCAACAAAATGTCATTTTAGGGAGAGATTGGTTGGTCCCTTTGAGCAGTAGTGGTCATCTCTTTTGGTATGCACTGCTAACAGTTATCTTCTAAATTTTTTTCATCATTACAACAGAAAATATAATACCCCCAGTCTCTTTTTGATTTTTTAATTTTTATGTTTTCCATGGCATCCAATATTAATTATTTGACTCCAGTATTTTGTGGGATTATAGATATTTCTATGCTTCCTATGCATATAATTATTCTTTTTTATTTCTTGCTATTTTCTTCATTTATTGTTGTAGCCAAATTACATATGCCTTCAATTTGCTACTGGTACATCTATTTTTGCTTCCAAAAGTTTGACTAAAAGATGCATATATAATAACAGTTTTCACAATATTTTGAATTCAGTGTCAGGAGAATCTGTGGGCATTCATATCAATGCTATATTCGTAAGCAAAGAAACAGCAGATATGCTTTTGCAATATGCAGATGATATCGACACAAGATGCTATATTCTGCCTGCATTTGAAAACACTGCTTGGTCAGTGCTTGCAGTCTCTTTCCTATCCCTGCTTGCAGTATCAGCTGTCCTGTTGACCTTTTTCTTTGTTCGGAGGTACCGCATTCGCCATATCAGTTCAAGGCTTTTACTGAATCGTGAGGCTCATGGCTTGAGCACTCGTGAGGTAAAGGCTCTTCCTTCAGTTATATTCAAGTCACTAGAGGGCAGTGGAACAACTGATACATGTGCAATCTGCTTAGAAGATTATGAGACTGGTGAAAAGCTTCGTATACTTCCTTGTCATCATGGTAAGTTTGTTTGTCTTCATATATTGATTAGAAGTTGGACATTTGTTTTCAAACGTTTACAATAAAAGTCTACAGAAAAGTTATGGGGTTACACAGTAACAGAAACTGAATAGTGTCGAAAGTGTCCCTCTATGCAAAAGAAACTGATAAATTTTTTAGTTTCAGAAGACAAGTGCAGCTCCAACTTGCTCAAGAGTAGATCAATCGAGGGGGCAGGAACAACTGTCTAGGTGAGCAAAACTTAAAGAACTAGCTGCTGCCCTTGGAAAAATCTGGCCATTCCCATCCCTGGGATGTTTGGGGATGTGGGTATTGTTTTAAAACTTCCTTGGAGCCATGCCCTTGGCTATAATAAATAGGTAACATTCCTGTGTGGCTAAGGAACAAAAGAGACAACCAGGGATGGCCAGGGGATACCTGGACATCACCTGTTCATCCTGGAGATAGGCAGCTGTTCCCTATAGCCTTGTAATATAAAAGATGTAAGTTAAAAAATACAAATATTTTGGAATCCTTGACATGCTCGTCAGATGCATTCTTGATTTCAAAAGATTTTACATTTGAAGAAAATTCAAGTATGCTTAAATTCAGAAGAAAATAGATGAATTTTGACTTATTCTTGCCTCTTGTTGATCAATTTTTGTGACTGATACTCATATATGGGTGTGGCTAATAGTGATTGGTTTGAGTTCCTACGGGAATTTAGTTTCTTTGTCTAAGATGTGCAGGTCATTGTTTTTATTTTTAATTTGACCTAATTCAAAAGATCCATTTCTAAGAGGATTGGGTTTTCATGTGATAGAAGATAAAGTGGGAGTGAATCGTAATTTTAATGAATGTGGATCTGTGTATTCGTTTCTACTGATAAACTACATTGGTATTGAGAATCATTTTAAAAGGATATTGTCAAAATGTTGTTGAACTGATAGAATGAAGTGACAGACACAAAAATATTATAATGGCAAAATGTATTGATGGCACATTAATTGTAAATATTATATATTTTTGTGGACTGAAGGCTATAGGTATATTCGAACATCCACATATACCGACCATGTCATAGGTTAGCTACCTTCTCTCCCACAACAGACTCTATACTCAAACTCAGTATCACACTTTATTGAACCTGTTATAATGGACTGAATTAATTCATTGTGATAATCCTTTAGCACTTAAGCTAATAGAACCTGGTTTTTTTTTTTTTCTGAAAGTAGTTGACGATTGATGAAGAGAAACATGTTTGGTGAGGAAACTTATTTGGAAGTTTTACATTGCAAAAAGGTTGTACTTTATGAGGCACACAAGCATGGGCATTTCAGATTTTGGGAGTAGAGGATCAATTATTGTTTGAACTTTTAATAATGTATAGTTACTTATAAAAATCTCTACGGATAATGTTTTCAGTCTCCATATAAAAGTAGCAATGTTCTCATTGTGTAATAGATTTGTAGAAACATGAAATAACTACTAGGCAGATACTGATTCCTTGCAGAGTGTCTGACATTTATGTCACATACTTACTAGAAAGTCAGACTCTAACGGTGTTTTGTATCTTGCAGCATTTGGTAATTCTTTTTTAAATTTTATAAAATGCATATGCACATTAATGGTGATGAAACTTTGTTTTTTGGCTCTCATGAAATATCTTTTCATCCCTAATGTTATGTAATACATTTTTATAACGTATATTATTCATGCCTTCTGTTTGAGCAATTGAAATTTCCCATGTTTTGAGTTCTTTAGACCCCCTCTTACTTTTGGATGTTAGTTTGGGTCCCAGTATAAGGCCAAGATGGATTGGAGTCCATCCAAGATCCGCCCTAGGCACCTTGGGTACCCTATGGGTCCTTCTGCAAGTAGTCTATGTTTATTCACTATTCTACTTGCAATATTACAGATTAAAGAGAAATTTAAGACATAAGAATATAATAGAGAGATGCATATTTTGATGCAAAAATATGGCACACAATCGAATCTAGAATATGCATCTCTCTACTATGACTAATTGTAGAAATTTGTTCTTGCTAACAAGAATATAACTTAGTGTAACGTATTCAGAAGATGTATCTTTCTCTTCGAGTAATAGATATGCAATTTATACATAACTTCAAAGAGATTTCCCGACTATAAACAACTATTACGAAGTAACTGGTAAATAATTGCTTGATATTAACAGTGATCAAGAGATTAATTTATACAAGAGACTAAACGATGTTTCCTTAGGAAACAATCGTAAATAATATAAATATTCTATCCTAGAAATAGGAAACTAACTAGTAGAAACATTTTATATTAATAAGAGATTACAATAGATGACCATTAGATACTAAATAGAGATAATACAAACTATTTATTATCATAATACCCTACCTTAATGGTTAATCTATCTAGAGCATGAAGCTGTCAAAAGACGTAAAAGGTAGATTCTGTTTGCTCAATGTGCTCCACACTGTTCATTGTGGGTTGCGAATCAAATTGCTTAGATAGGGCAGCTAAGCGCTTCTGACATTCAACCTTCATGTGCCCATACTTGTGGCAATAGTTGCATTGAATATTTTTATTCCTGAAGCTTTTTGAAGTTGGAGCAGAGGACTTCTACTGAGAAGACTGCTGTGAGAGAGACTTGCCTTTATCCTTCTGAAAGGACTTAGCACCAAAGGCTTGTTCTTTGGAGGTGGAGTTAGAATTGCTACTGAATTGCTGTTTCCACCGATCTTGTTGAAGCAGAAGTGTACAGAGATTTGTGAACTTCAGGTCAACACCAATAGAAGTGATGTTGAGAGTTTTATTAAATTGCTCGTAGGACGTGGGTAGAATTGCTATCGAACTGCTGTTTCCACCGATCTTGTTGAAGCAGAAGTGCGCAGAGATATATGAACTTCAAATCAACATTAATAGAACTAATGTTGAGTGTCTTGATAAAATGCTCATAGGACTTGGGTAAACTCTTGAGAGTTATGACCACAATGTCCTCTTCCTCAATCTTGCATCCAATGGCAAGCAACTGATCATGGAGTTCCTAAATCCTATTTAGGTGTTCTTGGAGTGATTTCCGCTCATGTATGATAATAGAAAACAAATTGTTCTTGAGAAAGAAGGATCTGCTTTTGTCTGAAGTCTCATGAAGCTTCTTGAGATGCTCCCATATCTTGACAACTGTCTTGTTGGATGGAATTTGAGGGGGCTGATCATCAGCTACAGAGAATTTGAGAAGCATCACCACTTCCCTATTATGCTGATCATGTGAAATCAGATCAAGACTAGCTTGAGTAGGTCGAGTTGTAGTACCTAGAACCACCCGATTGTTGCCGCGATATTCAAAGATGGTTAACATCTAGTGTTTTCACATGCCATAATTGTGATTGTTGAACTTTTAATTTCCCTCGAGCAAAATAGTAGTTAGTGATGCCATAACACATTTTTTAGTGAAAAAGTGTGAAAATTTGTGAAGGCACGTACTTCGAGGAAAAAAATGAAAGACATAAAAAAATGAAAAATACCCAGAAGAGAGCTCAAAAAATCTAGAAAGAATAGGTTGTTGGATTCTAGATCCACTAGCTCAAAAATCGAAGCACCAAGAAAAAACAGACGACTACCCTGTTGAGATCTCAAAAAGCCCATCAAGAATTAATTATTATTTTTTGATCCATTACAGAAAATTAGTGTTTCAACCAAAATAGCCCTGGCTACAAAAAAAACCCCAAAAATGGTGGAAATGTGTAGAAAAACACAGTGTTTGGGCACATAAATGAGATTGAGGGTTCGAAAACCCTAGATGTCACTAAATAGAGCAAAAATGATTATAAAATAGGCAAAAATGACATTTTTTCGCAGGAAAAAAATGACCACAAATAGGCTGTAAAACATATGAAAACTAGGCGCAATTTTACCAAAAAATTACAGACAAGAGTTGTAGAAAATGATTGTAAGTTGCAGACAGACAAAAACGCCTTAGACAAATTTGATATCACAGAAAACAATTTCGGAAAATATTGCTCTGATAATTTTGAACAATAAAGTATTATATTTTTTGATTTTTTTTTACTTTGATACCATATCACGAAGTAATTGGTAAATATTTGCTTGATATTAATAGTGATCAAGAGATTAATTTATACAAGAGATTGAATGATGTTACCTTAGGAAAAAATCGTAAAGAATAGAAACATCCTATTCTAGAAACAAGAAACTAAATATTAGAAACATTCTAATATTTGCAGGAGATTACAATAGATAACCATTAGATACTAAACATAGATAATAGAAACTATCTATTATTGTAATAACAACTACATATAAAGAGTGTACTAGATTAGTTAAGACCACTAATTGTCAGTAATTGCCAACCACCTCCCACATTTAGTTGGATAATCATATTAATTACAAAACAGAATAATTATATATTTAATTGACTACAACTATGCACTTTTGCTGACTGCATCAATCCCCACAAAGAGAAAAGTCATATTCTAGATAACAAGGTCAAAACTGGGAGTGGACACAACAAAACTAAAGAGTATTTATTGAGAGGGTAGGGTGAAAAGACATCCCTGGATGCATGAAGGATGTAGGAGGTGGTTGCTTGAGATTGCTGCCGCTGAAGTCATTGGTTAGCCACCAACTTTCGCTCTTGACTTGTCTTCACCATATAAGTGTCCACCATCAAATGCTTCTTAGTAATCTTGAGCTTAGTTTCCCTCTCTGACAACTTCAATATTTCTTTGTGCTGACTGTGGGTACTACTCCACAAGATGGTTGGTCCTCTTTGTAAATTGTATTGTCCTTCCCTGCTTGTTCCCCCCCCCTCTCTCTCTCTCTCTCTCTCTCCCCCAAATACAATCTTTACTAATGCTATAACTCGTCTATACCCTTGGCCTAGTTGCTCACAAGACTTATGGATTTGATCATCCAACTCCTTTTGGGCATTCTTAGAGTGGCGTTTGGCCTTGTCTTGCAATAGGGTGGCTTCCTCCATCAACTTCACATGTTCGCAGTAGTGAAGGGGTTCGAAAGTACAACTACATGCCATGAAGTGCTTTTAGAACTCATCGATGTCTGCCTCCAATTTTTAGTTGCCTTGGTTGCTACCAACATCTTAGGTGTCTACTTGTGGGGACCCTTGGAAGTTGAAACATTTGAAGAACTCTCGCTGGTACTCTATGTACATGAATTTAAAAATTCCCTTAATCACGTGACATTAATGGATGATGGCCAATATCAAAGACTTGAAAGAAGTACCCAACAAACTCACCTTGGTAGTCCACCTAGACAAATGAAAGAGCACACTCGGTTGCATGTACCACTAATGGATCATGGCCAATGTCAAGGTCTAGAGTGGCGTAGCCTACCGTATACATAAACTTGGCCATTGACTGCAATTCTTTGATCTATCATTACATAATATTTGTTAGTTCATAGGGATTTTGTTGCCCATCTATAGGGCAATCTTGTCAATGACTCCATCTCTCCTACAGGTGTGGCTCGCAATAATGTAGCCTTTGGAGGTGCTTGTGGAACAACAAGGGAGTTAGCTCAACGATTTGCTGAACTAACTTTGTGGCTATTTCTTTGGAAGTGGTGAAATTGGTTGCTATCATCAATTCTCAAGTTGTTGAGTATCAAGCCATCACTATCTCTTGTATCTCAACATTCTTTGAAAGTAATCTCGTTGACTCTATTGAAGGGCAATCCAATGATACTGCTAACATGTCTTAACTAGTTGTCGATGTTATCCTTTGGCTCTGTTGTGTCCTCTACTGGAAGTGTAAGCATGGCTAGAGGTGGTACAATTGACACTAATAGTTCCACAACTGGTGGTGCTGGAATTCTCGCCTATATGATTTTTAATTGTCGTACCGTTGGTGAAGGCGGTGTTAGGAATACAAGTTTGGTTGACAATTGGATATACTAGTTATGTGCTGTATTGATGACAAGTATTGTCATTGATGACAACATATGCTTATTTGATCATGCCGGACAAAGATTTTGTATATTACACAGATATTATTGGCACAATGAAGTTAACACATAACAGTTTAAGCTATGTAAGCTTATGATTATGTTCATGGATGAGTATAGATATCATATCTATGTTTGCTTGAGTTGATGTTGAGTATTGGTTGAGTTACAAATCATTTTGTGAGTACTGGCAGAGACTAGTGTTAGGAAATACTGACAGAGATTGTTGGTAGCATATTTGCTATATCTTAACGATGAAGTGAAATTAATGTCAGTGAGCTTGGATCATGGTTGTAGACATGTTCGTGATGCTATGTTCATGATAGTAAAGTTTAGAGATTATTTTGGAAAGGTCATTGAAGTGAAACATGCAATATGTTTTTATGGCATTTGACTAGGTTGAGGAAACTTAATGATCTTCATTGTAAAATGTATTATTTGTATTGTAACATTGTGGGAACCTTAGAGTAATAATTGTAATGATGCTTAAGGAGTTGTGTATGCCTTAGTAAGGTCATATGTAATTAAATGTACATTTGGGAAGTTCTAATAGACTGACCTAATTAGTTATTTGAAAAGAGTATAAATGAAATATGTTTTCCTTGGATGTAAAGTACATGTACTATGATTCGTGGATGTGGTCAGTTGATGCGAACTTGAAGGCTGGATGATTACATCAGAGAAGAGATTGAGTCAGTGTATGGTATTGGGCTTCAAAGGAAATATGTTGGATATGTTTGAAAGATCCTCAATCCCCGAGACCCTTGAAATTGATGTTTGTTTAAAAGTTCGAGACTTTGATCAGAATTTTGTACCTTCGAATAGACCTTATAGAATTCTGTTTTCTTTTTGGTTTTTTCTCACTTTCAAGTTTTTAGGTGTTTTTGAAGATATAAGCAAGTAAATGACAAATAACAAATGACTTCGAACTAAGAATGATGAGCAGCATTCATATATTGAAAACACTTAACAATCTGGAAATGATTCAAATTGTACCGCGCATAATATTCAAATTTTGGCAGTCAAAAAATTGTTAATGTTTTAGCATCAGTAGAAGTAATTCGTGTTTATCTGATATACTAATCTGTGTTTATTTTTAACAGATGAAGTTGTTACTGCTGATTATTAAATCCAATGCATCTACACACACACACACATGTGCTTTGGATCATATATGTTTGCATTATAATCATCGGCAGATAACAGTATACTTATCGGCAGCCCCATTCACATTATCAGATTATTATATGTGATCGGGCTCCTTGATGTAATATATACGGGCGCATATTTGTGTTACGCACTGTTTTAACTACACATAACAAATCATGCCCCCGAAGAGGCATGACTTTCCATATTGTATATCAATAAAGTGCAGATCGCTGAATAAACATAATCAATACACGGCATTTTGTATCAGCAGTCTGCACCCAGTTTATCATAAACAATTCTCCTTCACATATATAATCTGCAGGGTTATCAAGAAGTTATCTCAAACCATCAGCAATACAAGATAAGGAAGTCGACTCTGCACCTACAGTCCCAGAGATCTGCAATATTCAAAGAAAAAGGCTGCTGAACAGTAATACAAGTAAGAGTTACATTATTCTTGTGTTAATTGTTTTATCTATCAGAGATCCAAATAAAACTAACATGGTATCAGAGCCATTCTGATAAGAAAAACCATTGCACAATATATATTTAAAATCTCAGTTTTTGATAAAGGGGCTAAAACTCTAAATTATTAAATGGTGAATCATGTGAGACTAGAAGATAGTCTTGAGGGTGCATCCAATTTCTCTTCATGGAAAATTAGAATAATGATAATATTAAAGGAAATGGAATTAGAAGAATTTATTGAATCAAACATGGCTATGCCTGAAAATGGACCAGAGAAAGCAACATGAAAAAGACATAATAACAAAGCAATGAAGATCATTATAGATTCCATAAAAGATCATATCCTAATTTCCATATCTAGTCTCAAGACTGCATTTGAAAGGTTCTCCACAATTAAAGATACATTTGAATTCAATAATACTAGTAGATTATTGATCTTAAAACAAGATCTACTATACATTAAGATGAAAAATGGAGAATCAATCACCTCATATATTTTAAGAATTTTTGAACTAAAAGATCAACTTGCAACAATGGACAATCGAGTTGATGAAAAAGAACTCAGCATGATAGCATTGAAAGGTCTTCCATTATCATGGGAAACATTTATTCGAGGGTTAAGTTCTCGACCCAAACTTCCAAAATTTGATATATTAAAAAATGAATGCACTCAAAAAGAATCTAGACTAGTTTCAAGAGGACTAAGTACAAATCAAGAGGGAGAAATCCAAGCACTACATGTAAAATCAAATAAGAAGAGAAAATTCAAAATTCGAATACAACAAAAAGGAGTCTAACAAATCTTACAAGCAGCATGATTGGTCAAAAGTTAGATGTTTTAAATGTGACAAAATTGGTCACCCCCACAAATTCTGTCCTGAAAAGAAAAGAATTCAAGCAGCCCTAGCAGAAATCAAAGAAGAGGGTGAAGAGAGAGAAGGAAGAGAAAACTATGCCTTTTACTTAGCCCTTTAAAGTGAATTAAACTCTAATAACAACACTTGGATCATCGACATTGGAGCATCTCGACACATCACCGGTTTTAGGGACAAATTTGAAACATTCACTGAACAAGCCTCATAAGAAATTACCATTGGAGATAACTCTACTTATTCTATTAAAGGAATTGGTTCTTGTTCAATTCAACTAAATTCAGAAACCACACTACAACTCAAGAATGTCTTATATGTAGCAGGAATTAAAAGAAACCTAGTTTCTATTTCTGGTCTAGCTGATCAAGGTTTCAGAATCACCTTTCTAGAGGACAAAGTCCTAGCGTGGCCCAAGAATTCTAATATTAAGAAAGCCATTTCTATTGGATTTAGAGATGGAAGTCTTTATAAACTTTGTAATAGTCAAAATTCAAAATTAGCTCTAAGTCATGAAACTTCAAACTCCATTGAAATTTGGCATAGGAGGCTAGGTCACCTTCACTACCGAGCATTATCATCCTTGGAAAAAATTGTAAAAGGTCCCCCTAACTTAAAATCTGATCACTCAAATATTTGCAAAGGATGTGCCTTAGGAAAAAACACTAAACAATCATTTCCTCACAAATCTAAGTGCATCCTTGAACTGATTCACACTGATCTTTGCGGTCCTATGTCAGTACCGTTTCTTAATGGATGTTTCTTCTATGTAATTTTTATTGATGATTACTCTAGAAGAATGTGGATCTATTTCTTGAAACAAAAGGAATCAACTGAAGTCTTAGCAAAATTCAAAGAATTCAAAGCCTTAGTTGAAAATCAGTCATGACATAAAATAAAAACCCTTAGATCAGACAATGGAGGTGAATATATTTTTGATATTTTAAATTTTTTTTGCATTTCTCTTGGGATTAAGAGGGAGTTTTCTATACCTTATAATCTTCAACAGAATGGAATTGCGAAACGTAAAATAGATCAATTGTTGAATCAGCCAGAGCAATGATGCATGACCATGACTTTAATACTTCCTTCTGGGCCAAAACATCTAATACTGCAGTCTACAGACAAAACAAATGCCGACACTCAGTGTTGGAAAATAACACTCTAGAAGAAGTATTCACAGGCATTAAACCTGACCTAAGTCATTTAAGAATTTTTAGATGTCCAGTTTATATTCACATAACTAAAGAGAAAAGAACAAAACTAGAACCTTCTGGGAAAAAGGGAATATTTATTGGATATAGTGAAACAATTAAAGGATATAGAATCATCATTCTAGGGCAAAGAACAATTGAGATTAACAGAGATGTAAAATTTGAAGAAGATACTGCATCTAAAATTTCTAGAAACAGTGATGAATCTATTATTGAGTCTATTCCTGAAGAAGATCAAGAAACAAAAATTGAGAGGGAGAATGATTTTGAACCTTCCTCCTCCACCATGCCTATTCATGAAGAATCTGAAAATACCACTAATAAAAAGAGACCACTCTAGGCTATAAAAATGATAGAAGAAAATCATGTTGAACCTAATGAAGTAATGCGAGAGAGCAAAAGAACAAGAAATCAATCATGTTATGTTGCATTGTTAACTGAACTTATCAAATCAGAACGTTCTAATGTTAAAGAAGCACTTTCAAATCAATCTTGGAAAGAAGCAATGATTGAAGAATATAACTCCATAGTAAAAAATGATGTATGGGATGTGGTACCAAGACCTAAAGACAAATCAATTGTTTCTTCCGAATGGCTGTTCAAAATTAAACATGCATCTGATGGCAGCATCGAAAAATACAAAGCTAGAGTTGTAGCACGAGAGTTCTCACAGCAAGAAGGCATCAATTATGAAGAAACTTTTGCTCCAGTTGCTAGATATACTTCTGTCAGAACTATCTTGGCTATTGCAGCATCCAAGGGATGGAAGGTACACCAGATGGATGTCAAAACAACTTTCCTCAATGGCAAGATTGAAGAAGAAGTCTATATCAAGCAATGAAAAGGGTTCAATACTCATGACAACAAAACTCATGTCTGTAAGTTAAAAAAAACACTTTATGGTCTTAAATAGGCTCCCAGAGCTTGGTATGAAAGGATAAATTGCTACTAGCTGAAGTTAGGATATTCCAAAAATGAAGCTGATCCCAACTTATATTTAAAAACAAATGGTGATGGTATGATTATTCTTGTGTTATATGTTGATGATTTGTTGATTACAGGCGAATAATATCTCATAAAAAATTGCAAACAAGAGCTCACAGTAGAATTTGAAATGAAAGACTTAGGTCTACTTCACTACTTTCTTGGATTAGAAGTTTGGCAGCAAGATAACTGTATTATTCTGAATGAAGTGAAATATACTGTAGATATCTTAACTAAATTTGGGATGATAGAATGTAATCCAACAGCTACCCCTATGGAAGTAAATTTACATAAGTTGAAAGATGATGTGATCAAATTAGAACCTACAGATTCTACTTACTATAGGTAGATTATTGTATCTTTAATGTATTTGGTTAATACTCATCCTGACATATGCTATGCTACTCACACCTTAAGTCAATTTATGTGTGCACCTAAGAAGATATATTTACATGCAGCTAAATACATTTTGAGATACTTGAGAGGTACTATTGGAATGGGAATCAAATATAAGAAGGTCAACATCGAACTTCATGGATATTCAGATTCTGATTGGGCAGGCAGTCCTATTGAACGTAAAAATACTTCTGGATATTGCTTCAGTCTAGGATCTGGCATGATTTCTTGGTCTAGCAGAAAACATACTTCAGTTGCTCTAGATTATTGTATGTTTAATGTATTTGGTTAATACTCGTCCTGACATATGCTATGCTACTCACACCTTGAGTCAATTTATGTGTGCACCTAAGAAGATATATTTACATGTAGCTAAATACATTTTGAGATACTTGAGAGGTACTATTGGAATGGGAATCAAATATAAGAAGGTCAACATCGAACTTCATGGATATTCAGATTCAGATTGGGCAGGCAGTTCTATTGAACGTAAAAGTACTTCTAGATATTGCTTCAGTCTAGGATCTGGCATGATTTCTTGGTCTAGCAGAAAACATACTTCAGTTGCTCTAAGCTCTATCGAAGTTGAATATATCGCATCTTCTTTAGGTGCTAGAGAAGCAATATGGTTACGGAAGTTGTTAGCTGATTTGTTTAAAAGGCCTTTGAAGCCCACTGTGATTCATTGTGATGGTCAAAGTTGCATCAAGCTTTCAAACAATACAGTATTCCACAATCGCTCCAAACATATTGAAATTCCTTTTCATTACATTTGAGATATGGTAAATCAAGGAATCATTCAATTAGAGTATATCTGTACTAATGAGTAAACAACTGATATCTTTACCAAGCCTCTTGCTAAAGTGAAGTTGAAATATTTCAGAGAAAAACTTGGTATGATTAATTTGTAATATTGAATATTATATCAAATTTAATTCATGTATGTTTATGCTTCTATTATTTGTTAGTAGCATCATATGTAATGAAAGGTGATGATCTTTCATATACATATTTATTCAGAAGGTAATTATTTACAAGGTGACGATCTTGTAAGTAATAGGCCTGTTATCATGGACATCTCTAGACATTGCTTCAAGCAATTAGAGATCATAGATAACAAATTCATGTTATTATCATGGACATCTCTAGACAATGCCTCGAGCAATTAGACATCACGAGTAACAAATTTTCAAGGACATCTCTAGACATTGCTTCAAGCAATTAGAGATCATGAAATTCTATGTTATTACTATGGACATCTCTAGACATTGCCTCGAGCAATTAGAGATCATAGGTAACATTCTTATTGTGGCTCCTCTAGATATTGTTTTAGACAATTAGAGATTTTTAATATGCATTATGATAAGTGTTCATACTTTTGTGTTCGGATTTTTAATTGTTTCATAGTATGAAGATCAGATAAAGTGATTAGATTTCTATACTGAAATTCTAAAGGTATTTTACTTCTCTCTTGCTAAAGAGGGAGTGTTAATGTTTTAACATCAGTAGAAGTAATTCATGTTTATCTGATATACTAATCTGTGTTTATGTTTAACAGATGAAGTTGTTACTACTGATTATTAAATCCAATGCATATATATGTGTGTGTGTGTGCGTGTGTGCGTGTGTGCTTTGAATCATATATGTTTGCATTATAATCATCGGCAGATAACAGTATACTTATCGGCAGCCCCATTTACATTATCACATTATTATATGTGATTGGGCTCCTTGATGTAAAATATACGGGCGCATAATAGAGCCATGACTATCGGGAGTCACGACTCTCTGTATTGTATATCAATAAAGTGCAGATCGTTGAATAGACATAATCAATACACGACATTTTGTATCAGCAGTCTGCACCCAGTTTATCATAAACAATTCTCCTTCACATATATAATTTGCAGGGTTATCAAGAAGTAATCTCAAACCATCAGCAATACAAGATAAGGAAGTCGACTTTACACCTACAGTCCCAGAGATCTGCAATATTCAAAGAACAAGGCTGTTGAATAGTAATACAAGTAAGAGTTACATTATTCTTGTGTTAGTTGTTTTATCTATCAGAGATCCAAACAAAACTAACAAAAATAATTATATCAAATGGATTTGCTGCTGTCTACAATGAACCTGACGCTAGCTGTAGAATGGTTTTACAATCACAAAGATGGAGAGCTTGCTGTCACAAACCCTTGTATGATCTACAAACTGCAAAACGTGGCTGCTAATAAGGAATGGTGCCCACAATACAAGCTCGAGCTGCCATTGGAAGAAACACCCATGCTGGAATAGGCTCGTCGTCTAGCTGAATGTGATGTTTCCTTCTGATAAATGGTGCTATGAAGAATGTCGATCCTTGCTACAGAGAATAGTACCGTCCAACTCCAATACTAAATCACCAAATCTTTGTTGAGGCTTGTGTCCCAACACTCTAGACTTAGGGTTTTCGTCCCAAGCCTCTGAATCCCTCCACTAGAGCAATTTTCAATTTCACAAGTTTCAAATGTCAAAAGATACTCCACAATTAGGTTTTCATCTCCTTATAACTCCTTCCAAGTGCATATCGAAACCTAAATGAGAATTACACTTTGCACTTTATACTAAAATAACATTTTCCCAAATAAAGGCTTCTAGGCTATAGAAAAAATTACTTTATTAAAATGTCATAACTCAAAGCGCCAAAAAGTCTCTGGATGATAAAAATAGTTTATAATAATTCAAAACTTTTCTAACGAGCTATAACACAAGGGCACATCTGACCAAACGAAGCCATACTCCCTTTATTACTCTGAAATGGCTACATAAATAGCCTTATTATAAATTATTTAAATGCTAACTTAGGAAATATTAAAATATATTAAAATATTCCCGATGTTGCCTTTGAAAGCTCAAACCAACCAAATAAATGTGAAACTGACCATTGTAGAGTGGAAATATTATGCAAATTCACAGAGATATGATATGCTAACCACACAGAATAGTCCAATTGAGGTACATATAAAGTTAAACCTAGACCATACCATTCATACCATAGTACCAGTAGGCGAGGAAATGATTTCTATACTAAAATCAAAATCAACATGAGTACACTGACAATATTCCAAATATTTATAGAAGGGTCGATTGGTTGGAAACCAACCAATGCATTTCCTCACCTCTTAACTACCCAACCCGACTAGCTTTAACAAGTACTAGACATAATAGTTACTTTATTCCGACTACATCTATGCCCCCAAAAAAAGAAGTCGTGTTCTAGACGACTGTGGAACATGAAACCAACAAAAACAAACTTTGGCTTCAAGAGGAAGGATGGGAGGACATCCCTGTGCTCGGAGCTCCCCTTAGTGGTTGTAGGTCTTGCTTAGTTGTCTTCTGCTTTGTCTGAATGCCTTGCAATACCCATAAAACATCTATCTTCTTGGCTTCTGCGGTGGCGACCTTGCTCTCCAATGCAGTTTTTTCTATGTTCTAGGTTTCCTACATGGCAACTTTCTCCGCTGCCCATTGATGTTGAAGACTCTTACTTTCCAACCCCCAAGCTTTAGCTAGGCTTCTTTCTTGTTTAAGTTTCATAAAGGTTCCTTGAAAGGCAACCTCCATAGCTGTAAGCGCCTCTATAAAAGGCGATTGTTCCTGTCCAATGGCAATGATAGAACTGCTCGTCCATGTAGCAGCGATGTCCTTTGAATATCCACCCTATTTTAGTAGTCACCAATCTGTGTGGCAGTTAGTTTGCATAAAGGCGGTGTTGCTCTGAATATCCACCCTATTTTAGTAGTCCCCAATCTGTGTGGCAGTTAGTTTGCATAAAGGCGGCCAACACCTCAACTGTTGCTATGACAGTTTCCAGATTCTGAGCCCTGGCCTGTTGCATGATCTTCCTAGTAGAATGCTCCATGGCATGAAGCTCAGTGAGGAACAGTTTGACCTTGGCTGCAAAAGAGGTTGTGTTTGGTGGTTCCCCACGCTCGCTTTGTATCTCTACCTGATCCTCAACAGCTGTCCCTAAGGGCGAAGATACCATGCCTTCTTTCGTACCCTGTCTGCCTCCTCCAGAACGGTATCTGTCTTGGTCACATCCGTACCAACCATTGTCGTCATGCTTCCCCAAGTGTGAATTTCCCTGATTTGTTTATCCTCTCCTACTAGCTGTACCACAAGAGCAACCGGATCGACTATTTTTGGACCAAGAGGTGTTTGTAAGCTCACTTTATTGGCACACTTTGTTTGGCACCTCAAATCTATGACTTTAGCATGGGAGTGTTGTTCCAAAAAGATAAGTGGCGCCATCTTCAAAACTGATATTGTGGAAGCTCCCCATGTCGGAATTTGTTGCCCGCCACCTGTTCCTTCCTTGACTCCTGCTTGATTTGGATTGGAATTATCTACTGCCTCAATTCTGTCGAGATTACCAGGTAGGTTCTGGTAAAGCTCAGGAGGTTCTAATACTCTTGTTGGAAGTGGCCCCTCTGTAGGTGGTAAAACTGTAACCGCTTGTGGAGCCCCTTGTAGATGACTCAGGTGGATCTTCGCCTTCTATGAGTCAGATGAAGATGAATCCATATCGCTGCCTTCTTCTTCTGAACTTTCGTCATCCTTTTCCTCTTCTTCAAATCACTGCTATTTGTTTGGGTTTCTTTTTCTTTGGTTTGCCGCCATTGGGAGGGCCTACACCTATGGTATCCATATGGAGCTAGCATGTCATAGCCGGCTTGTAGGGCTCCACCCTATTAGCCACTACCAGTGTTCTCGGTGCTCATTGCTCACCTGAGTGTGTATTGCTTCTAAGAATAAGGCTACGGCATGATTAGGCATGTAAAAGGCTTTGTGTTTCAGTTCCATGAATTCTCGAAGCTTGTTAGAAAGAAATTGAGCCTAGTTATACGTCTGTCTTTTATAAAGACCCTCCACAACAGGCAACATCCAAGGGGCAATGTCAGACGTGCGGCTGCCCGCTGTGTGTTTACATTTTACCAATCTACAATACATCGCCATTCATCATTACCAATGAAAATCTTCTTGAGACTCCTACTGTTCTTTAGAATTTTGTCCCATTCCAGACTTGTAAGATTTTTCCAGCATATTAGGTTTAACCATTTCTTCTGGTCTTCTACTGTCGTAGGGTTTTTTCCAGCTCTTGCCTGTATGGGGGATTCCAAAAACCCTACTTATTTCTTCTGTTGAATATGAAATTGTCACCTATTGCTGGAAATACTGTACT
Organism: Cupressus sempervirens; assembly: GCA_028749045.1. Lineage (NCBI taxonomy): Eukaryota > Viridiplantae > Streptophyta > Pinopsida > Cupressales > Cupressaceae > Cupressus > Cupressus sempervirens. The sequence goes on along the minus strand of CM053789.1, from coordinate 709,148,605 downwards.
ATAGATTTATGACATGATTTCTCATATCCTGTGAATAAATTCCATAGTATAGGTTCAAACTCTTTTAATTCAAAAATTGGCATGAAAATGATTTTATCTACCTCTGCTGCGCATAACGCCTTCTTCAGAGGATGGTCTCTCTGGTTTTTCCCACAAAGTCCTGCACTCGCTTCCCATCACACTTTCAAATGCAATATTCTCAACTGTGATTGTGATTTTCCTGTGCCACTTTCCCTTTGCTTTTTGTCATCTTCCTTACCTCCTTTGCTTGCAATGCCGCAAATTTCTTCTTTTTGGAGTCGATAATGTTTCCTCTGCTTAGATTTCCAATGCTTAGTTTCACCATTGTGTGTTGATGCATTTGTTCCCAGATCTCTTTAACTGTTTGTATATGCCACCTGTACCAACTATACCAACCATTCTTGTGACGTGACTGCTTGCAATAAAGCCCTTCTTCCATCTTAGAATTGATGGGTACGGTTGCTTGTATTGTCTTTTGCCATTGTACGGACTCCTTACATATAGATGTTACCTCTTCCTCTCGTACGAATGTTACCTTTTTCTCCCGTACGGATACCTACTGATGTCATATGGTTGGTTGTCGTATGAAATTCTGCCTTACGGGTGGTTGTTGTACCAAATTCTTCCGTATGGGTGGATGACGTACGAAATTTTTCCATACGGGTGGCTGCACTCGCTTCGTATGGCTAACCCTATCATATGCTCTTCTCCTATGCTTCCCGCCAGTGGTATGGACGTTCGTACGAGTGTTCCTTTCTCTACTCGTATGGCTGGTGCTTTCTCCATTGTTATGGTAAATATGTTCTGTAACTCCTCTTTATATTGACCCGGTTTAAGTTTTTCTCCTTCATTACTTGTACTTTTTGTTTTGTGTACTTGTTCTTTTTCTGTACTTGTAAAATAGGTGCTTGCTACTTTATTTTTGTCCTTATATGCTTTTAACTTAAACCAGTTTATTAAGTATTTGATAGGTTTGTTATCCAAAGTAGATAACTTTATTGCTCCATTCTCCTTTATTTCTGATATTTTAAATGGTCCTAGCCATCGGACTTTAAATTTTCTTGGCTTTATTTCATTTTTCCCATTATATCTTATTAGTACCAATTGTCCTTGTTTAAAATCCATTTTCTTCAAATGTTTGTCATCCCAAAATTTTAGCCTTTGCTAGGCCACCTGTGTACTCCATTGAGCAAATGTCCTCTTTTCATCCAGTTTGTGTAAAGTACATAGCCTTTCCTCGAGGCTCTCCTCATCCCCCAATCTTTTTTCGACTACCACTCATAAGCTTGGTACTACATGTTCCATTGGTACTGATGGGGCTCCAAATTTTAGCAAAATTTTAGCCCTAAGCATCATGGAAAATACAGATATGCTTATACAATGATTATTCATATATTGCTTGACATGTTTCAGGAAGAGCCTGAAAATATAAGAGCGTGATATAATGATCAGAATGGGAACATTTTGTGTTGTTGAAGGCAATTCAGTTTCTCTAGAGACTCCTAATTCAGAGAAGTTAAATAGTATTCGCATAGATGATATCTTAGCATCCATAGCTGATAGTTATATAGCAACACATATTTCTGCTACCTACAAAATGCTTCTCCTGATCCAGAAATGAAGGTAAATCTGACACACAACAGATGGTAAATGTGCACATATGGAGGTTACCAAATTCGGATCTATATTGAGGTAACAGGAGGAAGATTGTCCCAGGTATAGACTTTTGCATGTATCCCCATTTTATAAGGAGATATTGCTCAGTCTGAGACTTTTTATGAGTTGAATGTAATTCTTCTAGTTCTGAAGATATTGACTGTTCTTCATGTCAAATAGAAGCAGTTTCTAAGAAAGAAAAATGTGAGCCCATTCAAGTTTGTGACTGCAAAAAAGATGCCTCGACATATTATTCTGAAATTACAACATGTTGCACTCACTTAACATGCTGATTTGCAATTCAGTACAATTTCTTTGCTCCAACTTATGGATGTACTAAATAAGCTTTTTCTAGAGCAACAACATCTATGTTTGATTAGCAAGAATGTCATCCAGGTTGAAGGAAATCGCATGCAGCAGGTAGAATTTCCAACTAAAGCAAGTGAAGCTGTAGATCGGAGCTGTATGCTTCTTCACAAGTACTTGAATAACATTGACTGCTTGAACGACTGTTTGATGAAGGCTATTGAAGCATGCAGTGCAGATCCTTCATGGATGGAGAGGATGTTAGACATTATGGCTCATTAGGCTGGTTAGACGTATCCATGAGTAGAGGATGGCAGTTGTGAGACTGAGGGAGAATACATCGAGATGGAATGGCAATATGAAAATACTTTCATTCTGTCAATTCTCCCTACATGTAAATATTAGGGTGGCTCCTGGAGAAATATTTGTGAGTATTACAATGAAAGTATTGGGATATCAAGTGAGCCTGGGCATCTTAAAATCAAGATTGGCATTCAAGAGGATGGAGAGCAAAGTAGGATGCATTCAAGTCAACAACTGTGTGCCTGCGAGAATAATTTGAAAGCAATAAAACAACACTATGTACCTTTGCAAATGCAATATATGTGCGGTTACTGTATACACTTGGATATGCAAGGTTGAAGTAAAGTCAGAGACGTCTCTGAGAAATCGTGCTGAAGGAAGCCGTTTAGCGGGTGAAGGATTGCACAGGAGATAGTTGCGGGAAGAGGAAATAAGCGGCGGCAACAGGAGTCTCCCAAGAAAGGATTCCATATTACTAGCTTGCGTTTGATAATAAATATCTAATGTTGTTGCTGTTTGTTGCAGGTGGAAGGATTACGCACAGATCATGTATTAGCACTTGAAGTCGCATTATTCCCGTGAAGCCCTTTTATGATTTAATGTAAAGTGAATATGAGAGGAGAAGCCCTTGCAGATCTAAACTGTGGAGTCACCAAGCATGAAGGATGGGCCGCTAGAAGGCAATGGTTTGGAAATGTGCACGGGAAGGAGAATTACTGGTTCGATAGCACACTCGACTCTTGATTGATGAAGATATTATTTAATATGAATGGAATAATTATATGGAAAAGCATTGAATTTAAAGAGGCTTGGAGATATACGTTGGAAGAATTAAAGTGTATATGCGGAAAACAAATGTTTAAGCCTAGAGTGGCTTTTATTTAAAATATACTCTCAAACTATATAAATCCGGATAGTATTTAATACGGATTATATTAGGGTTAAGGTTTGGTTATTTGTTATAGAAGGGTGCAATGTTTAATAATGCCCCTTCATCAGTATAAATATGAGATGTAAAACATAAGGAGAGAGACTTATGACATTATTCATTATTCATATTTTAAATTTTTTTGCTTGCCTATGCACGATGATATATTATATTATTTTATTGGTGGAGAAATGAAGTTTTTGAACTAAGCCCGTGGGTTGAATTACGGAGTAAATTCATGTGTGATTCCGGATAAATTCGCGGTAAATAGATCATCTGTAAGGAGTGTCTTTATTGTGATTTTATTTCCGGCAAATTTATTTATTTTAATTTCGGAGTTTTAAATTATTATTAAGTTGTGTCCTTTGTAAATGTTTTTAATTTATTTTCTATAAATATTTTAATATTCGGATAAGTGGATTGGATTATTATTGCATTTTAAATTTGATAAACGTAAATATTGTGAAATATTTTATTGTTCTCGTATTTATGTCTAATTTGTCTCCACAAGAGTTAAAGTGCATTTTAGAGTTATTTAAAATTGCATTTATATAATTGATCCATCGCATTTGAATTATTAAAATTGTTTATAGTTTAATATATTGAACTTTATAAAGTTGTACGTCTCAGCTTATAATGTTGACTCTGATTGCCCATTTAATTAAGCACTGGTCCTTTACTCCTGATTCATAATCCATATGCTAGCAATTGTTTCATTTCTTTCCTTTTGAAGAATTAATATATTCATCTGTTGCATTAATCTATATTTATTTTTTATCTAAACATTATTTCAATCATTTACTTTTGTTCTCAGTTCATAAATTGCAAGTTTAAAGTTTTCCTATAGTTCTTGCCATTTGGGAAACTTTTATTGTATTTGTGTTCTAATCGATCTGTTTTAAGCATCTTGGATCTAAGCATTTCGTCCAGGATTAGGTACACCCGCCTCGGTCTTGCAGAGCCGGAAGTGCAGGGAACTTGAACCGTGTTGTTCAGTTCCGTCAAGTTGGCTTTAACCAGTTGGATATCCCAGCATCGAGCAGGCAAGGCTCGTAGGATTCCAATTTGCGGTTTTGGGAACCAACAGGTACCACGGCCTCCTGTCCGTACATAAAGTAAAAGGGAGTATGTCCAGTAATGGCCTTATACGTAGTCTTGTATGCACAGACCATTGCCGGGATTTGTTCTTCCCAATCTTGCCCTTCTACTCCACAAGTTTTATATAGGATTGCCACTATTACTTTGTTTGTGGCCTCTGCCTGGCCATTTGCTCTTGGATAATAAGGACTGGAGAAGCAATGAATAATTTTATACTCACTTATCATCCCCCTGATGGTATGATTCACAAAATCTACTCCTTGGTCACTTGTTAGTTGGAATGGAATCTCGAATCTCGTGACTATTTGTTCATATAGAAATTTGGTCGTACTAAGAGCCGTGTTGTTTGGAAGAGTCCGTACTTCAGCGCATTTCATTAAGTACTCTATTGCTACCACTGTGTACTTACACCAATGATTTTTTCTTACCGGTAAGGGTCCTACAAAGTCTAGTCCCCACCGCTCAAATAATCCTTGTGGTTTGGATGGAAATAATGGCATGAAGTCTCTTCTGAGTGGTTTTCCTACTTTCTGACAAGTGTCACAACTCAATACCCATTCCCTTGCATCTGCGAACAATGTCGGCCACCATAGTCCTCCCAACTTCCCAAGAGTACCTTCCTTGCCGTAGTATCTGGTCCCATGTGACCTCCTGCTAATCCTTCATGGGCTTCACTTAGAACACCTGAAATTTCTTCCTCCATCACACATCTCCTTAGTATTTTGTCTAGTCCCATTTTGTACGATAACCCTTCAATTAGCTAGAATGTGCTACTTTTTAAGGCAATTTTTCTCCTTTTCGTTGTAGGCATTTCCTTTGGAAAGGTTGCTATTGATAAGTACTGTCCAATTTTTCCATACCATTGAGGTAACACTGCAATCTGAAATGAGTGTGCATTTGGAAAATCCTCACACACCTCACTACCCGAGGCTTCTTCTGACTTGATCCTTGACAATTGATCAACAATCACATGAGATTTTCTCGGCTACACTATAATTTTAAATGTAAATTCTTGTAGTAGAATTAGCCATCTACTTACTCCTTGAATCACCAGTTTGTTTACGAAGTACATTAGTGCTTGGTGGTCAACAATAAATGTAAAGGGTGTAGCTAGTAAGTAATGTCTGAATTTCTGTATTGCATACACTGTACTTAATGCTTCTCGCTTCGTGGTATTGTAGTTACGCTTTGCTTTAGATAGAAGCTTGCTTGCCAAATATATATGATGATCCAGCCCTTCCTTCCCCGTTTGTGCCAAAGTGGCACCTATTGCATAATTTGGAGGCATCCACATAGACCTGAAACTCTTTGTCCTAGTTGGGATATATGAGGATAGGGGCCTCGACTAATCTTTTCTTCAGTTCTTGGAAGGCATCTTCTTGCTCTTCCTTCCATCCAAACTGCTCGTCTTTCCTGGTTAATCTTTCCAGGGGCATTGATACTTTGGCAAATCCTTTTATAAATCTTCTATAGTATCCTACATGACCTAGAAATGACTTGATCCCTCTTCCATTGGACGGTGCTTCCATTTCCAAAATCACCTTGATCTTATCAGGATCTGTCTTAATCCTTCTTTGCACACAATTTGCCCAAGTAGTCTCCCATGTAGAACCATGAACCTGCATTTTTTTGGATTGAGGGCTAATTTTGCTCTTCGACATGTCTCCATGTATTCTCTAAGAATTTTGAGGTGTTGTTCCTACGCACTATAAACCAACCAATCATCTAAGAATGCTTTGAAATTCCCCACAGACATTCCATCGAAGATATGTAATATGATCCTCTGGAACATGGTTGTTGCATTGCATAGTCCAAAGGGCATCCTATTATAAGCATATACCTCGTTTTCAACCACAGATGTAGTTTTTAGCTTATCTTCTTTCGCAATGCTAATCTGATTGTATCCTGAAAATCCGTCCATGAAGGAATACATCTCATGACCGGCTACCTCCAAAATGCTATTAGTAAACGGGATGGGAAATGGGTGTTTTATTGTCACCACATTCAAACATTTGAAATCCACACATCCAAATTTGAGGGCCATCCTTCTTGAGTGATATGACTATAGGAGATACCCATTACTTGTTTGTACTTTGAATATTATCCCTGCATCTAACATCTTTGTGATTTCTTCCTCGACCCTTCTTGCATAGTTTTTATTCATTCTATAAGGCATTTTCCGTACTGATCTTGCTTCAGGTACCAATGGAATCCGATGGACACATAGTTCTGGGGGTACTCCCTTCAAGTCTTTGTAGTTCAAGCAAAGATGTCCTTATACTTTAAGAAGATTCTAAGGGCTGCTGCTTTCAATACTAGCTCCCAATCATCTCCTATCCATATTTCCTTAGGTTGATCTCCTTCTCTGAGATTTAATGCCTAGAGTTTGGCTTCTTCGTATTCCACCTTTTGTACAAAAATGTGTGTAGGTTTCTTGTTGAGAGTTGCCATCCCTTATACTTTGTGTACCCTTCCGGGTATTGTTCCTCTGACTCAAATTCTTGTACTTCCAGTATATTACATTCTACATGGAAAACTTCATAGTCTCCCATTTGCGAGTGAAATAATCCTTTTAAGGGAACTTGTGTCGTCTTCTGAGCATTCCCCTAATCTAAGTACTCCTTCCTCATCTAGCTCCATCCCTCCATAGTCTTCTCCTTCTAAGTTTGATGCCAAGTCCCGACTTACTGACTGGTTCTTGAGGTCTATGATGTATTTTCTTCCTTCTGACTCTATCCAGTTATGGGTAGCTTTTGTTGCAACCAACCATCCCCTTTCTAATAGAGTATCATATCCTTTCTTCTCTAGGGTGATAACCACAAAATCGAGAAAAAATTGTTGTGTACCAACTATAACTTTTTGTCCCATCAGTGTTTCTATACCCTTGATTCCATGTTGATCTGCTCCCACTAGTTGAAATGTTGGTTGCCAGAGTGTAGGCTTCTCTATTTCCTTCCATGTTTCTTTTGATAAGACATTTACGCTGGAACCTCTATCCATAATAGTATTTGAGAGTTTGCACCCTAGTATCTCCATCTCTACTACTGCTGGTGTTCTCCCCATCCCTATGGTGAATAGGGTATTGTCTTCTATCCGCACTTCTCCCTCCTCTTTCTTTAAGATTATCCTTTTCGAGTTTGCCCCCTATTTTAGTGCTACTTGCAGTTGGGGTAATGTTTCTAATAAATCATCTATTTTTGTTGAAATAGTAGTTTCAAGTACTTGCCACACAATATTCGTTACACCGCTACTTGAAGTAGGCTTTTCTAGCTTGGTCTTTCCTTCCTCTCTCATGCTATCTTGAATGTCTTTCCTTGTTTCCTGAAATCTTTCGGTCTTCGTAGTAGCATCTGGATAGGTTAATTTTCTAGCTTGTATCTTGGTGACTGCAAGAATCTCGCTTTTTGGATCTTCAATGTCTAGCATATTTACCCCCTTTTGTCTCGGGCAATTCGCATCCTCATGATTGCCTGGCCCACACCATTTGCAAAGCATCCCTCCGTTTTGTCCTTCACTTTGACAATCTTGTGGAAAACGTCCCCATTCATTACATCTCCTACATTGAATCATTGGCCTCCCCTTGGAATCATACTAGAGTGGTTGCCGCAGTGTGTTGTTATTGCTATTGTTTTTACTATTATTGTTACTCCCTCTCATGTTATTTCTGTATCCTCCTAGTGAGGCTTCTATATTTGTGTTCTTCGACGGAGTAGAGGGAGGTGTAGATTGTGCCCCTTGGGTCAAGAATACTTGAGCACTTCTTGTTTTTAAATTATAGGGGCAATCTTTAATTGCGTGCCCCATTACCTGACAAATCTCACAAAATGCTTTCTTGGGGAATGATCCTTTTGTATGGCCTTCTTTTTCACACTCAATACACCAAAGTTCTCTCCCTTCTTTCTTGTCTTCTTTACTTCTTGCTGCTTTCTTCAACTGCTTCAGATCATTTTTTAGGGCTTGAATGGTTTTGGATTCTTCTTCACTTTCCTTGGAGCTTTCACTTTCGCTTCCATGCCTTCTTGCCTTGGAAGTTTTGCTTTCTATGTCCATGGCATGGGTACACCCATCTCCAAAGGTTGATGGTGGGACTATCTTCATCTTTTTCCTGAGAGACGGTGTTAATCCTTCAATGAACCATCGTTTTTTTAGTCCATTTGCTGGCTTGTTGTCTAGTTTCCCTATCAACTCTTTCATTCTTTTGGTGTAGGCTTTGACGGATTCATTCTTCGCTTGTCTTGTGTTATAGATTTCCGTTACAATTTCATCATCATCTCTCAGGAGTCTGAATTCTTCCTCAAAGGCTTTGCGGATATAACTCCATGTGTTTTTCTTTGCGGCCTCCAAAACCCTATGCCAATCAATGACAATACCCCTTAATGTGGCCAGAAAGGATTTTACCATTCTGCTGCGTCATTTTGCCCATTCGCTTGCCATATGGTTATACATGTTTTGCAGTGACGAGCGGGGTCCTTCGAGCTGTCCTCTGTGAACTTTGGTAATTTTTGTTTGTCTATTGCCATTATGTGAACACCTCCCGATGGAACACCTCCACCCGATGGAACACTCCCTCTCGACATAACGCTTCCTCCCGATGGAACATTCCCTTCTGACTCCCCTTCTTGACTTTGCTCTTGTCGAAGGTCTCTCCCTATCGGTGTCTCTTGATTTTTGTATTCCAACTTCCTTCTTGGTTTCTCTTAGATGACCAAATTTGCTATACCTTCATTTCTATGTTTGATCAACCCTTCTTGGATTTTCGTGGAATCCATTTGTCCTCCCTTCCAGGTACGATGTCTCTCCTCTTGCTGTTGGAGACGCAGTATCCTCAGAGCGACTTCTTCCTTAGTTTCTTCTCCTTGTACCCACCTGGGATATATGTTTAGAATCAGGGGCATGAATCGTTTTATTGTTTATTTCCCTTTTTTGGAATCTTCACATTCTTCGCGCTCTCTGCTCCTCCTTTCTGCAAATTGTTTTAGTAGTTGTCTCCTCCATTCCCTTTGTGTCTCAGCCCTTTCTTCTTCCACTCATGACAAATTTCGTGCTAACAGGTGAGGGATCTCTCCCAGGAGATCGTACACTGCTGGTGGCACTGAAAGTTCGTCGTGTACCGTACCTTTAGGGACCGTTCTCTCACGAGCTTCCCATTGTACTTACTAATGGACCGCAACTTCCCAGGCCGTTACTAGATCTCATGTCAATTGATCTTCCTTGATTATTTCCTCTTCCCTGTCACTATTTGTCACTTGGATGAGAGGTACAAAGGGTCTTCCCATTACTACATCCTGCCGACCTCCAGGTTCAAACTTAGGCAATGATGCCAAAAATGTAGAGTGGAAATATCATGCAAATTCACAGAGTGCGATATGCTAACCACACAGAACAGTCCAATTGAGGTACATATGAAGTAAAACCTAGAGCATACCATTCATACCACAATACCAGTAGGCGAGGAAATGATTTCTTTATTAATACCAAAAATCAACACGAGTACATTAACAATATTCCAGATATTTATAGAAGGGTCAGTTGGTTGGAAACTAACCGATGCATTTCCTCATTGCCTAAATACCCAACCCAACTCGCTTTAACAAGTACTAGACATAATAGTTACTTTATTCCAACTACAATCATGTCACCCGTTTGTGACTGATATCAGACGAGATGGGTCAATTGGCTTCCCTATAATCTAGGGATGCTCCTAGAAACTAGAAAAACACACCCTGTCATCTTGAAATTGAAACCATGGAATGGTCTCGTGGAACCTCACATTTGGAAATTGCCACATCCTCCTTAAATGTAGGGATACCCCCTAAAATGAAGGAACTGAACCCAGTTGGCTCCCAACTGCCTGTAAAGTCGAGCTCGATCACTGAATATCCTGTATGAGTCTCTATCCACAACTGTTAGCCTCTGAGACCCCCATGATAGGCCAACTCACATAACTCTGCTAGTCAAACTAAAGATGGGACATGACAATGTTATCTTGAAGTATTGATCTTCATACTTGCTAGAACGATTTAGATAGTTGGTCTAGTTTTTTTCCTATTAACCTTTAACAGGGTTAGAACCTTCTAACAAGGGTTCAAAGTCTCCTAACATGGACTGTTGTACTAAATGTACTGTAATTGGCTCCTAACATGGTCACATCCTTTCATAAGGAATATATATATTAGAACACTATCTTGTGGGTGTCATCCCCACTGGGGTTTTCCCATTGATCAAGGGTTTCTCTAGTCAACAAATCATTGTGTCATTATGTATGGTTTATCTCTTGTTGTGTTTCATTGTTTTACTTATCTCCATTGGAAATATTAGGTTTAGATTTAAGTTTAATTGCTCACAGCTGATTCACCCCCCCTCCCCTTCTTAGCTGTGTGTGGACTTTACTTTTTAAAACTTGGGGTATCAAAGCATGAAGTCCTCTTTGAGAAGAAAGCTTAGCAGCTTGAGATCCATGACATAAAGGAAGGAGAGTCCAACGTTGGATGGAGAAAACTATGATAGTTGGAAAGATAAGATGCAAACACATTTGATTTGCATGGGGATTGATTGCTGGTTGATTAGAAAGACACAAGTTAATGTGAAGAAAGAGGGCGATCTACTTTCATGTACAAATTAGGAAAATAAGATCTTACTGTGTAATATGATTGTAAGAGAAGCACTAATCATTGCACTTCCTGAAGCAAAATTAGTTGAGATTATATGATTTTTGGACTAGATTAGAGAGATTATATGAAGGTGATGAACATACAAAGAAAGCGATGGTTGCAGAATTAGAAATTTAAGTTAGAGAGTGCTAGATGCAAGAAGATGAATTTGTTAGGTCACGTGTTCAAAGGATTATTGAAATTGCTTTAGGTATAAAGAGCTCTGGGGGAACTATATTAGAAGATGAAGTCTGCTACAAGGTTTTGAGATCTTTGACTCGTGCATATAATAACAAGTAAATTCTCTTGAAGAAGTTATCCCTCTTTTAGAAGGATTTAAAAAAGAGACTTTGATTGGAAAGTTGCAAGAAGATGGATTTGTTAGGTCATGTGTTCAAAGGATTATTGAAATTGCTTTAGGTATAAAGAGCTTTGGAGGAACTATATCAGAAGATGAAGTCTGCTACAAGGTTTTGAGATCTTTGACTCATGCATATAATAACAAGTAAATTCTTTTGAAGAAGTTATCCCTCTTTTAGAAGGTTTTAAAAAAGAGACTTTGATTGGAAAGTTGCAAGCTTTTGAATCCAGTAGATTTATAGATTCTTTGCCAAGAGTTGAGACTATTCTCAAAGCTAGTGTGCATGACGATAAAATAATACTAACAAAGAGTGCAAGCACTAGTGTAGACTATGCAAGAGATTGGGCAGAGGTTGAGGAAGAAGAATAGATGATTGATGAACTTGTTTCATTGATTGCAAACAGAGAACCTAGAGGTAAGAAATCTCCTTTTGTTTGTTGGCATTGCAAGGAGTTTGGTTATTTTTCTTTCAGATGTCCAAAGAGAGAACCACAAGTTAAACCTAGAAGACCTTACAAGTTAAAGATTCCTAAGGATTGTTTGTATGTGAGCAATGATGGAACTTAATTTAAGGAAATCAACTTTCTAGATAGTGATGATGAAGATGCGATAGGATTTGTTGCTATTAAGGAAGAAAGTCCTGTTAAAGAAGAAAAGGCTCTTGCATCACATGTTGAGAAAAAGAAATCTGATTGGATAATAGAGAGTGTATGTTCACATCCCAATACAGGTGATTGAGATAAATTTGTTGAGTTTAATAGCTGTGATGGTGGCGTAGTTAGAGTTGTTTACAATGCACCTTGTCCTATTAAGAAAGAGTGAACCATTACTCTTGATGGTAAGACTAACACTGAGGATGCATATTTTGTTGATGGCTTAAAGCATAACTTGTTGAGTATTGGGCAACTTGTTGGTAAGGATTGCCATCTGCAATTCATTGAGAAGATATGTATAATCAAGGATAAGCATGGAAAACTGATTGGGACAGTTACAAGAACTAGAGGTAATGTTTTTAAATTAATTCCTGCTGAGATTAGTCATTTGGTTGCAAAAGTGGATGACAATTGGTTATGGCATAGAAGATTTTGTCACATAAATTTTGATAACATAGTAAAGGTGAGTAATTCTGATGGTGTAAGAGATCTACCAAAGATTGTGAAACCTTCTAACATGATGTGCAAGGAATGTGTAATGGCTATACAAAAGAAGAGTACTTTTCCTAGCAAGACATTCGCTACTTCAGAAAATTTGGAAAATTACTTATACAGATTTATGCGGTTCTACAAATACTAAGACTTTCTAGGGTGAGAGGTATTTCATTCTTTTCATTGATGATTACACTAGGATGATGTAGGTTGCATTCTTAATGGAGAAATTTGAGGCTTTTGGCAATTTCAGGATATTCAAGGCTGAGGTTGAAAATGAATCTAGTATGAGAATCAAATGTTTGAGGTTTGATAGAGGAGAATTTACTTGTAATCAATCCAATACCTTTTATGAAGATAGTGGAATTCACATGCAAGTCTCAATGCCTAACATTCCACAACAAAATGGGATAGCAGAAAGGAGGAAGAAAACAGTAAGTGAAGCAACTAGAGCGATGTTGCTAGAAGGTAAAGTATCACATGTCCGTTGGAGAGAAGCAGTTACTACTGCATTATACACTTTGAACAGAGTTTGGATCAAGCAAGGAACAAGTAAGACTCCTTATGAATTATGGTTTGGTAATACCCCTACAGTGAAGTATTTCAGAATATTTGGATGTAATAAGTGTTATATCAAAAGAGAAGATGATATAGGAAAGTTCGATCCTAGAAGTGACAAATGTATTTTTCTTGGTTTTTCTACTAATAGATGTTACAATTTGAGATTTAAGAAGATTGTTGAGTGTGTAAATGTTAGGGTTGATGAAAGATTTCAGCTTCAGGAGAGAGCACTTGATTATGATTATGATGACAATTCAAATCAGGCTAGTACAAGTCAGAGACTAGTGATATATCAGAACATAGAACAAGAACAATTCTTTGAATTGGATAATGATATATGGGTACAAATTGAAGAATAGCCCAGAGGAGAAAATAACACCTAAATATGTTGCAAGCTAAGTCTCAGTGTTCAGTGAATATAAAGCTTGAAGTTCCTATTTTCCAGAATTTCAAATATTTCAAAAAATATCGATTAAGGTTTCCATTTTATTCATGCAGAAAAATCTGCATTTTTTTGGACTCTTTTTTTAATGTAAACATTAAAAAGTTGTTGTTTCTATATTTGTTTACAAGGTTTCTCGTCTATTGTTTTGTATAAAGAATTGTTCTCAGGTCGTCCAGTGCACAGATTTCTTGGATTCAAAGTCTTTGGGCGATTTTCTACAAATTTGCAATTAATTTGTTGTGTGGAGTGCTCTGTGGCTGATAAATCTGAGTGTTTAGTGAATTTGTGTGTCGATTTCGCCATTGTATGTTGTGACTGTGTTGTGCCATGACTGGGCTATTGCTGCTGCATCGTGGCGTCTATTGAATCGCTTCTTCCTTGGAACAAAATCGTTCTTCCTGTGGCTGTTTTGCCCATCTCCGTTTTTCCCGTGAGCCGCTATTTAATTTTTTAAGTTTTATGACTTCTCCATGTCTATAGATTATAGTTTATTAAATTATTGTCTTACTATTATAATATATAGTTATTAATAATTTTATTAAAATTTAAAATCTATGAATCAAATATTTGAAAATCTTATAATAGTTTTTAAATAATAGAATGGTAGAGATTTAGATAGATAATCATATTATTACCTTAAAGAGTATCATATTATAAGTAAATATTATACATGATGACTTTTAATTTTTTAATAATATAATTAAATTACTTATCTTAAATTTTATTTCATATTTTATTTAATTTTTAAAAATGAAATATAATTATATAAATATTAAAATCAGTATTATTCTATATTATTTCTATAAATTTTTATCACCATTTATTAAATTGAAATATCATATAATAGTAATCAATTTAGATTTTAAACTAATATTTAATAAATGTAGAAAAGAATAAATAAATTTATTAATTGCTAAACATTTATTGAGTGTGGAGTTATAATAATTATTATATTTTTGATAAGGGGAATTTGGATACAGTACTCAATTAAAAATGAATTAAATTTATATAAGGTGAATTTTAATGCAATTTTTTTTCCTGAATTTTAATCCTTGTCGAGCTTCATTCAAATTTTATCTTTGCCAAACTCGAACTCGAATTCAAACCTTGTGACTTAGTTTGAAAGGATTCATGCCGAAGATCAGATAATTGGTAATGCTAGCAGAGGAGTAATAACAAGAGGTAAGGTAAGAGAAATAATTTGTTTGATTTCACAAGTTGAACCTAAGATTACTGATGAGGCATTTTAAAGATGAATTTTGGGTAAATGCAATGAAAAAAGAAGTTGAGCAGATAGAGAATACTATACATTGGAATTGGTTCCTAGGCCTAAAGATAAGAGAGTTATTGGCACAAAATGGGTATTTCAAAACAAAATAAATGAACAAGGTAACGTTGTAAGAAACAAAGCAAGGTTAGTATGTAAAGGTTATTAATAATAGAAAGGTATAGATTTTGAAGAAACTTTTGTTCCTGTAGCAAGACTAGATAAGATAATGATATTAATGTCCAACAAAAGACCAAAAGGAGGTCTATGGGACTGCAGGATTACAAAAGTGAGGCTAACACCAGCAGGAACACACAAAGGTGTCCAAAAATACATGACAAATCCAAAACAATAACCATAGAAAAGAGACAAAAAGAATGCTAAGAGAGACTAGGAGTCTTTCTTAGGCGAAAAGAAATCAGTCACAGAATGATACTCTTGCCGATGTGTAGAGGCACTGTACTGTCTTTGGCCACTCGCGGAGGAGTGTCGCTGGTGCAGATTACCAGAATGGGATCTGACACATTTGGAAGGCCTGGTAGATTTAGTGGAGCTAGAAGGCCTTTTCACACCACGCAAAGAAGATAATGGTGTAAAGAAGGTAGTGATGAGTTGAGTAGACTAGTGTTGGTGAGGAAGTAGTGATTGGATTGTGCTATCATGAAGCATAGTGGCCTTACGAAGATAAAGTGCAAGACATCGTTGATCATAGTAGTTGAAAAAGTCATAGAGAGAGAAGCACTCCCAAAACAAACAGGAAAATCTTCCTTTGATCTCGTAATAAATAGGGCATTGAAAAAGGAAATGAGTCTCAGTCTCCACCTCCCCCAAAGTGTAGAGCTTATAGAGTCGCTCCTCCCTATCAATATGGTGATCAGTCTGAGCCCGAATATAGTGAGAGCCAACTCCGAAAGAACCTAAAGAGATGCGCAGGGCATGAGACCACTACCGGGAAAGGTCGCTAGGACGGACAATAATCCCATTAGAAATCTCCAAAAAGTGATCCACGTAAAAGGACATCCGCGGGCGTAACCCGCTAGAAGGGTTAACCCAGGTAGTGGCAATGTATCGTCTGTAGATGTCAAGTCGGACATGCTCATTCAACTCTTGTCAAGAGGGGAGTGTTAGTTTTTGTGGATCTCTAATAGATAAAACTATTACAATAAATATGGAAACAATAGAAACTCTTACTTGTATCATAGCAGTATAGAGTTGTTCTTCAAATAATGGTGATCTTATAATTGCTTATGTTCAGAATCTCCTTCTTTGTATATTGCTGATAATGTAGGTTGTATACTAAATATAACAATGATCCTATATATTACATTGCAGAGGAAAAATACTGGAAGGTATTTGTAATATTTGATATGCAAATCGTTGGGTTTGAGATGCCATGTATTGATGTCATTCCCATCGATCTGCATTTGATATATGTAAGTGTGCAACGGTTATGACCCGTAAAGTCATGACTCTACGTGGCCTTGTCATGCCTCTACGGAGGCTTAACTAATGATTAGTTAGCAGTAAACCAATACTGCTTAATACAAGCAGTCGGAAATGTCATCGATTTGTATCATTGCCATCAACAATAACACAATGCCAATACAAAGCATTCTATCGATTATCTAATCTGTTGACAAGAGTATCAATCGCATGTTTATTTGTAATCATTAACAACTCGTGTGTGTGTGTGTGTGTGTGTGAGAACAATAGTAATGATTATCAGATAAATATGATACAGGTTTGCATATGACAACTTCTATAGACGCTATACATCGACAGGGAGAAGATGAGCTGGGGCATCAAATGAGAACTGAAAAGGGGGGAGACAATCAATGTCAATCCCAATTGAACCCAACAAAGAAGAAGCCTGTGCATACCAACAACGTGTGCAAGAACTAGACTCAACACTTGGAGTGGAAATAGACGAACAATATGCGAAATAGGAGTAACGGTCATGATCACCAACATTATCCACAAAACCGTGAAGGCGATAAAGGAGTGAACACCGAACTTAGCAAAAATGACACTATGAGGAGTGAACCTGTGACATCTAATGATGCGCCTTAAGAACAAAGTCTGAACCCGCTCTATTGAGGCCCAATCAGAGCTAAGAAGAGAAGGGCCCCAAACCACAGACCCATAAAGAATAGTCGGCCGCACAAGAGAGTCCAAGAGAGATAACTTGGACGAGGTATCTTGGAAGTGATGTTTGAAGCACTGTCTCTCAAGCAAAGCAAGAGAACTCATACCCTTATTAACTTTGGGCTGAATAGCTGGTCTCATACTGAAACGTGGCATAAAAAACATAACCCCCAGATACGTGTAAGATGAAGTGATCTCAATCTCCTGACTTGGGAAAACAAAGTGAAGATGAGAAGTCTTTAAACAATTAAAGATCATGACCCGAGTCTTACCCAGGTTAACCACAAGCTGTCGTTGATTGCAAAAGGAATCCAAGCCATCAAGAAGTTTCTGTAATTTGTCTGGAGAGGAAGCAAGGAGAACCACATCGTCCACAAAAAGGATGGAGATCAAAACCTGGTGAAGATAACATCTGTCCCTAGGGAGCAAAGGCTTAAGGAGGAAGTCCTCGAGCTCATCAATATATAATCTGAACAAAGTAGGGGAGAGAGGACATCCCTGCTTAACCCCAATGGTGCTATGGATCGGATCCGAGAATCCTTCAAGAGTCCTGAATCTGCCAACCACAGTCTCACAAAGTCTCATAATAGTGGTACGCAACATCTCAAAAATACCAACCTCTCTAAGTCTCTCAAACGGAGCCACCCTAGGAACAGAATCAAAAGCTTTGCGGAAATCAACAAAGCAACAGTAGACCTTCTCCAATTTGTGCCTGGCCTCCTCAATAATAGCCCATAGGGTGAAGATGTGATCCATAGTCTAATAATCTGCCTGAAAACCAGCCTGCCCTCTAGCCCTACAACCTTTCCTGTCAAGCTCCACAGATAGCATAGCTCCACTAGAAGGTATAAGAATGTTTTTGGCTTATGCATCCAACAAGAATTTCAAAGTGTATTAGATGGATGTGAAGTCAACTTTTTTGAATAATGAACTTGAGGAAGAGGTACACATTGAGCAATCTAATGGGTTTTCGTTAATTGAAGAGAAAGACATGGTACACATGTTGAAAAAAGCACAGTATGGGTTAAAGCAAGCACCTAGAGCCTAGTATGCTAGATTAGATAAACATTTGCTGCATTTGGGTTTTAAGATAGGAAATGTAGACAGTAACTTGTATCTAAGGACAAATTTGATGGCTTGTTAGCATTATTCCTAATGGAATTGATGAGGCAATTAACAATTTTTTTGATGAAATGAAAGATGAGTTTGAAATGTCCATGATTGGTGAGATGAAATATTATTTGGGTTTTACTATAACTCAAGCTAAAGATGGCATTTTCATATCTCAGACTAAGTGTCTTAAAGAAGTATTAATGGGATTTGGTATTAAAAATTGTAAACCTATTGGAACACCTATTGCAACTGGTTGTGAATTGTCTTATACAGATGAACCACCTAATGCTATGCAAACAAGGTACAAAACTATGATTGGTGGACTACAATATTTGACTCATACAAGGCTAGATATTTCTAATATAGCTGGGATTGTAGTGAGATTTCAAGGAGATCATAAAGAAACACACTTAGCAACAATAATGAGAATTTTCAAATATTTGTAAGGAACTATAGATTTTGGCTTATGGTATGAGAGATCTAATGAGCACACATTGTATGCATATAGTGATGCTGACTGGACATGAAATGTTGATGACATAAAAAGTATAGGTGGCGGAGCATTATTTCTCGGTGGAAGATTGGTATCTTGATTGAGTAAGAAACAAGGTTGTATTTCACAATCCACAACAAAGGAAGAATATGTTGCAACAACTAACAATTGTAATCAAATTATGTGGATGAAGCAAATGTTGAAGGATATTGGTATTGTATTTGGTGAACTTGCTATTATACGTTGTGATAACAAAAGTATAGTGAGTATGTCAAGCAATCCTGTTTTAGATTCAAAGACTTAACACATTGCAATTAACTATCATTTTCTAATAGAGATGTTTGCAAAGAAAGAGATCGGATTTTAATACATGAGCACACAGGAATAGATAGAAAATATATTTACAAAACCATTAAGGACACCTTTGAGTATCACCAAGACATGCTTGGTGTAATGTCCCCTCCTAGCGAAGAATAAATGATGCAATATTGCACTAGTCCAATAAAATTAGATCACTATTCATGCATCTCGACGTGATGCTTTGTATTGCTCCTTAAGGGGAGTGGTTGTAGTGAGCAAAGTGAATTAAGCAACTCTTATGATTTGTTTGTTGATATAAATTTTTTGGTAGTTGATATATATTTGGCTTCCGATTGGTTTGATCCAATGTTGGTACTTTGATGGAGATGTTCATCAAAGGGGGACCACTTCAAATTGATAATTGGCATATAGACACCTTTGCCATTGATGTCAAAGGGGAAAGAATCAATGAAAACTAGAAGAAAGATCTATTGATGTCAAAGGAGGAGTATCAAAGTATGGAAAGGTTGTATATGTTGAGGATATTTAGAAAATTGTACAAGATATATATATATTGAGAAAATTGTATTCAGAAGCTTATATTTGGCTTGATAGCTTTTCATCATATGTTGCCATCAATGGAAAAGACGAAGATTGTTAGGAATATAAGTTTGGTTAACACCTGGATATGCTAATAATGTGTTGTATTGATGACATGTTTTGTCATTGATGACAACATATGCTTATGTGATCATGACAGATAAAGATTCTGTATATCTCAAGGATATTATTGGCACAACATAGTTGGCACATAACAGTTTAAGCTATGTGAGCTTAAGATTATGTTCGTGGATGAGTGTAAATAGCATATCTATTTTCGCTTGAGTTTACGTTGAATATTGGTTGAGTTACAGATCATTTTGCGAAGACTTGTAGCAATTCAGTATATGGGAAATATTGACAGAGACGGTAGCATATTGGCTATATCTTATCAACGAAGTGGAATTAATGTTAGCAAGCTTGGATCATGATTGAAGACATGTTTGTGATAGCAATATTTAGAGATTATTCTGGAAAGGTCGCTGAAGTGAAACATTACATGTGATATGTTTAACTGACAATTGATTGGGTTGAGGAAACATGTTGATCTTCATTGTAAAATGTATTAATTGTATTATAACATGTGAGAAACTTAATGTAATAATTATAATAATGTCAAAGAGGCATGTATGCCGTGATAAGGTCCTATGTGATTAAATGTACAATGGGAAGCTCTTAGATGTCAACCTAATTAGTTATTTGGAAAGGGTATAAAGGAAAGATGTTTTCCTTGGATGTAAACTATCACATGAATTGTGAATTGTGGATGTGGTTAGTTGATGCGAGCTTGAAGGATGGATGATCGGAGCAAAGCAAAGGTTGAGTTTGATGAATGGTATTGGGCTTCAAAGGAATTGTTTTTGCAACTAAGTTGTAGAAAGTCAATTCACCAATTTTGGATATGTTATCCTAAAGTATTGATCTTCACAATTGGTGGAACAATTTAGACAATGGGTCTAGTTGTTTCACTATTTACCTTTAACATGTTTAGAACTCTTTAACAAGGGTTCAAGTTCTCCTAATAGAGATTTATCTTTTTACAAGGACTATTGTACTGAATGCATTGTAGTTTTCTCTTAACAGGGTCACATGTTTTCATAAGGAACATATATTTAGTACACTATCTTGTGGGTGTCATCCTTGCTAGGGATTTTCCTTTGATCAAGGGTTTTGTCAACAAATCATTGTGTCATTGTGTATGTTTTATCTCTTGTTGTGTTTCCTTGTTTTACTTATTAGAGTTGGCTGGATTCAATTTGAATTTCTCACAATTGATTCGCCAACCACCCCCCCCCCCCCCACAATTGTGTGTGGACTTCACGTTTTAATAGGTGGATTACCATTGATGAAGCTATTAGTAGTTGTATGGCTATGGTCAGTAAAGGATTTGTGCTATGACCATATCCTCAATAACGATTACGTCCTCCACATCCTTAGAGCATGCCTCTATTACTATTGACACTTTGTTTGTACTCTTTTGGTAAACAGATTGTTCTTCTAGTTGCTTCTCTTGTCTTGACCCTTTCTATGCCCAATTGGTGAAGAGCAAATGTTTCCAATAGTTGGGAAGTCATATCTGTTATTGAAACTTCCCTTTGAATTTTAAAGGTATTACTCTCTTTTGAAAGAATATGCAGCAAATTTGTTTGTATTTCCTGATTAACAGATGCATGCTCTTAACTCGAGAGTAGAAGAGGTATTTACCAAGTCTCCCATTATGACTTAGGCATATGATCTATTTACTTCCAATGTTACTCTATCCACGACTATGAATATGTTGCACTTCAATTATATCACTTCCTACTTCTATATGCAACTACTAATGCATCTATAGTAACAATTTCACGTGTAGCATCTAATCTACTTTTAAACGAAAGGAAACAATGGGTGCAAATTTAATAGAACCACAGTAATTCAAAGATTACCTGGACAATGTTGAACTTTAGAAAGATTTCACTTTACTAAAATTTAGCTATTACCAATTCCATTTAACATTTCATCCATTTCACCAAAAAGAAAAATAACAACAAATGAACAATAAATTTTGACAAACTCTCGAGACTCACTTAGTTGTCTCAGCAATAGGGGGAAAATGCACAACAAAATTTGCTGATCCTTTCCATTGATTTTCAAAATGGTACATATAGGTCTTTAACTTATGGCCGTTATAAAATGTATATTTCTTGAGGAAGCAGAAAGCGAAGAGGAATGCCACTTGCCATCTTTTAATAGAGCAATGATTACAAAGAATTGAGAAATTGATGTGTTTACATTTCCTTTGTTGTCCTTCTTGGTGTTTTCTTGGCTTGATCGATGAGCTCTCATGGCTCTCAAGATATTTGCTAGGTTGTCTCCGTTAGGGATCGTCACATTGTCCGAGCGAATCATCTAGTACTCATGGTCTTCTGCCAATTTCTTGGTCGTGTCAGATCGCGATTGCATCTTCTTTGAACCCTTAGCCAACATTCCATGCAAAGTAGCGAGCTTGTGCAATTCGAAGGATGTACTGCTTCATCAATGAAGTTCTGGTATGAGGTCTTCATATGTTCAATATCAATGACCTCTCCAGTCTTACTCATATGAGACTATGTTTGTAGACCACTAAGATACTTAAAGATTGTTTCCTCCTTTATGGACTCATATACTTTCCTGAAGTGTTTCTCAGCGTTGATAATGCTTTCCTTTTTAAACTTGAGTGAGTGCATCCAGTTTGTCAAGGGCTCATTACCATTCTTTAGTATTCCTAAGTTAACAACATTCTCAACTTTCAAACTTATGACTTCCTGCAATAATGACATGACCTCCTTATTAACATCTGCTTTCACGCTTCGAGGTCAGTAAACTTAACCTCGCCTAACTTCAAAACTTCTTTACAAAGATTGTTGAGCTTCTCAATTATTTGTAGCCCTCTAGCCTTCATGTCCTTGACCCATCCTCAACCAATTTGTCCAAAATGCCTCTCTTCTTGCAATTTGGCGAGCAAGGCCTTGTTCTCTTTTGTCGATGGGTCTAATGATTTAAGCGTAGAGGAGTCTCTTGACAGAATGGAGAGCGGTGCTAATAATTTCCCGATATACTCATTCCTGATTGGATGCTTTCAAGTGGGCCTTTGATGACTTTAGCTCCTCCAGCTCTTCCTTTTACTTGCTGATTAGTGAATTTCTACATTTCTATTGTTGTGTCGTGCCTTGGAGGTCCAATATCATAAGTCTGGATGTTAAAAACCATTAGAGAGAGATTTGCTATGTTTCCTTCACCTTGGGCCTGAGCTACTTCCATCACAACATTTCTTTTGTTGACATCTCTTCCTAGAGAAACCAGGGTACAAGCCTTCTTGGTTTTTTGGGCAGGGGGAGGCTGATTCTTTGCTTGAGCAATTAGATCTTTGGGAGGGGCACTCTCCTCTGCTCTTATGTTCTTCTCTAGAGTGTTCTCCAACCATGACTCAACAGTCATAACATTGAGCGAGGACTAGAGGGAATCCGCATCAAAAATCTTCCTCGCCACATGAGGAGTATGTTTTTTCTTTAACGAAAACAGAAACATAATTGTTTTATTAGAAGCACTAGTAAAATTAGCTTTACCTTGACCCCCTTGGTCTTGTAGTGTCTCTTGTGGTTGTAGGCCTCCATCGAGTCCGTCATAGGGCTGGTTCCATCAGATCTGTCCAAGTTGATCACTTCTACGCTCGCATCTTTCTCTTTCTCTGCCTCTTGTTCCTTATCCTTATTTTTTTCATTATCTTTCTTTGCTTCCTTAACAAACCCTATGTTTTGGAGCAGGACCGCCTCTACAAGTGGCTTGACTTTGTATATTCTTTTTTGGAGGTTGGTCTCCTCCACCGACGGTTTGGGAGGGTCTGGATGTGACAAATGTGGTGGCAATAGAACTTGAAGCCACGATAAGGGAGGCTTGCGTCAGATTGGAGGCTGTTGAAGAGGTGCTTGTTCTCTTCCTTCTTGCCTTGTTCCATTCCACCCATTTGTCCATCCTCTTTATTATACCACCCATCAATTCTTCCAAGCTCTATGTCGTAGGCTCCGTAGGAGGTGCGGAATCAATGGGGGTACCCTTAATTTTATTCAAATATGTGGATGCTTGCATATGCGAACCATCATGTTCGACATTGTCCACATCAATATTCACATTATACAACTTGATCCGTTGTACAATAAGCCTATAGTAAAATCTTTCTCTACTTTGAAATTCATCAACACAATCTGCCCAATAATCCTCTAGCATGGGGACATACCTAAAGCTTAGACCCAACTGTAGATAATCTTTAATATAATTGACTGGGTTGAATTTCAATCTTATTACCTCGTAGGAGTCTAATCTGCATTGCTCACCGACTGTCTTTAACATATTCTTGGTAGTCGAATGCGACGAACAAGAGTAGTCCCCAACTGTGATAGGGAAAGGGATACCTGCCTTTCGCGTGTTTGCACAAAGAGTGTTCACTGCTAGAATTTGGTGACAAAGCTCAATCAAAATGATCTTGTCATCTGAGTAACTCGACAGCTTCCAAGTGAAGTCATCAAACCCAACTACCTTGATGTATGTGAAGGAGGGAAATTGAATAAATTAACTGTTGAATTGGGTCGTGGTAGAGACAACTTTTGGAGATAACCTCCTCTTCGGGCACCCCTGGAGTTCCCTGCATAGCCTCATTGTGAAGGCATCATTTACTTTCACGAACTCCGCATAACTATTGTGCAACTGTTGGCAAGGGTAGAAGTCATACACTTGAACATCTTCATCATACTCTTCTACACGAGGAAGCTCAGGCGATATCTAAATTGTAGCTAAGGCATATATCAAGTAAGATGACATGAAGAACTGCTTTTGGGTCTTTTCTGTTTGCAGCCATCTAGATAATTGCTCAATTAAGATATGAGCCCAATCAATATACTCACCTTCTGCACATTCTACCTTTACCAGATAATATTAGTACTCTACGAAATTTAGGGCATCTTAGCCCCCCTTAAGCCTATGTAGAAGCACCAAGATATCAATGACCTCTCTTTTCAGATTCGTTTCATAAAGCCTCTTTGGTAGCTTACTTAGGCTATTCTTCAACACTTGGAACCATGTCTAACATAGTTCCACCCATCCATCATAATAGAGCAGCTTGTCCTAACCCAAGTGCGTTTCATATCTTCAAACAACAAAGCAACCTTTGAGTACTCTTCATCTAGAATGGTGGTTCGTAGCTAATGCTAATCAGGGCGTACAAATGAGGGATTCATATTCAATATATCTTTCACCATTTGTTTAAAACAAGTGGAAAGGGTTGCATGATATGGGATACCATTACCAACAAAGAATCACCAATGGATGCCTCACACTTTTCCTTTGCCTATGCATTAAACGTACTTTCAACCGATCCCTTCTCACCACTACTCATCTTTCTCTTCCCTCTAGACTCAGTAGGGCTGCCACTAGTACCAATGGTGGATGACATATGCCTAAATGATTGTGATGGAATAGATGGTGGTGTGACCGTCAAATTTTGCCCCTCTATTCCAGCCTCTTAGTGCAATCTTTGGCATTCTAATATTTGTTCATCAGTCAAGTTAGGACAAGCTTTGACTTTATTGCATGCAACACCTAAAAAAAGTGTGACTTCACCCTTGTATAGCTGCCCCTAAAATCATCAAGACAAACATGGCAATCCCACACCCTAGTCCCTCTTAATTTAAAAAAAAAAATCTTTTGGCCTAGATGTGACATATTGGAGAAGAGTTTTTTCCCTATTGAAAGGACCTTTTGCAAAAAAATTTCATGATGGTGGAGGGGCATTTAAACAAATCAGATTCAGGATCAGCTCTTTTCCTAGTCCCACGACTAGCAACATCACTCCTAGCCACATTTTCTTCCTCATCACCACTACTACTAGTACTCCCACTACTGCTCATTGTTCTTTGATTTGAGATTTAAATATGCAATGGAAATACGAGCTGAAACAATGAAATTAAAAAAAAAAAAAAAAAAAAAAAGAACTTTTCAAGCTGCAAATCTATTTAAAAAATGGAAAACAGAAGCATAAAAGTTCTATACTTGGTGCACAAAATGGAAGCTCAAACCCCTGCTCAAGCTCTTGGAAGCAAAAAAATCACCTTCTCTTCTTGCAAAATGAAAAGCCTAGCCAACTGCAACACACTTTAGCATCACTAGCAAAACCAAACAAATGACAAAACAATCAAAATGTGGTCTCTTTTAACCTTTTAGGGCATTTGGAGGGGTGGGGTCCACTTGGGTGACGAAGTTGGAAGCCTTAATTTTTTGTTTTTGTGTTCACTATTTTTATTCTTTGCATGCAAACAATTGGGGGCAGCTGGTCATCCCCAATATGGTCAGGGGACGTTTGGACGTCCTCTTTACGTACCGGGGACAACTTGCCTAGGCGTCCCCGAGTAGTCAAGACATCTCTTGCCAATTTGGTCATTTTGGGGACGGCTGAGGGACGTCCCATAGTCACCCCCTCATCCTGGGGATGTCCCCGTCCCAGAAACTTGGGTTTTTTTGCTGGGGATGCGTCCGTGGGGTACATAGGTTTTTATGGATTTGTTGTGTGATCTTTGGGCCTAGATTTTCAAGCCAGAGGGATGAAGGATGTTGCATTTAATTAGAAATGACCCTCTTTTGTTAATGATAAGATTTGAATTAAATGCTGAGTTGTTAATAACCAGATATTATGTCAGCATGTCTCGTCGACTTCACTTTATTCCTCATAATATAAAATTTCCCATTCACTTTTATTCATAGTTACACTGCCTTGCGAGACGGGGGGGTAGAGGGGCCTTGATTTGGGGACGACAAGGGGAGCATGGGTGTATACACTATACATATGGTACTTAAAATGCTAGTTATGAAAATGTGCTACAATTATACAATATAACTTGATATAATCATATAAAGATGTAAAAAACAATAAACTCAAACAATAACAAATTAAAATTGAACATTGCATTGAAATTTTGAATTGGAACATCATGATTCATGATCAAATGACAAACAGACAATGAACATTGATATTGAACATCAGCAAATATTAGTCTTTATATCAGTCTTCAAATCAATAGTATGAGTATCTAGATTCTACTATCTACAACTAATCGATAATCATATGAGTCATGACATAAAGATGATTACAATAAGAATCATGTGCCATGAATCATGATATCAAAATAAGTATATAATATTATAATGCAAACAAAAACTACAAGTCTCCCTGCACCCACAATAAAGGAGACTTCGTCGTGTCCCCTCGTACCCACATAAGAGACATCTCATCGTCTCGGAGATGTCTTGCCATCTCTGGTGGAGGTGGTGCTCTAATTGGTGCCGCCCGAAGCGCCGAGATGCCATCCCCCCGTCCCGGGGACGTCCCATTCTCCGAGACGACCCAATTTTTTGGGGTGGGGGACGCGTCTCCGTGTTACACTGCTTTTATTTTGACCTTGGAGCTGCAACTTTTCCCGTTTCTCAATTCTCAATTTTATAATATGAGTCGGTGATCCCTCCTGTTAGTGGGAAACCCGAGCACATGCTCTAAATACCCTTTGAGTGAAGCTGTTTAAACTTTGTGTAGGCACTTTTCCATTTTTTGCCAACTCCTTGTTTCGTCACTTTCCTTTCTTGCGGGGAGACAAAGGTGAAGCTTCTCCTCCAGAGTAGTGTGTTTGAGGAATCCCTGAAGGAATATTCCCCATCCTTCATCTTGGCTTGTTGCGGGTAACGATATTGGTCTTGCTTGTGGGGTAGTGGCCATCTCACTGCTTCTTTGGCCATAGTAGTAGTGAGGATGGGGAATACTCGAAACCTCGACCACTTGAGAGATCTGGGTTGCTCAAACTTATTTCTCATTAGGGGAACTTCCTATGACTCACGCACCTATTAGACAAGCAAACTGCCCGACATTACTTGTGTGCACTAGTTTCTACCAAAACTTGCATAACGTGATCGGGAAAGAAACATGAGAAGGGAAATTGCAAAAACCCGCATAACTAAGTGAAAGAGCTCGATGAGAAACAACTTGACTTAAACTCTGAATTTTGGACTTATACTTGAATTTTAGGATTAGCTTTGGAATTTAACATACTACCATATGAAAAAGGATAGGGAGCCAAAACGAGGGCAACATACTCTTGCTGGAAGAAAAATATAATTCAATTGATTTGTGGTCATCTTTGCTCCCTAAATCCTCCCCCTGCTTCCTCTCCTTCATAGTAGTCTAAGTTGCCCCAGCAACTGACTACACTCTATATTCTCCCAATAGAATGTGTGGTTGTATAGGAAATATCGTGTTGGCCAACTAGTTACAATTTTCCCCACTTGTCTAGAGGGACTTGAGTGTAAACGACATCGAGGAAAAGACCGATAGCTTGCTAAGTAATGTAGAAGGTCTTGTCCTTCAAGCGCAAGAACCTCTAATCCTCTCCAAGAGCACACGTGCCCAATTATACACCTTGTGATTACGCAATGCTATCATTAGTTCTATCATCCAAACGACAATGTCGGCTATCTTTTTGGCTCCCATGAGTTTGGACTTATGTTGAGTACAAATCTCCATGCTAATGTGTTCGTTCAATCGGGATAAAATATTATTGAAAATATAAATATATTTGTGTAATATATGATCATAATTTTTCAATATATTATATTATTATTATGAGTTTAATAAATTAATATATTAGAATGCAATTTATATATAAATTACTAATATATTATATTCATAATTATTATACCATAATAATAAGAAATATCATCTGTCAATTTACATGTTCTGACTGAGTAAGCATGCAATTGACTAAATAAATGTTTTGGTTGATTTGTTTGTTTTGGTTAAGAATAGAAGTTAATCCTGGAAGTCACATTCCCATTGGGACATGACTCTACGGTGGAGTCACTTCCCATCGGGCACTTGACTCACTATATATTATCAAACTAAAACCCTGCAAATAAACAAACACAAACACATACATTAAGCAGTCTTCAAAATGTTTATTTCAGGGCATGAATGATACTTGTATTGTGACGTTCAACATTCTGATTTTATTACAAGGAATTGCAGCCTGAATTAATATAAAGGATAGTTATTGAATATAGATTACAGTCATATAAAGGATAGTTATTGAATATAGTTTACGGTCATTTTATTTTCAAGCTCTGATATAAGAACAGACTAGAAGTTTCATAATTTTATTTCTATAAGGAAGTCTGAATTTTAACATGGTATCAAAGCAGGTCTAAGAGACGATCCTGATCAGACTTACCTATATAGTGCACTCAAATATTCTTAAAAAATTCATATTCCTCAAAATGGTGAACGGTATAAGACTAGAAGACAGGCTCGAAGGTAGACTTAAATTTTTTGGGATGGAAATTGCGAATGAAGTTAACCTTGAAGGAGAATGGTCTAAAACAATTCATTGAAAAATCTGAATGACCACCCAAAGGAAGTGATGAGTTGGCAAAATGGGAAAATGATAACACCAGAGCCATGAAATTAATTGTGAACAGTGTTAAGGACCATCTGACAGTGCTAGACACAACACATGAAATGTATAAAGCTCTTGAAGAGATGTTTGAGATCAACAATACTATTAGAATTATCACATTAAGAGACAAGCACTCCAATATCAACATGAATAAAGGAGAGACCATTTGATCATACTCTAGGAGAATAACAGAGTTAAGAGATCAACTATCTACCATAGGTCATACCTGTGATGGCAAGGAATTAACCATGATAACTCTGAAAGGACTCCCGACATCATGGGATACATTTAGATAACAAGTATGCTCTCAATCCAGGTTTCCTAAACCTGATAGACTCAAATCTGATCGCATGCAAGAACAATGTATGTTAACATCTCGAGGCATTGGTATCTTTTCTACAAAAGATGATTCAACACAAGTAAATAAAAGAAAGAAGAAACAAAAATTCAAAGGAAAAGGAAACAGGTAGACTACTCCAAAATGCAATGCTTCAGATGCTATAAGTATGGTCATCCAACATCTAAATGTCTTGATAGGTTCAAGCAACAAGCTTCATTTGCCAAAGTCTGCAACTCTAATGAAAGCTCAGAAAATAATGCCTTCATTCAGCTCTATCTAGTGAAGTATCAAACAGATCAAATACTTGGGTTATTGGTAGTGGAGCATCAGGACACATTATTGGGTTCAAAGAACAATTAAACTCAATCAAGGAAGACTATGTTGTTGATCTAACCATTGGAGATGACACTAGCTATATAGTAAAAGGCATTGGAACATGTACTATCAATCTTAAATCAAGAATCTCAATTGAACTCACTAAAGTACTGTATGTACTTGGCATAAAGAGAAATTTGGTCTCTATATCAGCACTTGAAGATGAAGGATATATGGTCATGTTTATGGAGGGAAAAGTGGGAAAAGTCTTAACTTAGCCTAAGAACTCAAATATAAAAAATGCTCACACAATTGGTTTTGGACATGGATGTATATACAAACTAAAGTCATGCTCATCTACAACACCAATTCATGATTCAATCAAAGAAAATGAAATCTGGCATGAGACTAGGGCATCTTCATTTTCAAGGATTGCTCTCTTTAGAGAAAATGGTAACAGGGTTACCCAAACTCCAACCCAATCATGAAGGAACCTGCAAAGGTTGTTTAGGGAAGAACATTAAAACCACATTTCATAACAGTGAATGCAAAACCAAAGAAGTACTAGAGCTTGTCCACTCTGACTTATGCGGGTCAATATCTGTCCCTTCCTTAGGAGGATACTTATACTACATCATTTTTGTTGACGACCTCTCCAAAAAACAATGGATATATTTTGTAAAATGTTAACGGCCTGAAGAAATTTTGACAAAGTTTAAAGAATTCAGAAAGTAAACTAAAATTTTAAGAACTGATAATGGTAAGGAATATACTTTGGAGATCTTTCTTAATTATTGCAAAAGTGTTGGGATCAAAAGGGAGTTTTTAGTTCCTTACATTCCCAATAAAATGGGGTAGCAAAAAGAAAGAATAGAACTATTGTCGAAGCTGCTAAAGCCATGCTACATGATCAAAACTTAGAAACTTACCTTTGGGGTGAAGCCTCTACACTGCTGTTTTATTCAGAATAGATGTCCACACTCACATCTTGAAAATAAAACCCCTGAAGAAGCATTTTTTTGGAAAGAAACCTAATCTTAGTCATCTAAGAATATTTGGGTGCCTTGCTTATATTCACATTCCTAAAGAGACAAGAACTAAACTAGAACCTGCAGGGAAAAGAGAATTTTTTGTAGGATACATTGAAACTTCTAAAGCTTATCGTATATTCATCCTTGGACAAAGAAATACCGAATTGAGTTGAGATGCAATATTGATGAAGATACTATGTACAAAAGATTGAAAGCTGAAAATGAGTCTAATAATGAAGAAACCCAAGAAGAACCAATTCCTGAGATTCAAAGGGAGAATCAAATAGAAGAAGATAACTCTTTAGAACCTATGGATATGGCATACATATCTAAAGAAAATTAGAAGAGACCTCTATGGGCCAGAAAGCTAATCGAAGAAAACATTACAGCTCCTACTAGGTCTATTAGAGAAAGAAAACGACCAAACATACTTTCTACCTTTATTGCACTCATGAGTGAACTCTCAAGTTTTGAACCTTCAAATGTAGAAAAGCCATGAAACAACAAACCTGGAAAGATGCCTTGACGGAGGAATATATCTCAATTGTCAAGAATGATGTTTGGGATATTGTTCGTAGACCCAAAGGTAGATTAGTCGTAACCTCCAAATGGTTATTTGAAATCAAACATGCATCGGACGAAAGTATTGACAAACACAAAGCTAGGTCTGTCTCAAAAGGAAGGAATCAACTATGAAGAAACTTTTGCTCAAGTTGCCAGACATACCTCTGTTAGAATTGCAATAGCTAATACTGCCTCTAAAGGATGGAAAATTCATCAAATGGATGTCATGCTTTTTTGAATGGAGTAATAGAAGAAGTTTACCTTGAGCACTGTGAAGGATTTGTGGTACGTAATAAGGAATCATATTTATGTAAATAAAGAAGGCATTGTATGGGCTAAAATAAGCTCCCTGAGCTTGGTATGAGGGAATTTAACATTACTTAACCAAACTTGGTTTCTCTAAAAAGGATGCAGACCCTAACCTATATGTCAAAATACAACAATGGGATATGTTGATTCCGGTACTAAATGTGGATGATCTATTGATTACAGGAGAAGATCATCTAATTGCCAAATGTAAACAAGATCTAGCATCCGAATTTGATATGAAGGATCTAAGATTACTACACTATTTTTTAGGACTAGAAGTATGGAAACATGCTAATGAGATCATTCTAAATCAAGGGAAGTATACATTGGATATACTAAAACGATTTGGAATGATTGAAAGCAAACCTATAAAGACTCTTATAGAAACAAATCTACATAAACTAAAAGAAGCAGCTAAAGATTCTAGAAATGCCAATCCTACTCTCTACCAACAAATTATTGGGTCCTTAATGTATTTAGTGAATACAGGACTAGACATCTGTTATGTTGTAAATGCACTAAGTCAGTTCATGTGTGAACCCAAACAAGTTCATTTAGTGGTGGCAAAGCACATTCTCAAATATCTTCGTGGAACAATTGAATATGGCTTAAGTTACACAAATGCTGAACTAAGTCTATCTGGTTATACAGACTCTGACTGGGCAGGAAACTCTTTAGATCGGAAGAGTACTTGAGGATGGTGTTTTACATTGGGATCAACAATGATATCATGGTTCAACAAAAAACAATCATTAGTAGCTCAGAGTTCCACTGAAGCAGAATATATAGCAGCATCTATAGGAGCTCGAGAAGCTGTATGGTTGAGGAAGCTTATAGTTGGATTGTTTGGAAAGTCACTAGCACCCACAACTATCTATTGTGATAAGCATAGCTGCATCAAACACTCGCTAAATCCAATATTTCATTACAAGTCAAAACATATTGAGATACTATATCACTACATACAAGACATGGTTGAGAAGAATGTGATTGAGTTGGAATATATCAATACAGAGAATCAAATTGCATACATTCTTACGAAACCACTTGCTAAGACAAAAGTGGAACACTTTCAGAAGGAACTTGGTATGATTGTAATTTCTGAGAAAATATCTTAGAATCATTTGATTATTGTACATTATATATTATAAATGTTATGAATTTATGAAACCTGTGTACATCATAAGAAAGTGACGACTTTCAAATGATCTTCACTTGTACTTGTAGAAGTTATTGGAAGGTGACAATCTCACAATAACTTAAATCATGATATATGTTAATAATTGTTAGCTTTAGTTGGATAAACTATAGTGCGAATATATATATGTATGTATGTATGTATGTATAAGTGTGAGACGTAATATTTATATTAATATATTAAATATATGAGATATTTATTTGTCAATATATTAGTTACATACTAATGAATAGACATGTCCGGTGAAGAGCCATGTCTTTCCATACTTCATCCTATATTAGAGAGATGGCTGCCATTTGAAAAGTACATACCAAAAACATTATGGCAGTGCTATTACATTTGCAGTGATCTGGGAAACTCAACATGATATCAGAGCCAGGCTGCAAATGTAGAAAAGAAGAAAAAAAATGACAAGAGATTGTAATTTTCTGGGTAGCTTTAAGAAAATATTTGAGAAACAAGCCAGACTCAAAATGAAGAATAAGAAAGCACCAGAGCCACCACACAAAACGGTAGGGAATCAAATGTATAGAAAAAGAGGAAGATCATACCCGGGTTGCAGATTGCCCAGAGATCGAACAGTAATCCTCACAGGATATTCTTATAGATTGATGATAGCAGACGATATTGGTTATCCTGTTTATAGAAGTAGTTAACATGAAAACATTACTTCAGATAATACTGTGGTGATTCCATATATATTAGAGTTAGCAAAATCAGCACTGGGACATATAAATTACCAAATGAATGAATATTAATCACTGGGCATTGTACCATATATACTTATCAAGCAGTAACAAATCAATTAAAGACTTTGATGGGACAGATTTAATCACTGAACCTTGGTCTTAGTGCTGACGGTGACAGTCATATGATAGACATCGATCTAAGACAGATTTATGATACTGAATGGAGAATAGGTCAAGTTCATAAACCATAATATGGAAGATCAAGCTGAATAGAAATTAGGATAACTGATTAATGGTAAGTCTACAAAGACAAAAGGTCGCAGATTTAAAGGTGGCATGGATTCCTCACATGATGAATATTTGCATGGGAAGCATCCATCAGCGATATCCATAGATAACACGTACCAAGAGGAGTGCGGATATATACAAGGAGATTAAATATGGATAGTAAATGGGCAATGCAGATACCACATGGGAACCACCACTAATGTAAACGGGATATTAAATGGAAGGTATAGCACCGATTCAGACAAAGGAAAAACCATCCACCAATCATGTCAACGGGCAGCTAGACAAAGGGATAGAAAATAAGGTTTGAGAAATAATATATACAAGGGAGGGGTATCTCATTTGCCATGTATAAATGGTGCCCCACCACTTAAGCAAGCTACATTGCGAAGTCCACCACTTAAGCAAGGTACATTGTGAAGTCCATGGCATATAAATATTTTGATTAGTATTCTTATCATCATGATATCGAGGGGGAGTTCAAGATATTATAGTAGTTGTTAAAGACTAAATTCATAGCAAGGTTCTAACATCAGTAAAAGTCTCTATTGATAAGTCAACATAAATATTATGAAGGAAATGGATAAATGAAAGGAAGCAATTGGAATCCGAATATGTTATTGGTTATAGGGGGGACTATCATGGGCATAGGACAGACTTAGAGAATGCAGTCAGCACTCTCTTCCAATTTAGGAGGTTTATATCGCTGCAGTCAACAACCTTATGGGTTGGAGATACAATAAGAAACACAGACCATATATCCAGTCAGCGGATGGTAGAGTCAAAGCGATAAATATTCATGAAGGATGAAAATTGATTCATGCATTATATTTTCTATATGGGCTCACCTTATGAAAGGAAATATTTGAAACACAAGGACAAAAGCATATGGAATTCTGATTTAGAGGGAGTTTGGCATCTTAAAAGAGGTAAAAATTTCGATGAACTTGAGCTTCAGAGGGAACAGATGGGTTCGATCAACTTGTGACAATCTCGATCATAGTGATTGAGAGGGAGTTTCATGACTTCCAAGTGATGATCACTTGTATTTGTTGATGTTATTGGAAGATGACAATCTTACAATAACTTAATCTTCTATCATGATAGACATCGTGTGATGGCTGAAACAAATCATGATAGATGATTTCTAGCATGGTGGATTCAGTTCCTTAAATAGATCACGACCTTCTAGATTATGATAGACATCGTGTGATGGCTGAAACTGATCAAAATAGATTATGAATGTTCTATGGTAAGTGCACATTATCTTTGAGCAATTTTGAGTTATGGTGAATATCATGAGACTTGATATTCTTGGTCAGATCATATCTCTGATATCATATTGAGATGATATCTGAAACTAGGTATCATGTGCTAGGTGATTCCTTCATATCACGAGTTAGGTAATATGTAAAATTGGGTATCACGTGTTAGGTGATATGTAAAATTAGGTATCATGTATTAGGTGATTCCTCATGTCACGTGTTAGGTGATATGTAAAACTAAGTACTAAATGTTAGATGATACTTCATATCATGTGTTATGTGATTAGAAGATATGTAATATGATTATACCATTTTATCTTCCCTTGCTAAGAGGGAGTGTTGATGTTTGTAGCATTGATCAGATGTCAAATGAGTCGAGATTTAGATGTCAAATGAGTTGACATTCAAGAAACTAGAAAGTCAAATGAGTTGAATTTCAAATGTCAAATGAATTGAGTTGGCATTCAATAAACCGAGAAGTCAAATGAATTGACATTCTAGAAACCCTTATTTAAGTTGAGGTAATATGTTATTCATATTGTGTATGAATCTTATTTATCCTCTCTAGCTAAGAGTGAGTGTTAATAATTGGTAGTTTTATTTGAATAAACTATAGTGCATATATATATATATATGAGACATTTATTTGTCATTATATTAATTACATCCTAATGAATAGACATGTCTTGTGAAGGGATATGTCTATCTGTACTTCATCCTATATTAGAGAGATGGTTGCCATTTGAAAAGTACATACCAAAAACAATATGGCGGTGATATTACATTTGCTGTGATCTGGGAAAGTCAATAATATATATATTTTTTGTGAATGTTGAAATAGATCATGAAAGGCTTTATCGTGTAAATCAAACAACTAAGTGTTAGATGTCATTAAATTTACAGTCTATAAGTTGTTTGTATAGATATATGATAGGTACTTGGTGAATATCTTGCCTTGATATTTTGATAGGCCATTACCGCATTGAGTACTTGGTGACTATCATTTAGTTGATGTTCTAATAGGCCATTACTTAGGGTACTTGGCGAATATCATTTGATTGATGTTCTGATAAACCAATCCACATGTTACCAAATATGATATCAAATACTAATTGGTGAATATCATGTGTTGATATTTTGATAGGCCAATACTTATATGATATCATATACTGGAAATCTTTTGATCAAAGATTTCCTAGATATGTTATTTCTAAATATTACCAATGGTGTTCTATTATACATATGTGTTTATCCTTCTAAACTAAGAGGGAGTATTAATGTGTTAGTTCAATCAGGATAGAATATTATTGAAAATATAAATATATTTGTGTAATATATGATAATAATTTTTCAATATATTATAGGCAAGAGCCTACAACACAACGACAAATTGTGAGCCTCTTATTGAAGAGGTCTTGATTTTGAATCTACTCGCACTTAATAAATAATAATAATAATTAATCACAACACGTAATAATTAATCTTGGCTTTGGCCTCTTACCAATCAATTTTTTAATTTATTTTTAATATATTATATTATTATTATGAGTGTTTAATATATTAGAATGTGTTGATGCGAGTTTTTAATCACTTACATAACATATTAGGATTTGAATATTCAATATGGGATATCAAACATGCAACTCCTCTCTTGAAAAGTTATTACTCATGAAGACATAAGCAATAGCTCCAATGTTCCTTACACCATTGGATACTCGCTTAGTTTTATTGATGTGATTTGCTGGTAATCACGTAGGCGGCCTTACGCTATTCATTCGAGGATGACTTGGACTTTGGTGGAATGATGGAGATGATGACTCGGTTTGTGAAATGTGCGGAGGCAGATAATATTGATGGTGGTGGTGATGGAGGATGTGTCTGCCAGTGATGATGTTGATGGGAAAGCGATGGTTGTGGAAGGTGAATGGATGTGTTCTAATACTTAACTTACTCCTCTAACTTGCTTCTCTAAGCTTCGATAACCCAACTACTTACTATTCTACTCCTACTCCTATGAATGGAAGGTTAGCAAATGGACGAGGATTGAACCTAATGAGAGCTGACCAGCGGCCTCACTTCCACAGGTGCAATGATTCAAAGGAATAATAAACTAGCGTACCACACAAAGCTTCCCAACCAACCACTAGGATGCTAGTGGTCTAGTATTGATCCCTATCAAACATTTACCAATGCTACCATACAACTATCCATCTACTTCACTCCTACTTAGCAACTTGAAATGAAACCAACTTTAACAACTTGAAAGGAAATCTAATTAAGTGGAAGTAGAAAACATGCAATAACACCCAATGTTCTTAATCAACATGCAAATCGCAACAATGAAAAAGAGAGCAATTTTGGTATTATCTTCGCAACAATTTCTCCAACCCCTTTACAAATGAGAGCAAATGGCCTTTTATAGGGGCCAGAAATACAACGAACGGTGGAGACCAAAACAAGATCAACGATCCGGATTGGATCCTCAAAACCCTAATTAGGGTTGCCACCCCATCGGCCAATGAGAAGCTGCCACCTCATCAATGGACCAATGAAAAAAGTGCAAAAAGTGGCAACCAATGAGAAGACACCAAAATGGTGGCCAATTAGAAATAGACACTTGTCCTATTCTAGAAGAAAGGGAAATTGCCACTTGGGCTTACATCAAATGATCTTCTAATATAAATCTTCCCTTTTCTTTCATCTTCTTAGCTAAGGCAATGAACTTAGCTAGCCTTTCGTTAACTTCTTCCATAAGAGGACAAGGTGTGTGCTTCGCCTTGAGTTCCGCTGACTTCGCCATGCCACTTGCTGCTTGTAGTATCCTTTCGTGATCCTTCTCATATTCTTTCTCAAATCCAGCAAAAGCATTGAGAGAGGAAAGGGTGCCCAAATGCTTCTTCTTGATAGCAACCTTCCCCAACTCATCCAACCTTGATCCAAAATCTGTTTCATTGATATCCTCTTCTCTGATATTCTCAAAATCAAGTGTCACCTCAATGTTGCTCATCATGGTTGAAATGGAAGTGTCGACACTTGGGGTTGTGATGTGCAACTGCCTTTTGTATATCCTTTTATGGTACTGCCATTGGTATTGGTTAGTCGCCTCATTTTTTGAGAAGAAGGGAGTTTTGGGCATCATATCCTCTTTGTCTTTCTTAGTCTTGTCCGCTTGGGATTCTTACTTGCACTACCATCCTCCATGCTCGTCGCCCTATTACGGGATGGTAGAGTGGTGGACCAGAAGGCAAGAAGAACCAAGAGGAGCAATCCTTAGAGTAGAACGAAAGAAGGATGCCAACTTAAGGACCCCTTGCAACTCTAGATGATTTGAAATTACCTCTACCTATAGCCAAGGGGGATTGCCCTTCCTTTAGTCTATCCTTCATCCGTATCATGTCCACTGTAGCGATATTGGTGTCGGTTATTCTCTTCATTTTCGAGAAGAAGGGAGTTTTGGGCATCATATCCTCTTTGTCTTTCTTAGTGTTTGCCCGCTTGGGATTCTTACTTGCACTAACATCCTCCATGCTCGTCGCCCTATTACAGGATGGTAGAGTGGTGGACCAGAAGGCAAGAAGAACGAAGAGGAGCAATCCTTAGACTAGAATGAAAGAAGGATGTCAGCTTAAGGACCCCTTGCAACTCTAGATGATGAAAATTCACCTTAACCAATAATCTTACAGCAACTTTTTGGAACCGAGGATATGACTTTCAAGAATTTCAAATCCCTTTGCAAATCAGAAATTTATCATGCAATTCACCTCCAAATAAAATTACCCAACCTAGGGCAAAAATTGCAGCCTCTTGAAAAAATCAGAATTTTATCTTCCACAAATTTTGGCTCCCACAAATTTCGCCCTCCACAAAATTCGCCAAGCAAAAAGAGTGCAGATCTGCTCTTGCAAAATCATCAACACCTTGAGAAGGAGAAGTGAGAAGTGAGGAAGAAATGGGAGAGAGGCCTCCTCTTATACCCAACTTTCTTCTTGGACTCTGGGAGAAAGGAAAACAAATAATTAATGCAAAATTATGGCCCACAATTAAATACTTAATAAAAATTAATTTTGCCATGATGAAAATTAACTTTCTAAATTGCCAATTAGTTCTAAATTGGAAAAAGAAATTAAATAATACCTTGAGGGTGTTAAATATTTCCATTTAATGAGGGTTTAGTAATTAATACGTCATTAAATTTGGATTTTGGCTAACCTAAAGCCATTTTTTCAATATTAAATTACCAATTTCATTAAAGGCAAAAAGTTTTCAAGGCAACTTTAATCTATTGAAACCAATTTTTATGCAATTTCTCTCCAAATCGATTTTGTCAAGCTAAAATAAAAATAAAATAAAATTGCATCTAGAACCAAAAATCGATTTTCTGCAATTTAGCCTCTTTTCAATAAAATTAAAATTTTCACCAAAGAAAATTTTTGAGATTTTCCAAAACTTAAGCCTAGCAAAATTTTTCTTTTGAATTTTTTTTTAAATTTACACATTTATATCCAAATTTTCAAAAGAAAACATCTAAGTTCAAAATTCACAATTTTATCCTGCCAAGTTGAATTTAACTTAGAAAATTATTTGGCCTAGGGATGGAATTGATGGCTCTGGAAAATCAAGTTGAAAAAAAAAAAAATCTAACCCTCTCCCACATTTGTCCTAAAGGTGCCAAGGTGTGAAATTTTCAAATTTGAAACCTCTGGACCGAAAATTGCCAAAGCAATCGAAAAAAAAGGGGGTCCCCAAAATTTTGGGGCGATATATATATATATATATATAGATATATATTACTAAAATATTATATTCAAACTTACTATACCATAATAATAAGAAATACTGATTGTCTAATTACATATTCTGATTGACCGAGTAAGCATGCAATTGACTAAATAAATGTTTTGGTTGATTTGTTTGTTTTGGCTAAGAATAAAAGCTAATCATGGGAGTCATTTTCCTGATGGGACGTGACTTCACGACGGAGTCACTTCCCATTGAGGACTTGACTCCATGTTGGTGTATATTATCAAACTAAAACCCTGCAAATAAATAGACACGAACACATACTTAAAACAATCTTCAAATTGTTTATTGTAGGGCATGAACGATACCTGTATTTTGATGTTCAACATTCTGATTTTATTACAAGGAATTGCAGCCTGAATTAATTCGATCTCTCTGTCATATAAAGGATAGTTATTGAATAGAGTTTATTGTCATTTTATATTCAAGCTCCTTTCAGTGCATGATTATTGTCTGTGTGCTTTCACCAAGTGTGACTCATTGCCATTGAGACTCTCCTAGGTAATTCTGTGGGAAGAAATACTACCGTTTCTTTCTATCTTCTTTAGTGCAATATGGGGTTTGAATGGTGTTGATCTCTTCCCCCTGCTAAGGCTTGCCTTTATTGTAATTCACACTAACAACAAAACTTAACTAGTCTTAAATAGAACACTCTTGAGAAAGCAATTATGGTAACCTTTATCAGCTCCCAAGAATGCTTAGGAGGGTGTGCCTTGGTCTCTGCCAATGGGGTCATACTCTAACAATGTACGAAGAATGTACCTTGTTTGCATACGGCTAATTGCAACTTAATCACCATAAACCTTGACAAAGGCGTACTACTAGATGATTTCACATAAGATTGGATACATAAATTGATGTAAAAGTGATGGGGACACAACCCAAGAACAGAATGGACACAACAGAAAAAGGGAAATTGTATTAACTAAAAAATAAGCTAGTACATTCAGTACAGAGAAAATAAACTTCAAAACATGCCCTAAGGGCTTACAATAGCATAAATGTGGAGATAATTTCTCCTTTCAGTACCTCCTCTCAAACTCCACTCCGAACTAATTTTTACAATGCCAGGAATCTCCTTAAATAGACCTCGGAGGGTTAAGGACTAGGAATACATTCTAGAAAGTGCTAGTAGGCATCCACCGACCAAATAGAAGGTTCCAGACGCTGCGTTAGAAGTCGGTGCAAATCTAGAAGAATCCAAAAACGGTAACCAAACTTCCGGGAGTCATCACTTTTGAACCGTAGCTTCGATTGACGAACCGTTTACATTTTCGGAAAGCTCTCGAAGCGCTCTATAGCCCTATGAACAAACTTTGTTCGTCCCCCATTTTTTAGCCCTTTTCGAGGTCACTTAATGCCCCTAACCTGACTTTGAAGCATTCTTAGGAGGTCTCCAAAACCCGAAAAACTGCAATAACTTTCAAACCGTGGGGCCTTTTGACCTGATTCTTTTTCTGGAATGCTCTAAATCACAATTACATTCATCTGGCCAATTCACACCTTCTAGTTTACCAAAATGATGGCCCAATTACATACTCTTATTTTTTCGAGATTTACTAGCACACTGATAGTGGAACTGTGAGAGTTGGAACCTTTATTTGACCCAAATGGGTGTCAAAAAATGAAAACACATGAAACAGAAACTAAGTCTAAGTACATTTTTTTGGGTACACAGGATTGCCCTTATACCTCTGGATGCTCTTGCATCAGACACCCAGGGTAGATTGAAAAGTGACCCTGTCACTTTATGAATGGTAGAGGAAATCCCAAATGGGAAACCTCAGCTGTTGAAATCCAAGTTGAGTCCTTGATCGGTCGTCCTTTCCATTTGACCAAATACTCTTCATACTGCCTGTTTCTGGTACTCCTACCCACACGATGATCTAGAATGTCTTCTATCTCCTCCTTCTTAGAAGCAGGAATTGGACATGGCTCTAACACCAGCTCCTCATTTGCACCATCATCATGATACTCTGTTAAATCTGCAATGTTGAAAATGGGAGAAATGTGAATACCATCTGGCAGCTCCACCTCA
This sequence comes from Cupressus sempervirens, assembly GCA_028749045.1. NCBI lineage: Eukaryota > Viridiplantae > Streptophyta > Pinopsida > Cupressales > Cupressaceae > Cupressus > Cupressus sempervirens. The sequence goes on along the minus strand of CM053789.1, from coordinate 709,106,873 downwards.
TATGCATTTCCTGAGTCATGTTTCTTCAAAACTTTGCAGGGGCCAAATTTCTTCATTTTCAGCTTGTTGTAAGTACCGGCTGGAAATCTTTCTTTTCGTAAGTGCACCATGACTAGATCCCCTACTTGGAATTCCTTATGTCTTCTCCTTTGATCAGCCCTAGCTTTATACTCTTGATTCATCTTGGTAATGTGTGCCTGAACCTCCTCATGTAGATGCTTGATATGTTCAGCAAATTCTTCCGCTTCAACACTTGTCCTCTCCCCTTGCTCTATCTTCCTCAATTCTGGTGCAGTCATTGGGCTATTCCCATATACAATTTGGAATGGTGATTTTCCAGTACTCCTATTTATAGAGTTATTGTAAGCAAACTCTGCTTGTGGTAGAATCAAATCCCATCCCTTGGGCTTATCCCCAACTAAACATCTCAACAAATTGCCCAGACTTCTGTTTACCACTTCTGTTTGGCCATCAGTTTGTGGGTGATGCGTGGAACTGAATTTCAAGTCGGTTCTTAACTTTTTCCACAATATCCTCCAGAAATACCCCACAAATTTAGTATCTCTGCCAGAAACTATGCTCCTTGGAAGACCATGTAGTCTTACCACCTCTTTGAAAAACAAGTCTGCAATATGGACAGCATCGTGAGTTTTGTGGCATGGAATGAGATGTGCCATTTTGGAGAACCTATCAACCACCACGAATACTGAGTCATTACCCCTTTGTGTCCTTGGCAATCCAAGAATAAAATCCATGCTTATGTCCTCCCATGGCCTTGATGGAACAGGCAATGGCTGATATAGGCCAGTATTGTGACTAAACCCCTTGGTAACTTGACAAACTTGGCAACTCTGTACAAACTTCTTCACATCCTGTGAAATTTGAGGCCAAAAATAATGTTCTCTAAGAATGGCAATGGTCTTATCTCGACCAAAATGTCCTGCCATCCCTCCACTGTGTTTCTCCTTAATCAGATTTTCCCTCATGGAACTCCTTGGAATGCACAATTGACTACCTTTGAACAACATGCCATCCTTAATCAAATAGTCTAACCACTTGGTTCTATCTACAGCAACAGGTTCTTTACAAGCTTTCCATGCTTCAGCAAAATCAGGATCCTCAGGGTACAAATTCTTGAGTTCATCAAACCCAACTACTTCAACCTGCATTACTATAAGCAACAACTGTCTCCTACTTAGTGCCTCTGCAACCCTGTTAGATTTTCCACTTCTATGCTTCAACACAAATGTATAACTCTGCAGGAACTCTACCCACTTCATATGCCTCTGATTCAATTTACCTTGGCTATTTAGGTACTGTAATGCCTGATGATCAGTATACAAAACAAATTCCTTTGGCAATAAATAATGCCTCCATTTCTTTAAGGCTTGAACTATTGCATAGAATTCTTGATCATAAACAGAATACTTCTTCTTTGCATCATTCGATTTTTCACTAAAATATGCAATAGGCTTACCTTCTTGGCTTAATACAGCCCCAATAGCGCTGCCACTGGCATCACAATCCACCTGGAAAACCTTTCTAAAATCTGGAAGTGCCAACACAGGTTGTTCTGTTACCTTCTTCAGCAATTCAAAACTTCTCGCAGCTGCTGCAGTCCATTTGAACTCTTTTCTATCCCCTCTTATTGTATCAGTTAGGGGTGCACATATGACACTGAAATTCTTAATAAACTTCCTGTAAAAACTAACCAGACCATGAAATGATCTTACCTCAGTAGCAGACCTTGGAGTAGGCCATTCCAAGATGGCTTTTACCTTCTCCGGATCCATTTTGAGACCTTTGGGTGATATAACAAACCCCAAATAGACTAACTCCTTTTTTGCAAAGATACACTTCTTCAGATTAATTAACAGTTTCTCTTCCCTTAGCCTTTCAAGGACACTACGAATATGTAGTAAATGTTCTTCCAAAGTTTTGCTGAAAATTAAAATATCATCCAAATAGACAATAACAAATTTTTCCAAGAACTTCTTAAGTACCTCATTCATGAGCCGCATGAAGGTGCTTGGGGCGTTCGTCAATCCAAAAGGCGTGACTAACCACTCATAAAGACCCTCCTTGGTCTTGAAGGCTGTTTTCCACTCATCTCCTTCTCGAATCCGTATCTGATGATAGCCACTCTTGAGATCTATCTTTGTGAAATACTGAGCTCCACTCAAGCAGTCCATAAGATCATCCATCCTTGGCAAAGGAAACCGGTACTTGATGGTTATCCTATTTATAGCTCGAGAATCTGTACACATCCTCCACTCTCCATCCTTCTTTGGTGCGAGTACTGCAGGTACTGCACATGGACTCAGGCTCTCTCGAATCAAGCCCTTCCTCAACAGCTCTTGAACCTGTCTATTTAGCTCCTCTGTTTCAGTAGGAGTCATCCTGTGAGCAGCCTTGTTAGGCAAACTAGCTCCTGGAATCAGATCTATCTGATGACTGATTTGCCTTATTGGTGGCAATCCATCTGGAACATTATTAGAGATAATATCTCCAAATTCCCCTAGTAAATCTGAAACTTCAAGTGGTATTTCACTACTACCTTCTTTATCTTTCCTAGGAATCAAAGCATAGCACATATGCTGATGTTTCATGCCATCTAAAAACTTCCTTTCATCAACAAGACAAATCCTAGCACTGCTACATACCTTTTCACCTTCCTTTTTCATGGGCTTCAATTTGTGGCGAACTCCATCCTTTGTAAGAGAGTATGTGTTTGCATGTCCATCATGTATTGCATGTCTATCAAACTGCCATGGTCTACCCAACAATAGATGGCAAACATCCATCGGAATAACATCACAGAGAACTTCATCATAGTAACTCCCAATTTTGAATTTCACTAAACATTGTTCACTTACCAGGACCTTATGATCATCTTTTACTCAAGCAATCCGATAGGGCTGGGGATGTTTCTCCCTCTTGAGCTTCAGCTTAGAGACCATCTCTTTTGATACCAAGTTATCAGTGCTACCACCATCAATGATCACGTCACAACATTTATCCTCACACTTGCATCTGGTACGGAACAAACTCGTCCGTTGTCCTGGTTCAATCTCACCACTTAGTAGGACTCTTTCATTTACCAAGGTCTCTCCTCTTTCTGCATCCTTTGAATGTGATGATTGTGCATCTTCATCCACATGAGCAACCCTAGCTTGGCCCTCAGCTCTCCTATCTGTCCTTCCTTGTCGTTGAGGGCATTCAAAGGCACGATGACCTTCTTCATTGCAATGGAAACAGGTACCACGAAAGCCCCCTCTTCCTTGTCCACGTCCTCTACCTCTTCCTCTCTGATTTCCAAAGTCTTGATCATGGGAGCGGTTGAAACCCTCATTCCTCTGGTTCCTGCTAGTACCCACATCTTCATTTTTCTTTTGGGTTTCATTGCGGCCTCCAGATGATCTACCGCTTCCCCTTCCTCCTTGACCGTGCCCTCTTTGTCTTCCTAGCTTCTCTTCAACTCGTAGGGCAAACTGGTATGCCTCTTCAACACTGGTCATTCTTACCAGACTTAATTCCTCCTGGATGCTAGGTCGCAACCCACTGATATAACGAGCAACCTTCTCCTTATTTGCTTCTGCATGCCTCGCTCTAATCAAGAGTCGGTAAAATTCATCTGTATATTCTTGGATTGATCTTCCTGCTTGCTTTAACCCATGCATCTTCTTAAACAAATCAAGCTCGTAGTCCACAGGAATGAACTGCTTCTTCAATTTGTCCACCATGCGATCCCATCTTGTGATCTTCTCCTTTCCTCTTCTGTTTCTTTCCAATTGAACCTCTTGCCACCAGATTTTGGCATGGCCTTTCAGTTTGGCCTTTGCAAACTTAACCCTATCTGGGTCCCTGATATCCTCATACTCAAAGTATTCTTCCAGTTCATTGATCCAATCGATCAACTCATCTGGTTTCAGATTTCCTGAAAATACACCCACTTCAATTGTAGGTCTTTTCCCAAACTTAGTAATGGCCCTAAAAAGCCTTTCCTCTGCATGATTCAGAACTTCTCCTTCAAATTCCCCTTTTGGTCCCATTCCTTTTTTTTCATTGTCATCCTCACTGTCGTCACCTGTGGCAACATTTGCTCCTCTACGGAGCTCCTCTTGCAATGCCTGTACCTGCCTTTGGAGGGCTCTAACCTCCTCAAGATTAATAGCTCTGGCCCTTCCGCCACGCTCTCTTCATGGAGGCATCTTCTAACTCGAACCCACAACCACATAGTCCTGGTGCAAACTGCCTCACAGTCGGCGCTTTGTCTACACACTCAGGAAAACTGGCTCTGATACCACTTGATGGGGACACAACCCAAGAACAGAATGGACACAAAAAAAAAAGGGAAATTGTATTAATTGAAAAATAAGCTAGTACATTCAGTATAGTGAAAATAAACTTCAAAACATGCCCTAAGGGTTTACAATAGCATAAATGTGGAGATAATTTCTCCTTTCAGTACCTCCTCTCAAACTCCACTCCGAACTACTTTTTACAATGCCAGGAATCTCCTTAAATAGACCCCGGAGGGTTAAGGACTAGGAATACATTCTAGAAAGTGCTAGTAGGCATCCACCGACCAAATAGAAGGTTCCAGAAGTTGCGTTAGAAGTCGGTGCAAATCTAGAAGAATCCAGAAACGGTAACCGAACTTCCGCGAGGCATAACTTTTGAACCGTAGCTCCGATTGACGAATCGTTTACATTTCCGGAAAGCTCTTGAAGCGCTCTATAGCCCTATGGACAAGCTTTGCTCGTCCCCCATTTTTTGGCCCTTTTCGAGGTCATTTAATGCCCCTAACCTGACTTTGAAGCATTCTTAGGAGGTCTCCAAAACCCGAAAAACTGCAATAACTTTCAAATCGTGGGGCCTTTTGACTTGATTCTTTTTCTGGAATGCTCTAAATCACAATTACATTCATTTGGCCAATTCACACCTTCTAGTTTACCAAAATGATGGCCCAATTACATACTCCTATTTTTTCGGGATTTACTAGCACACTGATAGTGGAACTGTGAGAGTTGGAACCTTTATTTGACCCAAATGGGTGTCCAAAAATGAAAACACATGAAATAGAAACTAAGTCTAAGTACATTTTTTTGGGTGACACAGGATTGCCCTTATACCTCTGGATGCTCCTGCATCAAAAAGTGATATAAGAACAATGTGTACATCTTGGTATGGATGTAGTTGCATAGTTAAGTTTTCTCCAATGTCGTACGAGAGGTTGCCAAGGTTGTACTCTACCATCTTTTGAAGATGGATTGTTATTCAGTTGGGTCAAATGGAACCTTCCTGAGAGTTGGATGTTGTTTGAATCCACTTGTCAGATGTTTTATATTTCAACAAATTAGGTAGCGTAATATTTCACTAGTCAAATGTTGTACTTGATCATAAGGGAATTGTGGTACAATGATATGATACGAAGCATTTTGGTAATGCCATATGAGAGGAGTGACAAGCTGTATAATTTTGTCCTCTACAAGCTGTATGATATCTAGAAGAGGGAGTTGTATGATGCAACAAGGACAACGCTGTATAATGTCGAGCTCTTGCCATTATACCAGGTTTGAGGGTTGTACACTGTTAAAAAGTGGTTGTAAATGTGAAATGAAGTGAGTTGTTTTATGAAAGATTCAATAGATTGTAGAATGTGTCCAACATGTTGCCATACATTGCAAAATGCCTTTGTTGAGAGTTCTTTGTTGAATTTATGATGTTCCTATGGTTATCCTCTATAAGAATGAGATTGACAAGAATGGAAGATAATAAGTCATTGAGAGTGAAAAATATACACTGAGTGAAAAATCCAACATCGTTGAGGTTGAGATGTATGAAAGCACCGGGAGTGCGAAATAAAATGCCTCCAAGGATGCTGTAGAATGTCACCCTCTTAGTTCTTTTTCCTTTATAATTTTTCAATCTTTACATATATATTGAACAAGAAATAAAATGCAAGTGGAGGTAACCAAAAATCATAATTTGAACACTAACCAATTAATTCCCAAAGCTTTTTGCACACATCTGTAGAAGTATTCCAAAGGTTATTACATTATAGTATCAGAATTTAGTCTATAGAAATAAAATTGCTTTCAATCTTGCAATAGGTACAATACGAATTTGACTAACTATAATGAGAATGTAGCTACACTAAATCTCCTAACCTTCAAGTTTGATAGTTGAGCACCTTATCAATAATAGCCGATCATGACACTTAATTCATCAACAACCAATCAAGATACTTCTCTCCAACACGACTCTAGAATAAATATTCAAAAGTAGCACACTAGTAGACAACCTTTGGCATGTCGTGTTGCAACCAACAATCAAACGTTACTCCCAATCTCCTCGACTTTCAAACTCATCAATAAACCCATACGTAGGAGAAATGGAGATGAGATGTCTTCAAACAGTTGAAAACCATAATCCCGATCTTACCTAGGTTGACATCTAGATGATACAAGTCATAAAAGGAAGCCAAGTCATCAAGCAAACATTGAAGGCCGTCTGGAGAAGAAGGCAGAAGAACGTCATTGAGGAAAAGTAAAATAGAGATCAGGACTTGGTGTAAATAGCAATCATCACCTGAGAGCGAGACATCCTCGAGGAAAGTCTCAAGCTCATCCATGTAGATGTCGAATTTAGTAGGGGAGAGAGGGCATACCTTCTTGACACTAATGGTACTTTGAATAGGATCCAAAAATCCCTGTGGGGTCCTCAACCTGCCCAAGACTAGGCATAACCTCATAATAGCTGTCAGAATATGCTCCAGAATCCCAATGTCCCTAAGTCTTTGGAAGAGGGCCATCCTTAGAACTGAATCAAAAGCTTTGTGAAAATCTACAAAGTGACAATAGACTTTTGCCGATTGGTGACTAGCCTCCTCAATGATAGTCCGTAGAGTCAAAATATGGTCCATGGTATGAAAGTCTGTATAGAAACCAATCTGCCCCTAGCCCAACAATATTGCCGATTAAGCTCCTTAGATAAGATATTGTTCAACACAGTGGCATAGAGTCTTGCAAATGTATGCTCGATCATGATACTCCTGTAGTTACTGGGGTCAGAGATTGACTCAGTCTTATGGATTAGATAGATGATGTGTTGCAACCAAGAGTCGGGAAAATTAATACACACCACCTGTCGAAGAGCAAAGGGAGAATGAAACCCACAATAGTGATTCTAAGCTTGAAAAGGTCTAGTTAGAATCCTTCATCATCAACAACCCTACTAATACTCATGCATCTAATTGCCTCATAGATATTGGAGACCGTGAAAAGGTGGTAGTGAGGAGGGGGGTGAGGTGGATAGGGGGCTTGATTAGGGATCTCATGAAGATTGGAGATGTGGAAGATGAGAGATTTATGACCTAGGGCGGAGCGAGGGGAGACATTGGGGGAAAATGTATACTAGAAGTGTTTTTGAGACTGTAGGAGAGAGGCACAAAGGGGTCTACACTGAGAAGTGATGAACAATTGCTTCTTGTGATAGAGTCCCACGATGTGGCCATGAGCAAGGCAAACATGGAGGGAGCATCCCCAACATCAACGAAATAATCCTGGGGGAGGAACCACCTAAGGCGGTGGACAAAGAGGTAGCATTCATTCTTAGTGAAGCAGAAGGAGGTGCAAGTGGGGGGAGTTGTCACTAGAAGGTGGGAGGGGACGTAGGGGTTGAGGGAAGGGGGGGAAGACCCTGAGGGTAAGGTTGAAGAGAGTGTGGTTGGCTAGGAGGAGACAAGACGAGGAGAAGAAACTAATGGAGGGGATGAGGGAAGTACAAGAGAGCATAATCCACAACACTCGCCCTGCCACAGTGAGGTCAACAAGTGAAAAGGCTTGAGTAGGGAAAGCAAGGAAGCCCATTCAGGATCACCAAGTCCAAGGACCCACATAACTAATGAAGATGACATCTTTATTTAGTGAGGGGTCCTTGGCTGTCCTCCAAGGAGCACTATAAATCTAGGGATCCAAGATCTAATACGATCATGCAAATCGAATCAGATTTGCGGTCATGAAGAGGAGTTTGTAGGTCTTTGTTCCATGCATTAAAGCCACCCAGAATAATGATGTCACCCAAAGCCGAAAACATGATGATATGCTTTTGGAGGTCAAAATAAGGGTCACCACTCTCTAAATAGTGCACTGCAAAAGAAGAGGACGATTGAAAGTAGCAAGCCACAGTAAAGATGTCATGATGCTAAGGCGTAGGACGTCTGATATGGATCCACATAAACTTGGACAAGTTATTGACATGAACCACTGATGTCACACTGAAAAAGCAGCCTTTGACTAATCAAGCAACCCTTGAAACCCCTGACCCCATTAGAAGACCCAACCTCATCTCTGAAGATTGAAAACCAATGATAACTTGAGAAGCGTAGGAGAGGGCAGATTGGGCTATCATGAGTCTTTGTAACCACAAGCATATCCACAAAACCAACAACGTCCTAAGAAAAGCCTAACAAGGACCATAAAGTGTCGTTGCCATTCCATCAGTTGACTAGAAGGGACTCACAGGAAGACTCCTCCCTATCAAACTGCTGTGGAGATTGTCATTTAGCCTTGGATGCCGACCTTAGTTCCGAAAGAGGAAGGGAGAAACCCAAATAATTGCTTTGAGGTTCTTGATAACAACTCATTTTCCATTGCACCTAGCATCCACAACAAGTACCCAAGAATGTTTCACCTCTAACACCTAGGATTTAGGGAGATCCTCATCCAGATTGATCTTCGTTGGAAGAGGGAATTGCTTCCTCCTCACCCTAGGAGCTTGAAATTGGTCAACCAATGTTACAGGAGGGGACATTACAATCCTTTGTCCCCAAAATTGCTCATCCCCAAGCAATTTCAGTGTTGGATGTGGTCAAATCTGTTCATTCTCCCAGGTTGTATCTTCAACAGTTAAGTCTTTCCATTTCACCAAATATTCCTTGATCACCCGCTTCGTCAGAAAACTCCTCCTGGTCTCGATGATAGCCTCCAGAATTAGAATCAACTTTCCTTCATCATCTAGTGGTGGCAATACTGCGGATGGAATTACATTATGCCCTATTGCTTTCTTGAGCTGGGGCCCATGAAACACATTCTGTATCTTGCTGCCTGTAGGAAGTTCCAACTTATAAGCTACTTATCCAATCTGCCTAACAACACAATAAGGCTCATAAAACCTTGTCTTAAGCTTCTCAACTCTACTTCTCAAGGGAATCACTCAAATGCAACCATTTCATCGATGCTTTCTGCTGCCCTGAAACATAGTTCCACAAATAACCCTCCAACCATTTGCTAACAACTCTAGGTCTATTCATGCACCTAAATGAATTATTGCAGGGTAAACCTGAGGTACCAGCTCAAACAAGGTCAATAGTTGTTCAAGCTTTCACTAAGGCACACTGTTCCTAACTTACTATGATTTTGTGCCTTTAATATCTTTCCCTGACAATGGCGCCAAAATTGTAGGGTAAAACTGTGGTTTAGTTTAATTATTATTTAGATCGAGATCTAGCCATGGTTGGTTGTTCAATTTACTCCTATCAATTGTCAATCCCGTGATTGCCCAGAACTTTAATAAAAAGATTCTGTTTATTGCCAGAAACTGACGTATTTCTACATCTACAGGAGAAATATCTGTAATAGAGAATTTCTAGCCATTGTGGTATTATATGAGCATCCACATCTAAGCAGCATTTCTTTTCCATACACCAAGCTTGAAAACATTATCAATGTAAGGATTTTTACAATACCCCTTTCCGGTGTGATACCATGTGGAATGTTACTAAAGACCTTGCTGTCTTATCCAACAACAGCTTGATCTCAGGCTGAAAATTGCTCTTTTTCTGTCCCAAATTAGTTGGTTTGATGACACACCCAACTGCCCACTCCACTTGATTGTGCTTCATTGTTCTTTCCATTCTTTCAAAGGACACTGCTTTTGGATTACAATTTGTCATATCCCTAAGGAGCACTTTCTTCCCATGTGATGGAGCTTCTAATTTTTTGAGTCTCCATTTTCAACAATGAAGTGTGAGCAAATATGGAAAGCTAGTGTTGGTAAAGGAATAAAGGTTACTGAAAGGAGATGAAAGAACATCTATAGCAGTAATATTGTACCATTGAGATCACCAATATTGTGCCCAAATATCCATACATCCAAGAATACTTTGCCAGGATTGTCAAGCAGATATGTCTGAAGCAGATAAAAAGTAAGCCATATGAAAAGGTTTTCAAGCCCCATTGAATGTAAAAACAGACACAGATAAATCCTCAAAAAGTAGAAGCTTTATGTTAATTTTTCTACAAACCTGCAGATATTTTTCAAGTACAGAATCAATATTTACTTTTGAGATGTAGACCAGAATAAAAGGCTCTATCCAGAACATTTGTCTGTTGGAACTTTCAAGGGCTTGAATTACGCTTTTGATGATGACATTTTAACTCATTTACAATCTCTTCAGAATGGCTGAGAAGATCTTAATAATAACCTAACACTTCTGATTGAGAAGATGTAGATGGAGGCCTGATGGATCTTCTACCATCTCTCATTTGGGCAGAGATTGTTCATCAGCCAAATTGGCGCACGAGTTGATGGCCATACAGGTTCTAGCTTTGTGTTTTCCTTGCATCAGTCTGCCATGTAATTTTGCTGGTTACGGAGGGTCTTCATGATATCAGTCTCTAGAGACTTAAGATAACAGTTGATATGCTAAAGCGGGGGATACCTGATCCATCTCTGTTGAGTTCTTCTTCAACTGGAGTGAGATCCTATTCACAAGTTTCTAGTGTAGCTGTTATAGCCATTTCCCGCAAATGCCAATGATAGCCAAGCAATAGAACAAGATATATCTCAGAACATAATAGGAAGAGCATCAGATGTTGAAGGATAACATACAGCCAACACACATAATGCACCAAAAAACTTAATCGAGAGGTATCTGCCCGTGCCTGGAGTGTCGTCATGAATTTTGAAAGTTTAATCCATATATACTATATATTAGAAGACAGCTAGCAGCAGTGAGAGAGTATTGGAGGTATAGAAACCGATCTAATAATTATTTGTGACACAACGATGAGCCTAAATATGCAATGATAAATCAAAAACGCCCAAGAGGTTGTCCATGGATGGAAACAAGTGACCACCACGTAGATATCTGTGCATATGTATGGCAGGGATGTGAGACAAATATACCGCAAAGACAAATATGGCAATATAAAATCTCCAGTGATAATATAATACTCATGGCAAACTACGATGAACGGTATGATGATGATACAGCAATCAAAACAACACATCCGTATTTGTGAATCCAGTGGAAAAGAAATATTAAGGCAACGTGAAAGCCTGAACGGAGGAAATAAATAGCATTGAACCAGAAGTCTATTTTCTTCCACATCGAGAATAGAGAGTTGCAATCAAAGTGAGCGGAGATGGTGATCGATGTAGAAGAACAGAGCATGTGGAAGGCACTTACAAATTATGAAAGACTCAGAAAGTTTATTCCAAGCCAGGAAGGAAGAAAGAAATCTTCCAGTGAATATTCTTGCTTGTATGCGATGGTCACAAGTTTCTCATAACAATCACGTTTCAGACTCCTGATAGTGTTAACAAAACACCAATGGATACGATATATGTAAATGGCATTCACAAGGTAACGGAGGACAGGGAGCGCATTAAATAAAAACACCAATGGCGGCAGAGGATATTGACACGAAAAATCAGAATTGAAAGCTTGTCATATTAGCCACGACAAAATAATTCTTCATTTGGTGAAGCCGTCTGTTTCAAAGGATTGGAGGAATATGGTATGACACGAATTAATAGTATAAAGTTGATTTTCAAACGATATCCCCATCAAATAAAGATTCAAATGTCATCAATTAATACAAACATTAAGGAAGTGATAAATATTTATGGAAAGCACTGTCTATTGTATCTGTAAACCAAAATAATGCATTTTGTATTATACTTTGGATGGCTAATGATTATTAAACAAAGAAACGTGACTTTTTAAAAGGTCACGATATCATGTATAAGTAAGAGATATTCCATTTGTGAAAAAAGACATCACAAGACACATTCGGAAAAGAGATATTTGACAGACAAGAAAAGGTATTTCACATTTACTTGTACGGAGGGATAAGGAATTTCAATATGACTTTGTAATATGGATTCAAATATTTTATTTTAATAATAAATAAAAGGTCCTATTTTGTTTATTTTTATTGGAGGCATGGAGATTTAAACTGCAGTTGTTTCGCCCTCTATAATCATTTAAAAAAAAAATTCTGTAAACAATTTATGTTAGATAAGTGGATGAGGTCATCTATGACATTTGAAACTCGATCATCGCAAATATTGTGAAATATTTAATTGTTTCCGAATCTGTGTCCAGTCTATCTCCTCGACCTTGGGAGTTAAAGTGCAATCTGGACTAATTTAAGATTGCATATATATTTGATCCATTGCATCTTGATTATTAAATTGTTGACAATATAAGTGCATAGAACGTTATAAAGTTGTACGTTATAATCTTCATTTTAGTTGACTCTGTTGCCCGAATAAGCTAAAGCACTGGTCTTGTTATCATTGAAGTACTGGATTTATATTTGAAGTCGGAAAATCTTTAACTTCCTTACAAACATGTTCGCTATAGAAAAGCCTTGAACCAAGCAATTAGCATTTGAGGTGAAGGTCTACCCACCTGGGTGTAGCAGAGCCTAAAGTGTAGGGGAATTGAAGTCATTCCCATTCGTTGGCCAGAACTGATTGTGGAATCCTATTGGAGAATTGACAAGCTTTTGGATTTCCAATCTATGGTTTCGGGATTCATTTCCATTGTTTGCAAATTCATCCTAAATTCGCCACGTGAACAAAGTCATTGGATGCCAAGCACTGCATCAGTGTCGACAATGCTAACCACATAGAAGTCATCCTTCAATTCATACTCCCCTAATTGAATGCATAAGTTTGGTATCTTTTGTGTACATGCGAGCGTAAAACCATGAACAACTAATTAATTTAAATCCTTTGCATTCTTCAGTCCTTAACCCCCTTCTTGCTACAATCCCTTCATCTATAAAATGGTGTGTTGCACCAGTGTCTATAAATGTGATTATTTGCTGTCCACACAACACACTTCTAACTTTGAAAGAACCAATTTTCTGCAGGCTGGTTAACTGTGCCATGTGACTCTCCTTTCCATGTTCTTTTTCTGACTCTTTTGAAGAGGAGTCTCTTTCACTAGTGTCGTATTCAGCCTGCTGTTGTGAATTTTCAGAACTTGATTCAGTGGATGTAAAATACTCTAACCACTTTGCTTTAGCCTACACAAAACATTTATGGATTGGATACCAAGGTTCCTTACATTGTAAACATAATTTCTTCTTTTTAAGGTCGTTTAGTTGCTCATCATGTAATCTGGTCTGCACCTTTGAACTAATCATAATCTTTATGCAAGTATATTTTTATCTTTTTCCTTCTTGTAATGGAGGTTTCTAGGGGATCTGAAAACTTACTCTTTGAAGTTGATGCTTCTATTTCCCTTGCTCTTTTTATAGTATCCTGCAAACTTGTTGGGTTTATAGCTGTAACCCAACCTCTCAAGGGTTCAATTAACTCATCTATGAAAAGCACTGCTCGCCTCCTTGCTGTGATATCCATTACTGAAACTGAAAGCTTTTGGAAATCTGAAATGAAACTTTCTACAATTCCCTGTTGCTTCTTCTGGGCCAGCCCTTTGAAATTTAGTTCTGGATTTGTCCTATCAAAACGGTCTATGAGCTTTTCCGTGAGTTCTACATAGGACACAATCTGATCATGGCCTAAGGTAATCAATCCATGATACCACCATCCATGAGCACTACCTTCCAGGTGCAAGGTTGCATATTTTATAGCCTCAACTTCTGCCATAGGTTTTAGCTGGAAGAAAGTCTCTAATTTTTGTACCCATGACCGTGCTGTAATTTTTCTGGAACCATCAAATAAGGGAATGGTTATCTTGCCAACTCTTTGCTACAATTCCTGATTGTGAAATCTTCCACCATTTCCCCTTTGCGGTCTACTCCTTTCCCTAAAAGCTATGTAATTCAGAAAAGGCATTTCATCTTGAAAATCTGCTCCTAATGCTTGCCAATCAGTCCAAGCCTATCTATGAAATTCTTGATCAGTTTGCTCATTCTCAGTTGGTAGGTTGTTGGTATTGCAAAATGTAGACATTAATGGTCTTGAATGGACTGTAGAGCCAAAAACTCCTTGCTGTTCATGTCCATTCGTCATTAAACTCTGTCCCCGATTCCCATTGTTTACTTGTTTTTAGTATTGCCATTATGTCCATTGTTTCCTTGCACTTGATTCCCATTGTTTCCATTTTTCCCCCTGTTACTGTTCAGCTGCACTGATTGAGAAAGCATTTGAGTCATTTGTTGTTGAGATTGCATCAACTTATTTGTCATCTCCCTTTGAGTCCTCATCAACTCCCCTAGAACATTTTCAATTCCACCAATATTATGAGCATACTTGTCCATTGCACTTGTTTGAAAGGTAGATTGTTCAATCTTTGGTTGCTGGTCCAAGTTAGGATTTGATCTGTTCCTTCAAAGATAATAATGATGCATTGATGGATGTGTAACACCCCGTCACTGAAGAACTTATCAAGGCTCTGATACCACTGTAGAAAATGAAACGCAACAGTAAGTTTGATTTCTGCTACGACAAAAGGCAGGAACGAGAATGATAGATGGGAAAGAGAATGAAGATGGAATGTCAGAGGTTCCACATTATGGATAATGTTTAGGCTTGGATTGAAACTAAATGATCAGAATTCGTTTTAAAATCATAAGAGAAGAATTACATGAATTCTGTTTCTCCCATCACAAACATTGGTACCAAACTAAAATGTTTAACATCTAGTCTTGAATCAAAATCCTTTTTTCACAATTAAGGCTGAATTCAATATCAAAACAAGAACAGAATAATACACTACTCGTTTACACCAAAACAAAACCACAAACAAATAAAAACCACCTCACCAGGATTCCAAAGAGGGGGGATCTTCCTCTGGTTCTCATGGTGAGCAGAGAATTAAAACACAGTTACTACAGCTGAATAAGTCTGCCAAATGGATACGTTCTTAAACTAAGAGAAAATGATTTAATAAAGTTCAGGTATCTTCATATATCTTGTCCTTTCAACACACACACGTATATTGGTTTAACTACTGAAACTAAGTTGTTATGGCCACTGGCCACTCAACTAAACTTAGATAAACACAACTAAACTTAGATAAACATATATTTTGTTTTGGCCGCAGGCCATAAACACTTGACAATAAAACAGATGCAATATTTTAGCATAACGTCTTGGCCGTAGGCCATAGTTTCAAAGCAACATTTGTTAATTAATAACAAACACTATCTACACCCCATCTTGTGATATGCTAGCTTCTCATGATCTTCAAGACTGTACCTTGCTGGTTGGTTTCCCTTCCATCCTTTCTCCTGTAGCACAGCCAATCAGATTTATGTCACTTTTTGCACAATTATGGCGCTTCAAGAATTATTCTCTATCCTTGCAAACTTTATCAAATGTACTCTATTTCTTTAATAATCATTGGCATGAAGGTATTTAGGAAAGGCTAGGAAATGGTAAAATAACATAAAAATAAAGCACAATTTCACACCTATCGTAGACTATTATATTTCTTGAGGGAATGATATTGATCCATTAAAGCATAGGATGACATCATTTCTTAATGCCATAGATTCTCGACGTTCATCCTCCAACTACCTCTGTTTTCCACTTGAATGATGTTATGAAACTAAACTTAGGAACAAGTGTCAGAGACTCCTTCCCACTTGTCCCATCACTGTTTTTTTGATTGGTTAGGGCCTCTTCACTAAGACTTCTGTAGTTTCCCAGTGCTTGGCCAACACACGATTTCTAACTCTGTGCGTTCTTCAATCTTCATACTAGTAACTGTCCACCAAACTTTCCTTCCTCTATAGTTAACGCACATGATTGCTAAGAAATGGCTAACCTGTGCATATAGTTTCAATGTCAAAGATAGTATTTTAACTAGACGAGACTCTGCCTCCTGCATAAGTCGGGCTACCTTGTTTACTTGCAAAAACTCATTCTCAGTTCTCCAAAATATTCTCTTGTTTGAAACAAGGCTCTTTCCTACTTATTCCAGCCTTACCTATAACTCCCAAGCTTCTTGCCTTCCCTCCTTCACGCGGCCATCCTTGTCATATTACTTCCCCCCATTATATATAGTTTGTATAGCATTTTAAGATCACTAGATTGCATAATACACACAGGCGCACATGCATGCACTCTTGCACACGCACATGCACGCACACTCACATGCACGCATTCACAAACATACCCACTCATGCACACCCACACACCCACTTGCACATGTGCACACACCCGCATGCACACACGCGCACACACACACATGCGCGCGCACACACATGCGCACACAGAACGCATGCATCACGCACTCGCTCGCACGCACGCACACACATACCCACACATGCACACCCACACACCCATGCGCACATGCACGT
The DNA here is from genome assembly GCA_028749045.1 of Cupressus sempervirens. Taxonomy (NCBI): domain Eukaryota; kingdom Viridiplantae; phylum Streptophyta; class Pinopsida; order Cupressales; family Cupressaceae; genus Cupressus; species Cupressus sempervirens. Next base: position 709,090,299 of record CM053789.1, on the reverse strand, counting down.
GCGCATACACACACACTGTAATGTCCCCATTTTAGCAGTTGACCAAGTGTGTGTGCGTTAGCCTTGTTCTACATGGTACTGAGGGCTAACGAAGGGTTTAATGGGATCCTGGAGTGTTTTGGCCTAGTCATTTCCAGTTTGGGCCAAAACGAAGTTGATTTACTCAGTTTCAGGCATACTTACTATTTTTAGTAAGTCAACAGGACACAGTGTAGGTCAATTTTGGTGATTGGATTTGATACTCCTCGGTGAGAGCTTTCCGATGAGCTATCACTCGCATTAATCGGAGTCCGATTGCTAATACATTTTAATGCCTGAAGTTTTATTAAAGTAACGTCTAATTTAACTGTAAAATATTAATGTGTTATTTTAATATTTATTTTATGGGGATGTGTACCCAAGGGAGACATAAGGGGTATTTTAATATATGTTTTATATACTAAACATCTTTTATCCCACATTGCCCATATGAGTTGAGCGAACCCTTGGAAATAGAATAAAAGGAAGCATTTGTGGCCTCATTAGCCATGTTGAATATGAGAAGAAATTGGTGTGTGAGTTGCAGCTCCGTTCTTGGCATTTGAGGACGTCTATCCTCTCTTGTAACATTCTAGAGGTCATTCCCTTGGGGTTTGGCCTTTGGAATTCTTTGTTATTGGCTTCATTATCAGGCAATTTAGTTGCATTTCCAGCTACAGGCAGATTTGGTATTTTGCTCATATCTTCTTCACTACTTTTTCGATGCTTATGCCGCTTTGAGGGAATGATATTACGAAGGTAGTGGACTGATTGAAGGACAAAGCACTGTAGCAGCAAGTTCGAAAGCATGGGCTGGAGTATTATGTCAATACTGCTGAAGTAATTAGTGAGTTGATAAATCTGCCATGTATTTGGTTTTATGAATTCTGAAAATAACATTTTATTAGCAGCAGTTCATTTCCACTTTGCATATTATTGTAGTTTTTTTCTTGTTTATGTTGTATGATACCAATTCCATGCACAAAACACAACAAACAAATAAATGTTTGATTTCCGGAGTTATAAGGGGTTTAAAACATTAAACGGAGAAATAAGAGGTTGAATGCAAACTGTTTGACAAAATTCCTTTCAGCAAATTGGTTTAGTTTTTTGGGACATCCAGGGGTGCCCATTACAGTGGTATCAGAGCTTTCTTGCAAAGTCTTTCACGAAGTTATAACCAGGGTGCCCATTTCAGTGGTATCAGAGCTTTCTTGCAAAGTCTTTCACGAAGTTATAACCAGGGTGCCCATTTCAGTGGTATCAGAGCTATAAGTCCTGCCATCCTGTGGAGGTCTTATAGGGAATTTGGAACAGCCGGATAGAGGGAAAAGTGTTTGACGAAATGTCAAAACACTAAAATCAGAAATAAAAAGAACACAGGCAAAGCATTTATGTTTGAGCATGCGACAGGGTCCTTATAATTTTCGCGATATCAGAGCAAGACAAAATAGGATTTCAGACTTGCAAAGCAAACAGTCTAGTACATCCGTGCAAGGGGACATTGAATCCAGCCATACAGACACAGAGGAGATATTCTTTGATCAGGACAACAATATGGGTGATCGAGATGACAGGAATACAGGATAAGGCGGAGGCGGGAATGCCGGTCCAGATCAGGGGGACGTAATGTTCAGACAATTACTGGATACATTAGAGCAGGGGCAGCGTATGCAGCAGGAGCAAAATAGGCGAATGGACATGATGTTGCAGCTCATGGCTAGACAGATGGGTGTCAATATTAATGAAGGTGATGCCAGCAACAGAAACAATAACAATGAGGGAAACAATAACAATGGGGGAAACAATAACCATGGAGGCCAAGGCAACAACAATGGTCCTGAGAATAACATTAATGGTAATAATGGACACGGCAACAATGGGAATGAGGCTGATAACTTTAGACATGTTGCACGCCCAGTGCGAACTGCGAGCTCGAGACCTCTTCTACCCACCTTCCCACCCAGAGATCTGGTTCAACCAATAAACGAACCGCAGATTACCGAGTTACAAGATCAATTCAGGAGGGACTGGGAGGCTAGTGGACCGGAGTTTCAGGCGGATATTTCCCTCAGAGATTATATGGACTTGAGGATGAGACACATGCCTAGAGCAGGAGGGAGGAATCAAAACTTTGAGCTGAGAAAAAAAGTTAGAAAACTTTCCTTACCTTATTATGATGCTTTAGGGAAGATGACTGCACGAGCTTGGGTGCAGAAGGTAGATATATACTTGCAGCTAAATCCTATGCCTGAGGAGGAGGCTATCAAGTATGCGGCTATGCACTTGGATGGCGTTGCACATGAATGGTGGCATCATGGCATGGGGACTTTGGGGCATAATCAGATTACATCCTATGAGGAATTCACCGAAACATTCATTGAGAGATTTGACACTAGGGATCCCGAGGTACATTTCAAGGAACTAGCACAGTTAAAACAGTCAGGTTTTGTGGATGCTTACATTGCCGAGTTTCAGCGCTTGTCTGTACTTGTTACTGATATCTCTCCTAGGAGATTGGTGGTGTTATTTTGTGATGGTCTTGCTGATCCATTACGAGGTTGGGTGAAGGGACATGATCCACTCACCTTAGCTGAAGCAACTAAAAAGGCACGAGATTTAGCCCCTTCGGTATACAAAGGAAAAAACCATTTAACAGATTCTTCCTACCGCAAGGACAAAGACAAAAAACCGTTTCAGAAAGAGTATAGCAAACCCAAAGAAGGATCAAAAGGACTAGACAATGAAACCTTGAATGAACTTCGAAAGAAGAAACTGTGCTTCCATTGTAGAGAGCCTTGGGACTTATCTCATAAATGTTCTCTCAAGGCTAAGGCAAATCAAATGGAGTATTTTTCAGCAGAAGATTCAGAGTTAGAGGGGGAGGATCAGCACTCCGATTTAGATGAGGGTAACACTATAGAGGAGAGCAACATTCCTAAGGATGATAGATCGTTGGCACGCTTGACAGGGGCCCAAAAGGCAATTACATTTAAGGTCAGGGGTACTATCCAGGGGCAGAAAGTGATATCTCTTATTGACACTAGGGCTACACATAACTTCATAGATGCACAGTTGGTAGCCAGGAGAGGGTTACAGACAGAGGAGCATGATGGGTTTAGAGTCATGGTGGCTAATGGTGATAAATTATTATGCACTCGGAAGATATCTAATCTTCACATCAGGTTTGGAGATGGCTACGAGTTGAAGGATGAGTTCTATGTTGTGGACATGGGAGATTATGATGTCATCCTCGGCATGACATGGATGGCTTCACTAGTGGAGTTCACACTCAACCTAGCGAAATTGGAGATGAGATTCCAGCATAAGGGCAGAATTGTGGTACTTAGAGGTCTTTCAGATGGAGGTTGTAGAGTAGTGTCCTTGAGGAGAATGCAGAGACTTTTTCGTCATGATGACATAGAGTGGGCGGCAGAGTGCTACATTATGCCAACTTCACCAGAGCCACAAGAAAAGAGTCATCCACCAGATATTCAGAAGATACTTGATAGACACGCTAAAGTATTTAGCGATATTCCTCATGGGGTTCCTCCTGACAGAGGGATGGAACATGTTATTGAGCTCGAGGAGGGAGCCAAACCAATTATGATTACTCCCTATCGTCATCCTAAGAAACACAAGGATGAGATAGAGAAGGCGATTAAGGATTTGTTGGAGATGGGGCATATCAGGCCCAGTAAGAGCCCCTTTGCTTCAGCAGTAGTATTGGTAAAGAAGAAGGATGAGACGATGCGCATGTGCATCAATTACAGGGCACTGAATAAGAAAACAATTAAAAAAAGGTATCCCATTCCTAGGATTGATGAGCTGATTGATGAGTTGCATGGGGCATGCTTCTTCACCAAAATTGATTTGCGATCCGGATACCATCAGATCAGGATGAGAGCAAAGGACATTGAGAAAACAGCGTTCCGATGTCACTATGGCCACTTTGAGTTCATGGTTATGCCATTTGGTCTAACCAATGCACCCGCTACATTTCAAAGTTGTATGAACCAGGTATTCAGGAAGCAGCTGAGGAGATTTGTCTTGATCTTCTTTGATGACATCTTGGTCTTCAATAAGACTTGGGAGGAGCACTTACATCATTTGGAGGAGGTGTTATCTATTCTGGAGAGAGAGTCATTGTATGCCAAGGAATCTAAATGTGAGTTTGGCATGACTGAGCTCCTTTACCTTGGGCATATCATTAGTGCAGATGGCGTTCGAGTTGATCCCGAAAAGATTAGAGCTATTGTAGAGTGGCCTACTCCCACCAAACTTACACAGCTTAAGGGATTCTTTGGTTTATGTGGTTTTTATAGGAGGTTTGTCAAGGGATTCTCACAGATTGCTACACCCTTGACAAATCTTACCAGGAAAGGAGCCTTCGTGTGGACAGGGGCAGCACAAAGGTGTTTTGAGCATTTCAAGCAGGTAATGTCTTCATGTCCAGTTCTAGCTCTATCGGATTTCACGAAGCCTTTTGAGCTTCATTGTGATGCATCAGGTGATGGGATTGGAGCAGTATTGATGCAGGAGAAGCATCCCATTGCATTCGAGAGTAGGAAGCTCCAGGGAGTTGAGAAGAGTTATTCTGTCTATGACCGGGAGATGTTGGCCATAATGCATGCATTGGCCAAATTTCGATCATATTTGGGAGGTGGACGTTTTGTGATCAAGACTGATCACAACAGTATTAAATACTTCATGAGCCAGCATGATCTTAATGACCGGCAACAAAAATGGGTGACTAAATTGCAAGCTTATGACTTTGACATAGAGTTTGTCAAAGGTAAGAAAAATGTGGTGGCTGATGCCTTATCTCGGAGACCTCACTTATGTGCTCTGGCAGAGATTTCAGGAGATTGGAGAGATCGGATTATAGCAAAGTATGTCGGAGATGCTTGGACTTCTGGATTGATTTCAGGTACCATACAGGATGATCACTATGAGGTGATAGATGGATTGATCAGAGTTCAGGACAGGGTTTATTTGATTCTGTCATGACATTTGAGAGAGGTGATACTGAAGGCATTTCATGATGCACCCACAACTGGACATCCGAGGGTCTTCAAGACCTACAGATAGATCCAAGAGTGGTTTTCATGGAAAGGGCTCAAGGATGATGCTCAGAGGTATGTCAGGGAGTGTGTGGTTTGTCAACAGAATAAGGGAGAGCACACATTTCCTGTAGGTTTATTACAGCCCTTGCCCATTCCTGATAGGAAATGGGAAAGTATTTCGATAGACTTCATCACTGGTTTACCACGAGTGCAGGGAAGAGATTGCATCTATGTGGTGGTGGACCGCTTGACAAAGTTTGCTCACTTCTTTGCTATTTCGTCCACTTACACAGCAACACAGGTGGCAAATCTTTTCTTTAGAGAGATATTCAGGTTACATGGGCTGCCCAGATTCATTGTCAGCGACTAGGATAGTAAGTTTATGAGTGTTTTTTGGCAAGAGTTGTTTAGGTTGTGTGGTACAGATTTTACACCTAGCACTAGTTATCATCCACAAACAGATGGGCAAACAGAGATTGTGAATAAATTGGTGGAAGGATATTTGAGGAACTATGTAACTGCACAACAAAAGGCTTGGATCAGATGGTTGCATATGGGAGAGTATTGTTATAACACCACTTATCATATGTCCATCAAGATGACTCCTTTCATGGCACTCTATGGTTATGAAGCATCTAGCTTCATGGATTTAGTTTTGGGAGACAGTAGAGTGCCCAAAGCCAAAAACTTATTGCAAGATACTCAGGACATCTTGAAAGTGCTCAAAGAGAATATACAACAGGCCCAGAATCAACAGAAATTGTATGCTGATCAGCATCGAATATAGCGTAGCTTCGAGGTGGGGGATATGGTTTACTTGAGGTTACAACCATATAGACAGTCATCGCTCAAGAAGAGCGGAGCTGAAAAGTTGAAACTTAGATTTTATGGTCCCTACAGGGTGATTCGCAAAGTGGGCAAAGTCGCCTATGAGCTTGAGCTTCCAGAGGGCAATCGAGTGCACAATGTGTTTCATGTGTCTAGGCTTAAGAAAGCCATTGGTCAGAATGTAGTGCCTTCTGCAGATTTACCCCCTTTGGATGAGGAGGGGAAGCTTGTGTTAGTACCCGAGGCTATTCTGGACACTAGAGAGAGGAAGCGTAGAAACAGGATAGTGAAGGAGTATTTGGTCAGATGGAGAGACCTGCCGGAGGAAGATTCTACATGGGAGAGTGAGCAGGTTATTCAGCAGGCTAGACTGAGATTGCTTGAGGACAAGCAATTTCAAGGGGGGCGGACTGTAATGTCCCCATTTTAGCAGTTGACCAAGTGTGTGTGCGTTAGCCTTGTTCTACATGGTCCCGAGAGCTAACGAAGGGTTTAATGGGATCTTGGAGTGTTTTGGCCTAGTCATTTCCAGTTTGGGCCAAAACGAAGTTGATTTACTCAATTTCAGGCATACTTACTATTTTTAGTAAGTCAGCAGGACACAGTGCAGGTCAATTTTGGTGATTGGATTTGATACTCCTCGGTGAGAGCTTTTCGATGAGCTATCACTCGCATTATTTGGAGTCCGATTGCTAATACATTTTAATGCCTGAAGTTTTATTAAAGTAACATCTAATTTAATTGTAAAATATTAAACTGTTACTTTAATATTTATTTTATGGATATGTGTACCCAAGGGAGACACAAGGGGTATTTTAATATATGTTTTATATACTACACATCTTTTATCCCACATTGCCCATATGAGTTGAGCGAACCCTTGGAAATAGAATAAAAAGAAGCATTTGTGGCTTCATTAGCTAGGTTGAATATGAGAAGAAATTGGTGTGTGAGTTGCAGCTCCGTTCTTGGCATTTGAGGACGTCTATCCTCTCTTGTAACATTCTAGACGTCATTCCCTTGGGGTTTGGCCTTTGGAATTCTTTGTTATTGGCTTCATTATTAGGCAATTTAGTTGCATTTCCAGCTACAGGCAGATTTGGTATTTTGCTCATATCTTCTTCACTACTTTTCCGACGCTTATGCCGCTTTGAGGGAATGATATTACGAAGGTAGTGGACTGATTGAAGGACAAAGCACTGTAGCAGCAAGTTCGAAAGCATGGGCTGGAGTATTATGTCAATACTGCTGAAGTAATTAGTGAGTTGATAAATCTGCCATATATTTGGTTTTATGAATTCTGAAAATAACATTTTATTAGCAGCAGTTCATTTCCACTTTGCATATTATTGTAGTTTCTTTCTTGTTTATGTTGTATGATACCAATTCCATGCACAAAACACAACAAACAAATAAACGTTTGATTTCCGGAGTTATAAGGGGTTTAAAACATTAAACAGAGAAATAAGAGGTTGAATGCAAACTGTTTGACAAAATTCCTTTTAGCAAATTGGTTTAGTTTTTTGGGACATCTAGGGGTGCCCATTACAGTGGTATCAGAGCTTTCTTGCAAAGTCTTTCACGAAGTTATAACCAGGGTGCCCATTTCACACACGTACACACATGCGCACACACAACGCATGCACTCAAACACGCATACCACACCACGGACACACGTGCATGCACTAATGCACTTGCACACACAAACACACACACACACACACCACACACACATGCACACACGACCACACGCTCACACTCACACCCACATGCACACACACATGCAAATGCGCACCTACGCACACACCTATACGCACACAAGCACGTGCACATGCACCCACGTGCACCCACACACACGTGCACACGCGCACACACGCACATGCCTGCACATGCACACTCACAGACCCACACTGACTGTTAGATTGGTGCGTTATGTCATTCTATTACAGTTTGAACTTTAATTCATTTCATTAATACTTTATTTTACTAGGGTGTTGTACAAATTCTCTAGTTTGATGGCTTTCTTATCACAAATTTCTCAAACTTTAATTGGGACAGAATCTTCACACTTTGAACTTATTTGACAATCTCCTTAGGACTTTTATATTTTAGAACTAATTGCCCCAGCCTGAAGTTCATTTTTTGGAGGTCTATACTTCCTTTGTCATTAGATATTCTCTGTTGCCCACTGTGTAAGCACTCATTGTTCATCCAGTTTGTTCAGATTCTCTGTGTTCGTTAGTCTATTCTCTACTGCTATTCACAAGCTTGGTATGATATACTCGATAAGGGCGAGTGCTCCCTTACTATACATCAAGTGGAAGGGTGTATGCCTTGTTGTAACTTTGTATGTTGTACGATAGGCCCATAGTATGGTTGGTGATTTCTAATCCCAGAGAACCTCTTCGATGCCACATGATTTATGAATAACTAATAACAATACCTTGTTCAATTATTTATCCTCCCTCGGGTAGTACATACTTGCCAAGTTATGAAATATCTAGAACTTTGTCGTGATCAACCTAATCACATGATTGATGAAATGTACTCCCTATCACTTGTAATTTGATTTGGAAAACTGTACTTTGTGACAATTTGCTTATAGATGAATCTCGCCGTACTCATAACCGTGTTGTTTAGTACTGTTCTTGTGTCAGCCTGTTTTATTAGATACTCCATTCCTACCTCTATGTATTGGCATAAGTCTAGTTGATTGATTGTAGGTGGATCGATAAAATCCAAACCCCACCTCTCAAAGAGTTCCTTTGTTTGCATATAATCTTACTTGAGAGGTTTGCATGTTCTTCGGCAATTGCCACAACCTACTAATCATTCCTGGGCATCAATGTGCATTGGCCACCGCAACCCGACCAATAGAACTTTCTGAGTTTTGACATCTCATCCCATGTCTCCTAGATTGATGGTGTTAGACAAGTTTTTCCCCACTATTCACATCTCAACAGTAGCCAGCTTTCTCTGAATGCTTACTGTCAATAGCATGGAATTAGTAGCTCATTCCAACTATGGTTACATTATTGGGCCTTCTTGTTGGTTGCATTGGTTTGCACTGACTATGTTGGTGATTGCTACTTTTGATTGTTGTATTTTATAGGTCTGAATGCAATGAAGTACTTGTGACTTTGTTGAAGGTTCTCTCATTCACCATTGCCCATTCCATGTTGGCTTTGGTTTCTTGAATTCTTTTCTTCTCCATACAAGGATCTGGGGAACACTCCCTTCTTTGATCGTAATTTGGGAATTGCCACTTGCCAGGATCTTCTCATTCCGATTCTCCACTGCCAACATAGTGATACCTTTCTTGTTTGGGAAGTCGATGCCTTTGTGATTACCCAGTCTTGACATTGGATCATTTGTCCACATTTGGTGTTCTCCTATATTCTTCTTCTTAGTGGAGTTGATTGCTAACCTTGAGTGAAGAGCACATCTGCACTTCTTGTCTGAAGATTGTACTGGCATTCCTTGATGGAATGTCCCAATGTAAGATGTCGCATAATAGTTTCTTTGGGCAATTTGTTTTTATGTGACCTACTTAGTAGCTGGTGCACTATAATTCTCTAGTTTCTTACAACTTTCCTTCTCGGCCTTTAATTCCTTCATCATACACATCATGTCTTGCCACAGGGCTTGGAAAGTCCTTGATTCTTTGTCACTGCTATCCTCAGTATTCTCATCGTTGCCTGTCTTCCTTTTTCCTTGAGAAGATGGTTTGGATTCACTCTTAATTTCTATGGCCTGGTTACATGCATTGGCATATGATGACAAAGGTATCACTTTTTTCTGTCGTAATGAGGGAATAAATCCCTTGATGGACAACTTTTTCTTTAGGTCATCACTTGTGCTGATTCTCCAACTTGACCAGTAACACCTTGAGCACATGATTGTAAAGTTGTGCATTCTCATTCTTCCCTTGTTTAGTGATATAAATTTTTGCTACAATCTTCTTGTCATCTCTGAACTATTCAAACTTAGCCTCGAATGTCTTTCTCAATCTTCCCAAGATTCTCTGGATTCATCATCAAGCTTTGGAAATCAACAAATGGCTCTTCTCCTTAGCATTTCTGGGAATACTCATGGGGAATAGTCTCTGTCCTCTTGACTGCTTGCTACCCATATAGGTTTGTACATCTTGCAGGGCCTTATCGGTTCCTCCAACCCATTTCATATGAACTTTGGGAGTTCTTGCTTATTGAAATTTGGACTCTCTGGTGGAATCACCATCTTTCTCATCTAGTACAGGTCCTGTGCTTTGGACCTCATTGGACTGATTTTCTCTTGATGTTTGGGTGCTTCAGCTGCTCTTGTGGCCACATACTAGTCCTCTACACGTCCACCCTCAGGGTCCAATTTTGTTATTTAGCTGACTACAACTGTGAAATTTTGCCTACTCCACCTGATATAGATGTTGGGTGAACCTTGGCCAAACTTTGGAAACCTTACATAAACCCACAGGCTTTCCAAAAAAATAGAGACAAAAGCACATTTTTCAATGTTTTTCTTTGAAGAAAAGAGTATATGCAACAAAATTTTACCTTGAAGCACAGGCCATTCACTTCTCTTGCTTCATTTGACAAACAAAAGTGAGTAAAATAAAGTTTTCACCTTCAAGCTGTCTTTGTTGGTTTTCAGTGGTTGCTGCATTTTGTTTGAAGGGTAATAAAACATTATAATTATATTATAACGTTCTCAAATCTATTATAATGTATTCAAATTTAACATTGTACTGTTAATTTTTATGAATTTATAAGTTATATTTAAAAATAAAGTTATCTCAGTTGAATTTAATCTGTGATTTTTTGCAATTTTACTCGCCAAACTTCATCCGAGATTTACCGTTGCTGAACACAAATTTGAATTTGAACCTTCTGACTTTACATATACATAGATATACACATAAACACACGCATGTATGTTTGTCTATATGGACATGTATGTATCACACACTCACACACAATTAGTTTGTGTCTACTGTCCCCTAAAAAGGGCCTCCCATCTCAGCTGTGCGAGAAATGCTCCTGCCCTCTCCTCCCTTCCCCCCTCACACACACACGCAGATACATATGGTAATTACTCTTTGCTATCAGTTGCTCTCTGAAAAAGGCGTCCTGTCCTAGCTGTGCCTGAAATGCATCCTGCCATATATATAAATATTAAATAGACATAAATATATACATATATTTATCTGCATATATCCATATCCATAATATACACACATGCATATGCATGAACATTCAAGTAATTATTGTCTGCTGTCCTGTGAAAAAGGCCTCCTGTCTCAGCTATAGGAGAAACATGCTCTTCTATCCCCAGTCGTCTCAATCATATAAGCTCTGTGGAACATAGTTTTTAGACTTTAGCGTTACTAGATATCTTTGCCCTTAGAATGGAACTGAGGACAGCACAATCCTCTATATATTATTTTGTTTTAGGATCAGCTTTTGTTTACCAAGCTTTCAGAGATCCAATTCTGACTTGTTTAGCTTGTTTTCCTGCTATATTGTAATTCTTTGTATGCTGAATTAGTTTTTCACATTTTAATCAACTAACTAGATGATTTAATTCTGATTTGTTAAGCTTGTTTTCCTGCTACACGGTAATTACTTATATGCTGAATTAGTTTTAGTTTTCACTTTAATAACTAACTAAATCCTATCTTTTTTGTGTGATTAAGTAGGGAGTTTGCATTGGTGATACTTTTAGGAACATATTTGTTGTTGCTTACTGCACTGGTCAGCCATATTTATGAATATTTTTAAAGGGCATGCATTTACCATTAAACATTACCAAACTTTGTTGGAAAATGAAGCTATTAGAAGCAAAGTACAATGAATGAGTGCAGAATTTTAATTTGATATGTAACAAAAAATTGTATAAGATCTTATCTCATGATTATTGGTATTTAGTTTTTGAAGATAAGCAGTAAAGTTAATAGAAAATTATCACTATCAAACATATGACAGAAGTGAACATGAAGTAGATGTGCATGATGTTTTAAGTTTTAAGCTTAGACCATGCCTCAGTATAAACTTTTGTCATCCACACAGGGAGCTACCTGTCTGTACCACACGACTAGACACTGAGCACAGTGATTCTTGACAATGATCTGGTTGTGGTCTTTAGCCCAACTTGCATACCTCCCGAACGATCTATCTCAAAATTATTGCTTCTACTGTTTTTCTTCACCATAAACTGTTGTCTCTCGGTGCTCTGACACTGATCAGACATCTTTATACTATTTTTTCATAACTTCATTGTATTGTCTTTTATTTTGTCTTAAGAATAATAAAATGTTTCATCTATTATATTTTCTTCAATATTTGCATTATTTCAAACTACTTTATGCTTTGACGCAGCTACATGGTACACAACTGTTTCTCTTTCTTTTCCTTTCCAACCAGTTGTCATTTTTCTTTTGCATACAAAAAGAAACAGAAATACTAAGGGCTTGCAAGACACACATATGTTGCATTGTGTATGCAGGTTTATTAGCATATTATTTTGAAGCTCGCTAATCTGAACTGTTTCATTGGTTGTTTTTGGACTGTGCAGATTTCCATGCATTGTGTGTGGATAAGTGGCTCACTACTCGCAGGGCATTCTGCCCAATCTGCAAACAGGATACACATTCAACAAGTTCAGTTTGTCCTCCATCAGAGCATACACCACTTTTATCTTCTGTTTCAAGACCACGACTTATGACTGAATCATCATCTATACCAATACAAACAACCGTTTCTATAGACACACTCACACATACCAGAAGTGCACCTCTTTACCCAACAGCATATTCGCTGACCCCTAATCAAAGTCAAGCAGCCTCATATATGTTTATTCAAGATTCGGATGGCCCGGACAATATTTCTCACATGTCAAATACAGAAGTTTTGCACCAATCAAGAACTATGTCACATCAGTGGTCTACAGATACTAATGGTATGAACTTGAGAAACAAAAATTACAGCATTGCGCCTAATAATACATCCTCTTCAGATGATTCGGATGCCTTGAACTCTGTAAGCCAGGGAAGTGATATATGTTGAGTGTAGTAGGCTTTCCGTGGGTGAATTGCATCTAAAGATAGAGGCACAGACATCCATATGGGAGATCCATTATGTCCTACCTTTCTTATTGTCCATTTTGATAGCATGTATATATACCTTTTTCTCTCTAGTTAATTCTCAATTTTGCTTGCCTGTATAAATTGCTTTAGTAAGATTTGTGATGTATGGCTTTCTGAAATAAAATCCCACTTTTAGAAGAGGAGCGTGACTACAAGACCCCATCAGGGGACTGCATCTATAAGTATCTATTGTTTATATAGCTTTCTTGTTATGATGGTTTTTTATTCTTTATGAACTGAGGCATTATGACAAGTTTTATTTCATTACAAACGTGCATCAGAACTTAAGTGCTACTCACAAGGGATTTTACCATGGGATGGGCTGCCCTTTTTATCAGGGACATCCAAAAAAAGATATATCACAATCTTAGCGAAGTTACAATGGAAAACCCCTCATAATTTGAGAAATCAGCATATAGGTTATTAGCAAACTGCAAATATTGATTTCAAAAAAGGGAAAAATTGGTCGGTTGGGGGAGGGCGTGCAGGGTTCAGAGCAAAACAGAATCAGGAAACATAATTCAACCATTATTTCAGCAAACGGACTCATTGTCTTAACAATAACAAAACGGTGTTCATAGCTTAATATAGCAGTTTTACATTTATGACCCGTCCTAAGTGCAATGTCAGAGAGACAAATTTGTTTTCTGTTACACAGAGCGAGGAAGTTAATTTTATTTTGAAACGTATAATTAAAGTCAATTGCAGCCACATGCTTTCAGTTCGTCTTGTTTATACAAAGGGTCTAATATCTGGATTTGTTCAGGAATATGAGAATACAATGGGAAAGGCAAATAACTGTTGAAACTTTGATGTGTTTTAGTAGAAATGATAATTGGAAATTTGTTATTTAGAAAAAAAAGGAATATGAGTGGAGATTCAAATGTACTCAAAATGATTTTTTAGTGCTGCAAAAAATTATTTACGTCATTATATTGAGAGACGCTTTTGAGCAGCCTTGAGAAGAGATGTCAACCTTTCATGCTATGCTTTAGCTCCCTTATTTGTTCGAACATTCTTGTTCTCTACTTTAGGATGACAATTCCTTCAAATTAAGAATATAATGTTTCCACAGTTAATTATTGTTTTGTATAAATTGTGGTAAAACTGTTCTTGAGTAAATGTTTTGGATCGTATCACATGATCCCATACAAGTATCATAAATTGATTTGAGTGGAAAAATTGCATGATTTATTGAGTTTGTATATGGGCAAGAAAATCAAAAAACAAGAGGAGGTTTATGAAGGCCTATTACATGAGGTAATTAGTAAAATGATTAAATGATTATTAACAAAGAACAAGTTGTTCTTGTAGAGATTACAAGCAAGATGTTCCTTAAAAAAATACAAATAATAGAAAGAATTTATTATACGAAAATACTTAGAGAATCTAGAAGGGACTCTTAGAAAATAAATAAAAGAAATATGGAGATATTAATTTAATACCCTCCTCCCTTCTTGGTCAACTTGTCAACGACATGAAGATGTACTCGAAATTTGATGAACTTCTTTGGAACTAGGGACTTTGTGAGATTATCAATAGTTTGGTCAGCACTATGAACAAATTGCAAATCCATGATTTATATTCAATCAATGGAGGATAAAATAATTGAGAATGTCTATGCTTAGTATGCTCATGGAAGATTGGATTTGAGGACCCCTTGTTTGTCACAAAAGAAGGGTGAAGGGCTTGCCTGAGGCACATGAATGTCAAAAGGTATCTTTCAAAGCTAAATTGCCTCACAATGTGTTTTGATTGTTCCCCTATACTAAACTTTTGTTGAAGAAAGAGATACAACTTGTTGCTTCTTAATGGTCCAAATAATAGCCCCTATGCCCAAATTGTAGACATATGTAGAAGTAGACTTTTTGTCATCAATTGAGCCTCTCCAATATGAATCTATGTAATTGATATGTTAGATGTTTGTGGTACGTCCATAAAGAAGACCAAAACAAGAGTGGCCTTGACATAGTGCAATATGCATTTTGGTGCATCCCAATGATGTGAAGTAGGAGACGCAAGATATATATCTCATTGCAAAGTTGAGATCAAGCCTAGTGGTGGTGAGATATATCAAATTGCCCACTAGTTGTTTGAAGGCAAATTCATTTTCAACAAAAGGATCGAATTTGACTGATAAGTTGAGACCATAATTAATAGGTATAGATGTAGGTTTGTAAACCTGCATTCTGGATTTGTTGAGCGAAGCTTGTGCATTTAGATTGAGAGATGAAGATGCAATGTCACTACTACCAATCCTCGACAGTTAGGTAGTAATGAAGAAGTCCAATGTCAGCCATGTCAAAACATTGACAAAGATTATGTTTGATTCCTTGAATTAATGATTTAGAACTACTAGAGATAATCAAATCATCAACATATACAAATAGAATGATGATATCATTGCTAGTAGGTACAAGTTTGAGTTAAAATGGCTCCTTTGTGACATACTTATCAATTTTCATGTAACATGCCTGAGGAGCCTGTTTCAGGTGATAGATGCTTTTACTAGTTCGAGTACCTGGTGTTCTTTATCAACAACCTTGAACCTAAGAGGTTGCATCATGTACACGACTTCATGTAACTCACCATTTAGGAATGCACTTTTCACATTTATTTGATGGACCTTCTAGTCACACCAAGTTGTTATGACAAGGAGTAACTTGATGGTGCTCATTTTTGTAGTGGGTGCAAAGCTCTCTTCATAGTCAATTCCTTCTCGCTAAGAAAATCATTTGGCAACAAGACGAACATCATACTTATTTAAATTACCATTGGCATTGTGTTCAACTTTGTAAATCCATTTGCATACGATAGATTTGTTTGCTGAGTGAAGATCAAACATAACCCGTGTTATTTTTCAATAGGCTATGATGCTCAATTTGCATAGCTTCTTCCCACTCAGGTACTCCTTTTGCCTATGTGTATATCAGAGGTTCATACACATTATGAATGTTGCCATGCGAGAAAAAATAGTTGACTTGGTTTGCTCTTTTTTTTTGAGCAGTTATACCAATAATGAACTCATCATCATGAAGATTGTCAACTATCTTAGCCCACTACTTAGGTCATAGGGTAGAGGCACTAACGACTAATATAGTACATGTATGGAAATCATCATCAAATAAATGCTCAAATCAATCCTAAGCCAAATTAGGTGGCTACATGTCTAGGGGAGCCTGTTAGAGAAGAACATGAGGAGAGGTTGGAACTATATAGGGTGAAATGTGAATCAACGATCTAAAACCCTAAGTTTCTCACAAATTCTACTTAACTCAAAGAGGGAGTTAAAGAGATTGATCCTTTTAATTCCAACTCTAAGATAACTACATCTAGGAAAATTGGTGCCAACTGAGTGATAAAGGAACACTAATGCAAACACAGATCTAATGGTTATATGGTTGGAGAAAGGATAAAAAAGTCCTTGAAACCATAATGCAACAAGGGCTATGAAGAGAAACTAAGTAGATGTGCAATGCAGAACTAAGATATATAAAGCGATGATATAATGTATTGAAATAAAAGAGGGAAAATGATATACCTTGTGAAAAGTAGGCTATCAAATAACATCTGAAAAGGTTGATTCCAACATTTTGGACTAAAAATTGTGCTATAGATAAAACCTAGAAATTGTTCGATGAGATGTCAGGGGTGACCTACCTAAACATGGTCAGAGTGGATCGATCAAGGCCAACTTGGAGCAATCAGGGTTGACCCGGAGTCAATCAGGGTTGACCCGGAGTCAATCAGGGGTAAACTAGGGTCTTTAGGGGTGAATTGTGCCAATCAGGGCTTAGCTGGGAGCATCAAGGGTGCACTACGCCCATGATTGACTGTGTGCAACACTAATTCTAATTTGGTAGCTCCAACGAAAGCCGAAAAGGGTAATCATATCTACAATCTGTTCATCAATTCGTGATCCACAACTTGGAATAAAAATAGTTTATTTTTGTTGATGTGGCCTTGGTCAAACCCCAATTTAGGAATCAACCTTGAATTGAAATAAGTAAATTACACTATTGTAAAGCAAATGTACGAATTCACCTTACAATAGTAGGATCTCTTGAATCAAATGCAATGTGCTTACTTGACCAATTAATTTGGATCAAGAAGATGAAGATGAATGGATGTAAAAGATGCAACAATGGATCTCAAATGAATTGAAAGAATCTTGAAGATGGGTCCCACAATTGATTGAATGCTTGAGTCCTTGATCTTTAATGGAGGAATTGCTTGAAGAATGTTTGAAGACTTGAAGGCTTGAGTGCTTGAGTGTGAGTGCTTGCTCTTTTGAATGCTTGATGATGTGAATCTATGATGATGTGAATCTATGATGTTGTGAATGCATGATCTGAAATTGAAATGAGAAGGCTCCCTTTTATAGAGATCTCAAAGTGGCCAATGCCTTGAACTTTAAAATGAGGCGAGACATATCTAAAAGTGGAGCAATAAATGACATTTCTTAGGGGAGAAAATTAAGGATTATTAATTTGAATCAATAAAGGCCTACCCCAATTTGTAAAATAAGAGGAGACGTAATATTAATTTATAGGGGAGATAAAATATTATCTAGGATAGGACAATTTTTAAATATTAATTTTAATTAATTAATAAATAAGGACATGATATTTAACAAAAGTAAAGGTCTGACCCATTTATAGTAATTCTAAATTAATAAAAGGTCCAATGAGATGAAATGAATTATTTAAATGAAGGAAAATAAAGGATAAAAACAAAAATAATGATAGAATCACATCAAATGGGTGGTAAACCGTCATTAAATTAGAGTTCTTCCAATTTAAGATGGTACGTTTAGCTCCCACTTTAGTGAGAGTATGGACTCGATCCAAACTCTTGGTAAAGTAAAGCACAAGACATGAGATAATCTTATTACAATCAAGGAGACCAAGAATCATCCAAGCTCCCAAGGGATTAAACCCTTGGTAACTCCAAGATCATACTAAGAAATAAATCACTGACTGAAAAAAGAAGAGAGAGAAGGGGAGTGATTATCTTGCCTAGTAGAGTGCTCAACCTACTATGAATCACTGAAAGAGTTGCTGCAAAAATGGTGTTGAATAGTCTAACGGGGTGGCAATTCTCTAGTCAACCCATAAGAGGGTCCATCCATAGATCAACATTCTTTGTATCAACATGGCATGGTCCTATAAGACTGCGCTACCCACATACAAGACTTAGTGAATTGTTATGTGTTACCTATAGATGAGATTTACCATATGTGTTTGCAATAGAGAGACAAAGACCTAGTATCAAGGATGCACTCTTCCCACAAAAAATCCATGCTTTAGGATTATGTCTAATATGTAAAGGGAAAATATTTGCGAAAAGGAGGGATGAAGTAGCAATGCATAGATTTGAGGATAACTTAGGAAGCATACCAAGCCATAAGGCTAAAGTACCTTAAGAAATACTTAGAATCCGTATTTACTACTCCATGAGAGTGACTGGAGACTGTCCAAGGATAAGTCAAATGGTCTAGCAAGTATGTGCACCATGTTAGACAATTAATCCAAGATATATGGAAATAAGGGGACCATGTATAGGGAGAAATGTGAATCAAGGATATAAAACCCTAAATTCATCACAAAGAATGCTTACACAACTCAAAGAGGGAGTTAAGGAGATTGATCCTTTCAATTCCAACTCTACGATAATTAGATATAGGAAGATTAGTGCCTATTGAGTGATAAAGGAGAGCTAATGCAAATAAATATCTAATGGTTATAGGGTTGGAGAAAGGATATAAAAGTCCTTGAAACCCTAATGCAACAAGAGCTATGAAGAGAAATTAAGTAGATGTGCAATGTAGAACTAAGATTTATAAAGAAATGATAAAGTGTATTGAAATGAAAGAGGAAAAATGATATACCTTGTGAAAAACTTGGAAAATGAGCTATCAAATGACCTCTAACAGGGCTACTTCCTCCATTATGGACTAAAAATTGTGCTCCAGAAAAAACTCAAAAATCATTTGGTGAGAAGTCGGGAGTGAACTCCCTAATAAGGGTTGAAATGGTAGGGTCAAAATGGATCAATTAGGGCCGACCTAGGCCAATCATAGGTGAATTAGAGTGTTTAGGGGAAAACTCCAACAATTAGGGATGAACTTGGAGCATGGCGAGTGAATAGCACTCCTGAATGATAGTGTGCAACATTGATTCAAATTTCGCAGTTCCAACGAAAGTTGAAAAAGATACTCAGATCTACAACCTTTTCATCGATCCAAGATCCGCAACCTGCAATTACATTAAATGTACAAATTCATCTTACAATCTCTTGAATTGAATTCAATGAGCTTACTTCACCAATTGATTTGGATCAAGAAGATGTAGATGAATGGGTGTAGAGGATGTAACAAAGGATCTTGAATGGATTGAAGAAGATCTTGAATATGGCTCCCACAATTGCTTGAATTCTTGAGTCCTTGATCTTCAATGGAGGAATTGCTTGAAGAATGCTTGAATACTTGAATGCTTAAAGACTTGAATGCTGCAGTGGCAGAGAAGAGAAACACTATAGGAGGCAACATTATTGAAAATGTAATAGGAAATTTAATGTTATATTTTAAATGCTTTTAGTTTTTGAAGTTTGTAATAACGTCCTACATGTGGTGGCATACCTAGAGTAGCAGTTCGATAAGCTCTCCAGATATAGCCACCTAGGACCTGGCATAGGTTTTTTAAATTAGAATAGTTTTAATTCGTAGATAATGATTGTCAGATTCCAATAATAGGTAGTAGGCAGTTTCGGATTCTTATCCTTTTCTTAGATAGAAGACATTCTTCTTTTCTAAATAAGAAGAAAACGTTTCACATCCTTTAATTAGGAAAAGAAAGTCAGTTTTAAAATGTGAGCCAGTCGGCTATGTAAGACACGAATTGAATTTGGAGAGATATGGAATGTTTTTATTTATTTTGTCTTTGTGTAAGTTTTCGATGGTCTGAGTTTTGAATGAATTTTTCTTATCTTCTCACTGGAAACAAGTTGATAGTTTGCAGAAGATTAAAAAGTTTTAGTTTTGGGTCGAATTCGGTATGTTTGCAGAAAATTAGTCTCAGTGCATGGGTAATATCTCCCAAATGCACTGTTGGATTTTCATGAGCTTTGGATATGTTATTATAGGCCTAATTACGCCCATCTTCACCAAAGGGATCGAAGAGTTTTGATCTGGTTCAAAAGTTATACATGTCTGTTCAAAGGTCTATCTAGAGACAGCAAGAAGCAATGTTTTGCAGAAAAATGTACTCTAATGCGGGGTCAATATCTCACTTTTGAACTGTTGGATTTCTCTCAAATTTTTATATGTTGTTTGAAACCTAGTTATGCAAAATATCAATGGTTGGATTGAGAAAATTATGTCTGGTTCAAAAGTTATACATGTCTGTTCACGGGTCTATCTAGAGACAACAAGAAACAATGTTTTGCAGAAAAATGTACTCTGATGCGGGGTCAATATCTCAAGTTTGAACCATTGGATTTCTCTCAAATTTTTATATGTTGTTTGAAACCTAGTTACGCAAAAGATCACTAGTTGGATTGAGTAAATCTTTTATGGTTCGAAAGTTATTCATGTCTGAGTGCAGGTCTATCCGGAGGCAGCAAGAAGATATTTTGGAGAATTTTATTTACAAATTTTTGTTTAATTGAATCTGATTTTAGTGTGTGATCCTGAAGGTTGTAGATGCCCCTTGAAGCAACTCAGTTGAGTGACTGATTCCTCCTGAGTTTTCCAAGGTGTGGCAGAGAAGAGAAACACTATAGGAGGCAACATTGTTGAAAATGTAATAGGAAATTTAATGTTATGTTTTAAATGCTTTTAGTTTTTGAAGTTTGTAATAACGTCCTACATGTGGTGGCATACCTAGAGTAGTAGTTTGATAAGCTCTCCAGATATAGCCACCTAGGACCAGGTATAGGTTTTTAAAATTAGAATAGTTTTAATTCGTAGATAATGATTGTCAAATTCTAATAATAGGTAGTAGGCAGTTTTGGATTCTTACCATTTTCTTGGATAGAAGATGAAAAAACGTTTCTCATCCTTTTATTAGAAAAGGAGAGTCAGTTTTAAATAAGCCGGTTGGCTATGTAAGAGAGGCATTCGAATTTGGGTAATAGAGAAAGTTTCAGTTTTTGCCTTAGAAAAGATATAGATAATAGACTATGGAGTTTGGCATCAATTCGATCTTGGTCTCTCTTGTCAAAGTGCAAATATATTTTCTTTGAGGACATTCCGGGTTAAAGATCTTGGTGTGCGGGTGAAGATAAACTATGGAGATTTATATATTCTGATTAATCCAATCTTGAGTTTGGTTCGAGTTCGATCCCAAATGATTGATGTCGTGCCCCTTGAAGTAACTCAGTTGGGTGAGTATTCCTCCTGAGCTTTCCAAGGTGTGGCTCTGCATCATTTTTGGTATCAGAGCTCAACAAAAGGTTTGGGAAAAAGTAGTTGTGTATATGTTTGTGTGATTGTGAAAGATTGAGAGAAATAGTTTGAGAAGAAGTCCAGGAGACTAGATAAGAAGAAAATAACCTAGTTGAGGAATGATGGGACAAGAAGAAGTAACTTTATTGTATCTTTTTAGAAGGTATCGACAAAGAAATGATTCTAAACAGAAGGAGATAGAGGAAAAGAAGAAAAGAGAGAAAGAAGAAAGGAGAAAACAAAGAGAAGAGCTAAGCAAGATAGAAGAGGAGATAAACAATTTAAGAAGGAGACTTGAGGAGAATGACGCTAAGTTGAAAGAGAATAAAGCTAAGTTGTAAGAAGTGCAACAAGAACACAAAGTGCAGCAACAAGAAGTGTAGCAAGTATCTCTTGACGAGAGCAGTAACAAGACAAGCCCTATTGGATTTGAATGCAACCAATCTGTGGTTGGAACAGTAACATGTCCTTTGAAAATACAGAAGAGTACAATGCTGGAAGGTACTCCTATGGAAAAGATTTTGGAGGCAACTGATGAAGCCTTAAATATGCATAATGAAGAAAAATGTCAAGAGGAATGGCATGAAGATGAAGCTAAGGAATGTGTAACAGCAAGTTCTAAAGAAGAATCTGATTTATGGGAAAAAATTGTAGCCATTGTGGGAGAATGGAAAAGGCATGGCGGTAGTACGGAAGCTCAGCTTGAAGAAGAAAGGAAAGAGTGCAATACTGTTATTGTTCTTGAGCAAAGTTGTAATAAGAAAGAGATATTTGAAAGTGAGATTACTACAGAAGATCAAGATGATGATAAATGTTTAATGAAGGAAGAAGAGATAAATACGATTCTTAAGATTCAAGATGTGAAATTGGTTGATAGTCAAGAAGCAGATAAGTTTATGGTTACTATTGATGAAGATAGATATGATGGACATTACATGGTGTATAAGGAAGCTCATATTCAAAAAGAGAACTCAAATAATCTTAATGCTGATGATATGTTTTCTTCTAATAATGTTTATGCAGGGATGCAGATTTCATGTATAGTGAATCATGCTGGAGACTTTTCTGTGACATTTACAGCATTAAAGAATCAAAGCTACACTGTGGAGAAGTTGGATATTATTTTTGTTTTTCTTGTAGATATGCTCATCCTAGTTCAAAGAAATTGGAAAGTTCGAAAGAAGAATGAGATTCCTTTCTACAACACATCATCTCAAGAGGACTTGAGATTCATTCTACAGGGGAGTATGCTGCAGTGGCAGAGAAGAGAAACACTATAGGAGGCAACATTGTTGAAAATGTAATAGGAAATTTAATGTTATGTTTTAATGCTTTTAGTTTCTGAAGTTTGTAATAACGTCCTACATGTGGTGGCATACCTAGAGTAGCAGTTCGATAAGCTCTTCAGATATAGCCACCTAGGACCAGGTATAGGTTTTTTAAATTGGAATAGTTTTAATTCATAGATAATGATTGTCAGATTCCAATAATAGGTAGTAGGCAGTTTCAGATTCTTATCCTTTTCTTGGATAGAAGACGAAAAAAAGGTGGATATTTAAAATTTGGCCTACTACATGATTGTCAGATTCCAATAATAGGTAGTAGGCAGTTTCAGATTCTTATCCTTTTCTTGGATAGAAGACGAAAAAATGTTTCTCATCCTTTTATTAGAAAAGGAGAGTTAGTTTTAAATAAGCCGTTTGGCTATGTAAGAGAGGCATTCGAATTTGGGTAATAGAGAAAGTTTCAATTTTTGCCTTAGAAAAGATATAGGTAATCGACTATGGAGTTTGGCAGCAATTCAATCTTGGTCTCTCTTGTCAAAGTGCAAATATATTTTCTTTGAGGACATTCCGGGTTAAAGATCTTGGTGCGCGGGTGAAGATAAACTATGGAGATTTATATATTCTGATTAATCCAATCTTGAGTTTGGTTCAAGTTCGATCTTGAATGATTGATGTCGTGCCCCTTGAAGTAACTCAATTGAGTGAGTATTCCTCCTGAGCTTTCCAAGGTGTGGCTCTGCATCATTGAAGGCTAGAGTGCTTGAGCATGAGTGCTTGATCTAGTGAATGCTTGATGTTGTGAATGCATGATGTGAAAATGAAATGAGAATGATCCCTTTTATAGAAATCTCAAAGTGGTCAATGCCTCGAACTTTCAAATGAGGTGAGACCCATCTTAAAGTGGAGTGATAAATGAAATTTCTTAGGGGATTAACTTAAGGATTATTAATTGGAATTAATAAAGATCTTCCCCAATTATAAAATAAGAGGAGACACATAATATTAGTTTATAGGGGAGATGAAATATAATCTAAGATAGGACCAATTTCAAATATTAATTTAAATTAATTAATAAATGACGACATGATATTTAAGAAAAATAAAGGTTCAACCCATTTATATTAATTCTAAATTAATAAAAGGTCCAATGAGATGAAAAGACTTATTTAAATGAAGGAAAATAGAGGGTAAATACAAATAAATGATAAAATCACACTTAACGGGTGTTAAACCTTCATTAAACTGGAGTGCTTTTAATTTAATATGTTACATTTAGCCCCCACTTTAGCAAGAGTATGAACTCAATGCAAACTCTTGGTAAAGTAGAGCAAAAGACATGAGATAATATATTATGATCAAGGAGACCAAGAGTCACCCAAGAACCCAAGTGATTAAGCCCTTGATAACTCCAAGACCATAATAATAAAGAAATCACTAACTGAAAAGAAGTAGAGAGAGAAGGGGAGTGATTATGTCACCTAGTAGAGTTCCCACCCTACTGTGAACCATTGAAAGATATGCTACAAAAGATGGTGTTAAATAGTCTAAAAGGGTGGTAACCCACTAGTCAACCCATCAGAGGGTCTATCCATAGATAAACGTTCTTCATATCACCGTGGCATGGTCTTGTAAGACTGTGTTACCCATGTATAGGACTTAGAAAATTGTTATGCATTACCCATATATGATATTTAACATATGTGTGTACAAAGGAGACAGAGACCCAATGTCAATAATGCTCTCTTTCGAGAAAGAATCCATGCTTTAGGATTTTTCTTAATCTATAAAGGGAAAAGATGTGCAAAAAGGAAGGATGAAGTAGAAATGCATAGATTTGAGGATAACTTAGGAAGCATACCAAATCCACAAGGCTAATGCACCCTAAGAAATACTCAGAATTTGTATTTACTATTCCATGAGAATGATTGGAGAAAGCACAAGGATATGTCAAGTGATCTAGCAAGCATGTTTATCATGCTAGTCAACCAAATCCAAGAAATATAGAAATAAGGGGACCATGTATGCCCTCCTTAAGATGGGAAAATAATTTCTTATTTTAACATCTTAAGGAAATAAATAAGAAGGATAAAGCAATTTTAACATCTGGATAGTATTCACAAGAAAAACCTAGTTCAAACCAAAGAGGTCACAACTCTTGTGAGGCCATGGAAGGGTAGAGTCTAGTGAGACACCATGTAAGAAAAGAAAAGAAAAATCCTTGAAAAGGATATGAAACTATTATGATTCTCCAAGGTTAATTGATCTATCTACCATGAAAACCCACTTGCTAATAATATAAGATTGGATGTGACATGATAAACGATTAACACTAAACCAAAGAAAATAGTGGATCCTTGAAAGATTAAAAAATATGGATAATGTTTCTTTTTCCCCCAAGGTGTAGGAACAAAGAAAAAAAGGACCTATTATGCTACTCACAAAGTGGACGATGTATGACAATGAGCCCCCAAGAGAGAGGCTAACAATGTTAAATGACACAGGACAACATAATAGGGACCTAAATGTCATTTAAAGAAATGTGGATTAACATAGATATCATTATAAAGAGATATGTGAATGACCTTATTATTAATAAGTCACTAAATCTTGCAATGTAAAGCTTGGCAATCATTATTAGAATGATCATGAACATGATGATACAAACAAAGTGGAAGATTCATAGGTTTTTTACTATGTTTCTTTCTACGTTTAGGTCTAGTAATTATGTTAGCACGAAGAAACATAGGAAAAATGAGTTCTTGATTAGCAGAAGATGATACACTAGAACATGTGGAGTCAAATTGCAATGACAATGTAATTTGTGGGTGATTTTCATATTTTTTTGGCAATTGTCCCCGATGTTGTTGTAATACCGACGCTGGTTTCATAATTGCAACGTCGACATGATTATAACAAAAACATGATATCATTCTCCCTTTTTTTTGATCAGTTGTGGAGTTGTGCGCAAAAGAGGCGGAGAGCTCCAAACAAGAGTGGAGAGCTCTGAATGTTGTTGTGCCCTTGTAATTGGTGCATTTTGCTGTCGTGCCCTTGTAGCTCCACAATTTTCTTCAAAGGGAGAAGAGGTATGTAAATGCTATTTTCTTTTCCTTCTAAAAGAGTTAATCTTTGGTCCATTCAAAGAAACACCTAGTGGTGTATTTTCTTCCAATGTAAGCCTTGAAGTTGAAATGGAAACACTAGAATCTGTAGTTTTCACAAAGCAAGATATCAAAATCTGTGGGCACACAAGCAAAGAGAGTAAAATTAAAAAGTAAATAAAACATTATGTCATAGAAACATGAACTTGATTTGTAATTAGTCATTATTAAACCAAGTGAATCTACAACTACTGTAAGTGCTTAACTGTCTTCATTTATGCCATCTAGAAATACTCTTCTAGGTAATCACTGTTGTTCAATATGTGGATTTTTTGTTATTATTTCTTTGTTTAAGTTGCTTGTCAAATCAACTCTGATGCCCTAGCAACAGATTGTGCAATGTTCAACTGTGATGCCTTGCATTAGTTTTCTAAACTTTGCCTTTCAAATAGTTTTTATTAGATTTTGTCATGTTTCATTAGGGCTTTTATTAGATTTTTCTCTGTATCGTCATTAAGTTGGGTTTTTGGGGGTTTTAAGAGAAATAGAGACAAGTGGTGAGGATTTGAGGTAGGCCTACTTTTAGGATGTTGTTTTGAGGTAGGTTTTGATGTAGAAATTTTATACAATAGAGAAACTAGAAACCAATGAACCATAAAATAAGTGAATATTAGATTTTTTCAACTATAACTTATCAGGAATTATGGTCCTGATAGTTACATGATTTTATGGGGCCATGGAAATTTGAGTGGGGTCTTCTTATTTCTTCCTTTTCTGTGAATAATCTAAGCCTTGAGTGGAATATTTGTGTAGCTTTCCCTTAGCTCTACAACTTGGAATTTTCTCCTACATGCGTGCTTCACTATTAACTATGATCTTTAAATGCTTGAATACTTCCTTAAAATCTATACGATCCAACATGATGTCGATTTGATTTGAGTTGTTTAGTGTGTTTTCCCTGAAAAACCTCTAATAAATATTTATCACATAAATCAGAACAATTGTTCCACCAACATTAGCTAATTTCTTTCTTGTCTAATCTCGACATAAATTAGAATCATTGGATGAATAAATGAAAAAATTTAGCCACATTGCATTTAGAATAGCTCTTGTTTTTTCTCAACTCTATTTGTTATAAAGGGAAATACTAAATTGAGGTGAAATGGTTTAGAAGTTAGTTGTGCAATCAAGATGTTGATGTTAATGTCTCCACATATCATCTGCAACAAGAGTAGAAACCTTGATATAGTAGAACTAATAGGGAACATAATCCATATATAATAAGTCATGACATATATGGCCTTTTAAAGGGTTTGATTAAATATCCTAATTTGTAATTAGGTGTTTCCAGGATGGAATTGTGGATGCAAGTTAATACCAGGTGAAGTAGAGACTAGTGGGCTCAAGATAAATCTTGTATATGAATTTAGTCCATGAAACATAATTAGATTCATCCTACATATTGAAGAGATGGACCTCTTCCATCCCAACACATTGATTGGGTGCCCATTAAATGTGTTTATGTTGATCTTCCCTAACCAACCAATACATAAAAATGATTTTTTATTGGATTGAGTAGTCTAGTTTTGGTAGCAAATAGTGGAAGATTAAATATCTTTTAGGTGAAACCAAATGGGTAATTTGGATCAGATTGGTAATACAACCCCAAACCCAAATAGAGAAAAAAAATATTGCTCTCTACTTCTAAAGAAGCAACAAACATAATTTATAATATATTCAAGAAATGATAATAGTTGGGGATTCACAAGCATTACTAGTTGGTTCCTATTAGTGAAGGCACATGTCCTCCACTAAATTTTTCATTTCATGATATGTGGAGATATTCCAATAATTTGGAGTACAACTCTAATGTTTATTATCCTTGAAATCACTGGGGCAACATAATTCAGTGATGTTAATTTGTCCCAATATCTGTGTCTCCTTGTGGATCCCTGATATCATGTTTCAAGCTAATTTCCTTATCCTCACCAACCATGTGTCATGCTGTCTAGGGCTATACATGACACATTTAGAGTTTCTGTCTAATAGGATTCTTTGGTTGGGAAGCATAATTAAAGCTATTCCCATGTTTTAATATTTGGTAGGTAAACAATAGTCTTCATTAGGTGTTTTAGTGATGAAGTTTAGAAATTAGTGAAATATGAAATATTAAAGATTTTTCATCGTCAAGAAGAATTAAGAATGAAGTGGCACAAAGAAGGATATTAACAAAGAACATTGTAAGCAAACAACTTTTCATTAATTATAACATGGGTTTCATTTTGTCCATTCTCATCTCTATCACAAGCTTGTTGATTAATGTTTATTTTGAGATATTTTCTAATAACATGGAGGTAGTTCTCTTAATGATGATGAATGTGAACAAACGTAGTTAGAGTTAAGGGTCTTTTTGAACATTATAAGCAATGGGAAAGATGAACATTATGCATAATAGAGAACATCTTATCTAGTGTAGTACAACATTGAGTAATTGTACCTATAAATTTATATCTTCTGTAAGGTACAACATTGACCAATTGTGCATATAAGGAAATATACATTAGAATACATGTGAGTTCCCATTACAATTGATTTTCTATAATGACAAATCTAACATATGTAACACAACTCTTTACAGGCACAAGAAATCATTTAGTGGTATATAATTGTACATTTATATGCGTGGGGGGGTTATTCTTTAATCATATTCAAGAAAATTCAACAAAGGGAGGCAAATGGGTTTTTAGACAACAAAATCAATTAAAAAGCTTGTGAGAATGTTAATTGGATACAAACACCAATATCAATTTTTAACCAACATGATGTGTGTGAATGGAATTGAACTACCCATGTTTGTTAGTACAAACTACCAACATCCATTTGATTTGAGTTTTGAACATATGAGAAATCTTTGATGCTCACATTCTAAATTTCAAGTTTAATTGCCAACAAAATTGAATGATTTGGATAGACATTGACCTAGTTTGGTGGCACATATTATCCTTCTTCCTAGCATTGGACAAACCGTGTCAAATGTCAACAAAATACAACAAATCTATATATATATATATAAAGGCATTTGTTAGCTCCACCACCTTAGGCTACAATCCAAGTATGAATCACATGTCTTACCTATTATACATGTTTTGGATTCAAACCCAAGAAAACCAATTGAAGCATTAAAAAACCCAATTGAAGGAATTGATTTATCTAGATCTACCAATACAAGCCCGTATAAAATAGAAACCTCAACTGATATTTTTTTTTCCATACCCTTGAAGAGTTGCATATATTATATATTGTATTGTAGATCTTGGGTCTTATGATTTCAATGAGAGGAGAGACAAGATTCTTGTGGCATGCACATAGGTGGATTTAGCTGGCCTTTTTCATGAATGTTTTAATAAAGCAATTGAAGATGCAAAGTGTACAAAAGTTGTGTAGGATGCCCAATATTTTAATATGGAAGGCTAGTAAAATATGAAATCATTGTCATGGTGTCTATGATGTACCTAATGAGAGAAATGATACGTATCTTTTTCCTTTTTCATGAATGTTTTAATAATGCAATTGAAGACACAAAGTGTACAAAAGTTGTGTAGGATGCCCAATATTTTACTATGACAGGCCAGTAAAATATGAGATTATTGTCATGGTGTCTACATCAAAATTAAAGAGGGAAATCAATACCATGTTCTTGCTTCTCAGCTAACATTTCTTCAAGTATATTTTCTTGTAAAACATTAACTTTGTTGAACAATTGTAAACTCTTAGAAAATGCATTGTTATTTTCTATTAACATTGACAGGTTTCCCTTGAACAAAATCAAAATGAAGAGGCATGAATGAAACACAAATCATGACATTTCCTTCATTGCACTCATTTCTTCTCCTTATGTCCATAAGATAGATAATAATGTCTATTGGTTCTCATCAACAACTAAGATAATTAATTCTCTGCCATTATCAAAACTTATCAATGGGAGAAAGATAGTCCAAATAAGTAATCAATATGAAATGAGAGTTGTGTTGATGCGGTAGATGGAGATATAAATGGAGCATATTTATAGGGGTGAGATGGGTCGATCATTGGGTGAGAAATGTGATGAATAGGGATGAAATGCAAAGGAAAGATGTTGAAAAGGAATAATGGGGAATTCGAGTGAGGTGACCAAATTTTTATTTCAAAACCATATGTGCTGATATAAACATTAAGTACATGTGAAGATATTTTTGGAGATATACACATTAATTAGACTAAATTTTTCTTTCAAAACCATATGTGTAGATATAAATATTAAGTACACCATGGCCAATATTTTTACAGATATACACATTAATTACACCAAAATTTTCTTTCTAAACCATATGTGTAGATATAAACATTAAGTACAACATGTCTAATATTTTTGCAGATATACACATTAATTACACTAAATTTTTCTTTAAAAACCATATGTGCAAATATAAACATTATGTACAACATGTCCAATATTATTTTAGATATACATATTAATTACAAAGAATTTTTCTTTCAAAACCATGCGAGCATATCTAAACATTAAGTACAACATGTCCAATATTTTTGTAGATATACACATTAATTACACCAATTTTTTCTTTCAAAACCATATGTGTAGATATAAACATTAAATAAAATATGTTCAATATTTTTGCAGATATACATATTAATTACACAAAAATTTTCTTTCAAAACCATAGGTGCAGATATAAACATTAAGTACAATATTTACAATATTTTGTAAATATACACATTAATTACACCAATTTTTTCTTTCAAAACCATATGTGCAGATATAAACATCAAGTACAACCAACTCAATAAGGGTACAAGAATGAGTTATTCCCATGAAGAAGGACCATATCAGATAATACAAGGGAATTTGATCAAAATAGAGAGACAATTGCTAGATTGTTGTCTAACTTTCAACGAGAAGGTGATGACAAATGTTATTGTCCTTGCAAGAGTTGTAACCACTTAAAGACAAGAATAATTAAAATCAAAACATCTAAGAGACATTGTAGGGAGAATGGTCACATTGAAGGGGGGTTTGATTATCATCCATTGATAAGTTGTTTGTTATATTTTTTTCGCAATTAATATACATATGAACCACAAAACATGGGTTTGATTTTCATCATTTTGTATAGGTCAATCTCCCTAGGCTAGTATGTGATATGGACCACCATATCTCAAAGGAACATGGAGGTGTGAATATGGAGGAACATGGAGGTTTGAGTATTGAAGGAGAAGATCATGATCCCATGAAAGATGACGATCATGCGCTAGAAGACACATTTGAAGTCTTCTCTCTGTTGTATTATTGTTGATGAGTTTGAAGGTTATGAATGGTTTATCCAACATAAAAATTTCATGTATGCTAAGGTTTTCCATATACGTCATTATAGTCTATAAAAGGTGAAATATGTACCATTACGATTGTTTATACTAATGACTTATATTTTTTGTTGTAGATTGATAGGTGACTATTTTTTACCACCATCAAATGTTCTCCCTCGATCATACCGAGAATTATGTGCCACTATGAAACATATTGGAATGGAGCATCAAGCAATAGATGCTTGTCCTGAAGATCATGTTATATCATAAAGAACATAAAAATGCAAAAAATTGCCCCAAATACCATATGAATAGATTTCGAGATGATCAAGGGACCAAAAAGGTACCTTGTAATGTCCTTCGTTATATCCCCATTATTCCACGTCTTAAATGATTATTTAGGTGTTGTAGCTTGGCTCAATTTATGGATTACCATGCAAACAATAGAAGTCAAGATGATATTATTTGAATGCCTGTAGATGGTTCAAAATTTATGGACATAGAGGAAAAGTGGCCAAACTTTAAAGAATAACTGACGATGTCAATCCATTTGGAGAGATGAGATCTATTTACTTGGTGGGGCTTGTTTTTGTTATCAACAATAACCTTTCTCCATGGATGTCAATAAAGAGGGAGAACATTATGTTAGAAATGATTGTTCTAGGTATTTTATTATTTTATTGTTATCTACATAAGTCTTGGAGTGAAATGAACACAATGATTATCTGATATTGTTCATTATGGGCAGAGTTTGTCCAGCTATGGGAAAAAGGCATAGTTAATTACCAATACTTTACAAAAACTATTGCTAGATTGCCACTCTCATAATATAAAAGAATCTAATTGGAACATGATCATCCAAAGAAAATAAAATCTAGACTTAGAAGATATGTCTTACCAGAATCTGATCAAGTCGTTGGAGATCCTTCTCATTATTTAATGGTCATACAAGAGTGACGCACTTATGATCAAAAAATAGGGTTCAAATTGACTCATGAATCTCTCTCTTGAGCCTGATAGACTTCAATTTACAAGCAATATTTTTTTACTAATTCGGCCAATCATCACAATTGTGACGACATATTTTGATGACTAGATATCACTTGCACAAAACAACTTTTGTAAAACCATTGCAATTATGATGAATAGTTCTAATGGATCAATGTCACATCCACAATGTAGCTATCACATGGACGTTGCAACTACAATGGTAGACTAGAAGCTTAAGACATCATAATTACAATGGATTACCATCCCAATTGCGACATCTTCAACAGGAACTTGTGCCCCCTCCTCCTTCCAAGTTACGATAATTTAATCCATCACATTTGCTATGGATGCCCTTGCTATCATAATTTGTGACAACAAAAGTCTAATGCCCATCCGATGAGAGCCAATTCGTGGTTTTTTCGGTTAGGCGACAGAAGGCTGTCGAAATTGCAATGGCTTGCCATCATAATTCAAGTCCAAATGTAGTAGTGATAAATGAGAGGATGCGAAAAAAGAATTAATTTGTGGCACAAATCCTAATGTATGAGCAAAAATGATGTTAAAAGAATGTTTATGCCCCCCATCGCCTAAGGGTATACCAAGTTCGATAGGATCCTCATGACTAGAAGTAGAAAATACATTATTAAAGAGAGGAGTAGATTGATTTATAATGAATGAAAGACCATTAACTCTATTCTCTCCAAGTAAAGTTTGATTAAAAGCTAATGTACCTCAATCATCTTTAGATAGAGCAGAAGAAGGGTCTTCTTTAGGTTTGGGTTTCTTCACTTCACATGTAGGAGGAGAAATCTGAGTATAGTCTACACTTAAACAAGGATTAGGCACATCATCAACATGTAGGGTATACATAAGATTCTTATAAACAAACCTAACCTTGTGATAAAGTGTAGAAGAAACAAAATATATAGAGTGAAACCAAGGTCTTCCTAAGAGAAGGTTAATTGGGAGCTTCAACTATAACATGTATAAGAGTATCAAATATATGATTACCAACTTTCACATGTAGCATTGTAATACCCAAAGTGTTTTTTATCAAATTCTCAAATATAAGTGTCATTTGGTTGAATAGTAGAAAGATCAACACCCATAACCTTTAACATATCTATACTACACAAATTCAAACTAGTGTTAATATCAATCAAAGTTCTTCATATACTACTTTTATTAACAAACACGATAACCATTAGAGGGTCATGGCAATCTTGAATATTTTTAGAAGGAAAATCCTCATGAGTAAACATAATTGGCAGTGAGACAAGGGTAGTATGCATGCTTTGTAAAAAGGCATTGATGTTATCTTTATTAGGAGATGAAATAGAGATATTGGATAAATCTTTTTTCAAGGATTCATGATATGCTAGAGATGTTCAAAGAAGTTCCCAAAGATAAATCTTGGTAAGGGTATTACATATTTGAAATACTAAATCATAATACAACCCATGATTGAGAAAGATGAGGTGGAGGAGGAATAACGGGTTGAGAGTGTGGAAGAGTAGTAGGTTGAGAATTATTCCTTGTGTGATAGGTGTGAGAAACTTCTTAAGAATCTAAAGGGTCACTATAATTTCCCTTAATAGTTAGTGGAGGACAACCTTTAACAATGAGAAGAGGGAAACCTTTAACACTAAGGATGGGTTGAAAAACATTAACTTAATTAAGAGTTTGCATCTCCATAGATTCATCACTAGAAGGGAGAACATTAAGGAGATAACCATTATCCTCTTTTCCTAAGGAATCCATAGAATAGGGATTGTGGATTTCCATTAATGGTTTTTCTTTACTAGGAGCATCAAATGAAGGTAGGGTCACATGGAGAAAATAATGTATAATGTCTTCATCTTGTTCTAAAATATCAAGTTTGTCATATTGAAGTGAAATTTCATATATAATGGCATCCTTATAAACAAGGTTCTCTCAAGAGGAAGTGAATAATCAATGCCATAATCTAAGGGTTCATCCTAAATAGGAGAATCATCAACGAGAAGAGTATCTTGACAAAGAAAGAAAACCATAGAAGAAAAAAGAGAGTAATTTAAAGAATATAGAGAATTATCCTTACCAAATAAATCATTATGGTTAAAGTTAATATTAGGAGAAAGGTTAACATCAATCCTTAATTGTTCTTCACAAAGAGAAAGAATATTAAGGGAAAGGTTAAGATCATCTTTTTGCACTAATATTTCTACAGGAGAGAATGTAAGAGAAGATAAGGCGACATCACATACACAAAATGGATTACTTTTAGGGGAGACATTCAAAGGAGGATGTTGTTTTATGGTAAGGGGATAGAGGAATGGTGGAAAAATTCACTAAACAACTTTTGTAACATGAAGGAAATGCTTTTAGGCTAAATCTTAACATGCAATGCAAAAGGAAAATAAGTGAATATAGCAAGAAGAGATAAAGCATTCTAATTCAACAAGATAGAAATTCTAACTCCAAAATGTAAGAAGAGAATGAAATAATGTCACTCCAAATAAAGATGAATAACATACAGTGGTCTCACCCCAAAATTAATAATGGAAATATTGTGTCTTGTGTTATCCAAAGAAAGATGAACACACAATAACACCCAAGGACCAAACTACAATAAGAAAGAGAGTAGAAGTCATTTTCACCAAAGAAAGATAAACACATAATAACACACAAGGGTCTAACTCCAATAAGAAAGAGAACACAATTCAGGTTCACCAAAGGAAGATGAACACACAAGGATCTAGCTCTAGTAAGAAAGAGGGAACAAGTCGAGTCAATAGTAGAATTGGCCTCATTTTTTGATAAAAAATTGTTGAATTTTCTACTCATGTTTGCCAAATTATCTACAAATTGTTTTGTCACTATTTTCCTCATTGAAACTTCAACCAATCCTTGTCAACAACAAAATTTTGACATAAAATTTGGTTGAAAATGGCCTCCCTTGTTTGTATGAATGTCCGTCAAAAATTTTGACCAAAGCATCGACTACGATGCCAAACCCACGACGACATCTTTGTCGATGCTTTGGTCAAAATTTTGACCAATGCTGACCCTCGATCGACCATACATTTTGACCAAAGCATCAACCAGGATGCCAAACCCACAATGACATCCTGGTTGATGCTTTGGTTAAAAGTTTGACCAATGGTGATCCTTTAATTGACCGGGATGCCAAACCCATGATAACATCTTGGTTGATTCTTTGGTTGAAAGTTCGATTAAACTTGGTCAAAACTTCTGCCAAGTTTTTTTGAAATTTTGACCAACATGGTTTGTTAACTTTTTTTACCTAAAGATAAATATCCAAAGTAATTACTCACGAAAACCTAGTCAGTGATTAGTTTGGATACTTATCTTCAGATCTTTGGTGGGTCTACCACCACCTTGAGACGAGATTTCACATACCTATATTGATGACACTTATAGAGAGATGAGATTCTAGTATGATGTCGTTCCATCTCCTAATTGGGAGATGTTGGGAGTTGGCCATTAAATTAATAAACATCTATCAAATCCTATATACTCTCATATGTGAGGAACACTGTACGATAGATAAACCCTTGGTAGCTGACATCTATGAGTCATGCATCTGTAAGGTTATGGTAGGTTAGTGGATGATAAAGGACATCTCTACTTGTGGTTGCTTGAGTAATTAAGGATGGCACCAGATTCTATTAATGTGGTAATTTTTGATGACCATAGTGGCACTACAAGTGGCTACAGATGGATGAGGTTCCCATCTATCAAGGTGTCTCATTCCCTACATCTAGACCATGGAGAGGGAGAAAATATATGTTTGGGTTGTAGCATGTTGGTCCACCTATACCACAATCTCGATTGCTACATACACCATGAGTACCACAAATAAAAACTTACCAAATATATTAGGTATGGATGTTAAAGAAAATCATGCGCATTAGGCATGTGATTTAACCTTATCGTATTGATTCTTAGCTCCCTCACACCCACATATGTTTATAAAAATCAAGACAAAAGGAACAAGGAACTAGTTTTCCTTTAGGCAAGATTGAGATAACACCTGCTCCAGAACTAGTTTGACACCTTCATCCATTGAAATACATATCCTAAATAGGGTCACAATTGATTGTGAGAAAGTTCTCAATAAAAAAAAAATTGAATGTGGGAAATGTTTTAGGTGAGGGAGCTTCTTTAATTAATCAGTAATCCCTTGAATGACTTCTATGCTGCAAACTTGAGGTTGCACCCAAAAAGACAAATCAACCACTTTGTTAATCTACCTCAAATATTAGCTTTGGAAAATAAATCATAAGTAAATTGTTCTTAGTGAGGACTCAAGTTTTTGTATGTTGAAGGTGGTGCACCAACTTTTATGTTGTGACAACTATAACAAGACATTTCTTTTCCATGGCAGAGTAATACTCAACAAGAACATGACTAATATAATAATAAACTTTATTTTTCCTTGTCATCATACTAAGCTAATAACTTTGCTAAAGCATTGTGCAATGTTGAAAACATAATGGGCCTATCTTACATAGTGTGCTTCAACATGGAAGGATTAGCAAGTTTTTCTTGATGGAATCAACATCTCCCTAACATTCACCTCTCCATTTGAAGTGCACATCCTTCTTTAACAATCATGTAGATCGAATAGTTAGCTCAATCAAATGATTAATCCTTAGATTCATGAAGCTGGTCAAGCATGTATAAGTTAACATAACATTAATAGGAATAGTAAATGTAACTAGATTAATGTCTACAAAGTTTTGGAAAATAGGGAAAATTGGACTATATTTGTTCCTAACAATCAAATTGAATGTAATGTCATACATTATATACCAAAACATTGTCCCAATATTATTAAGTCAATTAGAATTTGAAAACATTATAAATACACTCATAATGTTGACTATCCAAGTGAGCTATTGAGCCATAAACTTGACTTCCCATATCATTACACAAATGTGCTTAATCCATTTGATTTGAGCCTGATACCAAGTGGTAAGGTTTTCCAAGTTCTATATAAATCATGCACTTTAACAATATTATCATATGAAAGAGGTAAAGGTTTGCAAGGAGTTGGAACATTTTGGATTATCAACGAATCAATAAAAATGAGTATATTTTTGGAAGATAGTTGATCAACCTTGAATGGCAGATTCCTCTCATTCTTCTTCTCTATCAACATATGCGACATCAACATTTACAAATCACAATTTCAATGTGAACATGCTTCAAGATCAAGATATCCCTTCTATATCACCACCAACTTTTCCACTTCCTCCTCATCATCAATGCCAATCATTGATAAAATTGGTAAGTGAAATAGTTCAGATTGATCATTACAAGAAAACCTAGAAGAAGAATTGCTCTAACTTTAGTAAGAAGAATTAAATTGCTACTACCTCTTTTTGAGGAATCAAAAGACATGCACCATGGAATAAGATCTCTACCTTGGGATTCTCTTCTTTGTATTTATTCCTTTGAAAAGGCCCAACAATTTGCTAGAGATTCACTTCAACTCTTCTTCAAGAATAACGTAATCACAAGAAGGTTTCGATAATTAATTGAGTGGTGTAGGAGCACCTATGATAGGTGGTTAGAAAGAAAATAAGAGTATTGGAAAGACTTAGAAGTAATGAGGTCACTAGTTTGGGGGTCCTGACGCATGTAAAAAAATAATGTAATGCATTATAGGCAACTTGGTGTCAAAATGTTGCATTGGCAAAATGTTGTCAATTAGGGCCAAAAGTACTAAAAGTTTTCTTAGAGGGCTAGTTTAGTGTAGTAAGGTAGTTAGGAATGGAAATGGCCTAAAAATGGTCTAAATAACTTCCACAGTTAATTTGGAGTCATGATGTTTAGCCTCATAAATTTTAAAGTGTAAAAATGCAAAAAATGTCAATTTTGCAAAAATTGCACATTGACAATTTTGTAATTTTTCAATTTTCTTGTGCAAGAAATTAAAAAAGTGATTAGAAGGAACAATGAGGTTACCAAAGAGTATGAGTTGGTTTATTTAGTTGGAGAATGAGTTTTTAAATCCCTCTAAGTCACCATTGTAGAGGTTGCA
The DNA here is from genome assembly GCA_028749045.1 of Cupressus sempervirens. Taxonomy (NCBI): domain Eukaryota; kingdom Viridiplantae; phylum Streptophyta; class Pinopsida; order Cupressales; family Cupressaceae; genus Cupressus; species Cupressus sempervirens. The sequence continues at coordinate 709,052,013 of CM053789.1, read as the reverse complement.
AGTTTTTGGGAGTAAATATGCAAATGAATTCATGAAAAGTGTTGACAATTTTGAGTAAATGGAATGGATTTGATAGCAATGTGACACATATGGTCTTTTGGTGTTCAGAATTGGTTTTTTCAAATTAATTACGTTATTTTTTCTTTTTTTTGAAGGTCCTAATAATCTGTTTGTGATTGCAATAAATGTTTTTTTAATCTGCCTGTTTGCTGGCTAGTACTAGGGCAAACATTACAAAATGGTGTCTACTAGCATTCCCCATGTTTGAATTCTTTGAAGGATTGAGAAATTATAGTACACACATTTTAATTTGTGTTATAGGAAGGATAGAGCTGGAAGCACATGGCCAAACCTTTTCCTTGGAAGCCATAGGCGAGACTAGGTTGTTCTCAGCTAGAAATTGAAACAAGGAAGGTAGTTTTTTGCGAGGCTAAATTGTTTTGAATGGAATGAGTGTCATGGATGGAGAAATAATAGAGTGAAGATGCTATGGGTGAAAGAATATGTGTTGAAGGTCTCTAGTGAGGGAGAAATAACAAATTTTCTTCTAACCATTCTAGATTGCTGCCAAACCATAGCAAACCCTCAAAATTTGGGTTAGGGCATTTGGTATACCTTGGGAATCTAAGACCTCATTGATCTTGAAGGTCTTTGAATGTGCTATTTGAGCAAGTGATTTCATCAAGTTGCACATGCTCATAATTTTTTGGTGAATGCTTCTTTATCCTGAGTGAAAGTTTTACTCCTTAGTGTGGATTTATTGCCAACTTCAATTTCAAACGTGAAGCTTTCGGGCTCATTGTTTGGCATCCTTAGAAATATGAAAATTCATTAAGGAAATCAATTTATTCTCTTATTAGATACATGAAACCTTTAGACTCAGTGCTAACCATTTCCTTTCAAATTAGAAAGGTGAAGATTGATTAAGAAAATCTTTGTCATTGCTCACTAGATGTGATGTTTCATGTTGCTCTTTGTGCATTGAAAATTTGATTAATGGTTATGAGGGAGGACATTAAAGTTGGTAAATTATGTGGATGAGTGATATGAAGGAAATTAAATAGCAAAAAGAATGTAGGAATCATTGAAGACTTTATTTGATGCTAGAACTTGTTGTTATAGGTGTACCAAGATAGAAAGAAGTCATTAACTCTATTCTTGATTAGAGATATTCCTTGCCTTTTTTCTTTCTTGGGCACAACACCTTTCTTCTAGAAAGCATCAATGGTTGTTAAATTTCTTGGACACAATCTTGATCTTTGGAATTGGTGTGCGAAAATTCATTGGGCATGAGGACCCTTTGCATAAGGCATTGGTTTTGCTAAAGATTCAAATTGAGGAAGATATTAATCATGCATCCCTTCAATCAGGGAAAGAGCTTAGTGCTATTCTTAACATGTGAGTTAATATTTATTTAAAAATTTAACTAGCATATGGTTGAAGCTTTGTATTATCTCCATTGAGGTCAAAAGAAAACTACTCCATTTATGTATTCTCAAAATAAGTATTTTGCTAAACATCTGATACTATTGAACATCTTTGATCTCTATGTTTCAAAAAATCAATTATTGGTTTCAATTATTATGATGTTCTTTCCCATGAATACCAAAAGAGACTTTTCATACAATACCTTTTAAAATTGGTCATTTCATAAACTAATCTCAAAGGTCCTATAATCAACAAACTATTTGAAAACAAAAATCCTTAGAGTGCATAAGAGCTAAAAACATTTGAGTAGGAAAAGAATAAAAATTCTCAAAGTGCAAAAAATTTGGGTAGTTAAATATGATAGCTTATTACAAAGTTACCAGAGCTTGTAAACCCATGACTGTGTGAGTTTGTTTTAGTGTTAGTCCATTAGTCTTTAGATGATGGCCAACAAGGAAAAGAGTCCTTTGGGAGACAATTCAAAAAGTCATTCAGAAGTATTGATTTTGAGCCTCCATTGAAAGTTGTAAGAGTTTGTGGAATGCTTTATGATTTGGGGTGGCAACTCTAATTTCTAAAATTAGTCTAAGGATGTCCTTGTTAGACAGTTGGCGGAAATAAAATGTGTTGGACAAAAATTGGACCAATTAGATTTTGAGTTGTTGAAGTGTGCAACAAAGGAAACCTTTGGTTGCATAGCCCAATTCTAGATGACAAGACATGCCAATGGATATGTGAGACTTGTAGTCACCACTTGCCTCAGTTAAATTATGAGGACCCTAACTCTTCAAGTACCCTACAAAGATGACATAAAGAGGGAGACTCTCCAACTAATCACTGGCACTTTTCATGGTTTAGGTGATCCTAGAACCCTTTCTTATGGTAAGAGAATGAAGATTTTAAAGTTGATGTCTAGGGCTAGAATATGTGTTCTCATGATTGATTTGGACTATGATATCATTCTTCAATCTTTCAAAAGTCTCATAGCTACTACAATAAGGATCATTAAGAAACTATATCTTCTTGTGTGGAAATGATTATGGTCTTAATATTTTTATTAATACAATTTTATTTCTCAATGCCTTTTATCTATGTTGTTAGCCTTTGTGAAGAAAGAACATCATATTTCTACAGCCGATTATGAGATGGTCAGTAGTGTAATCAAACAATATGATAAGCTAAAAGCTTTCTTGAATATGGAGGAGATTAATGCAGAAAGATTGGAGAGGTTATCTTGGACAACAAGAAATATGTTACAGAGCTTCAAGATGATTATATGATTATGCATGAAGCTACTAAGGATAAGAATGTGTGCAACGAAAGTGACAAAACAACATTGATGCAGGAGCACCAAGGTCAAAGGTAGGAGCCATGGAGTGCACTAGGGTCATTGGTGGATCCTTGGGAGGAGTGGAAGAAAAATGGCCTTCAAAGGTCATTAAAACTTGTAATAATACCAAGCATGGACAGGGAATGTTATTTGGATCATGTATTGATCCTATTGTAATCCAATCTTGATTGTAAGCCTTAAAGGCATTATTAAGCATAAAATGTATCTAGGGGTTACTAGGAATGGATTGAGGATTGATCCTAGGTTAGGGGATTGGGAAGATGACCTATAAGGGTCTATAATGATTTAATAAGGCCTTCAAAGCCTTTAAATGATTTTAAAAGCACTAAGAGTGAAATAATTTGTATATTGTCTATATTGGCAATATAAGCCAAACAAGGGCTTGGATGGGGTTAGTAGTAAGGGTTATAGGATTAGTTTGGTTTTAAAGGTTTTCATTAAACCTTTTAGAAGTATTTAGATTGGGTTTTTATGTTTTGTTGTCGAGTTGAAAACTTTCATTGTCAACTTGACAACAAATTAATTGTTTATGTTATTAACGGTCGGTTAAGATTGTTTAGGGGCAGTTAGAGAAGTTGGTTAAAGGCTATGTCAGGTTATTGAGAAAAGAAGGGTTGTTTTAGGGGGATTCACAAGAAGAAAAAGGGAGAGAGTATTGTGGAGATGAAAGTGATCGAGTTTGTAATAGTTTTGATGAATAAAATCTAATTTCTCTACAATTCTAGAGTATACTATTCGTGGGTACAGTTGAAAAAACCAATAATTTTGAATGATTGAAAAAATGTGATTGTGATTGGGTAATGATATAAAAAAGTTTCCTTGTTCTTTGTTTACAATTTTATGTAATTATTTCATTGTTTAGAGTTCTATTAACATATAGGAACTAGACTTATATTCGGGGACAGTGACTGTCATTATATGCACAATTAGTGGTTAAAGGTTGAAACCCCTTAATATGTAAGGGCACTCCCACCTCTATGTTAATTGTGGTTTGGTAAGAGACTCCTTAGATGTATTTTATGTATTATGTGTGTTTTTTAATGTAGGGGAAGGTGTTAGAACCTATAGTGTGGTTGTGAGTTACAAGGAAGAGCAATTTCTCCAAAACCCTTGGTTTCTAGCCCAAAAGGTGAGGGTTTATTGAATGGGAGTGTAGATGGATGAGTATGGATAAACTAAGTTGAAAATTTGTGTCCTTTTATCCTTTACCAATACTATTTAAGGTTGTGGAGTCCTAGAGACAAGTGGATATAGGGGTTGCTTTGTTAGGAGAGGGCTGATTAGGCCTAGGAGAAGAACTAGAGGGTGATGGAAGTCTTCACTAGTAAAATGATGAAGATCTAGGATTGAGATGAATTGAGTAAATTTTCAAAGTGTATTAGACAATGTAAAAACCTTTCTAGGTTGTTTGGAGAGTTTGTGAGAGATTTGTTGATTTCAGGGTGTGAAGGGCTACTAGACAGGCCTAGAGGCTAAAGAAGAGTAAGGGTGAAACTTGAGCAGATTGGAGTGAATGGAAAGTTGGAACATGGTAAATAGACCATGTTGAGATGATCTATGGTATTGGAATCAAGGTATGAAGTCTAGTTGAATTTTTGGCATGGTGGAGGCACTAGGTGCATTAGGTGACCTAGGATGCAGTTGGTGCTAGAAGGCATTGTAACAAGGAAACAAGGAAGTGAATTTGAGTAGTATGTTTGTGGGAGTGACTTACATAATCAGGGAACTCTACTAGATTCTTGAGTGAGGTTAACTCCTTGAGTGGATTCCAAGTTGCTTGTTGAATGCTCGAGTTGAGTTGGTCACCTTAAGAAGATAGTGGAGGGCTTTGCATCAAGCATATTTGCTTACACATTTAGAGCTTTCTAATGAAGATGGAGATTATAGCAATATCACCAAATGTTTACTATCTATGGGTAAAGGTAATAAATGCATACTATAGATAAAGAATTATAACATATACAAGTGAGTATAATGTAACATCAGAGAATTGTCATATCTCTCATTAATGTCAAACAAAGTTTACATCTAAGTGATAAACATAAAAATAGTGATACCAATGATAAGGTATATTTATTTTTAAATGTTTCAAACTAATACACAATAAGAAAATCCCTTGAAATATTTAAGCTTTAAACCAAATACAATTTTACTATTTAGACTATTTACCATTGTGATCTTACCAACGAGAATGAAAATTAAAAATCCTAGTACCTATCAAAATGTCAGGTTCCAATTGTATCAAAATCATCTATAAATATGACACAAGGAGCTTTCTCTTTTGCAATCTATTATGTATCTTGATCAAGTTTTGCACTTGAATCAGGAGCGTTTTCCTAATTGAACATTACCCAAGGGACACTTGTATTTTATCCAACAACCATAGATGTTGCCCATTTGACATATGATTTTCCAGATTCTCCATAATAGAATTCATCAATTTGATACTCATTTTCAATCTACAATTAATATATTAAGCATGTGGACTTAACATGATCAAATCATTCTTTTTCTCAAGAAATTTTTATCTAGATATTAGAAGATAACTTGTATCTTGCAAAGGTTTATGATAAATGGGCATGCTATTGCAAAGTTTTAACCTATGTAAGGTAAAAAAATACAAATATGAGACAAGAAGAATATTGTGCAAATCTTATATTCCATAATTAAAGAGGCTGGAAAATCCCCTTTTAAGTTTAGCATGAAAAACATTTTTGGTCATTATTATTTCTATATTGTCAGAATATGTAGCACCTAGCCCTTCAAATTTCTAAATGTAAAATTTGCATTTATTTGTTCTCAATTATACATGATTGAGTATATTTCATATCTATTAAGAGTTGGACATACATCTTGAAGAGAATGGATATAGTCATATTCCAATAAAGACAATCCACCCTATCTATTTTATTGTCACAATTACAATGTGAATTTTCACATAGTAGTTAGGTTCTTGTCTCTTTTATTTTACTCAACACTTTTTTGTTCATACCTATACCATAGAGTATCATCCCATCATTCTAGACCTACAATGAATCAAATTTGATCAATTAATGAAGGTATTTTAGTTTGAGCTTCACTTGGTTTTGAGAATACTTTAATATTATCTACTTAACAAGGCCAACCATGTGAAGGTGGAAGCTCATCTGGAATCACCCCCCCTCCCCCTAACATAAATCTAAATTCCCCATTAACATCTAATTATATACTTCATTCATTCATTCATCCATTTATGAAATATAACATTTAATCAATACAATCACATAACATTCGTTAATATGATATAAAATTCATTAATACACAATACTAATCAAGACTTCACTAACACATAACAATATTCATTAACATGAAATAAAAACCAATATTAATACACAATATTCATAGATAATTACTTAAAATAACTTTCTTTCATTATCCAACAAAGTTTATCAAACAAGGTTTATCAAAGAGCATTTTAAAAAAATAATTTCTTCTTTTTGTTTTTCTTAGCTTTCTTAATGAAAACGCTGATAGGAGCATCAATATCTTTGTCACTCTCCTTCTCTTATGGCACATATAATGTCAAATTATGATGCCTCCTCCTGTTTTGAGGAGTATGAGGCTGGTGCAAGTGCACTAAAGGGGGCTTTGTTGCAATAACAAGTAATTGGGTTAAATTGGCATACTCTTTTTCTTTTTTACTGTTACAAGTATTTAATTAAACAGTAGAACATAACATGCATTTTTCTTACCTGACAATTCCACATAATATACAATAACATTTTGATTGGCCTCCATGTCAACATGATGAACACTTTGAACATGCTCCACTCATTCCATGATGTTCAACATGCTCTAAAATATTCAAAAAAAGGTTACATGGAAAATTGCAATTGAGGATTTTAAATTCTATTCATAATTACGTAAATAATTTCCAATAGGAAATTAATACCTCCACCACTATGACACACATCATGGCCTTCATCATGCATAGGTTCTGCGATAGGATTTGAAGGCTATAGTGAAATGTCATGCACATTGTTATCATTGTTTGATATATAAAATAAAATACTCAATTTATGTTGGAAACTAACACCAAAAATGAAATTCCTCAACTATTCAATTTGATTTACTTTTCATTTGACCAATTTACATGTGTCTCATCTGGTGCACTAGTTTCTTGGGTATGGCTTTTAGATTCTTGGCATAGGTGTGCAACCACAACTTTAGACTTCCTTCAAGGCAATTTTTTTATCTTCATCCATGGGATCTACATTGATTTTCATGCCCTATATTTTTTGCTTGATAACGTGAGTTTTACATGTATGATTTGATTAAACAAAATTATTTGCAACATTATATAATTTTTTAAAATATGAAATTCAATTGCTACTACTTACAAGTTGAGAGTGAAGTTTCATATATCCACCAGAGCCAAGTTTGTGTTGGCCAAACTTTTCTACTCTCACTTGTGTAGCTTTTGATGTGTCTTATAGTCTATAAAAGTTTTAAATATGTAAGACTATATATTTACAAAGATCACTAATTAGTGCATGATTACATTGATTTAACACTATCATGAAAGACCTTCTTTTACCCTCTTCTAGTTAACTTCCTTTATCCGGTTGCCTTTTCTCTTTTGAATATTCTATTATTTCATTCCACTCCATTGGTGGAATCATAGGAGGATGCTTGTACTTTGGGTTAACCTTTAGAGCCCTTCTATATTGGTCCCTCATAGTCTTTATATGATTGGATGCTCTTTTAAAAATTAGGGCACTGTCAAAAGTGTTTTTTCCAAAGAGGTCCTCAAAAAATGTAATGAGTTGATTTTTTAAATTAAGGACCCTATTTAGTCTACCTTTTTTGAAAAAATAAATTTGTTAGATCAATAACTTTAATATAGTATAGTAAATGGAAGAAAAGAAAAATATTGTAACAATGATACGAAACTACGTACCTTTTATGTATGGTGGGTCCAAATATCTTCAATGTCATTTCAAAAAGAGTATCATAGAAAAAGTCATTTTCTACAAAAACATCATGGGATTATTAGTTCAAAATGAGTTATGTATAAGTAAACTACAATAACACTATAAATAATAACAATTGTAAAGCACCTGGAAGCTTTGGTAATTTTAACAGAAACATAATTTTCTTGTTCAACAATAATGACCTCGCAAATGAACTGGTACTAGTAACACATGCTGATCCAAGAAATGGTTGAGCTTCACTAGTGGTGGTCTCTATTCTTCTATCAACTATAGGTGTATCTATTAGTGCACAAAATAGGTCCATGAGTATAAAATCCACCCAAAAATAATAATAATGCATGATTAGCACATAAAAAAATATAGAAAAACAAGGTTTTACCAGTTGTACTTGCTATAGAAGATGTATGCAAGCTCCTTGTTACTGACAATGTAGTTGGCAATATCGAAGTGGTGACCAAAGGAGGCGTCCACACTTCATCATGAGATGAAGAATACATTGTTAGCAAATAAATTTTTAATGGATAAAGATCAAATGGGATACTAGTTAGAAGCATCCCAAAGGTAAATGAATGGTTAAAGGTTTAAGGATACTTACATGAAGGTTGTGCACTACAACCCTCACCATATTGACCACACGGTCTCATAGGTGTCACAAAATCCTATAAGAAGAACACATAATATTTTAGATCATGATCCATAAGATAGTATAAAATATAAAAATCTTTTGAAATTTTATTATTGCTTAAGATTAGTTACTACTTACCTTCAAAGAATTGACTCTACATATCAATTCAACTTTAAATGAATCTACCTCCTCCGTTTTGTTTCGTTTGAGGACAAGGTTAAGAATTTCATTACTATATTTTTTATAACCTGACTAGCCATGAAGAAGAGGTTAGCACTACATGCAATGTCATCTAAAAATGATGCCTCAATTTTAGATCACATTTGATTTGCTCTCATTTGCACTTTTCCCTATCAATAAGTATCAAGTTGTGAGATCAATATCAGTAAAATTGCATCAAAACAACTCCAAATCCATAAAGAAAAGAACATAATAATATGACATTTATTTCTATATAATTTGTAGAATTGCACTAATTAAGATTTACCTTTGATGAAGGCATGTGAATAACATCCCCGCCTATGTCTTGTGGTGGATCTATGTCACCCTATGACAAAGATTAGTAATTCTTAGCAGTCAAAAATGAAATGAAAGTAATAAACTTACCAAAAAAATTTATTAATAAAATAGTAGATTGTATATTGGAGTGAATATTAATTGGAGGCAATTGGTTTAAATGTTATACTTACCAGTCCCATGATAGAGAATTTTTTGTATCTACACGATTCAAATTGTAATGTATTAGAAGCTCTTCCCGTGCACTTATTGATTTTTATCACACATACAAAAATGTGATTTCCCTTGCATGCCTCAAATATACAATTCAACCACTTATTAGTTGACACAAGTTGAGAACTATTTATAAATCCTATAATATTCCCTATTGCTTTTGGCCTTCCATCAATATACATAGCGAGACTTTTAGTTTTATCATTTCTTTGCATTGTATATAATTTGGTGACAATGTATACCTACGCGTACTTTTTTTATATTGCACAATCTACATCCAATTATTGTAATTGTAACAAGGTCCTACATACTCCATCTATTCACCAACTTCATTATAACTGACCTTTATGCCATCCATGGAAAATAGGCCCAAACCATGTAATCAAGATGTAGCTATGTGATATATCCTTTCGTTAACAAAAAAATTAGTGTTAACTGGACGTAGTTACTTGGGTACCCATTCTTTTTGAAGATGTGTGTACCTTAAGTGAACCTTCCTATTGCCTTCACTCTCATTATCATAAGAACATGACCCTCGCTCAACAAGAAAAAATGCATTCGTTTATTGAATTTTCTTCTAATCTTTTGACCTCTAGCCGATCTCCCTATTTTAGACCTACTTGATGTCTCATTTTTATCTTCTATTCCTGTATTTTCCTCGAGGAAGACACTTCAGACAAATACCTATTTGGTGATACCTGCAACCCATAAAATGAGAGACATACTAGGACTAAAGTTGATGTTGATGGTAAAGAGAAGATATGCAAATAAAAAATTGTATCTATAAGGTGTATGGACTTATACCTGTCAATCCATGTCACAGTGCATGATCTTAGTCAAAGGCGTTAAATAGCTTGCATATGTAAAACATTTATCTTAAGTTAGCCAAAAATTACATGATATATATGCTACAAATTATGTAGAAGACAAAATTTACATGATGCATTCATTGAAATCATTGTATATTTTTTAATTCCTTACCTCTACTTTACGTGTGGTAGCTATGCAATATCATTGTATATACTCCATGACAGTAGAGTTCAACACATAATAACTTAATTATAAAAACATACAAGTCAAATAAATTTGTATGAATAAATCACTCCATCATACTTGAAATTGATCATACGTCGACATACATTTCATTGATCATCATCTTCATCCATGTCATCATCATCATCATCACCACCATCACCATCATCATACTTGTCACTTTGATCATCATTGTCACCACCACTATCTTCATTGCTATCATCATTATCTTCATCACCATTATCATGACCATCATCATCATGACCATCATCGCCTTGATCATCACCATGACCATGATTGTCATCACCATCACCATCATTATTAGCATCATGAGAATCATCATCTTCTTCTTCTTCTTCATCATTGTGTAACATTCGTTTGTGATCATCATTTACTTTGTCTTCTGATTCTTCAGTATCTTCTTCTTTCATCACATTATACTTTACCAATCTTCCTCTTGGATCATGTCTAACAATAAATAACCAACCCAATTTATGTCAAATGCCAAAGTAAAGCACTTTCTCACATTGGCTTGGAAGAACATAGGGCTCATATCCAAATGGGTCAAATGACCTTGTATTACTCATTGTAAATCTACTATCATGTTCAATAACACTCCTATGGGGATCATTTTGATTCAACCATAGCCTGTTCTATTTGACAATAAATAGAAATAATTTGAATGAATTAAAGTTCCATTCAAGGATACCATCCAAAATGTCATAGTATTGATTTTTAGATTGTTGAGGATGTATGTCATTTCTAGATGAAATATTGGTGACCTTGAAGACTACACTTATCCCAGAATCACAAGTTTTCTTTGTTTTGATTAACTTTTTTATGAAAATTTTATGACCATCATAGTACATAGCTTTATGATGTTTGATATGAAACTATTCAAACATGTCAAGATTATTTGCATCAATCCATGACTTGATATTAAACTTATGGCTCATCATTAATAATCTTATATGTACCTTTCTATCTCACATCATATGCTAGATCAAGTACCATTTGTGTAACATTGGGATCTCCATTATGATGAGCTTCTTTAACCAATAATGCACCATTGTCCCATGCTAATGAGTAACCATTTTTTTGAGACTGTTGAATCCATACCATCGTCCAATCAATATTGTTTGCAATATACAAATGTAGTGCATCTCACTCATGACTAACTATAAAGAAAACAACTAGACCAGTTAGCAAAAACTTATATTAATGATAGATAAGAATTAATTAGCTACAATAACATCTTATAATTGCCTCTCATTTTCTCAATCTACCTTTCCCCATCAAGTACTCCCCTTCAAATCTGTTAATGGAGTTGGGATCCCAAATGCAATCTATATGAATCTTTGATGCAAACTTGAGAAAATATTCACTAATGTACATCATGGTCTAGTATACCATATATCCCTCTACCATAAAACCCTCAGGATGTTCTCTTTGTCAAACCAAGCCCTTCATAAATTTCAAGTGCCTCTCAACCATCTACATTGATTTAGTTTGTACATGTCCACACAATTCAATCTCCTCAACTTGATGTATGAGGTAGTGTTCTTCAACATTGAAAAAAGTTGAAGGTAGATATTTTTGTATTTCATACATAAGCTGTGGAATTTTTCTCTTCCAATATTATATATATATATATTTTTATCAATTCTTTTAGATGATAACCACCTAAAAGAGATTCAACATGCAAGAACATATAAATGAGATTTTAGATAAAAATATACAATAAATTACATAAAAAGTAAAACAAGTCATAAATATAATATATGTATAACAAATCTAAGAAATAACACTTCTAACCTCATATATTTTTCAAGATCATATATAACTTGTTTAATACTTGTCAAATTGGTGTGGGAGGGACAGAGATAGGACATACTACAATAATTAAAAAATGATATTTTTAATATATTATGAAATAATATAATAAAAAGTACATACAATTTTATAAATATATTGTAAATAGAGAACATGACTTACTTTGACGAAGGTATGCCAATCATGTGTTTTCAACCCTGGCTCCATATCACCTTTCTTTGATACAAGACCACTTATATTTGCAGCAAATTCTGCAGAATTTTCTTTTATGACTTCTTTTAATGCATCTCTTTGCTGCTCTATTAATAACCAACGAAGGACACTTGTATTTATGAGGTCTCAATTGCTATTTGATTCAACAAAAAATTTTAGTGCATGATTGGATTCATGAATGCAATTACAAATTTTGGAAAATTTTTCTCTGTCACACCTTCCATCCAATATTTTCCATAGTGTTTCTGCTATATTCTTTCCAATATGCATAGCATCAAAAAAATGCACGATTGGGAGATCCTTGTAGTACGGTAACGTACTAAATTGAGTAGGATAAGTTTTTATTCCTCTAGGAAGTTGGTCATTGATGCCTTGATGACTTTCAAGAGCATCAATTACATCATTACTAAATAAAAGAATATCAAAATATTAATTTCAAACTTTGGACCACAAATTGGACGTTACCTTGACGATTTAGTTGATTGTATTCCAACTTCCATAGATAAGGTTTCATTCTTCATGGCCTTGATGTTGTCTCTTCTTTTTTATTAAAAAAATATTTTTCAATAATTATTACTTATGATTATTGTGAAGAAATTTCTTAAACTCATCGAACACTTACTTTCCTAAACTTCTTGAATGACAATATTTCATATTTGGACCACAAACTGTCCATGCAAATTTTCCCTTTGTCTAAAGACGTAAAAGATCATGTACAATTATCATGTGCAATTTTAACATACAACAATAATGTGTAAGCACTATAAAAGACAAAAAAATGCAACCTTAACGATATAACATACCACAAAAATGATTTAGCTTGGGGGCATCATGTATTGTCCATACAAGCATTGCATGGAATTGAAATTGTCTTTGTCTTATTGGTCTAAACATGTCATACATAGTGACCCCATTCCATAACTTCAACAACTCGTCAATAAGGGGCTCAATATACACGTTCATATCTTTGACTTGGTACTTATCTAGTAATTGAATGAACATAAACATTAGATAATTATTATGACCATTTTGATGCACTGTTTATAAATTAATTTAGATAGCTATTAAATGAAAAAAATACTTGGTACAATCATTGACAACATTATGTGCTCCTCTTTATGGACATCCAAAGAATATTATTTTTAATAATAAAATCAAGCCACATTGAGTAAACAGATCTCATATCGTCAAATGGATTGACATCGTCACTACCAATGAAAGCTTGAGATTATGAGGTTCTTCTTTAAAATGTGACCATGCTTTTTTTATGTCTTTAAATGCATAACCATTCACAAGAATTCACATAATGTCATCTTGACTTCTATTGTGTGCATGGTAATCCATAAATTGTGTCAAGCTAGTGCACTTAAATAATCGTTCAAGATTTGCAATAATGAGAATGTATCAAAGAACCTTGTGAGGTACCTTTTTTGTTATTTGATTTGATCGATATCTACTAATATGACAATCAAGATATTCTATTACAAATTCATGTTGTTTATGATAGAAAATGTGATAATTGCGATATGCATGTATTGTCTGATACTTCATTCCAATTTGATTCATAATGGTAGATAATTCTTGGTATGAATGAGGCATAATTTTTGATGGTGGTAAAAAACAATCACCTATCAACCTACAAAAACAAATATGAATTGCTAATATAATGAATAGTAATTGTATGCTAAAATTGAAGATGACAAAAATGACATATGTTATTGCTACATTGGATAGACCATTCATAACCTTCAAGTTCATTTATAAAACTATAGCAGAAAGAAGAGTTGTTTGGGAGCCTTGGTATAGGGGCTCGTATGCCTTTTCAAGTATAGGTATATCGAGACAATCTTCATCATCATCATTAGATGCGCTAGTACTATTATTGTGATCATCTTGATCAACTGCACCAATACCATCTTATTCAATCATGTCCTTTGGCACATTATCATCTTCTACCATGGGAGCATTACCCTTAGCTTAGATATTCATACCTCCATGTTCCTCTAGTTGGAAATCCACATTCACCAATTGATGAGAATTATGGCCCTCTTCAATGTGACCATGTTTCCTACAATGAATTTAGGGGGTTGTGATTATAATTCTTTGATTCTTTAAGCCCTGAGATTTTTTGCAAGGAAAATTACATTTATCAAATTTTCTTTGGAACTAAGATCACAATCTAGCAATTCTCTCATTATTTTGTTCTACGTTCATATTGCCAAGCATGGTCTTTCTTCATAGGAAAATATATATGCAAAAATATTGGACATGTTGTACTTAATGTTTATATCTGCGCATATTGTTTTGAAAGAAAAAAATGGTGTAATTAATATGTATATCTACAAAAAAATTAGACATGTTGTACTTAATGTTTATATTCGCACATATGGTTTTGAAAGAAAAATTAGTCTAATTAATGTGTATATTTACAAAAATATTGGATATGTTGTACTTAATGTTTATATCTGCACATATGGTTTTGAAAGAAAAATTTGGTCACCTCGCTCAAATTCATCCATATTATAATCAATGAAAAATTCTCTACTTACAATGGTATTTGTTAATATCCTCCTTTGTGTCATTTCATTCTTAATTCTTCTTGAAGATGTAAATTCTTAAATATTTTTTATTTCACTAGTTTCTAAACTTCATCACTAAAACACCTAATGAAGACTACCATTTACCTATCAAATATTATAAAGTGTGTGTATGTTAAATTAGAAAATGACATGCACTATAATATATTGTAAAATCTATTGTTAACTCGTTGCATGCCCAAAAGTAGTATATATTAATAAGATTGTAAACCCAAAAATAAATTTTTTATTAGCTTTCGATGTCCTCCAAATATAGGAACTATATGACACACAAAATATTATTATCTTAAACTTTTCTTTGAAATGATATTTTAATAATTATAGATATAATTTCCACATTTTTTTCCAAACATCATGCCAATTCTTCCAAACAAAAGTAAGACACAATGTTCTAATGTTACAATCATTGGAAACCAAATTTAACAAATTTACCTCCCAAAAATAGTTTCAAATATGTTAAACATATTATGGATATGTAAGGAAATAAGTATAAAAAAGAAAAATGGTGCAAGATGCCGAGGCCTATCCTTCTTGAAGAGTTTTGGTTTTATTTTTTTGTGATGTAATAAGGATGTGATGTGTTAACACCATCCATTTTGTGTGGTCAAGGTTCTCTGTGGTCACTTTATAAGCCAAGAGAATCCTTAGTCCACTAGATTGAGTTTTCTAGGTTTTTGAGTGTTTTGGTGTTCAATAATGGAAAAAATGTTTGTTTCACCTTAGAAATGCATTTTCTACCATTTCTAAAGGATTGGGATCAATTGGTGTCCATTAGGATAAAAATGCAAGAAGTTATCATATTTGGCAAGAAATTGCAAATATACAAAAATGCAATTTTGGAAGAGCTATAAAAAATGTCTTTTTGGCCTCCCAACATTCATAACCATCAAAATTTGGTTTTAATTGATTGGACTAACATATTCAAGACTCATTGTGTTCATTTCATAACTGATCACCAAGTTGTACGAAAGAATCAAATATTTTATGAAGGGAAAGAAATATTTTATGGAGAAAATTTGTTTTGTAGGACTCTGTACAGATTGGTATGGATAGATGATGCACATGTGAATTTGGATTCCTATGTTACCTTTCATTTCCAATTGATTTGGTTGAATTTGATTGAGTTTGGAGGTAGTTATAGCAAATGTTTTGACTGTGGGTCTAAAACCCTCATTTCAAGAATTTGAAGCCAAGAAATGGCCATAATTTGCAATTTCATAATTGGAAATTGATGCCCTTTGGTGAAATAAAAGTAGGTAGGATGAATTTTGATACTTCAAAGGCTCAAGACAGGAAGAACCCATTAGCCACTTCAAACTTGATGCCCTATGCTAAATATGACTATGTATTTAGCCTTAGAATGTGTTGTTTGAGCAAGTAATCAACAAGGGAAGATTTTGGGTTAGATTTTATAGATGGAACAATTAATTCTTGGTCTGTAGGAGGTCACCAAACCAATAGATCAATTTTATGCACTAAATGGAGGCAGTTCTAGCAAGCCCTAGCCTAATTTAATCACCTAGGTTAGAGTGTTGTTTGTAGTTGCTTGTATTGCTAGAGTGAAACTACTTATTGTTGTTTGGGGAAAAGTAAGGATTGTATCTGAACTTTCCAAGTCCATCCGAAGAAGCCTTGAAACCATAATCTCATCCTTTGTTGGAGAGAAGTCACTAGGAGAGACTTAGTCTACAAGTAGGCTTAGGTCACAAATCTGATATGTAGGCAGTCAACCTTTAGATGGAAGGTTGGGTGATTGAAACAACTATAAAATTCTTCTTTTAAACCAATATAGAATACCTTAAGTCTTGGGTTAGCATATCGAGACTCATAGTTCCTTGGAGAAAAGTAGGAACCAAGAAGTGAATTAGGAATCTTGAAGAAGGAAGAGTAGAAGTTTGAGTTGATAGTGCATCAACACTTTAATCCACATTTGAATTTTAGATTAGGAAGAATCTCTATTGTATAAATTTGCATCATAAATGACCAAGAAGGAAAATCACAATATTTTTTAAAAATCTTGAAACACACCCTCTCACAACAGTATTTGATCATAAAAATATTCCATGTGAAGTAACAAGACAAAATCTCATTAAACAAACTTGAAAAGACATTTTATGTCAGACATATTGGTTTATAACAAAATCTTTGAAGAGGGGTTATGCTCATGAAAATCTCATATTAGAATAATTCCTTATCAATATGATTGTGATCTTCAAAAGAAAATAGACAATTATAGCTAAAATTTCCTTATCAATTTGATTGATATTGCTGCCACGATGATTTTGAAATCAAATTGTAATGCTAGTAATCTTTGACTTGTTTGATTCACTTGATCATGTTATATAGATATGTTTCATCATTCAAGTTTTTTTCCTTTAATTCATGTCATATGATATGATATGTCTATTATATGTGTTCATCTTTGCTTATAATCAACTATTGATGACACATGTTGGTAGTAGATGATTATTTCAAACAACATTGAAATTGTTAGTTTTGAATGTAATTTCTATGTTCAATATGAAGAAATGTGAGATGATGTGATGTATCCATAATAAGTCATGTTGATAGTCAATATTTTTAATGCAAATAATCTTTGATTTCTTGATTTACTTGATCATGTGATCTGGATATATCTCATCATTCAAGAAATTTTCTTCAATTTATGTGAAATGTTGTAATATATCCATTGCATTTGTTCCCTTTCCCTTTAATAATCTCTCTTTTCAAAAATGATGACACATGTTAGTGGTCATTGTTTTCAATCAAGTTATGAAAATAACATTTACTTTCTACTTTATTTGACTTACTTGTGAAGTGGATGTGTTTTATCTTTTTATTATATTGACATGACATGGCATGATGTCATATATATATTGTATTTGTTCTCCCTTTGCTTATAATAAACTCTTGTGAAAGAACCAATTCATTGAAGAAAATTAGTGATGGAGGCAAAGGCAATGGCAGGGGAAAACTTTCATGGAGAATGTCATGGAGCTTGGTGTTGGCACAAACTTCTCCCTCTCCTAAGAAAGGCATGCCAACAAGGCTTAAATATTGGCATAATATATTGAACAAACTTCTATGCTGAAAAATAAATTACAAACATAAAAAAGAAATTTGTTGAAATAAACACAACAATATTTCAAATATCACAACCATTAACTTTTATCCCAATATTATAAATTATTCAAATTCCCAAACATGCACAAGAGAGACTACTCCAATCCAAAATTTAGTGAACACTAAACCAAAAAGACAACTAGGTAATCTACTTAAATTAATGATTAAAATATTTCAATATTGTCCACGAGGTTGAAGCAACCTATGGGACCCAAAATAGCACACACCTCCAAAACATGGCACGGAAGCCTCAATATAATTTGTAACCTCCTCTTTAGATCTACTATTCAAAAATGAGTTTTGATCAATAGCTTTGTTGTTTTCTCCAACTTTTTCCCTTAGACAAGAGCCTAAATTGTTTGTTTTTAATATGTCTTTGTAACTCATATATATGTCATTATACATTGGGTACTCCATGACAAGATCTCACTCTATCTCTACCACTCCCATATTGAAAAATAGACATACTATCTTTTCTCTTTGTTAGAAACAATACAAGAACTAAATAACAGAGACCAAGAGATGTAACATCCTCTTGAGTTCCATATACATAAGAGATAATGTAAGCTACACCAATAGTATAGCCAACCTATCATTAAACTTAGTACCCACTAAATTAAATTGTTGTAGCTATCCTCCTCACATTGAAATCAACCTCCATGAATACAAGAACATAAACACAAAAGATAGCTAGGTAATCTACTTTAAATGAATGAAAGATTTCAATATCATCCACGTGGTTGAAGCAACTTGTGGGACCCAAAATAGCACACACCTCCAAAACATGACAACATAGCCTTAAATAATTTGTAACCTCCTCTTTATATTTTCCCTTTGACAGTGAATTTTGATTAATAGGTTTGTTTCTTTCTTCGCTCAAATAATAACTTAAATTTCTTATTTTCAAAATGTCTTTATAACTAGTATATATGTCATTATACATTGGGAACTCCATGGCAAGATGTTAATCTATCTCTACTAGTCTCATATTACAAAATATTATTTTTCCTCATTCTTACAAAGAATACAAGAAATAGAATAAACATAAGCCTAGAAATGTATGATTCTCTCTAATTCCACATACAAAATTCTTGCGTAAGCTAAACCAATAGAATAGCCAACTTATCAATTAACTTCATACCTACTAGATTGAATTAAGGCCTCACATTGAAATCAACCTCCTAAGGATACAAAGACACAACCTAAGATGACCCTACATCAAAGAGGCCTAAGGATCTAGTATCCTCTTGAATCTCACATACAAAATGCTTAGATAAGAAAGTATGTGGACTACACCAAATAGAGTATCTTATCATTGGACTTAGTAACCACAAGATTGGATTCCCATGCCCTCCTTTCCTTGAAATCAACCTCCACCTAATAATCTTCCACCACATGTACGACTCTCAGTGTCTATAAATGTAAAAGTGATCTAGACTCTCCTATTTTTAAAGAATCATCTTCCACCACATGCTGTTTTCATCCCATGACTTCCTCAACATAGAAAAGTGATCCAAGCTCTCCTATTTTGAAGTATCTTGGAGTTGTTATTATATTCTTTGGTCTAATAATCATCACTCAAAGTTTATTAGGCTCATATGCATGACCAAAAATTCCTAGAACTAATTGTCAGTATTGATTTAATGTTTTTTTTGTTATGTATCCTCATACTATACTACATTTATTTTGATGTTTGTTGAATCTTAAGTTAATTATAGAGAAATTATTTTCTCAATCCAACTTAGAAATCAACTCATCTACTTGACAAAGTTTAAACTGTACTACAAATATTTTTAAATCTTTTTCTTATGGGTGCAACAGTTGATGTGCCCTTGCATGGCATAATGCATTAAATGTCAATTAGTTCTTGTTGATGTCAAGTGATGACTCAGTCAAATGATATGATTATGTGACTAAAGTTGGTAATACATCGGTCATGAAGCCATTTCTGGTTGGTAATCATAATGACAACACCTATGATGAATGGATGCTATTAAAGAAAATTAAGTAATATTTCCAAATAGATAAACTGGTTGGATGGAATAGACAGAGCAATTGGCTTGTGGATCATAGAAGTTAATGTGGGAGTAAAATAGCTGTTGTGATAGGTGAAGGATAGAAAATTTGATCATCTATGTATTGGCTGTGTAAACATATATACCAGGACTCATAGCCTAGGTAAGCTCTAGCTCAAGATTTCATATACATGAGCAACACAATATGTGGCTCTTCCATATTTTATCATGCAGGCTCAATCTTTGAAAGGAATTAGAGGGAAGAGAGATTGATGGGACTAGATTGATGGCTCTTCCACTACTCATTTATTAACTGAGAAAGGATCAAACACCTTATTTTCAAAGAAATATGGAATCCCTTCTACATGTCATAGTAGTGCATTAAAACAAGAAAAAAATGATTTAAAGTATTGATGGAGTAGATCTAGAAATAAAACCTAAATGAAAACGAATCGATGCAAAATGCTCTTACCTCAAATGGCTCTCGCGCACAAACTACATCCAACCTCCTCTGGCCAAATAAGAAAATGATGGAGATTTTTTTCTTTTTCTGATTATGAACTTGATTTGGTCAAAATTTTGACCAACTCAGGCATAAAAACAAAAACAAAATTATTTAACAAGCCAATTAAGGGCTTGGTCAAAATAAAAGTTCAAAAAATGACTTATAATGTATTAGTGAGTTCACCAAATATGTATAGGGGGAAATGTGAATCAAGGATATAAAAATCTAAGTTCATAACAAATCCTATTTACACAACTCAAAGAGAGAGTTAAGGAGATTGATCCTTTTAATTCCAAACCTAAGGTAACTAGATCTAGGAAGATTGGTGCCAACCGAGCAATAAAGGAGCACTAATGTAGACACAAATCAAAAGGTTATAGGGTTGGAGAAAGGATAAAAAAGTCCTTAAAACCCTAATGTAACAAGAGCTATGAAGAGAAACTAAGTAGATTTGCAATATAGGACTAAGATTTATAAAGAAATAATAAATTCTATTAAAATTAAAGAGGGAAAATGATATAACTTGTGAAAACCCTAAAAAATGGGCTTTTAAACAACCTCTGAAAGGGCAGATTCCTGCATTTTGGACTAAAAATGGCACTAAGGACAAAACTCAGAAATATTTCAACAAGATGTCAAGGGTGACCTCCCTAATTAGGGTCAACCTAAAGCCAATGATATACCTTGTGAAAAATAGGTTATCAAAGGGTTAATTCCCACATTTTGGACTAAAAATTATGCTATGGATAGAACCTAGAAATCGTTTCACAAGGTGTCAAGGGTGACCTCCCCAATCATGGTCAAAATAGATCAGTAAGGGTCCACCTGGAGAAATCAAGGTCGACTTGGAGCCAATTAGGGGCAAACTACACCAATTAGGATCGAACTAGGAGCATTAGGATTGCACTGTGCCCCTGATTGACTATGCGCAACAATAATTTTGATTTCGTAGTTTCAACAAAATCTAAAAAGGCTACTCAGATTTACAACATGTTCGTCAATCCAAGATCAACAATAGACAATAAAAATGGTTTTTATTTGTTCATAGGGATTGACCTTGGTCAAACCCTTATTTATGAATTAACCTTGAATTGAAATAATTGAATTGCAGTATTGTAAAATAAATGTACAAATTCACCTTACAATAGTAGGATTTCTTGAATCAAATGCAATGTGCTTAGTTCACCAATTAATTTGGATCAAGAAGATGAGGATGAGTAAATTTAGAAGCAACAAATGATATTGAATGGATTGAAGGAAGACTTGAAGATGGATCCCACAATTGTTTGAATGCTTGAATCCTTGATCTTCAATGGAGGAATTTCTTCAAGAATGGTTGAAGGCTTGAAGGCTTGAATGCTTGAGCATAAATTCTTGATCTTTTAAATGCTTGATGATGTGAATGCATGATGTTGTGAATGCATGGTGTGGAAATTAAATGAGAAGGCTCCCTTTTATAGAGATCTTAAAGTGGTCTATGCCTTGAACTTTAAAATGAGGTGAGACATATCTTAAAGTAGAGCAATAAATGAGATTTCTTAGGGGATTAAATCAAGGACTATCAATTTAAATTAATAAGCTCTACCCCAATTTATAAAATACAAGGAGACATAATATTAATTTATAGGGAGCTAAAATATTATCTAAGAAAGGATAGTTTTTAAATACTAATTTAAATTAATTAATTAATAAGAACATAATATTTAAGAAAAATAAATGTCCAACCCATTTAATTTAATTCTAAATTAATAAAATGTCCAGTGAGATGCGAATTATTTAAATGAAGGAAAATAAAGGATAAAAATAAAAATAATGATAGAATCAAATTAAATGGGTGCTAAACCTTCATAAAGTTGGAGTGCTTCTAATTTAAGATGGTAAATTGAGCTCCCACTGTAGCGAGAGTATGGAGTCGATCCAAACTCTTGGTAAGGTAGAGTACAAGACATGAGATAATCTCATTATGATCAAGGAGATCAAAAATCATCCAAGCCCCAAAGGGATTAAGCCCTTGGTAACTCCAAGATCATAACAAGAAAGAAATCACAGACTAAAAAGAAGCAAAGAGAAGGGGAGTGATTATCTCACCTAGTAGAGTGCTCACCCTACTATGAATCAATAAAATGAGTTGCAAAAAAAGATGGAATTGAATATTCTATTAGGATGGTAAGTCGCCAGTCAACCCATCAAAGGGTCCTTTCATAGATCAACATTCTTCGTATCAACATGGCATGGTCTTGTAAGACTGCACTACCCACGTATGGGACTTAGAAAATTGTTATGTGTTACCCATATATGAGATTTAACATTTGTGTGTGTAAATGAGAGAGAGAGAGAGAGACCTAGTGTCAAAGATATTCTTTTCTCACAAAAATCCATGCTTTAGGATTATGCCTAATCCGTAAAGGGAATATATTTGTGAAAAGGAGGGATGAAGTAGAAATGCATAGATTTGAGGATATCTTAGGAAGCATAACAAGCCCACAAGGCTAAAGTATCCTAAGAAATTCTCAGAATGCTTAATTAATATTCCATGAGGATGATTGGGGAATGCCCAAGGATAGGTCAATTAGTCTAGCAAGTGTGTGTACCATGTTAGTCAATTAATCCAAGAAATATGAAAATAAGGGGATCATGTATAGGGGGGAATATGAATCAAGGATATAAATCACTAAATTCATCACAAATCCTACTTACTCAACTCAAAGAGGGAGTTAAGGAGATTTATCCTTTCAATTCCAACTCTGAGTTAATTATATTCAAGAAGATTAGTGCGAACTGAGTGATAAAAGGAGAACTAATACAAACAAAGATCTAATGGTTATAGGGTTGGAGAAAGGATACAAAAGTCCTTGAAACCCAAATATAACAAGAGCTATGAAGAGAAACTAAGTAGAGGTGCAATCTAGAAATAAGATTTATAAAGAGATGTTGGAAAAGATGGTATTGAATAGTCTAACAAGGTGGTTACCCACTAGTCAAACCATTAGAGGGTCCATCCACTGATCATTTCTCTTCGTATCACCATGAAAAGGTCTTGTAAGACTATGTTACCCATGCATGGGACTTAGAAAATTGTTACATGTTAGCCATATATGAGATTTAGCATATGTATGTGCAATGGAGTGAGAGACCCAGTCTGAAGGATGCTATCTTCCTACAAAGAATCCATGCTTTAGGATTATTCCTAATCCATAAAAGGGAAAAGATGTGCAAAAAGGAGGGATGAAGTAGCAATGCATATATTTGAGAAAAATGTAGGAATGATACCAAACCCATAAGGATAAAGTATCCTAAGAAATACTCAAAATATGTATTTACTACTCCATGAGATGGATTGGAGAATGCACAAGGATAGATCAAATGTTCTAACAAGTATGTTTATCATACTAGTCAACCAAATCCAAGACATGTAGATATAAGGGGACCATGTATGCTTCACCTTTAGATAGAAAAATAATTTCTTATTTTAACATATTAAGGAAATAAATAGAAATGACAAAGCGATTTTAGCATTTGGATAGTATTCAAAAGAAACACCTAGTTATAACCAAAGAGGTCACAACTTCTATGAGGTCATGGAAGGGTAAAGTGTAGTGAGACACCATGCAAGAAATAAAAAAGTAAATCCTTGAAAATGATATCACACTATTATGATTCTCCAAGGTTAAGTGATCTATCTACAATGAAAACCCACTTGCTAAAAATATAAGTTTGGATGTGACATGATAAACAAATAACACTCAACCAAAGGAAATAATGGATCATTGAAAGATTGAAAAATATGGATAATGTTTCCTTTTTCATCCAGGTGTAGGAACAAAGAAAAAGAGGACCTATTATTCTACTGACAAAGTGGACCATGTGTGACAATGAGCCTCCAAGAGAAATGCTAACAATGTTACATGGCATAGAACAACATAATAGGGACCTAAATGTCATTTAAAGAAATGTGGATTAACATAGATCTCATTACAAGGAGATATGTAAATAACCTTATTATTAATAAGTCACTAACTCATGTAACATAAGTCTTGACAATCATTAGTAGAGTGATCACGAAAAGGATGATACATGCAAAATAGAAGATTCATAAGTTTTTGAGTATGTTTATTTCTACGTTTAGGTCTGGTAATCATTTTAGCATAAAGAAGCGTAGGAAAAATGAGTTCTTGATTAGTAAAAGATGATAAATGGGTTCTTGAGACTGTTTATCATGAACAAAATTACCGTTAACTCTATACTCTCCAATAAAAGTTTGATTAACATCTAGTATACCCCAATGATCTTCAGACAGAGCAGAAGAAGAAGGGTCTTCCTTAGGTTTAGGTTTCTATACTTCCTATGTAGGAGGAGAAACCCGAGTGTAGTCCACATTTAAAAAAGGATTAGGCACATCATCAACATGAAGGGTATACATGAGATTGTTATAAACAAACTTAACCTCGTGATGATGCGTAGAAGTAACAACATGCATAGAATGCAACCACAGTTTTACTAAGAGAAGGTTATAATTGGGAGGTCCAAGCATAACATTTATAAGTGTATCCAATATTTGATGACCAACTTACACATAGTGTTATAAAATCCAAAGTGTTTTTTATCAAATCCTTGAATAGAAGTGTCATATGGATGAATATTAGAAGATCAACACTCGTAGCCTTTAACATATCTATACTACAAAACTAGATTCATTATCAATCAAAGTTCTTTGTATAGTAATTTTATTAATAAACACAACAACCATAAGAGGGTCATGGAGATATTGATATCTTTAGAAGGAAAATCCTCATGAGTAAACATAATTGGAGGTGAGACAAGGGTAGTATGCATGCATTGTAAAATGACATTGATGTTATCTTGATTAGGAGGTGGAATAGAGATATTGGATAATATTTTTTCAGGGATTGATGATATGCAAGTGATGTTCAAAGAAGTTCCCAAAGAGAAATTTTGGGGAGGGTATTACATAATTGAAATACTAAATCATAATCCAACCCATGATTTTGAGAAAGATGAGGTGGAGGAGGAATAAAAGGTTGAGAGGATGGAAGACTAGTAGGTTGAGGGTTATTCCTTGTATGACATGTGTGTGACACTTATTGAGAATCCATAAGGTCACTAGATTTTCCCTTAACAATTAGAGGAGGACAACCTATAACAGTGAGAAGAGGGCAACCTTCAACACTTAGGATGGATTGAGAAATGTTAACTTTATTAAGATTTTGCATCTCCATAGATTCATCACTAGAAGGGAGAACATTAAGGAGATAACCATGATCTTCTTTTCCTAAGGAGTCCATAGAATAGGGATTGTGGATTTCCATTATGATTTTTCTTTACTAGGAGCATCAAATGAAGGTAGGATCACATGGAAAAAAGAATGTATAATGTCTTAATCTTGTTCTAAAATATCAATCTTGTCATGTTGAAATTAAATGTCATCTATGATGGTGTCCTTATAAACTAAGGTTCTCTCATGAGAAAGTGAATAATCAATGTCAGCATCCAAGGGTTCATCCCAAATAGGAGAATCATCAATGGGAATAGTATCTTGACTAAGAAATCACACCATAGAAGAAAAAGGAGAGTAACTAAAAGAAGGTAGAGAATTATCCTTACCAAAAACATCACTCTAGATAAGGTCTATATTAGGAGAAAAGTTAAGATTAATCCTTACTAGCTCCTCACAAAGAGAAAGAGCATTAAGGGAAATGTTAAGATCATCTTCTTGCACTAATATTTTTGTAGGAGAGAACATAAAAGAAGAGAAGGTGACATCAAATATGCAAAAAAAATTCCTTTTAGGGAAAACATATTTTAAAGGAGGATTTTTTTTTAACGGAAAATGGGATAGAGGAATGGTGGAAAAATGCACTAACAACTTTTGCAATATGAAGGAAATGTTTTCAAACTAAATCTAAACATGCAATGCAATAGGAAACTAAGAAAATATAGCCAGAAGAGATAAAGAAATCTAATTCCACAAGATAGAAAAATCAACTCTAAAATGTAAGAAGAGAATGCAATAATCTCACTCCAAAGAAAGATGAATAACATGCAATGGTCTCACTCCAAAATAAAAAGTGGAAATGTCATGTGTTGGGTTCACCAAATAAAGAAGAACACACAATAACACAAAAGGATCGAACTACAATAAGAAAGAGGGCACAAGTTGGTTTCACGAAAGAAAGATGAACACACAAGCATAGAACTCCAATAAGAAAGAGGGCACAAGTTGAGTTCACCAAAGATATATAGGGGGAATGTGAATCAAGAATATAAAACCCTAAGTTCATCACAAATCTTGCTTACACAACTCAAAGAGGGAGTTAAGGGGATTGATCCTTTCAATTCCATCTCTAAGCTAACTAGATCTAGGAAGATTAGTGCCAACTAAGTGATAGATGAGCACTAATGCAAAAAAAAAATCTAATGGTTATAGGGTTGGAGAAAGAAAATTAAAGCCCTTGAAACCCTAATGTAACAAGAGCTATGAAGAGCAATTAAGTAGATTTTGCAATGTAGAACTAAGATATATAAAGCAACGATGAAGTGTATTGAAATAAAAGAGGGAAAATGATATACCTTGTGAAAAACTTGAAAAATGAGATATCAAACAACCTATGAAAGGGTTGATTCTTGTATTTTGGATTTAAAATTGTGCTATAGAAAAAACTTATAAATCTTTTAGCAAGATGTCGGTGGAGACCTCCCTAATCAGGGTGAAAATGATAGGGTTGAAATGGATCAGTCGGGTTGACCTAAATCAGTCAGGGTCGACCTAGAGTCTATTAGGGGTGAACTAGGGTCTTTAGGAGAGACCTGTGCTAATCAAGGCCAAACATGGAGCATTAGGGGTGCACTAAGCCCTTGATTGATTATGTACTATGGTGATTATAATTTCAAAGTTCTAATGAAAGTAAAAAATGGTACTTAGATTTGCAACCTGCAATAAAAATGAATTTTGTTTGTTGATGGGGGGTTTGCCTTGGTCAAACCATAGTTTAGGAATTAACCTTGAATTAAAATAATTAAATTGGAGAAATGTAAAATAAATGTACGAATTCACCTTACAATTCTAGGATCTCTTGAATTGAATGCAATGTGCGTATTTCACCAATTGATCTTTATCAAGAATATGAAGATGAATGGATGTAGAAGATGCAACAAATGATCTTGAATGATTGAAGGAGATCTTGAAGATGGATCCTACAATTTCTTGAATCCTTGATCTTCAACAGAGGAATTGCTTGAAGAATGCTTGAAGACTTGAAGGCTTGAGTTCTTGAGCATGAGCGCTTGATTTTGTAAATGCTTGATGTTGTGAATGCATTATGTGAAAATAAAATAATAAGGCTCCCTTTTATAGAGATCTCAAAGTGCCAAATGCCTTCAACTTTAAAATGAGGTGAGACCCATCTTAAAGTGGAGCACTGAATGAAATTTCTTAGGGGAGCAAATTAATGATTATTAATTTGAATTAATAAAGCCTACCTCAATTTATAAAATAAGATGAGACACATGATATTAATTTATAGTGGAGACAAAATATTATCTAAGATATAGGACCAATTTTAAATATGAAGTTAAATTAATAAATAAACGAGAACACAATATTTAAGAAAAATAAAGGTTCAACCCATTTATATTAATTCTAAATTAATAAAAGGTCTAATGAGATGAAATGAATTATTTTAATGGAGGAAAATAGAGGATAAATGCAAATAAATGATAAAGTCACATTAAATGGGTGCTAAACCTTCATTAAATTGGAGTGCCTCCAATTTAACACGATATAGGAACAAGAACAACTAGAGCCTTCTCAATTGAATTCCTCCTAGCAATAACACAAAGCATCTAACAAAACCCATCAATAACCAACGATCATGTTGATACAATCAATCTCTTTCAACATATTCTTGTTCAAGTTCATAGTTTTAACGACATTATTAACATTTTTTTCCACTATAATTGTATAATTCTAATGCCCTTCTATCCATCAAGCATTTCCAAGCCTAACAATATATTAAGTGCATAATTATACCTTCCTTATATTTCAAGGTCATACCCTTCACATATTCCTTTGATAAATAACCAATTAGTTAGGCCTTTCCCATAACCACATCTTAACAATCAAAAACATGTAAGCATTAATCTTATTCATTTGACTGATCAAGACAAAATCAAGTAGATCCTATCCAACCTTTATAAGATATTTTGATACTTGGGTATCCACCAACACACCTCTACACCCTTCCACAAGCCAACATAGCTAACTAATATTTTGATACTTGAGTATCCACCAACACACCTCTACACCCTTCCACAAGCCAACATAGCTATCTAATCCTTACATACAAAAGAGTTTCCCATTGATAATGGTTTGATGTACACAAATTAACCAATTATGTTGTCCTAATCACAAACCAAGAACCTTTGCAAAAACATGGCGATGGCTAAAAGCCAAACTAAATTGTATGTATGTGGATGCATTTACAAATGCCCATATCCTATATGAATCATACTTTTATTTCATGATTGATAACCTCCTATAATTCCCATCACATCAGCCAATACGCCAGGTCATTAAGTAAGTTTGAAAATTGTAAAATGGGTGTTCCCTTGAAAAATGAGAAGAAATAAATTTCTCATAAAAAGAACATATACTCTAAGTATATTTATATTTTATTAAGTTTATGTAAAGAATGTTGAGTGTTTTTTTTAAATATAGATTTGTTTAAGTCAAAAAATATATATTGTAATTTGATCATTTTCATTATAAATGATGTTATCAAAGTTAATTAGAATATACATTCAAACTAGATTATTTATTTAAATTTAATATATTAAATTATTTATATTTTAATATTTTATATAGAATATTATTTAATTTTTATAACTAAAAGATTGACCATGTATAAAATTATTTTAATCTAAACATATTTTTTCTATTATATAAAATAAAAATTCAAAACATATTATACTAACAGTTCCAAGCTTTTGTGCTTGCAATGATCAACCGATAGGTTTTTACTATTTTTTGAAACGATAATTTAATGTGCATAAATTAAATTAATTTTTTAAATTTAAGTAAAATTTAATTTAATTCTTTCAATAAACTAAATAAATATTATTTATTTATTTAATTTATCATATACTAATAAATAATCATCTAAAAAAAAACACATATAAAGTGAATAGTAAAAAATAGATGAAAAAATTAAGAAACAACACATATACCATCCAATATAGAATTAAGAACATACCGAGTGGGTAAGTTGCTCACGTTGGGGCAAGAGAATCCCAATATGGTTAAAGATCTGAGGGAGACCCACGTAGACTGTGTCCAAACTTGAGCAATAGTAAATTTACCATCCACTATAGAATTAGGCACGTGAGAGAAAGTCTACAATGAGGGGGAGCTACTAGGGCACCCTATTGTAGTACTAGCTAAAGGAAAGTTGCTAAAAGACACATCTTCAACTTTTGATTTCTAGATAGGGGAAAGGAGTGTGACATTTATAGTCAAAGTTGGTGAAACATTTCCTTAATCTTTTCTTATTTCAAATTGTAAAAAGGAATCTCACAAAGTTTCAACATGTATACTATGTGTCACATCATGTCTTCATGCATTAATGTGTTTTTCTCGTGTCTTCTTTGTGCCTTCATGCATTCATGTCTCTATCTCATGTTTGCATTGTGCCTTCATGCATTAATGTGTCTACTCTATGTCTTCATTCATATGCTCTTGCATAGGTCATCATATACTAACATATGTACTTTTTCAAGTGTTTAACACACATGCAAGGAAGAGAATTAGAAGTTGATCTTTAGTTTTTCCCTTGTTAGAATACAATTTAGAGTATTCATGTTTCTTTTGCTCATAAAATTTTTGAAAACATAAAAAAAAAGAACTTGGTTTTGACATTTGACTAGAAGATTAACATCTATTTTATCTTTGTGTTCTTATTGTTTGGTCTTTGTTCACCCCTGATTGTTTGAAGGGATAAATTTGATTTTATTTATCTCTAAGAGCTATAAATTTAGAAGAAAAAATTACAAGATAAATAAGTAATGAAATAAAATAATTGATAAAGTAATAAGATCAAGGTACACTTGAATAATCTAAACCTAAATAAAATTGTGAAGCTAATTGATTACCTTTAATTATTCAAGTCTAATCTATAAAACTATGCTATTACAAATATCACAAAAAATAAGAAATATAAAATTTAGGGATATGCGTAATTGAAGATTTTGAGGGTGCTTCTTGTGGAAAATGAGACTAGATGCTATAAAGAGCTCACCTTTAAAGAGTTGTGAAAAGTATTGGACTTTCAATATATTTATATCAAATGTGCACTTAAACCTATTGAGAGTTTTTGAGTAGAGAGGCAAGAGTTAGTCTTCTCCACAAGAACCAATCAAAAGACTCATACAAAATATTTTGGATAATTATTTATAAGGTTAGACCTAGAGTTAAGGATGCAAATTAATTATTATTTTTTATCTTGGACATAAATTAAAAGTGAGTTAGGCTCAAGTTTAAGAGTCAAAGAATTGATACAAAAAATATGCATGCAAAGAAATAAAAAAATACCATTCAAATAACTTGATGAGCAAATAGAAGATTTTGTAGAACAACAAAGCAAGAAAGCATGGAAAGAGCTAATAGCTAGTAATAAAATAGAAGAAGAGAAAGATCTTATGAGCTGATGTAGCACTTTCATCAAGTTGGATAAACGAAGCAAATTTTTTTCAAGCATAGTGATAGGCTAGACCATTTCATAACTATCGTAGGAAATTTGTGGAAGGTTTGATAAGTGATGAAAAGGAGGAATTTAATAAAATAATTCAAATATTGATAAACATGTTTGCAAATGTTTTTCAAGCATGGTGATAGGCTAGACTGTTTTGTAACTATCGTGGGAAATTGGTTGAAGGTTTGATAAGTGATGAAAAGGAGGAATTTAATAAAATAATTCGAATATTGATAAACATATTTATAGGAAAACATATTGTGGAAATGTTAATGTAAATGAATAGTGATTCTAGAAGGCCATTAGGAAGGAATTTGGGGATAAAATGAATAATCGTTAGAAGAGACAACATTTGATGACAATGATGATTGGAAGAATACAACTAGGAGTCTTTTTACAAAATATTTTCAATATGGGCTTCAAAAATATTGAAAATTTTGTAGCCATAAATGATTGTGACAGTGGAACCCTTTCTTATAAACATTGATATGACTTTTTGTGCTTAAGTCTAAATGAATATTGAAAAATGTAATTAGAGAAGAAACAAACTTAAGATTTTTTTTTCACATGCTAATCAAGTTTTCAAAAATAACAAGATCTATGTTCAAGCTTTAGTCCTTGTCCTTTGTGAGAAGTGGAATAACTTTCAAGAATATGTTTTGTATGATTGAAATGTACTGTAATAAAATTGTAAACACACAATAAGCATTTAATCAAATTCTATTAAATTAGTAGATGATACTATCAAAATTATTTTATAGAACCAACATATTGACAAAAGAAAAACTTAACAAGCATATATATAAAATTGAATCTAGAAGCACGTCCAAGCAAAATTTTAAATCTATGGCAATTATAATGTTATAATCTTTAAAAAAAAGGTTGGAAATTACCACATAAAACAAAAGAGATAATTTTGAGATATTTCTGATTTTACGGACAAAAAATCAAAAGATGAAATTTCAAACTATTTATCAAAAGATATTTAGCTTTAAAATCATTCTAAAAATTATTCAACAAAATCATATTTGCATTGTTATCATACATGATGAAATCTAACCACTAGATACAGAAATTGTTCAGATAAACTTCACGATGCATAAATTAATGTTTTCCAAATATATAAACCAGAATATAATAAAGCTTTTGGGGTTTGAGTAAGACTATTACTATATATACATTATATATTATTATAATGCATTGAAACAAAGTCATTTCTATTTCACATTGCACAAATGTAGAAAAGAGAAAACTAGCATTGGTCAGAATTGAAAGTTGAATAGTCACTGAATGATTTGAGATAACTAACAAAGGGAATAAATGATAATGCTAGTAAAGACATTAGCCTCACAGTTTGCAAAGATAACTTGAAATTATAATCATGTTTGTTTGTAGACAAACTTGATCAAATTTCATAATTTTATTGAATGAAATTCAATTTTAGCTAAAACTATAAATCCTCCAAGAAGCAAGTTTCGAAAAAAATTTCTTTTTTATGAGTTGTAACATAGATAGAAAAGTTTCATAAGAAAAAATAAAGACTTGTGAAACTATTGATCCATTTCTTATCACATTATTGATACATGTAAAAACAGAATTCACTTTCCAAAGTTAATGTTAACAGAACTCACTTTCCAAAGTTAATGTTAATCAAACCCTTATTCTTTCAAAACAAGAATTAAACTATTTAACAAGATACCTTTTAAAAAATCATACATCTCAATATTTTTCTCTTGAAAATGAAAACTTGATTTGGAATCCTTGTATATTCTGCTAATAATATCTGTATTGACTCATCTAGGAAATACGATTGAGAGTTAATGAGTACATATTAAAACATGGCAATTTCGCAATCACGTGAAAAAAAAGTTGGTCTCAGGCAATCAAATCGACAACAACAAAAACTTACCAAGTTAGAATTCTCAAGTATTTGGAACATGCTTTGCTAATAATATTTCCTTTTGGACTTTGAAAAGTAGAGCCCACTCCCTAATTTAGACCCAAGTAGTCTTTTGAGAAAAAAAAATGCACCAAATGGCTGAAAAGAAAAAGACTTTTCTCAAATAGAATTTACAAAAAGTGGCTCTGGACTAAAGGTGAATTTGTTTTTTCTTACAACTTCGTTCTTTGAAAGTATTGTTCAATTAATTTAGAAAGTTAGTGGCACTTAAGTTTTAGGATTAGCATAATGATTATGCTAATCTATGAATATATATAAAATATATGAATTCATAGGATGGTTAATTTTTAATATTGAGATTTATTAAAATATGTAATCTAAAATATATAGCTTGTAGCAATGTATTTTTTTGGACATTTAGAGTAGTTTGTGATATGACACTATTTCTTTTGATTGAGGTTGTAAAGTCCAAATAAAAATTCAAAAACTATTGGAAGTTTTGATAAGTTGTTAACTTCAATGATTTCTCTGAAGAAAGATAAGAAGTTTAATGTTTTCATTATTTGGAGACTCCAAACAATGTGCACCACTTTATTATTATTAAGTTTAATGTTTTGATCATTATTGAGAAATTTATAAGCATAAAGGTGTAATAATATTTTTTTATGTTTTCAATGTTTTTATTTAGATGTGGATTAATAACATTAGTAACATATGCATATTGTTGTTGTATGCATTGTAATTGCATTTTTTTTATCATATTTGTGTTTGTATTTTGTTAAACTTCTATCTTTCATGATTTTCCAGGTTGCATTTTATGCTGCTTTCCTACAATTGGATTGTGTGAAGGAATAAGCGTGTTTGACTGTCAAATCTTCCTAGAATACTCTCAAGAATAGGTTTTCCATGATATGACAATAATAGTGTGACACTAAAAAATGAGTAATAATTCCTAAGAATAGAGGAACCAAACAAAAAAGAGAGTTCAACAATTACTGTTTTTGCTTTGAAACACCTACGAAGGGAGATTTTCCTACCAAATCTCATAAACAAAATGATGTGAAAAATAAATCACAAACTCCAAAAAATTTTCTTGTCAACTATAGGTGTCGAGTGAGAGTTTTGCTCGACACACAAGGGTGTCGAGTGACAGGGAGATGGTGCCAACACACAAAGAAGTTGAGTGAGCTTGGTAGCAAAGGAAAACTTGACACAAAGTATACTGAGTGAGTTGGATAGTATAGATGCTGAGTGAGCTTGGCATAGAGGATGTTGAGTGAGCTCAGTTAACAAGAGATGAATGAACTCGGTAAAGACTGCAGATAGAGACTTGGTGGACTTGGTAAAAACAACATGTCTTTGACAAGTAGAGTGATCTATTAATAGACATAATGTTTGAACATTTTGACCATTAAAATATAGAGAGAATAATGATAAAACTTTAAAATATGAACTTCTTAAATACAAAGTACCATGCAATGAAGAATAGAGAGGAGACAACAAGGATTTGTATGCTTGCTTTCTTTCTTTCTATTCAGCTAGGTTAAACTATCACAAAATCTTGGAGCATTTGACTTCCAATCACTACTTCACATGACAAATCAATATGAACTTATAAAATGAAAAGGAGATTCAACATGTGCTACTACAAACATTGATTTGTGTTCTAAATATTTTTCTTCTACTTTGATTTTCTGATATTCTTTTCTCTACACTCTACATTGCTCTTCTCTGATCTCTCTAACTAATCAAATGAATAAGATTGATTCCCTTTTCTCTTATTGCAAAATGTTTTTCCTCTCATTTGGATTTCAATCTCACCTACCAAAGACAAAAAAAAGTGTCAAACTTAATTTTTTCCACATTCATGAAAACACAATAATTTGTTTTTCAATTTTTTTGTTGTTTTCAATCACACAATATGAAGATGATGAAGAAAATTCTAGAAAAATCCATGGTAGCCTTGAATTTAGGGACATTTATATGATATTATTTAGATTAAAAAAACCATACCTATGTTATAATCATTCTAGTAGAAGAGGTCAAACAAGGGATCTATAGAGCTTGAGTCCCTGCCTTCTGGAACAAAGAGGGGAGTGATCAGTCTTGTGTCTAAATTATGCTAAATTAACATTAGCTCTGGACTTGAGGCAAAAAAAAATTTCTTCCAACTTTTTTCTTTGAAAGTATTATTCAATTAATTTAGAAAGTTATTTGGACTTAAGCTTCAGGATTAGCATAATGATTATGCTAATGTATGAATATATATTTTATATTTAAAATATATGAATTCATAGGATGGCTAATTTTTAATATTGAGATTTTTAAAATATGCAATCTATATTATTTTATAGCTTGTAGTAATGTATTTTTTTCTTTTGGCATGTAGAGTAGTTTGTAGTATAACTCTATTTCTTTTGATTGAGGTTGTAAAGTTTTGTGTCAAAAAAATAAGAAGTTTAATGATTTGATTTTTTGGAGACTCCATACAATGTTTACGCCTTTTTATTATTAAGTTTAATATTTTAATCATTATTGAGAAATTTATAAGCACAAAGGTGTAATAATTATTTTTTATGTATTCAATGTTTTTATTTAGACTTTTAGAGGCATGGGCAAGTTAATAAAGTTTTTTAATATCATATTCGTGTTTGCATTTTATTAATGAGTATTGTGTGATTTCTCATAATTGAGAGTTGGAAATTTCTATCTTCTACAAAGTTCCAGATTGTGATTGTCAAATCTTCTTGGAATACTCTGAAGAATAGGTTTTTCATGATACCATAATAATAACTTATGACACTACAAAATGAGTAATAATTTTTGAGAATAGAGGCAACCAAACAACAAAGAGAGTTCAACTTTCAATGTTTCTACTTTGAAACACCTAAGAAGGGACATTTTGCTACCAAATCTCACAAACAAAACAAAATGTGTGACACGGATATCTAGAGGGTAAGTGGTGTGTGTATTTTAGGCATGAAATAAGTGGTAGAAAATTAGTATAATTAAAAGAAACTAATGGGAATAATGTAGAATAAGAGATGGAGTTGGAAAGGACAAGTACAAGTTCTTGTCATAGAAATGCAAATAGTAACTTCTATGTAATAAAATGATATTATTGATAGAGTAAGAAGACCGAGCTATCCTATTATGGGATCAAATTGCAACACAAGTTGAAGTAGCTTCAACACCTTCTTAAATTATTTTTTATAAAAAAATATAGCTTTATTTTCTAATAATTTTAATCATTATAGAATCAATGCCATCAAATGTTATGTACTGATATTTTCAATTTAACATATTGCATTTTATTTCTTAATTAATTTATTATTAAGATAGAAGGATATATGTATATACTGTATGCACCCTAAAATGGTCGCCTAGACTATGGGCCCCCATTATTCAATTTATCAATTTATCAAATTGCCTAAATCAATGGTGTGTAATATTTTATTAAATCAATTCAAATCAATTTCCTTGATCAAATTCAATTTGTTTTATTTCTAAGGTTGATCATTTTATCCTAAGTCTTATTTAGTTAAATAGTTCATCCACATTTAATTAATTAAGAGAAAAACCTCTCTTTTAATTTAATTAAATATTTCTTATTTAATTAAAAAAACTTGCTCTCTTTTAATTAAATAAAATAAGTCCCTATTTAATTAAAAAAAATCTCTCTTTTAATTTAATTAAATAATTCCTATTTAATTAAAAGAACTTGCTCTCTTTTAATTAAATAAAATAAGTCTCCATTTAATTTTTAAAAAACCTCTCTTTTAATTAAATAATTCATCTACATTTAATTAATTAAGAGAAAAACCCTTCTTTTAATTTGATTAAATATTTCCTATTTAATTAAAAGAACTTGCTCCCTTTTAATTAAATAAAATATCCCACTTAAATCTCTTTTTGATGAAAAAGGAGTTAAACCAAATAAAAAATTAAATAAATCTTTTATCTACACTTAATATGGGACTTATCTTCATCCTTTCTCCACTTTCTTCTCAACCACTCCACTTTTCTCATTGGTGGATCTTTGGTTCACATGGATCATTATTTCTCCACCCTTGATTAAATTTTTTCCTCTCAATCTAGATCGTCCAATCTTCTTTATAAGGGAGAGTCCTCTCCTCATTTTGGAGACAACCATTATTATGCTATTGTTATGTTGCAGGTTTGGAGAGTGATTTTTGAAGAAGGAGTTTTGAATATTAAAACTTTTGTGGAGAACTTCTATCTTCTTGTCTCATTCTCTCTTGCATGCATGGCTTCCATCATCATGATCCATACTTTGATTTTCATGTTAGCTTAGATCTTGCATTGATAGATTAGATCTTACTTTCATAGATTAGATCTGCATTGTTATTTCTTTTCATAGATTAGATTTCATTTCTTGCATTGTTTTGCATTGTTATCATTTAGATTAGTTTTTCATTTCCATTTGCATGCATATTAGATCATTGAATCTCTTGTTTCGTGGTGTACTTGCATGGGCACAAACTAGGTCAAACTGAGGGCCTCTATTACAAACTTGTACAACCCATGAATAGGGAGCTATGAGTCGCCATTCGAGACCTCATTTTTGAGAAATCTTGAATATAATGACTGATAGAAGTGTGCCCACATTTTAGGCATACATATACATATATGTATATATGTATATGTATATATATGTGTGTATATATATACATACACACACACACACATATGTATGTATGTATACATACATACATATATACATACATACATACATACATAATTTGAGAGAGATATAAATATACAATAAGATAGAAATGAAAAATAGAGATAATGAGATAAAGACTAATTTTAAATTATTGATTTCAAATAACCTAGTTGTTTATTGTATATAGAAAATAACAATTATAGGGATATATTATTTAACTATTCTTACAACCTATAAATACTTATTGTCTTAGATGACTTGATCTTGTAAACTAGTACTCACAAAATATGGTCTTTGTGATCTTGTAAAATATGGTCTAATGAATTTGGTAAATAATGAGAAATCATGGTAAATAATGAATTTCTCTTATTTTTATCCATAAAAGCTTTCATATCACAATAGACAACAAAGGCATATGTGGAAGAGTGAAATATAAACAAACAAATATAGATATCTAGAGAGAGAAAACAAGTGCGTATTTAGTATACTTACACTTTTGTTTAAATATGTAATAATTAGTACTCATTAATCCAAACAAGAAAACAATTTTCTTTTTGAATTAATCAAATTTGTTTGTTATGGGGAGCTATTAAGAATCAATCAAATGAATGTATTTTTTGTTCAATAGATTGGTACATAAAACTAACTTTAAATAATTTTATATCATTTTTAATGGTTGTATGTTTAATATATCTAGTACTTGTATAGTTTCTACAATTTTTTTAGTATTTTAAACAAAATTGGATCTTAAATTAATTACATTTATTTATATTATATGATCTTGAATCTATAGTATGTTTACTACTCATTAATTCAAACAGAAAATTGTTTAAATATGTAACAATTAGTACTCATTAATTCAAACAAGAAAATAATTTTCTTTTTAAATTAATTAAATTTGTCTGTTATGGTGAGCTATTGAGAATCAATCAAATGAATGTATTTTTTGTTCAATAGATTGATACATAAAACTCTATTGAGAAGCAGTCAAATGAATGTATTTTTTGTTCAATAGATTGGTACGTAAAACTAACTTTAAATAATTTTATATCATTTTTAATGGTTGTATATTTAATATATCTAGTACTTGTATAGTTTCTACAAATTTTAAAGTATTTTAACCAAAATTAGATCTAAAATTAATTACATTTATTTATATTATATAACTTGAATCTATAGTAAGTATATATTAAATAAAATGTACAATTATTTTACAATCTCTACATTTCAAATATGTTCAAAACCAAATTATTTGACTTTCCAAAACATATATGAAAGGATCTTTATTTTAATTAATCAAATTAATGAAATAATATTAATATTAATGAAACAATATTAATCTATAAAGTTCTAACATTAAGTCTATGAAAAAAAAACAAAGATGTCGAGAGTTTGGGGAAAATAAAATCAAAATGAATAAATATAG
Organism: Cupressus sempervirens; assembly: GCA_028749045.1. Taxonomy (NCBI): domain Eukaryota; kingdom Viridiplantae; phylum Streptophyta; class Pinopsida; order Cupressales; family Cupressaceae; genus Cupressus; species Cupressus sempervirens. The sequence goes on along the minus strand of CM053789.1, from coordinate 709,012,813 downwards.
ATAATTACAAAATGACACTTCATTTTATAGAATCTGAAAGGTTACATGTAATAAAAAAAAAAAAAATCATTGCAATAATCAATAGTTCAACCATACACAATGTTGTTGTAGGCATCTAAGGAAAATGTAGTACAATTTTTTTCAAGTTGCATGTAATTAAACTATATATATATATATATATATATATAGTAGCATCGGGATGAGTGAGTCCAAGAATTAAATTTTACAATTTAATTATATTATATAACATCTATCTCTCAATCAATAAAACTTATGATAAAATTTAGTTTATAGTTAGGGTAGAGTATGTTATTTTTTATGTTATATATGGGTTGATGGATATGATTAGGTTATAATTCATCTTTATATTCAATTATGAAAATGGGCATCTATAGTTATGATTTTAAGTTATCTTCATTTAGGACTATGTTGAATAATGTTCAAAATTAGGGTTTGATTGGGTTGCTAGATTTTGAATTTATTTAATTTTAGGGAGTCTTACTAAATTTGGTCCATGACTAATAGGTTTTCTAGATAGTTAGGATTTATATGATTTATGAATAAGTTATAATTTTGTTTATTGGTATAATTTTATTTTTTGTCTTATTAGTGTTAGTATTCAATAGTTTAGTTTAGGATTATGCGTAATAATTAATAAAGTCTAGAGAAAGGTTTCATTTTAGTACTTAAGACTAGTTTGATTTCTGCATTGTAGAGTGAATTGGGTTTAGTTTGACTCAATATTATGGTCAAGATTAAGATTTAATTATTATATATATTTATTGTTAAGGTTAGAGTTCAATTTGGATTTAATGGATGCTTTAAATAAGCCAAGCATAGAAGTTATCATACCCTCTCCACATCAATTTCCCTCTATTTACACTCTGACTCTTCCTTGTATGTCTTATTCTCTCCCCATATTTCCCACTCTATCACACATGTCCCCCTCCCTCCACACTCCCTGCTCCAACTTGTCTATATGTATTCATGCCCTAGTTATCCCTCCCTCCCTCCCTCCCTCCCTCCCTCTCTCTCTCTCTCTCTCTCTCTCTAATTTTATGCCCTAATTAACTTGTTTCATTCTTCACTAGATATCTTTCCTCATCATCCCTCTCATACACACACACACACACACACATTAACATTCATCCCCTTTAAATAACTCTAATTTCTACCTCTTGTTCTCCCCTCTCTTCCTTTCCCAATCACCATGCCTATCTATTCAAAGACCTAATTACTGTCATTTTAAATTTCTATTTCACCTCTTTTCCCTTCCCCATATATCTTCCTCTCCCTTCTACATTTCTCCCTTTTAGTCCATGCCCCCACATGATCTCTCCTCCCTACTAAATATCTATTAGCATCTCTCTCCCCCTAATTACTCTCTTTGACTCTCTCTTCTTTCTCATAATCTCTCTCTTTCTCTCTCTCTCATTCTCTCATGTGTGTGTTTATACACACATACACAGACATTCATGCGCACACACACTTCCCCCATTAAAATTTTCCACAATAAATACCTTGTTTCTCTACCCCATTTCCTCCCCTCTTTTCCTAATCCAATTAGCATGCCTATCTATTCCAAGCCCTAATTATCCTTATTTTAAAGCTCTCTCTCTCTCTCTCTCTCTCTCTCCCCTTTCTTATTAACATTTCCCCCCTTTAATTGGCTCTTACCTCTATTAATCATCTATTATGAAATTTTTTAGTGAACAGTTTTTCCCAAGATATTTGGCAGATTGGAACAAGGGAGAAAAATACAAACTAACAAATTCAATTCCTATTTATTGATAAGGAATTCTCTGTTTTAAATATTTACTCAATATTAATCAAGGTGTAGCTAACCTTTATGAAAGGATAGTCATTCTTCCTCTTATCGAGGGAAAATCTTCTTGAGAAGTATTTTACTGAAAATACTTAAAAGTTCAAAATTATCTCACAAATACAAGATAAATGTTGATGCTGAAAAACCACTTAATCTTAATAATCAATATCATATACATGATTGAATTTTTTATTATTAAGTAAAATAGGTTTTACAGGGATCCTGAAACCCAAGAGTTTTTACAACATATCAAATATAGAAATATTCAGAAAAGTTCAGCATCAATGAAACTGCTTAGCAAAAGCCAACCCTAAACAATAGGCATGTAGCTAGGAAACAAAAGACCAGCTACACTAGAATAAGAAAAAACCAGCTACACAAGGAACGTATGAGACAACAAAAAAGCACTACCTATCAATTCTCTCTATCAAATACCTGTAGGGTCTCTGCAGATTCATTGGTCTTCCTATTGTCCACATCTCCTGGTCCTAGTTTTGAGCCTCCACCTGGTCCTTAGTTTCATTTAGATCATCCTCTGCCTACCCAATTTCCAGGCTAGTCTTCTCCATCTTATCCCTGCCAAATCCAAACTAATTAATCATTCACCCAGACTGTTAATGTTCTCATTTAGAGTATTCAAAGTGGCACTGATCACTTGATTTGCCAAGTTTCGATGAAAGAACTCCATCCTTTGGACTTTTTGTTCAACCTTGGTGATTCTATCCTCCTGGTCTGCCCTATGTTCTTAGACATTGAAGATTTTTTTGCTTCCATCCTGGCTTCTATCCTCTTCATTGCACCCCTATTCGCAACCGATATTTTGGTTTCCTTCCTAGCTTCTTCTCCCCTTAAGTTCTTCAATTTCATGGAATAACCATTTGATAGATTGAAAGTTTTCTATCATGTTGTTCTTAGTTTTATTCAATAGGTTAAGCCCAGTTTCCCTCACATTATTCGAGATCACAACCAGACCAGGATCAATGAGATCATCATAGTGGGTTTTTCCATCAATGTCCTCTATCACTTGAATATTCAATGGCTCCCTGACAATCCCCAATTTGGCTGTATTCAAATTAAAATTCCTCCAAGACCTCCTCCTATTTTTAATTATCACCTCCCCACTCTCTTTTCTTGAAACAAATGAGGAGGAAGTGGGGCCAGGGCTGGAATCTTAGGAATTTGGTCTTTGGTTTCAAAAGCCTCATTTACTTTCCTTTTCTTTGGATTCCTTGACATGTCTGCTGAATCTTCCTCCTCCTTTTCACTTTCCCTCCCCTTCTTCTCCTCCTTCTCATCCTCCTCCCCCTTCTCATCTTCCTTCGAGTTAGTATCCTTGTCATCATCATTATCCTCCTCCTCCTGAGGCTCAAGATTAGGGGGGATGGAGGGTAGACCTCTAGGGCTCTTTCTACAGGGAATGCGGGTAGAGGGTTTCCTTTCTTCCTTGGGTTTAGAGGAAACAATGCCCTCTTCTTTTGATTTTATGCTTTGCACATCCTCAAAGTCTAAGCTCCCCATTTCCTCTGATGCACACCTAGTATCACAAGGGATTTTCCCCTAGTTTGAGACTTCAGATACTCTTAAACTAGGAGGAGTAGTCCCTCGTGGAGAGTTGGGTTAGTGGTTGGTTTCCTCTTGAAACCCTCAATACCCTTGCTCATGGAGGTGAAAAGATAAAAAGGAAAAGAAATTTTGATACCATGCCTAAAGTGATTAAGCAAGACAAAATGATGCATTCTTATCCTATCAAATGTAGGGTCCAGTGAGATATATTCAATGATAATCCTAAGAACATACCTCCATATCTTTTTAATTGATTCCATCTCATAATACATCTCCACATTGATGAGCTTATTCAGCTCCTTTTTTTCCTTTGCAAAAACTTTGACAACTTTTGTTGACATTTTCTTATCTCTAAAAAATTACTCCCTTCTAGAGGGATTTTTGCAACCTAGCTATCAATTCTGCATTGACATAGTGGGTGACCCTATCAATTTTGACTCTCCCATTTTTCTAGGAATACACTATAATCTTGGTGATCCCCACATCAAATCCATGGAGCTTCTCCAAGAATCTAGTGATTCTACCCTTTTCCAATTTATGTGAAACCTTCAATTTATCCTTCTAGTTCTCTACCTCTCCCAATGGCTCCCTCTCACTTCTCTCCCCCACCATGGTTTCCTCTGATACAATATGCCCCCTTTTGCTCACAAAATACTTACCCCACTTACTCACAAAATGCTTACAGACCTCAGCCTCCTTCAAACTATATAACTAGAATTAATGGTAGTATTCAAAACAACCCTTAAAGCATGCCATGCATACATGCTATTATGTTTTGAAAAGAGTTTCGTATGATTTTTATTAACCCCCACTCCGATGTGCAATCTAGCAAATCTTCCCATTATTAAATTTGGATTTTTCTAGTACTTCCCTGGATGTGATCTTGTAGGATTAAATTATTCATTGCTACCATAAAGATGTCATTGCCATGTCATGTCATCTCTACATTATTGACGACTGCTTCGTTAGCAAACTAGTCAGTTGCTGAGTTGGCCTCCCTATACACGTAGCTGATATAGGTCTTGTTGAACTTGCCTAGGTTAGACTTTAATTCCTCAATCATATTCGCAATGGTCCAAGAATGTGTAGAGTAATCATTGAGATAATTTATGATGTTTAATGAGTCCCCCTCCAGCCACAGGTTCTCTATCCCAGAACCCAAGGCCAGTTTAACAATGTGACTAGCAACATTAGCTTCAGTGTAATGGTTTGTTTGATGTCTGAGCAGGAAGGAAAAAGCCACCACTCCTCCACCATAGTTGTTTTTAATGATGCCTCCGCTGCCAGCAAGGCCTGGGTTCCCTTTAGTAGCCCCATCAAAATTGGCCTTCTACAAATATTCAGGGGGGAAAAACCATTTGGCCTCTTGTCTTTTCCTTTCCCTATCTAATTTCCTTTGTTTGTTATTCCCACCATCTTCAATATTTCCTTCCTTTGTGGTGGCAAAGTTCTCCTTCGTTAATCCTTTAATTTTCATAGCAATGACAAACTCAGGGGATTCCTTGTCTCTGAAAATTTAGTTATTCTTCTCTTTCCAAATACCCCAATAGAAATGTATACATGATTGAATCTTAAGATAAAAGCACAATGTTAAAACAACAAAGATTTAACCTCCCATAGCTTTTGAGATTCAAAATAGATAATTCCAAAAGAATGGAGAAATTACAACTTAACTTCAAAATATAACACACATTCTCAAGAATATATATCACCACAAAGAAAACAATAGTATTTGCTTCAAAAAGTTTTAGTAAAATAAAATTATAGAACTTTACTTCAATTGCTGCAAATTCAAAATGTTCTATTTCAAAATTTAAAAGTGCAGAGTATCAAAACAAAAGTATTTTTGCTTTAGTCTATGGAGAGGTTAACCCTATCAAACATCATCTATTACATATATATAGGCATAGGGCTAGATAGTTATCCAAAATTACCCCACTAGAGGTAAATTGTCCATATGTTAACACAACCATGTTAACTGAAAAACATCAAAAAATAAAATAGGAAAGAAAACAACTATCCATCAATCATGTGACACATTAGGAGGAATTTTTTGCATTGGCTGTAATCCTTGTGGCTTTCCATATCTCATATATGGTTGAAAATGCAGAGATAATGGATGGATAGGGTAAGTCGATATATGAAAACCTCTATTTCCATATTTCTTTCTCTCTCTTTAGTTCTATCATCTTCTCTGTGTGCATCTCCAAATGCTTCAAATTGATTATTAGCATAGCCTCAGTATGAGAAACATCAAAGAAATCCTACCTACATGGTGTCTTTTTGTCTTGGATCTTTTGGAAATTTCCTTGGATTTCACTTAGCAGTTCTTCCACAGGGGCAACAAAGTCACTCTCTTTTCCTACACAATTTTTACTGAACCATTTCAAATCAGCTTGAATGATTTCATCCACAAGCCTGAGGCTATCCAAGATTTCTTTGATTTTGGTGACTTCTTAGGCCAATACCTTATTCCTCCATTCAATGCAATCCTTAATCACATGTAAGGTTTTCTCATCAAGGCTGGCAATAGGGCATTTAGTTTGGAATTTTTGCTAACCAAATCCCTAAATTTCTTAAATCCAAAGCACCACCTTCACCCAATTATTTTTCTCCTTTTCAAAACCTTCATTTCTAGACTCCACCTTTTTAATTATGATAGTGGTCTCCTTCAAAGCCTTGTCCAAAAGTCTAATCTGTTGCTTAGTTTCTTTGAGGACAAACTGAAACCATTCTTCAAATGTTTTTGCAACAACTTTGCACTTTTGTAGATTGTCAAGAAATTTTTGATTGGTTGAAGAGGATACATCCACCATTGCTGACATCTCATTTAGAGGTTTGGGTTTTGGATGCAGGATGGCATTGATATATTGTGCCATGCTTCTCATTGCCTCTTTCATTTCCTACTTGTCTTGTGCATCTTTCCAAAACTTATCTGCTATCTTCTTGTTTGAAACCTCAAAAATCTTCATGTCAACAACACGACTCCCCTTTCCAAGGTCAATCTTTGATACTTGATAGTCCTAAGGAGTGAGGTTCTTATGGGAACTACCTTCTAGTGGCTTGGCTATTTAAGTTGTCTAGTATCTCAATTTTTTATCAAAGTTCAACTTAGACTCAGTTTTGGCCCTTTTAGTTTTTGAAGGCTTTCCTAGGCATTTGTTGACCAAGTCATCCATAGGCATGGATATTGGTACTAAACTCCTATTCTTCTCAATAGAAGTTTCCAGCCACTTGGGAGTAGTAGATTCTTTACCTACCATAGGAGAAATTTTTGCTAAGGCCAAGGCATCAGATTGAGAACTAGTGTTTTCATAAGACTTATGAAGATCTAGGGTATTATCAGCCATGGTGGAAAGGGGAGACTACTTCAAACTTGCCTTTTCTTTGGTAGGATCTAGGTCAACTGTGAATATCCCCTTTTCTTTGTTCGGTGTTGCCATTTTAGTGCTGGAATGAGTTACCCTTTTGAACTTTGGGACCTCTTCTTTAACTTGAACTTGAAGTGGCTTGGGAGTGACTTCAACTTCAACTTTAGCTTCAGATTTAGGAGAACCTTTAATAGAGTCAACAACATCAAGGTTAGAGATGGCCTTAGGTTTGGGCTGTAGTTTTTTGTGCTTAGCTCTCAAGTATTTATCTAGGACTTTGAGAGTGGTTGATTCAACATCCTTTAATTTCAACCATTTTTTAGTTCTTTTCAACACCTGTGAAGTATGGGACATTAGGTCATCTTCTTCCCTCTTAGTCCAGTGGAGCTTAGGGATAGGTATGCATTCAATTTTTTCAACATAGAATGGTTCAATCCTCTTCAACTTCATCTTTATTTATGTTGTGGGTATTGAGATCTACCTTAAATATATTGATCTGATTAGTTGTCAATCTAGATCATAATCTCTTTCTAACTTCAAATTCATCGAGACAATTTGCCCAATAATCTTCCAAATGAGGAACATGGGTTAATGAAGATGCATGCCTAAAATTATCCCTAGCAAATCCTACATAATCAAACTCTTTTATGGGAGTATATGGTTTGAGGCATAAATGTGACAATGTAGGCTATGCTAACTTGGCCTATTTGTAGTTTGAACACTTGTAGTGACCAATTTCAATAGGGAACAAGAATGAGACTAACTTATTTGTACTTTTAGAGGAGTCAAACACATAAATGAGATGCCTAAATATCTCTAATAAAACAATATTGTTTAGATAGTAATGTGGAAATTTAAGTGGTTCACCAGAAAAACCCCCAATTCTGAGATATTTCAATTTAGGGAATTGACTATAAAAATAGCCATAAACTTTAATAGCCTTCATGGATTCCTTTGATAGCCTGTGATTTTCATGACCTTGGAGCTCAAAAACTAATCTCCCATGAAAGACATCATTAACCCTCCTGAATTCCTTGCAAGATTTAGTTGTATGAAGGTCTTTGTAGTATTGGTAGATAGTCATCTCCTTTGTCCAGGGCATAAGTGGAAGTCCCTCCCATTCTTTGGATGCTACTAAAATATAGACTAGGAAGGAATACATAAAGAAATACCTACTACTATGAGGCCTCTATGTAAATTCTTAGCTATTAAATCTTCCTAGTCAATAAGCTTTTCACCTTCAATAATCTTTAGAATGAAAAGACACATCTGACTTTTCCAATGAAGGACATGATCATTTCCTTTGACCCTATTCAAGAGTAACACAATTTCTACTATTTCTTTAATGAAATTCTCAATTGTCAATGGCTTAGGAAATCTTCAACCTCTGTCAGTTGGCCTCAACAACCAGGTTTGAGCCACAATGGAGTCATAATCTTTCTTTTTGCCATGATATAGATGTTTAGATTCCTCAAAGGTCCATGGTTCACAGAGTTCTTTATGAGGGATTCTTAGGGTTGAACTAAAAATGGTCCTGCATATTCTCACTAATATTTCCCCTGAAACTTTCTTTATGCATCTAGTGTTAGGGTCGTAGTGATTTGTGCACTCAAAAACTAGTTCTGGGCATTTGATAGCTAGTGGGAAGGCAACAGCTTCTAACAAACCATTACTGGCTAACTTCTGATGTATGGGACCAGATTGAACATCTCTTGTCCACTCAATTACATCCCTTAGGTTTTTATTTACCATGAAATTATCTTGAATTTAGGAAGGGAGCTCAAAAGGAAAGATTTTACAAGCTTAGGCATTTTGGGGTGGAAGAGTGTCATGGTTCAATTTGAAAGATAGATATTTACAAAACTAAACCAAAAATACTTCAAATGAAAGCTAGGCAAAGAAATGACAAAGTGGGAGATAATGCACTTACAATTTTTGGTTGAGTTTAGACTTCCACCTTCCTTGCTTACTAGTCGGCGTCGAGAGCTCAAAATGATTAAATGAGCAGTCATATAGAACAAGGGGGTAATTATGGGGAGTGATTTCTCAAAAACCCAAGAATAGATATGAGTAGGCAAAAAATCTATTACAAATGTACCACCTTTACTTTGACAAGACTTGTAATGAAATTTGCAGCTAATACCCATCAAATCCACATGCAATTCGGCCTTTCATGATGTCACAAAATCTACATGCCACCTTTTTCAATAAAGTAACCATACTTTAGCATGATTTCTCATATTTACCATAATTATTTCCTTTTACATCTTCGATATCATCTTAATGTGGGACCCATTCCATTGGCTCATAAAGATGAGTTTATAATCTTGCTATGCACTTTTTGCAAGAAAATAAGCACATGTCAAAAAAATCTCAAAGTCAAAGTTGAAGTCAAAGTTTGAATTAAGTTCTGCTTCAACTTCAACTTCAAAAAGTGGACTTGGGTTGACGGGGAGGACACTTTGCAGAGACAAAAAGGAAAGAGTGAAGCTAAACTTGAACTTAAAGAAAATCGGGCTTCAACTTCAACTTCAAGTTACAAAATGACACTTGGGTGGTAACTATGCACATTGAGAAAAGGATATGGTAACAAAATTAATGCCTCAAGAACTCTTATATTCCTTGTATATATTATAGAATATATATAAGCTAGTAGCAGTGATACCACAACACATTTTATGTCAATCAATTAATTAATTTATTAACTATTGAACTTAATTTTTAGAAAAAGGTTCAACATTTTGTGCGGTGGTGAAATAGTGGTTTTGTTGTTGTACCCACCAAGTCACTAGATTAAAATCCCAATTATCCACCTTGATCTCTATCTCATCTTTCTCATTCTCCCTATTCTCACTCTTGCTCATTTTTGTAGCCTTCCCATTTTAATTTTTGCCTACTCTCTCTCTCTCTCTCTCTAATCTATTTGATGCCCTAATTACCTTGTTTCCCTCTTCACTAGATATCTTTCCTCATCACCCCTCTTACTATTTTCCTCATTTCTTCCCTTATTCTTTCATTCTCTCTCTCTCCCTGCCTCTAATTATATGATCCCATTACTTACTATATATTGATACCTCTTATCTTTTACCATTCTCTCTCTCTCTCTCTCTCACACACACACACACACACATACACACACACACACACACACACACACAAACAATTGTCCCGTTTAAATACCTCCAATCTCTACCTCTCTTCCTTTCCCAATCACCGTGCCTATCAGTTCTAAGCCCTAATTACCATCATTTTAAATTTCCTTTTTCACCTCTTTTCCCCTTCCCTATATATCTCGCTTCCTCATCCCTCTCCTTCTCCCTTCTACGTTTCTCCCCTTCACCCCATACCCCCACACAGTCTCTCCTCCCTACTAAATATCTATTAACATCTCTCTCCCCCTAATTACTCTTTAACTCTCTCTTCTTTCTCATAATATCATCCATCATCCCCCCCCCCTCTCTATCTCTCATGCGCGTACATGCGCGCGCGCGCGTACGCACACACACACACACACACACACACACACACACACACACACACCTTCTTTCTCTACCTCATGTCCTCCCCTCTTTTCCTTATCCAATCAACATGCCTATCTATTCCAAGCCCTAATTATCCTTATTTTAAAGCTCTATCTCATCTTCCCCACCCTCCACCCTCTCTCTATTAACATTTGTCCACTTTTAACACCTCCAACCTCTATTAATCATCAATTATGAAATTAAAGCCTCAAGAACTCTTATATTCCTTATATATTATAGAATATATATATAAGCTAGTAGTAGTGACACCACAACACATTTTATGTCAATTAATTTAACTTTTATTAACTATTGAACTTAATTTTTAGAAAAAGGTTCAACATTTTCTATAGTGGTGAAAAGGTGGTTTTGTTATTGTGTCCACCAAGTCACGACGTTAAAATCCCAATTATCCACCTTGATCTCTATCTCATCTTACTCATTCTCCCTATTCTCACTCTTGCTCATTTTTATAGCCTTCCCATTTTAATTTCTGCCTACTCTCTCTCTCTCTCACACACACACACACACACACACACACACAATTTACTTATTTCAAGCCCTAATTATCCCCTCTCTCTCTCACACATAATTTATCTATTTGAGTTGTAATTATTCTATTCATTAATATTTATCTCTCTCTCTCTCTCTCTCTCTCTCTCTCTCTCTCTCTCTCTCTCTCTCTCCCTCCCTCCCTTATTACTCAACCTTGTGTCTCTCAATCGCTTCTTTCACAATATATTTCTCAACCTCATCTCTCACATTTCTTATTTATACCTCATGTATCTCACCCTATTCACATTAGATCACTCTCTCTTAGACATCATCACCATGGTTGTCTACTCTAAGCACTAATTACGCTCTCTCTCTCTCTCTCACACACACACACACACACACACACACACACACACACACACACACACACACACACAATTTTCCTATATATTTTCATCCTATCTCTCACATGTGCCCTATAATTACTCTGTCTAATACTCTTAATTACATTAGATTTATTTATTATTAGCCTTAATTATACTCCTAGTATTTCTTTGTCTCAAGACTATTTGCATTATTCTTAGTGCTAAAATTCTTCCTCATAATTAAAATTAGGGTTATGTTTGGTTGAGGATTTAGTTGTATTTACTTTTAGTGTGAGGATCTAATTTGGCTTAGGTTTACAATTTTAGAAGAACAACATTTTTATTTTTTTTGTTCTTAATGTAAATTATTCAAGGAAAACTAAAAATACAAAAAAAAAAATTGTAAATTTGAATGGGGTACTTTTTTTCAAATGAGGATGCTAAAATATATTTTCTACTATTTTTACTCCATTTCTTTATTATTTCCTATTAAAATGTAAAAAAATGGTAAAATAATTTAATTATTTGTTGAAAAATATTTTAACATTATTCATTATTTAAAAGGAAAACAAATATTATTATTTTTAAAATATCTTTAACTTTAAAATAATTTAAAACTACTATAAAGAAATTACCTAATTTGATAAATTCTAGTTTATGAATTTTAATGAACTGTATAAAAATATGTATTAAAAATCAATATTTTTCCATTAAAAATTTTATCATAAATTTTATCAAATAGAATATCAATAAAAGTACACTAATTATTTTTGTATGATTATTTGTATTTTCTTTCCTTTCTTTATTTCTTTGTGAGAGTATATGAATTACCATGACAAATTTCTTAAAAAAATATTATTTACCTTATGTACTTCACCTCTCACTTAGCATAATTGATTTAGTAACAGTCGATTTCAATTACATAATAGAGTCAAACAAGATTTTTTATCATTTTGATCAGTTTTACCATTTTGAACCCTACTCTCTTTTGGTACAAACAATCATAATATTATCAATATTTATCGTTTATTCAAATACCAATCAAGTACTCTTTGTACACTCTCCATTTGAAGTAGAAAAACCAAATTCACAAGGTTAAGTCAAATTTAGGATAACCAAATTTGAACTGCTTTTAAAACTAAAATATTAAAATATGAAAGTACTTTGGTTGCAACATTTTTTAGCTTCCCAAATATCAAATTGTACTTATCATTCAATTTTCAATCTCACAAGAAAATAGCCAATATTTCATTTCCAATACCATACAATTAGGAAATTTGAGAATAATTTAAATAAATAAATAAACATGTAGCCAATAACTATAATAAAATTGTACTTTGAGTTTCTATAAACTATTAGCAATCTAGGAATGCAAAAATAATTATTCAATTTCTCATACAAAAGATCAAACCCATTAGGGTCCATTTGGTTGTTGGAATACAATTAGAATATGAATAGAAAATTAGAATTCATTTTTAATTCTCTGTTTGGTGCACCAAATTAGAATTGGGAATATGAATACGTATTCCCATTTTGTTTCAAAATGAGCATTTGTCCATTCTCCAAAATATTTGTAATTGGAATTGCTATTCCCATTCCCATTTTGAATTTTTCTTATTTGAAAATGTTTTCAAATCCACTTCATTATAACTTCCTGTTGGAGCTTCCCAAAATGAAAAATAATGGCCATTTCCAAATTGATGATATATATATATATATATATATATATATATATATATATATATATATATATATATATATATATATATATATATATATATATATATATATATTCCTTGGATTCTACTCATAGAAGACTAGCACATAGTGGCCAACAAATCGCTCAGCAATGCGATTCGATCACTCGATGTGGGGATTTGGATTTACCTGCTTTACTTTTTTTTCTTCAAATTCATTTTCCAAAGGCCATGAATTTGTTAAAAATAAATGTGTGAGAAGATGAAACTCTCTATAAATTATGTTTTTCCTTTTTAATCCATAAAATTTGATGGGGTTCGAACCTTCAATCTTCAATTCAAGTTTGTGCAACCAAACAAGTGATAAATGGAATTGGATTGTAATTTCCTATTCTCATTCCCCATTTCCATTCCCATTCAAAATTTCTCTTCTAATTCCCAATTCCTATGCCTGCAACGAAATGGGCCCTTATTGAATTTGGCTTAACAAGAACCAATGTCAATTGATTTTTAGCACATGCAACGCCAACTTCTTAACACAATTGTTGAAGTTAGACATTGGATAAACACATGGAATCACTATGATAGCCAATGAATTTAAACCATAACATAAAATTTTGAACAAATTTTATCATTTCAGATTCTTGGTTGAGATTCTAATATAAACAATAATAAAAAATTATTCAAATATTTCCCAAACTAGGGTTGTATGCTTAACATCTATTTCCCATCTATACAATCTATAATAGATGTCTTGACAAAATACTTGAAGAAAAATAAACATAATAGAATCGGTTCTATAACCAATACTTGATACCACGAAACTGTTTACATTGATTTGTCTTCATAAAACTATAGCTTGGACTGGTATATTGACTTTAACAATAACTGATATTATTGGTATTAATATTGTGCCTTGCTTTTGGTATTAACCTTGTGAGTTTATATCCTAAACATTTGGTAATAATATGTTTATAAATAAAAAATGAATTAGAATTTGCATCATTTTCAAAGATGATGTATAATGGTCTCCCCTTTAAAAGATTTAGATCAACATATGAAATTGAAAGATTAATACTTGTTCAAGAAAAGTAATCTTAGATTCCTGCACCTTCAACTAATCATACTTTCTCTATTTTCAAGAAAAGTGAGAAGATGACATACATTACATAGTTCTTTCTAATCATAGTAAATGAAAAAAATAGTTTCTTATATTTTAATGTCTAATACCAAGCCACTGCTGGATGTTAAACTCTTAAGAATCTGCAGTCATTCCTTATTATAATTAATGAAACCAATGAAATACATTCCTATGTATTATTTTATTAACATGAACATTGAACAAGCACCGTACAGTTGTAAAACATTGCCAAGTCTTTCTTAAATTAAAGGAACCTGTGCTTTCAAGAACTTTGATGCCCTTGGTGGTCAGGTCCAGGCCTTTCTTCTAAGACCCCCAATCTCCAAACACACACAAATTTTTCAAAAATGATTTAAAAATGAAATTCAATGAAAGGTCGCATGTAACATAAAACTACAAATTGAATAGAAAGCACAAAAATAAAATTAAAAATGATCTTACTTTGTAATTTTTAGATTGTAAGGAATGCAAAGACTAACACTGTGCAGTTACAATCAATGCATTCAAATTTTAATAGGACACAATTATGGCAAACCTGTGTGTATCTTATCACTATTAACTAAGACGGTTCTATTTTTTTTTGGTTGTTCAAATTATTATTGTTGTTCATTTATTATTATATATTTCTTAATTCATGATTTACATTGATTTTTGGTGGCTAATTATAACTATTAATATAGAATTTAAGGCACAACTTTAGGAAAATCCTTATCCTAGATATCACCATACTATTCAAACTAAATATTAGAGTGCAACATATCATCATTAATTATTAAAACATCAATAACATAATACGAGTATTCAAATATAGTCATATCCATTGTTAAAAATATAGGTAAATCTACTAACTTGTCTTTTTATGTAACTTTTTAGTTAATCTCTTTATAATATATTTTATATTTTAGTACTTGTGAATGAAACAAAGTAATTTTTTTGCAAAAAAAAGTCACTATTGGGTTAAAGTACAAAGTTGTGTCGCCTTTCAAGCTAACCTATGAGAATGACTAAATTTGATTATTTTTATTTAAAAATCAATTTTGTTCAAACATATGATCTAGATAAACTCATTCTATCTAAATTATATATTTTTTCACATTTTTACATTCCGAAATGTCTATTAAATCCATTTTTTATACTAGTTTTTGTCCAATTACTAAAGAAATAAAATTATTTCAGAAAATTGGTGTTTCAATAACTCTTACTCTTTTTAATGATATTTTTCTAATAACATATCAACACCATTTTATAGAGCTCAAAGTCAAGAATATTCTCACATACAGTTTATAGTGTTTTACTTAGATATAGTATATTGTAATTAAAAAATACAAGCACATATTTTAACACTTGAGAAGATGTTGATTTTAAGAAAGGAAAAAAATGCAAATCTTATCATTAAAAAAAATAAAAATGAAGTTCTAGAAGAGAGAGTCCTCTTCCAAAATGTATAAATTTTCTTTTGGTTAGAATAGTTTTGTCTTTAAAAAGGTGGTAGGAGATGAAAACTATCAATTTGAGGTGAGTTAAACTTTGACTTACTATAAAAGAGAAAATATATGTCAAAAGCCAATTTTTATTTTTTATTGGTTTATCTATATATGTAATCTATGACATAATCTAAAATCAAAGGGAAAAGGGCTAATTTTCATATAGTTTTGTGGTGGGAACTAGACCCCTCACTGTGATAAATTTTCAGCAACTAAAAAGCCATTATTAAAAATTAAAAAAATATATCAATTATTATTCCAAATAATAATTAAAAATAATAATCCTAAAATTCTTCTATTTTTGCGCATTTGATTAGTTTAAATTATTTTCAAATTCTAAATGAAAGTACTAGTTTTATGTCATTGAAGTTGGATAGTTATACTTTTGTTAGTCTTTTCCTTTATAAAAGGGTGACACAGGTTTGTGCTTTTACCCTATTAAAATTTTATATGTATGAATATTAATGAATAATATTTTAAAGATGATAAATTTAAAATTCAAAACAATCAATCCCTAATCAAATACATTATGAGTCATAGCATGTTTTAGAACATCCATTTCTATTTCATTGACTATACTTATAAATCAACCTTTAATTATAGATAAATTTTTGAGAAGTTTTATTGAAAATACTTTACATGATGAAATTCATGATGTGTGTGTGTGTGTGTGTGTGAGAGAGAGAGAGAGAGAGAGAGAGAGAGAGAGAGAGAGAGAGAGAGAGACACACACACACACACACACACACACACACACACACACACACACACACACACACACACACATATATATATATATATATATATATATATATATATATATATATATATATATAAGACTATGTTGTCCATTTCATACACGAGATGATAATTAGAGGGATGGGTAGATATAAGGTGGGATAAGGGGAGAGAGACTAGTGGAAGTGAATAAGATGAATATTATGAAGATTTAAAATAGATATAGAGTTGAAAATTTTGGCATTGATTAAACATAGGGAGGAAAAATAGTGTATGTAGGATGAAGGAAGAGATGTAGAGAGAGAGAAGAGTGAGGAGATGAAGAGTTTAAACTAAAAAATTTGAGGTTATTGATAGTATATAGATAGATATATATAGAAGATTATAGAAAAATAGAAATAAAATAAAATATAGATAGTGAGAAGTGAATGGTAAAGAAAAGGGCAAGATAAGATAGAGATAGAGATGAAGAAATGAATGTATTTGCATATAAAAATATATAAATGAAAGGATAGGGAGGTAGATAGCTTGAGAATGTGCAAATTAGAGAGGGACATATGATATAAAAATAAAGAGATATCTAAATATAAAGAAAGATGGAGAGGAACAAATAGAGATTATGACATAGAGACAATTTATTTCAAATAGCTAGGTTATCGATTTTGTATAGGAAACGATAATTAGAGGCCTAACTAATTATAATGAGAGATGAGGGGAGAGTGAGGGGGTGGGGTGAGTGAGTAAGATGAATAATATAAAGAAATAAGAGGAATAGGTAGGTAAAAATATGTATGGTGATATAAAAATAGATAAAGAAATATAGGGAGGGAGGGAGAGTATAGATAGATAGATCATAATCAACTATCAAAGTAGAGGATGGTTATGAAGGGAGAGACAAAAAGGAGAGAAGTGGAGAGGAGGGTCCAGATAAAGAGAGATGGAGAATGATAAAGAAATATAAAGTGATTGATGGATAGTGGATTAATAGATATATAGAGGACATGCATAAAATAAATCAAAGAGAAATAAAAGAAAAAGGATATAGGTACATAGGAAAGGATGGTAAAGAAAGGTAAGACAAAAGAGAGATAGTATTTGTAAGTAAGAGAGATATAAAGATGGGGGTAGGGAAGTAGACAAGGAGAGTTTGTGAATAACTATTCAAAAACATTATCAAAAGTATGAAAGACTATCTGCTTAACCCTTGCACCTTTCAAAGGTGCAAGTGCTAGTTAATATTTATTACAAAATTTAAATAGTATAATTATATATTTAATTTTGCTAAATTTTAAATTATTTCTATTCATATAACTATCATTGCAACTAACTTATCAAAATAAGTTTATATTTTAATTTTTTAATTATAAAAATATTATTATATTATAATTAAATTTTTATAATAATAAATTAAAAATTGTATACTTATATAGCTTATAATAAATATACAATTCAATTATAATTCAATTTAGAAATAAAAAGTAAACTAAAAGAAGGCACTAAGTCATTCCATGGCATTTATTTAATAGATAATTAATATAATCCTTGACATTGGTTATTGTTGAAAATAATTCAATTATTTTTCCAACTTATTTATTTCTCCCTAAATATCTAATAAGTTGGTATGAATTTTACTATCTTTAAAAAAAATGTACAATTAGATTTTTATAATTGGTTCAAAATATAAATAATAGTTATATTTAGTTTTGAAGAATGCACAAAGAAATATTTGATGAAGCTCCAAAAGCTTATGCTCACAATTTATATTTGATAAGCTTTCTAATTTGTAATCAATATTGTCCATAACAACACAAATTGTTTCAAAATAATACAAAATAAATAAGTTTGAATTTTGAATCCATTCAAATACTATGCACTTTAAATTTTGTCTTCTATTTTAGTTATATTCCAAAACAAATGAAGGTATAGTTTTTGTAAATTAGGTATAGGAAAAATATATAAATAATATAATCGAACATTTTAAAGTGTATTATTACACTTTGTGAGAAAAAAGAAATGTCCCTTATAGAAAAATTAACACTAAGTCCATAGACATAAACATAAGGTCACGAGAAGTGACGCTATAATGCATAACCATAACCAGCAACTACTAACTAGAAAAAACTATAAATAATAACTAGGTTGGGACACAAAACCAACAAACCTAGTCAAAGCCACTAAAGACAAAAAGACAAACCAAGCTACCCAAAGAAACAAGCAACTAGTGGCAAGGAACCAACACAACCATCATGTACCATCCACCAAGAACCAAACCAACTAGATTGAACCAACAAACACCATCCACTAGAAACCAACAATATTGAAAACCAGAGACTAGGGATCCAACACACAACCACTAGAGAAAAAAGTAGAAGATCAACCAACTACCTCTACAACTCTTTGAAATACTTCAGGAAAGAGATCTTGGGAAGACATGAAGGTATAGTCTCACTCCTCCCCTAGGAAGCTACTATATTACCATCCAACTTTTCTTGAGATCCACTCCCTACACTTCCTCTTCATTAATATCTATTCAAGATGAATTTTATGGCCACCAATGTTGGCCTCCATAGATTTCAAAACAAAATTATTGTTGGCTATAAAATTGTTAGTTTGATCCCCAAGCTAGTCTTGACCTTTCTTTGTATCCATAGAGATCCTTCAATATTTCATCCTTCCATCCCTCCAAGGGAAACCTATTCCAAACATCCACCACCTATTCCTTGAGCTACTCCTAATTGTGTAATTTATTTCCAAGCTCCTAATCCCCTTCCCACTACACTTCAACCTACAATGTGAAGTCAAGTCCATCGATTTCCACTCTATCTTTTCTATGGCTTCTATCCTTCATTATTTCATCCTTTCATCCCTCCAAGGGAAACCTATTCTAAACATCCACCACCTATTCCTTGAGCTACTCCTAATTATGGAGCTTATTTCGAAGCTCCTAATCCACTTCCCACTACACTTCACCCTACAATGTGAAGTCTAGTCCATCGATTTCCACTCTATCTTTTCTATGGCTTCTATCCTAGTAATTTTCCTATGAGAAATATGCATCTAGAAGAGAAGACATATTACTAGATATTTTAACTATTGTAGCCTGAACCTATTTCTATTGATTGGAGAGAAAGGGTTTCCAAATCCACTAATTCATTATCATTTTTAGGAATAGGGCCTTATGAGTGTTCCCAAGACACCTAAGGGTCACTAGGGTAACTCAAATCAATCACTTGGGAGAGAGGGTACATTGTGGAGCCTTAAGAGAGGAGAGTGAAAAACTAGGTAGAATTTTGTAGGGTTAGTTAAGTCTCCATTATATAGGAAGAACCCTTTTCAAAATCCTCAGAGACCTCCATAGTTTTTTCTTTTGGGTGTCAGTTTGGGGGGGGGGGGGGTGCGCGCATCATTCTTATTTTTATATTTATGGAGTGAGGGGATCCTAATAGTTGAACCAAAGATAGTTTTGGGAGTACTAGGGTTACATGCTTTCGTTAATGAGGAAGAGATGATAGAAGAAACTTGTATATTAAGCTCCTCTACAAGGTGATAGAAAGTCAAAGGAATCAAATCCTTCTAATACTCATATAGCCTATGGAGGAGCCCTTTGTGTTTAAGAATAGAACTTGTAGTCTTGCATTTTTCTATAGAAATAGAAAGTAGGGAAAAAATCTAGAAAGAAAATTAGAATTACACATTCCATGAAGGATGATTGAGCATGGGAAAAAGGTGAGAATGTAACCTTTTGTACCTTCCCTTGTAGGTGATGAATTGGATGGGCACTTTGACCATTTTCTATCAAAATTTTTAAACCACTTCTCTATTAAACCTAGAGAGGAGCCCAGAAATCTTCTCACCTGAGTCTAAAAATACTTGAGAGCCTCCTTAAAAGACATCTTTGTGTTCTTCTAAATCTTCATCCCTTCCATACTTAGTCCAAAAATGGCCAAAATCAATTTTGACATCACCATAAAAGAAATGAAACCCATGATGACCTTTCCTATGTCCCACTGTTTCCATAATCTTCAGAAAGAGCTCGAGATTGTAACGCTTTATTCATGTGATATGTTTATTCATTCCTCCATGCTCAAGGGTTTCTCATTACTCCATATCATTATGATATTTTTCCTTTTCATTAGGCTCAACTTGAAACAAATCCTTCACATGACTTTCTTCTCACTTTGCAATTGCCTACAATACTTACCAACTTCAACTTTCCAAAAACATAGATAAAAGAACAAGATACACTAGTTTTCTGGCTTGTCATGTAAGTTTAATAACTAAAAGCAATGCACAACCCAATTTAACAAAAGTATATGAGAATCAAATTCCATAAAAGGATATCAATTCATTACAATTATGCACTATCTAGTTGTAATCATGCTAGATCACTTCAGACATATCCATCCAAATAGAAAAAAATATCTTTCCAAATTTTGAACCCTTCCATAAATATTCCCATGCTCACAAACCTATCCATGACATGATTGTCTTCTCAATAAGTGTTGCAAAATGACACCTCATCAATAGTACTTAACATGTGTCTAATCATGTTTATGACATCTTTACCATTCTACCGAAAATTTTCCATTTTTTCCAAAAAGTTATTATGTCAAGGGTATATCCTTCAATGATCACTTTTTACAAAGTACTCCTTGTCAACAAGATGACCCCACAATAAAGGAAAAGTAAATCTTTCATTTAGGCAATTTGAACTCATAGGTTTATAAAAAGGCACCCATCATTTTCTCTTTTGAATCTCTTAGAATACCACCCCTACTTTCCCAATCCAAGGTTATATATAGAAGGCCTATTGAAGTTTAACCTAATCTAGGTTGGGAGGGCTATAGGAGTCACTAATGTTAAAGCATAACTAAAGAGTTCAATATTTCACATTTGAAATGTAGTAGCCCACCACATCAATTTCTACTGATTTTCTCTTTATAACATAAATGTATATTTTAGCTTATAAAAATTTATATTCAGCAAGTTAAGTCTTTAACTTTAGATCATGGAAAACTATTGGAGGATTATAGAGGGAATATTGATCATATTGAAGGAAAATGTCAATTTGAGGTCAGAAGAGAGGTATCTTAGATATTTCGGAGTGACATTTGGATGGTAATAAGATCCCCTACCTCTTTTATCTTGCTTTACAAAATGTGCATGTAAAAATAGATCTTGCATGCTTATGTTAGAGGCCAAGATAGAATTATTTTACTTATTAGTTAGGATTTTTGTTCTATTAAGAGGATGGTCATCCATACAAGAGGTGATTTCAACATGCAAATATCCCTTTGATCAACATAAAATATTTACAACATGAATAATTTTTATTGTAGCGCATGAACTTCTATTTAAAAGTTGCATACTAAATGAAGATATGTTGGCCATCATAGAAATTGTCATAATAATATAAGTGATTTGACAGGCTTTTATAATAAGGGCAATGTAAGAGTTTGAGTTAAACTAGAAAGCCATTTTAAGGTGGCTTGTAGAGCTTCCATGAATTGCCAAGGGGAACTTATTCTCTAGATGTCACTAGACCATGTATTCTTAGTGGACAACGTAATGTTAAGTGTGTTCTCGCATCTCGCACAATTTTGCAGGAGAATATAGTTCACTATATGATTTTTTCAGCATTCTAAAGAAACATGTAATCTACATTTGAGTTATATGTAGCATCAAAGAGGGAATAAAAATTTATATTGCAATATTAAATACCAACAAATGATGAAATGAGGTAGTGACATGAAAATTTATAATATGAATGAGGGATTTTGAGTTTCGTGAATAGAAATAAAACTGAGATGCAGTCATCATTCAAATAATTTCTAATTATTATTAAACAACTCTAATTATAACCTTTCACTAATGTGTTGTAATAACCCCCTATTGACATGTAACATATATTATATATTTGAATCATTGTTTGGATTTCCCATAATAATAAAGTGTTATATGTCTTTATATTATTTAAATTATAATAATTAGCAAATACATATCCAAAAGACATAATGGTTAACAATTTGAATATATTGATTTAATGATACTAATCAATTAATTATTAAACACACCAACAATGAAATAATATTAGGAACATGAGGCTCAAAAATAAATGGTCTTGAACAAATATACTATGTTAATCATGACCCTTAGTGAAGGGACACAAGATGGAACTCCCACCACATACTTATAGTAAAATGCATTGATAGAACCCTTATCGAATCAATGGAAAATGATAAAAACCCAATACTTCTATTGATCACCAAAAGTATTATAATCAAAATATAGTCATCAACTCATGACATCAATGCACAAATAAAGAGATACTCCTTATGTGGACATGTTGATTAGATGGTCATGCCAACAGCATTACAAAGCCATAAATAAATCCAAACTTTGTAGTCATCGCCACTAAATCTATAGTCCATGGATACATGTAGAACAAGATTGGGGACTCGTCTAATCACAAAAGGTGGCTCAATCATCCATGCACCAAATATTCTAGTCATTTTTGTGTGATACATCAAAATGACTAAACAATAAATCCAAAAGGGATGACATAATAGTTGGAAATAGACTATTGGGGTGAATAGGCATCACACTCCTGCATATGATCTTGAAAGGTGTACCATGAAGAAGAGATATCATATAAGAGTAGAATAACATAGATAAGCATTCAATTTTACATTAATTTTATTATTAATTATGTTATTTTTAGTTTTTATGTATTAGAAAGAATCCAATAGAAAGGGGGGCCGACCCTAGGTTTCAATGGGTTGAAAATTAGAGGGAAGTCATTCAACATTGATTCAACCTACACCCTTTATAAACATAAAAACTAGTCCATCTTCACAAAATATCACACAATCCATAATACTAGCATAAACATAAGTAATAATCATAAGTCAAAATGTCCAGACCAAAAATCATAATAGCAATTAATCCTAAAGATACTATTATACTTCCTACAGTAACTCCAATAATACATATCAGCCCATCTAGGCAAAGAGTCCATATAAAAAAAATTGGAAAGAAAATACACAAGGGATATATCCCCTCTTTATCTCCTTGATCATCTTTTATAGCCTTGTCATCCTCTTCCTTTACAAGTTTATCCAACAAGGTCCTAAATAAGTCATCCACAATAAATTGTAAAGTGAGCACATGGTCTCACTCTCCTTTCCCCCCTCATCATCATCATCATTTTTAACATGTAAAAGATAAAGATTTGTGTGGTATACTGTGGAATGGAGTTAAATTTCTAATACAAGGTCTCTTGGTTTTTTGCCAATTCCTTAAAGCAAGCTTCTAGATTAGTAAACTTGTCAAAACAAATATTGGTATTATCTTTGTCATTGTCCTGGGGGGTCCCCTCCATCTTCCCCCAACTTATCAACACTCCTCACAAGAGAAGTGATATCACCACATAAAATAAAATTTTCTCCTTTTGGATTACCACTATTAAGGGTACCAAAAACATGGGAGGATCTAGGATTAACCTTCTCTCAGAGCCATAACTAGTGTTGGGATTCAAAATTGAGAGCACGTTTTGAATACCCATTTTGAAAACTTTGTTAAGTGAGTTCCTATAAAAAAA
Source organism: Cupressus sempervirens (assembly GCA_028749045.1). Taxonomy (NCBI): domain Eukaryota; kingdom Viridiplantae; phylum Streptophyta; class Pinopsida; order Cupressales; family Cupressaceae; genus Cupressus; species Cupressus sempervirens. Next base: position 708,989,013 of record CM053789.1, on the reverse strand, counting down.
AATTGTCCCCAAGTGTCGCGTTGTCATTTTGAATCATGGGATATGTTTCAAGAGATTATTTCCATTCATTTAGCATGTTTATACACTTCATATCATTTTTTTGAAGTTCCGAGTCATTCCATGAAGTATCATTTTGAGCATCTGAGAAATTTGCATTTTTTCCTAAGTGTTAAATAGAGTTTAGGAGCCTTTTTTGTAATTGAATATCTTGTACCTAGTAAGGCTTTGTCATTAGCCACTTTTTGAGTATTTAGTATGAATATGAGAGAACCCATGTTCCAGATTTCAAGTCATTTTGATGTATTTTGATAGGGTTTTGAATTCTCCAATGTTGGTTGCTCATTATTGTCATACTGATGTATATTGTTTGGAATTCAGGGAAGTCTTGTTTGACAGTGAATATTTTATAGCCCATTGAGTGAAATGAATAAGTGTTCATTTCACTGCATTTTTGTCATAAATGACACACGATGCTTACAATTTCAAGGTCTAATGAATCTGTTTGATAAGTTTCACAAGCTAATTTCATTTGCAAATAACTTAAAATTGCCCAGTTGCCTTTTATAACCATTTTTAAGTAGCCTTGTTTGACAAATTATAACTTTGACCCAGTTGATTGTTTGAGAAAAATCTTTATATGTTTCATTTTAGGGGTCAGAAACATGTTATTCTATAGATTTGAGCTTATGATGATTCTGTTTAACTAGTTTTTAAACTTGATTACAAATGTAACTTCTAAATATTTACTGATAACTAGAAGTGAAAAATGATTGGAAAGCTTATTTGTGATGTTATAAATATAAACCCATGATAGATGAAGACAAACCAATTGTATTGCTAAATTATACATTAAAAATACTCCAATCATGCTAGGTTGTATGTTTTCATGAATTCATCTACACACTTTCCCAAGGCCATTTCATATGCAAAAATTATTATTTTGGCAAGTTACCCAATTTTGTAGTTCCCAAAACGCAACTTTGCAAGTGTACCAAATGTGCCCAATAGTTTTTCATGAGCTCAATTTGTGGACTTATACTCTCTGTATCAAAGTAAACCTATATCCAAAGTTGCAGTTTCCTAAGTGATTATTTGACTAAGTTTCAAATCCAAAACTAAATGCAATTATCTATTTCTAACATCATGTTTGCAAGATCAAAATAAAATGAACAACTTCAAAAGAAAATAATTTTTGACCTGCATTGTGTAATAAGGTGAAATTTTGTAGGGTGAGAATATGTGGATAGAAGAGCATAAATTTTTGGTATCAAATCCTAATTACCAGGTTTTTTGTCATTTTTAAAAGTTGATTTAGAGGCCTCTTGACACAAAAGATGACAGTTTCCAAAAGGGTTAAAAATGAGCTTTAATTGGTGAATTAGAGATTGATTTTTTGAGTCTAATAACTATAGGTAGCTCAATGGAGCATTTTGCAAAGGTCAGGTGAATGAGTTCAATTTTGATTTAGCCAAGCCTTTTTATGACCCAACTTATATCATCAGATATTTGGCCCTTGCTTTGTGATCATGCAACTTCTATTATATAAATCTTTTATGGTTTAAATGAAAATGTCATTTAGATATGTTGAAAATGGAATGATGTTATTTTCTTGAGTACATGTACATCAATTCAAATCAAATGAGTGTATGGAGGTTTAGTTTACAATGAATTCAACACTTGTAATGCATGGATGAGAGACATCACTATTTATAATTAAAAGTTGCAAATGAAAGAGTTTTAAATGAAAGAAAAAATGATAGAGTTTTAAATGAAATAAAAATAAATTCCCACAATCTATTGGTCCTTGCATGTATAGGGAATGTATCACCATAGATGGGCTTGGCATAGCAATGTATCATATTGTTATGAAAGCATCATCCAAAAATAATATACTTACAACACAATTTAGATACAAAGAAAAGAATAAAAATAACAAGAGAAATGACAATACATAGATATACATGGTAAACCTTGACAATATATCAAGGAAACATGCATGGGGAAAGTATTGGTATTCTTATTGCTCTAGATAAACTCATTACATCTCCAACTTCAGAGTTGTTGCTGCAATATTTCTATTTAGACATTGTATTATGCCTTAACAAAGGAGAAATATATATGACCTCTTGAAGATAACAACAAAACTTCTTAACATAGAATAAAACTAGATTTATTCCTCAAAAGCTTAGAGTTTCCATTTGAAGATAAAAAGATGTTCGTTTTTATAAAATAGAATATAGATTATTTTCACAATCTTGTTTTTTCCACTTTTCTTTGATTTTTCTCATTATCTAATAGTCTCCACCTTGACAACAATTTACCTAATACTTGCCTAACCCCATGTATCACCCCTTTTACAAACTAAGAGAATCCACACTCCACTTTAGCTTCTCTACTAGCATTGGTTTAGTAAACACATCTGCACAATTTTTAGTTGTATGGATTTTTTTAAGAGATACTCCACCTTCTTCATTAACATGTTTTAAAAAATCATACGTAATATCAATATGCTTAGTTTTACTATGATAAGCTAGATTTTTAGCCAAGTGGATAGCACTTTGACTATCACAGAATATAATCACATTATCCTACGCTTTTTCAAATTGACCCAAAAACCTTCAACCAAATTGCCTCTTTAAATGCATGTGAGACAACCATATATTCCACCTCAATTGTAGATTGAGAAAGCATTTCTTGGAGTTTTGACATCCAACTAATTTCTCTACCTACAAGAGTAAAGACATAACTAGGTGTAGATCTCCTTTTGTCCAAATCACGTGCAAAATTATAATCCACATAACCACACATTGAATTTCTACAATTTTTATAAGCGATACAATAATTACTTGTTCCTCTAAGATATTGAAGTACCCATTTCATTACTGCCCAATGCTCTTTACTTGGATTTTCAATGTATCTACTAACAACACCCACTACATGTAAAATATCTAGTCTTGTACATACTATTGCATACACTAAACTTCCTATTGCATTTGCATAAGGTACATGAGACATATAATTCTTTTCTTCCTTAGTACTAGGACATAAACTTGAAGAAAGCTTAAAATGGGAAGCCAAAGGGATATTAGCAGGTTTCACATTTTGTATACCAAAACTGATGAGAATCTTCTCCACATATTTCTTCTATGATAACCAAAGCTTACCATGTTCCCCATCTTTATGTATCTCTATACCCAAAAAAAAAATTTGCTCCTAGATCCTTCATATCAAAAGTCCTAGCCAACTGATCCTTCAACTTATTAATTTCAACCATGCTCTTACTTGCTCCAAGAATATCATCAACATGTAATACCAAGATAGTGAATAAACTAGTTTCTAAACTTTTAAAGTAAACATAATGGTCATACTCACTTCTTACAAAGTTTTGGCTCACTATGAAGGAATCAAACTTCTTGTACCATTTCTTGGGTGACTGCTTCAAGCCATACAATGATTTCTTGAGTTTGGATACAAATTTTCTATTGCAAACTTGAATAAACCCTTTTGGTTGTTCCATATATATATCCTCATCCAAATATTTATGTAGAAATGATATTTTAACATCTAGTTATTCTAATTCAAGATTAAGTACTGCAACTAATGCCAATACAATTTGGATAGAAACAAACTTAACAACTAGAGACGAACATCATGAAAATCAATACCTTCTTTTTGAGAATATCCTTTTGCTGCCAATGTGTCTTGTACATTTCAATTTTATCATCGACACCCTTCTTTAGTTTGTAGAGCCGCTTGCAGTGAACAACCTTTCTACCCTTTAGAAGTTCTACCAAGTCCTATGTCTTATTCTTCTCTAAGGCATCCATTTCTTCTTTCATTGTTATTTTCCATTTAACACTACTCATTGCTTCTTGATAACAACTTGGTTTCTCATCATTAGAAATCAAATTAATTGATGAAATGAAATCATCATACCTTTTAGGAGGATTCTTAACTAGTGTAGATCTTCTAAGATATGGTTGTGGTATTTCCATAGTTTCCTATATATTTTCTAAATTTGTGCCTTCTTCTTTAGAGAGATCTTCTTGCTCCTTTTCTTATGTAGAAGGATGAGTTTCCTACTAAACTTTTTGATATTATGGTACTTCTTCCTATTCCAAATTATTTTCTACAAAATTTGATTTTGATAGAGAGAATTCATCAAATACTACATCTCTTCTAATGATGATTTCATGGGTAGTAGGATCCTTCAATCTATATCCCTTAACTCTATCACCATAGACAACAAAGGAGTATTTCTTGGATTTGGGGTCTAACTTAGAACATTGATATTTAGAAACAAGATCATAAGAATCACAACCAAATATTTTCAAATTTGAAAAATCACATGAATGACCTATCCATAACTCTTTAGGAATCTTGCAATCTATTACAATTGGCAGTGACTGATTTACTAGATAGCATCTTGTATTAACCGCTTCTTCCCACAACTCTTCTTATAGTTTGGCATTAGTGAGCATACTTATTTCTCTCTCTAGAAGAGTCCTATTCATGTGTTCAACAACACCATTTTGTTGAGGAGTTTAAACTGTGGTTTTATGCCTTATGATTTCAACTTATTTGCAATAGTTCTCAAACTCTAAAGATTTGAACTCACCTCCATTATCTATTCTCAAATATTTGATTGATCTATCTGTACTCTTTTCAACAAAAACTCTAAATTATTTGAATACACCAAACATATCAGCTTTACTTTTAATAAAAAAGTAACATACCTTTCTTGAGTAATCATTTATAAATGTCACAAAATATGATGCTCCTCCAAAAGATACTATAGGGGATGGACCCCAAACATTTGAATGTATATAGTATAGAATACCTTTTCTTGTATGACTACTAGATTTAAACCTTTTTTTTACATTGTTTTCCAAAGATGCAATGCTTGCAAAAATTTTAATTCAAATATTTTAAGTTTGGAAGAAACTTATGAATTACTAGTACATTTATCCCTTTCTCACTCATATGACCCAAAATGTTGATGCCATAAATGAGTAGATTAATCACATTCCTTAGATATTAGTCTCACATAACTTGCATCTATACTTTCTTCCAGTCTATAAAGGTTTCCAAATTTTGTAGTCTTCATTACCACTAAAATGCCCATAGACACTTTAAGACCTCCACCTTGACAAGATAATTTATAACCACGAGAATCCAAAACACCCAAGGAAATTAAATTCTTTTTCAATTTTGGTACATATCTTACCCATATTAGTGTCTTTACAATACCATCAAACATCTTGATTCTAATACTCCCAATCCCAAAAGTCTTACAAGAAGAATTATTTAACATAAAAAAAACACCTCCATCAATAGGTTGGTAAGAAGAAAACTAACTCCTATGTGGAAACATGTGAATAGAAGCACTAGAACCTAAAATCCATTCATCTTGATACTATAAGATATTACAAATAGATAACACTTCACCAACTGTACTTGAATTTTTCTTAGCTAGACTTTCTTCCTTTTTGGATTCATCATTATCTTCCTTTCTTTTTCAACAATCTTTCTTGAGATGCCCTTTTTTATTGCAATACCAACATTTTCCCTTACTCTTTTTTCCTCTTGATTTGGATTTGGATTTATCTCTCGAACCTTCCCCTTTTTTTTGTGGAATGACCTCTAGCCACCATTTCTTTTGGTGTGGAGGTTTCTATATTAGAATTCCTTCACACCTCCTTAGACAAAAAAGCTCCCACAATAGAATCAAATTCAAGGGAGTGATTGGTACTAAAACCAATAGAAGTAACTAGGTGATTCTAGGATTTAGGCAAAGAACATAACAACATAACTACTTTGTCTTCATCTTTAATTTTTACATCCACAGTACCCAATTGAAAAATTGGAGTATTGAAAACATCTAAATGATCACTAGTACATTTGGGTTCATTTTTTGACCTTTATTGGTCAAAATTTTGACCCAAATTTTGACTGAATTCGACCAACCCATTGGTTGAAATTTCAACCAACTCACTAGTTGGTCAAAATTTTGACCAATCTATTGGTTGAAAACCTTCCAAAGCCATTGTCCAAGTTCAATCAGGAATTGGTCAAAATTTTGACCAATGAAGGTCAAAATTTTGACCAACAAAGGTATAAGAAAATTTAGGCATTGGTGGAAATTTTGACCAACAAAGGTAGAAAAAAATTTAAGCATTGGTTGAAATTTTGACCAACAAAGTTAGAAAAAACCCAGGCATTGGTGGAAATTTCAACCAATGAAGGTGGAAATTTCCACCAACAGCTAGGTGTAAATTTTTTTCAGGCATTCTATAAAATAGTTCACATGCCTTGCCTATGATATGACATTTTGCATGCATCCTACACTCTCTCATCCGGCTGATGATGGATTACACAGAGTGATCTGAAACCATGATTCTAAAAAACACACACAATCAAATCCAAAATGAACTTGCACTACAAAAGGATTGTGGAAATCTAATATTGTTAATTTTGCATGCATGTCTACCAGGACAAATATATGTTTAAGTTGTGATTGTCCTGGTAGACATGCATGCAATTTTACCAATATCAAATTTCCACAATCCATTTGTAGTTCAAGTTCATTTTGGATTTGATTGTGTGTTTTTAGCATCATGGTTTCAGATCACTCTGCATAATCCATCATCAATTGGAGGAGAGAGAGTGCAGGATGCATGCAAAATGTCATATCATATGCAAGGCATGTGAACTATTTAATAGAATGCCTGAAAAACACCGACAGTAACTAATATGAAGAATATATAATTAGTTATATGATTGAGAAAAATCATGTACATTGTATGAAGGCAGTCCATGGCTGATAGGGCCCACCAAAAGATAAAACATATGATAAAAAGAATTATTTTCATGTTTTGAACATATGGAATACACATAACATGACTTATTATTGCACAATTCAACTAATTTTAGTTAATTTCCACAAGGATTGTCCCCATTTAATGGTGAATTTTTTGTCACATTTCAAGCCTTTTGATTATATAAAGAAATGGATAGCATGAAAAGTTTAAGTAATGTCAATCCATTTATTTACTTGATATATAATGTGAATAGAACTATTATGTTGCTCAAAAACAACCACCAAATAAAATTATCATCATGTACCCAAAAAGGGATGGATGGAATGTCGAAACTAACCTCCAACTACTACTATCACCATCCCTCTATATTATAAGTTATAGTGGTGCTCTAGATTTTCTCTATTCCATCATACACTTACATATCATACACTTTACCATAGTCCATATCAACAAGGTCAAAGAGATCAATTTCATTTGACTGGTATGTGGAAGACCTTGATGTTGAGAAGTTGTGTGATTCATGTGGAGTGGAAGGTGTTTTGGCCCCTTGGAAGGAAGCTTCCTCTCTTTTACTGGCTTCTTTATTTTCACTTGGAGAAGCATATTGCTTTGAATTGTTGCCATGGCTCCTTGCAGATGATGCCAACAGTGTCCTTGTTGTTTTCTTCTACCATAACATAATGTTCACAAAGTGTTAGAATTGTCTCTAGATGAAAAAAAATTGTAGAGGCTTAATTGACATGTGATCTTAGTTAATGTAGAAGATAGATTATGAAATATCATTTGAAATGTTGATACAAAAGTCTTCCTAAAACAAAAATGTAAACCATATCAATTAGAAAACAAAAATGTAAACCATATCAATCCTAAAAATGATTTATATTGGCCACTATTCCTAGATGATTTGTAGTCATATGTGTCATGTTTGTGGTATCACATCTCATCACACTTATCATTGTATAAAGTTTTATGTCTCTACCAATAGGCATATTCAACCTACAATAAGTTTGTGATAGCTAATATTGAAAATCTCTTACTGTAGTTTTGAAATAAAAGCTCCACTAAGTAGCCAACAATATTTCATCCATCTTTTATATAATATTGAGCACCACATTTATCATATGTCTTTTCTATCTCAAGGAGCTTAACTAGACTAGTATTGGGTTGATGATGGCCTAATACTACCTAATACTACCTTGTTAAGATCCTCAAGACAAGACACATCGAATCTGAGTAGAAATCATCCTGATAAATTCAAATTAATTGTGGAATAATTAGCAAAGCTAGCATTCAAGTATTAAAAGGGAATGGAATAAAATATTTAATTTCTTACCAATTCACGTTTTCTTATTCTGCACTGTTCTTTAAAATCCATTTTTCTACTATCTCACAATCAATTGGATGATGAGCTTCCTCGGAGCACTGAAGAGGTTTCAATCAAAATTTTAAACTATTTAAGTTTCAATACAATATATTAAAATCAAGAACAATCTGTTGGAAAACAAAAGCACTTGCCAAAAGGACTATTACTAAGCACAATATGACAAAACTTAAATTATAGCAAAAGTTGTGTGAACATTTGCAAGTGATATCATAGCACCCACTTCCAATTACAAATTCAACACCATACTCATAGCCAGGAGCTAGACACCATTTGGTCTACAAGTACATCCAAACAATAGTTTTAAGAAACTTACTTATTTCATACTCTCTACTAACCCCAAAAAATACTTCGGAGATGGAATAAAGATAAATCTTTTAATAACAAACAGAAGACCACAACATGGAGAAAGTTCTAAATTGATAAAAAATAAAACATTTAGCACAAAAGGAACAAATACTCTAAATTATGTAAACAACCAAGAACAGAAACTCTGTATATGTTCATATGTGTTCGTCTATAACATCCTATCAAATAAGATTATGTAAAAGAAGCATCAACAATTAAATTATCATTATTATCCCAATATAGGGAACATGGAGTGCTCTTCCTAAAGATTACTAAGATGGGAACAAGTATATTTGTAGAGAATTATTCAAAGGATGCTACAAAAAACAAAGACTTTTTGTCTATTGTGTTGCCTGAAGGTGTAGAGAAAGATAGTTTGTGACCAGCTATGGAAATAGGGGTTGCATATTTAGAAGGAATAGAAAAATTTCTTGTAGATCTTGCAGGTTGGCCCTCAAGATAATTTATATTTTGGTTATTTTTGAAATAGACCCTCATTTTTACCAGATAGCTTAAAGATCAAACTTTGCATCATAAGAAAGGAGAATAGCACAAAAATCTGGAAATGTGGGCATACATCAAGTTGCAATGGCCTTTCAAGAAACCATAGTCAAGCATTCCAAGCTAGATGGCAACCTGCTCAATCTCAGACCAATAATGTGTCTTTGTGGCTTTACACATGGTCCTTTCTTATTGAAACTTCTAGCTAAATGTACAATAGGCCTAGATGTTTCATTAAAATAATTTAATGGACTTTAAAAGGATAAAATGTAATGGTTAATCTATTAATTACCATAGTCTCCAAGAGACAAGGGTACTTGAAGACTAGTACTAGTACTAGAATAGCTAATTTTCAAAAATTGGAGATAGGTACTTGGACACCATTTTGACCAACAGTGGAACTTTGAAAACAATAATAGTAAATTCCAAAATTTATTCATAAATAATAGTAAACAATAAAGCAATTCTCTCTACAGAAATCAGTAATACAATTGTTTTATGCCCAAATGTGTACACTATCAGCAAACCTGATCACACTATTACTTTGCATGGATTTTTGTGGCATCACGAATATCAGCATGAAACATTGTGCAAGCTTATTTTATTTATTTTGCTTCTTTTTTTCTCTTTTAATGAGTTTTTCCCTAAGTTTTCTGGCAAGGAGCATAAAATTTTAGAGACTCGGAGACTGTAATAGACAACAGCCAATAGAACCCCAAGTTAGGAAGTTTTTGAATAGCTCTAGTACTGGAAACAAAACACATCCCTATCTTCCATGATGATTACAATGATGATTTGTAGTATCTTCTCATGTTACATTATTTGCAAATCATGATTGCTTTTAAAAAAATAGATCTTCTCTCAAGACATGCTTTCAAAAAGAGTCTTGAAAGATCAAGATACGATGGATGGAAATAAGAACCATAAAGGAAGCAAGACAAAACACATTCAATACTAACTTATCCTATAAAATTGTTCTTCCATGCATCAAAATAACTTTGAAATAGATTTTTTTTTGAAACAACTTGAGTTCATATTAAATATTTTTTTCCCAAAATTCACAATAACAACTTTAGCGATGAATAATGTCAATAATGACATTCTATTATTCAGGTTGCTTAAACAAATACTATGAAAAAAAAACAATCAATCATCTACGTTGTTCTCAAACTCCAAATCTTAATTAGCTTTCCTTGATGCAACATTTTGTCCTAACTACTAAATTCAAAATTGTAGACCTTATCTGTAGCCAAATTCAATCCTAGAAAATTCCAAGAATGTCATCCTCCTAATACAAGTGATACATAATTCCAATATTGACAACAAAAGATGACAATCTGCATTAGAGAAATCTATACATGGGATAATCGACAAATTCAATGTCATTTCTTGGAGCTTTTCTTATATAGTATAATTTTTATATAAGACCAATGCATCCATTACAAAAATCATGCTTTAAAACCATAAGAAAGTAAACATTCAATGATGCAAACTTACTCTTTGTCTCCTAGTTTGATTTCACTACCACCATATTCAGGTAGAAGAACATGATCACCTTCCTTAAAGCTAACAGGAATGGTGTTTCCTTCCTTACTGCTAGCCCCTAGTCCAACTACTACAACCTTGCCAGAGTTCAACTAAACATAAAAAAATTCAAACCACTTAATCCCAAACCATAAATAGAAATATTAACAACACGTTGCCTATGTATAGACCACAATGTAGGTCTTTAAATAAAGTTGAAAGAGGAAAGAATTTTCTATGCATTCAAATTAATTCATCCTAAATAGAATGTGGAAGTCAATTATATTTTTACAATGCACAAGAAAAAAATAACATCAAAATGGATGAAGAAAAACCCACAAAACAAGCATAAAACAAAAAATGGAAAATGGATTAAAGCTATAAGATTTCCAAAATAGCTTTTTTCCATCAACATTTTGAATCATGATTCATGATCCATTTTTAGGATGGAAGAGAGCCCAAAATAAGAGATGAATCACTTATAGGGATTTAAACATTGATGGAAAAAACTTTACACACAATTGTACTCAGAAATTCAATAGCATTTAACTAACAATTTTAACTAACAATGAATAATGAATTTTAAATTCTAATAGCAATATCACATTGAATATTGAATTGAAAAAATTTTAAACTCAACGTACAAATAATGTAGATAAACCTTGTCACTCCATGATATTGAGAAGTCCTTTGGCCAAATGTATCAATGGATTTTCTGGGAACCGATTGCCTAGACCTTTCACCTGCCCCTCTTTTCTTGGTTTCAACTATAACACAATTAGTACTAGTTGATTGTGGAATAACAGTAATAACACTAGACTGTGATCCAGGACTCATGGTTAAAGTCAAGGCTTCCTATTATTGAAACCTACTTCCACTATTGTTGTTTTTATTTTCATCCTCCTTCATGTCAGTGGTATATTGTTGTCTAAACCATGGTTTCATGACAGATATACCCACAACATTATCCATGATTTCTCCCCCTCGGTGAGGATTGAACTGAAGACTACAATCTGTAAACATACTCTCCTTGGATGAGTCATCCTCATCATGCTCTAATGAAGCTTGAAACAACATATTAGTCTGAGTTTCATAGGTGGTGGTGGTGTTGTTCTAGGGAGTTGGGACTTCCATGGGCCTAAAAAGTGGAAGTTGGTTAACATTGATCCTTGAGTTGCATGAATCCCTATCAAAACCAAGAATGGTATTGTTATTATGTTTCTCATAATACATGCCCTCCATGCTAAGAGGCACTAAATCCCTATTGGTGGAGTACTTTCCTAATAAGTCCTCTAGTTTAGGGCTCACATGCCCTCCTGAATTCTTTTGAGACATGTCATATTGTGTAGCTTGTACTCTTGAAAGCCTCCTGTCCACCATGTTTGTTGACTAAAGGCTTGTTGGTTGCAATCCAGGGGGCTTCAAATCATTCCAATCTACAAAACCAAAAGAAAGGAAAAAATATGGTTTTGGCAATACATAATATTTACAAAACCAACTCCAAATCATCACTCTATAACCTAAAATTAATCCAAGTTCATGTTTAAAAGAACTATTCATTCCTACCAGCTTTTTCAAGAGCCTTAGATATTCACAAAGATAACCCATAGGTTTTGGTTATGGACTTGTTGGCTATAGTTTCTTTACCTCTAGTTTGGGATTTGTTGAGAACCTCCATGATAGAAAGAGAACCATCAGACCTCAAGGGTATAGTAGTATAGAATGCCCCCCCTCCACCTCGTCCATAGCTATGATAAGTTATACTTGAAGGAGGATCCCTACCCCCTAAATGGGGTGAGAGAGAGAATGCAAGCTAGCTATTATTGTTAGTGTTATTCATGGATTTCACTAGGTCTTATCACACAAACCACAATGCTTCAACACCGGTGTAAAGAATATAGCCAATATGCTTATGATTTCATTGCAAAAACTTCATCTAACTTAGAGAATTTTATAGGTTAATCAATGATTTCATTTCCAATATTGTGTCAATGCAGATATAAGACAATTCTATTTTAAGAATTTGTTTATATGTCAAGTAAAAATTATAAAATTATGAGCACATGAATCATCTATTTATTTCTATGATTACAATGAAAATAGGAGTATCCATTGCAATAACAGAAAAAAGGCCTATTGATCATACAAATCTCAGTCATGTGCTAATGACCTTGATTGTTGTACAAAAGAGCTCTTAGTTTCTTACATAAATCTGTGCTCACCAAAGCATTAAGAAACACAATTAGTTGAACAGAGTTTGCATCTTATTCACATGGCACTCCACACACAAACACATAGCCTCAGTTGTCCTAATTAAGGGGTTTCACTAATCAGGCCAAAACAAAAACCTAACTGTATAGAAAAACTCTTCTCATAGGCCAATGCAAAGAAAAACAAGTAGCTATGCTCTTCTCCCTATTTTAGAAAAACCCCTTACTGTTAGCAGAAAAAAAACTAGATTTTACTAGATAGCTTAAAGATCAAACTCTTAAATCCCTATTTGTTACCTTGGAATGCATACAAAAAAAGAATGTTCACAGCTTATCTTTAATTTTATGAGCAATCTATGCTGATGATGTTTAATTTTTCTCTTCTGCTTCTCTTTTATGATTCATTTTCTATATTTCATGATCCAAGTAGTAGAAAAGTTCCATTCAAGTCGTATAGTAGGGAAGTCCAAGTGCTTCACCTCTATGAGCACCTAGATGCAATGAGTGCTAAGTATTCCACTCATTTTCATTGGAGATGGGCTCTTGTGAACCATTACTCATGAAACATGGCTCAATGAGTTTGACTCATACTACATAATTGAATCCTAATATCCTGATAGCAATAACACAACTAGACTTGTTGTGGAAAATATCTACTTATTAGTATAAAATTTGTTAAGAAGGCTTATTTTTCTTGTAAATGGTCAAAGTCATGAAATCATATTTTATATCAAACTCTACAATTGTTTTTAACCTTTCTTTCTTCTCTCCTGCTCGAGCTAAGTTTATGGAGCTCTAAATTATGCTTTAATAGAACTAGCTTAACGTTGAAGGAAAGTTCAATAGCTTTATGTGACATTTTTCTAGGCTCATATAACTTCTTCGACAAATCTTTTTAGTAGATTGTTCATTCAAGCTAGTCTTCTATAAGCTTCTTCATTTTTGTTTTATGACAAAGCATAATGCTCCAATTTTAAAAACCTACACTACTTTTGTGGACACCTTGCCTATAAATTTTTCATGTATCAATTTATTCTTTACACAAGTACTTTAGGTGTTAATGCAATTTTTTTTACTTCTTTGACTATTTATTCCACTTTCTTGTATAGATAGTGAAAGCATCATTCATAGGAAGTACTTTTTCTTAAACCTAACACTATGTCTAATTTTAGGTGTCAATACAATTTTTTTTACTTCTTTGACTATTTATTTCACTTTCTTGTCTAGATTTTGAAAGCATCATTCATAGGAAGTACTTCTTCTTGAACCTAACACTAGTAGCAAAAACCTCCTTTGGTGAAAGAAAGCTCACACACATTTATCTTGGTAGGCTAGTTGTTATCACAATATAACTATATAATAGTCACAACTTAGATGCAAGAACTTGGTCCAAATCACTAATATAAGGGCTACTCTACCATTAATTACCATTTACAATTCCTTGCATTAGGCATTTGGATAGCCAACAATGATTAAAACATATACTTGTAACTAGTAGTTTTCTAAATAATGTGGAGAAAAAAGATTAAATTATCTACATGCAAAAGTGATTTTATCTTGGCATTCATAATTCCTTGTCATGAAGGCTAAACAAACAAGTAACATTTGTTATTAAAATGTTATAAAAAAATTTTGTTGACTATCACCTGACAGTGATAGGAAATGTGATAGCCTATCACTGTTTTGAAGAAATTTAAGGAAATATGCCTCTCCCACTTTTAAAATGTAACTTGTGGGAGAGGTATTTAAGCCTATAAATATGATTTTCTTACTATGATTTAGATGTAGGTGACAGTGAACAAAGAAAGGAATAGTGGGTGACTAATGAACAAACAATGTGGGTGCACTTAGAAAGCACCACATGGTGAATATAGTGATCTGAGGGTTGGAGTGGATAAATGAGTGTTGGAAACAATTGAGGGAGTGTATTGTAAGTTACTTAGGTGCTAACAGTAGCATGCCATGACTAATCCTGATAGCAATGACTAATGTGATTAATGCATCAACTAATGAGGATGACTAAAATATTGAAACATACTAATGCAATCTTCAATCAAGAACATCTGAGCTCAAAAGGAGAAAACAAACTTGTCCCTTTGTTGAAGCCTTGGAGTATCTAATTCCTCCTTGAGTGTCCCAGAGTAAAAAGGTGTATTAGAGGTGTCCAGAGATTTCTTGAGGAAAAAGTTGTCTACTAGTTGTATTGTGGAGATATTTGGGGTTTTGAAGATGGGGCTTACAGAATCTAAGAGGGATTTATATGAGGAATTCAAGTGATATTTTTTTTTTCTAACAAATTATTTGTATGATTGCAGGGTTATTATATGCCTGATGATGATGCAGACCATTGGTACATCAAGAAACTAGTTGAAGGATGGAACACTTGGGCTAGATCCAAGGTGTTTGATTGCAAGTACATGAGGAAAAAGAGTAGAGGGTACATCATAGTTGTAGGGTCTGTTGATGAAGTGATTAGAGACTAGAAGAAAAGGAAAAAGAACCCAATCCAAAGGGACTTGGATTGCTTTGATCCTTGGGAGCATGATGCAGGAGCATCAAGGCCAAGGATGAAGACATGAGAAGATATGAAGGTTACTAGATAGCAAACATGACTATGTTGGGTCATTGAATGTAATAAGACTTTGTAAAGCTCCTTTTTGATATGTTTTGTAATCATTTCGTTAAAGTTCAAAGTTGTAAGCCATTAATGGCATGATGAAAGGACAAGGGGTACATGAGGTCATTCAATGTAGTACAATGGAAAAGAGAGTCCTAGAAGGTACTAGGATGATTAAATATGGTCAAAAGGTCATGATGTGCATATAAAATGCAAATAAGTACAATGTAATTGGAAAAATTATGTAACATTGTCAAATGTTGACAATAGGCTACCTATGGCACTATAATGGAGTCTAGAGGTTAAGTAGCGATCTAAAAGTCCTTTAAGTATTAGAAGAGTCTCAGTTTCAAAATTTTTATCAATATTTGAGTCTTAAACGATTGAGGGTAAAACAATTAGTAGAGGAGTTTTTTTTAAAAGATATTAAAAAATGTGATATGAATATCAAGATTTAACTGTGTAATTTTAGATGTAGTAAAAAAGTCCCTAGATCTAGAATCTTTAGAGCCAAGGAACAAATTCATTTCTGCAGCACCTTGTTTGAATCAATACAATGTTAATTTTAAAAAGAAGTGTAGAATCTAATGCTATAATAAAAGGGTGTGTGAATTTAACTATTGTATTGAGAAGTAAGTCTATTTTGCTTCAATTTCTAGGAGTTATGCGAATCGAGTTATTAAATCCATATTATATTGAGGCTACCTATGATGATGAGGCTGAGACAGAAGAGCTAAAGTTCATAAATAAGAATAGGAACTTGAAATAGTGAGAGGAGGAACTAACTACAACATCTTGGTTGTACTTTGAAGACCTCCCAAGGGACAAGTTCCATACTCTCTCAAAGTTTGCAGAGTCTTGCTGGGACAGGGCATCACTGTTTTTATAGACAATGGGGCCACACATAGCTTTCTTTATTAAGGATTTGTGTCCAAGAGGGGTCTTGCATATTTTGTAAGCCCACAATAATTATGTTTCAATACTAAGCTTTTTTCAGAATATGGTGGTAGCTATCAATTTTTACATATATGAAATGTGTAACTTTGATTTTATAGATATTACTATCTGAGGGCATCAGGTTGGGGATGTCCTAATCATTTTACAAGCTAGGCACAATGGAAAGGGGAATTTTCATTCTCATCCCCATTAGTAAAATAATATTGCAATTTTAGTTATAAATTTATAATGGTCAACTAAGCTATTACAATAGACTTTAGGAATATTCTTTATTCTTTTAGTTGTCATCTTTTCTTAGTTTTCAATCTTATCCTTATTGGAAAACACAGAGTTGATAGAAATGATTTTATTACAATTTCCTTCCACAAGCATTTTCTAGTAATTTTTAAAATTTCAAATCCTCCATACAATATACTACTGTAGTTATGCATCTCTTACTCGTGTGTTGCTCTATGGAGAGAGATTTAATTCTGAGAAACCATGAATAGTAAAGTGATAACACTTTTACAGAAAATAGAAATAATATCCAAGTCACTTACCTTGGGATTGTACTCAGCATTCCTAGCCTGAAGATCTATAGCCTTGAGATCCAATTTGCAATCCAAATTTATAGTTGACACAATGTTTTTGTGTATTTTTCCATTGAAGGCACATGCATCCAGCAAGAAAGATACAATTAAATTTTGAAAGAAACACAAGGAAGGGTATCTTTGAAATTAGAGCATTCCATTGATTAATGGAGACAACAATATGGCCTTATTAAATTAAAAAAATTATCCTCTACATATGTACATAACATTTTACAATGTAAATTGACATAACATTATCCTCTAAGTGATAGTTTGCAAGTTATTAGTTAAGGCATTCACAGTGGTATCAGAGTTGTGATCTCGCCAACCAGTGAATAATGCAGAAAAGTCTAAGACGTTTGACAAAATAAAATTGGGTGGATCTTTTCTAGAAGCTAATTGAAATACCAAGGAGCCAACATAAAATGATCAAACTATTTAAAATAATATTGCAGCTTCAGAGTAATGCAAAATTTGAATCCAGTTAGAACATCACAGAAAGAGGGAAGCTCATCTTCAAACAACAAACAAATTGTTAGTCCCATGCCAAAATCTAGCGAACCCAGGTTCTCAAAAAAGGATGAAGAAAAATCCTAAGACAACCATTAGCGTGTGAGTTTGTGTATGCAGCTTGCAAATCAGAACATTGATAGGTAATAGCAGAGTATGTTGTGTTTGTTGAGGACATCTTGGAGTTTAGCGTCTCATGTATCAAGGGTGAGGCCACCTATCAAGATATTGCTCATCATAGTTGAGGATGGAGCAGAAGTTTTGAGGTGTAAGTGTTAGCAAAAACTAAACCTGCAGCATTTAACTAATAATGTAAATAGAAGATTTTGTGTAAAAAGGAATAGAGTTCCTTTCTATTAAGTCAAAAATCACTACTATTGCATAATGGTTTGGAATCCTGGTTCATTGGAAAAATATACCTACAAAAGATGAACTTGGAAAAGACCAGAGATACTATAATATTCACTATTGCAATGCCTAAGAAAAAAAAACTCGAGAAAGGGCGGAGTTGTAGTGCTTTTGTTAATACCCATGTCTATACAAAAAACTAAACCTCAAAATATATAAGGAGAATTCAAAAAAATAAAATTGTCTCCCTTCGATAAGGTATGCTTTCTAATTTTTTGTTGAGATGTTTCCTTTTTTAATTAACTACACTATGTATGAGTTCTAAAGCTTAGTGATTGATCTATCAATGCAAGAGCAGCATTCTTGGGACTGCAGTAAAATGTTTATTAGGACTGGATTAAAAACAAATTGTCTAAACCTCAAAATATATAAAAATTAGAAAAATTAAGGGTCGCCTTGATAAGTAATTCTTTTAAGTTTTCTTTTTAGACATTACTATTTTAATCCACTGCACTGTATGATTGTTCTACAGAGTTTTGTCAAAGGTCAAGTAGGTTCTATCAACAATTGTTTAGTGATTGATCTATCAGCATAGTCATAGCATACTTGTGACTGCAGTAAAATGTTAATGAGGACTAGAATGAAGGCATCATGGTCAATAGGTTAGGAATATGGTGGACTAGAAATAAGGTGGACTTATGACCAGTTAACTATTTATAACTGCCTTAACCAGATTATGACTGTAGTGGACTAGAATTAAGGGGGACATATGACCAGTTAACTATTTATGACTACCTTGATTGAAGGAATTGATTTAAGATAACCACCCAATTTGAATGATATGTCCAGTTCACTTCTCTGATTGAGGCATATTGAGGTGGGATACCTTAAGTTAAATACTGCACTGGGCTAAGAAGTGTTGCTCAACTAAGAAGAGATTCACTTTGAAATTTGTGTACAAAAAAAAAAAATCTTGGGGTGGGCTAGTACTTCAATGTCTACGGTTTGTAGACAAAACACTCCAATCATAAAGATAAGGCTTCTAGAGAACATAAAAACTTAAGCAACAGGCCTACATTCAACCTCTAACTAGAAATAGTGGTAGTGTCTAGATCTGCATGCTAGCATGAGTAATACACGGTATTATTTTGATGAACATCTATGTGCTTATACACTGGTTTAAAGAAATATAAAAATTCATGAAGTACCATTTGCTGTAGTATTTCTAGGTTTGTTACTTTGTCTATTTTTAGTTTGGGTGACACGATCTTCCCACTGATCATTTTCAAAAAGTTATACCAGGTCTATTTTACTTTGTGTACCTTTACGCCTAAGAAAATAAAGAAGTTTTTTCAACATAATTAGCTAAATCAAAACAAGGTTCATATATGGGTCTGTGTCTCAAAGCTTCAAGTTGCAACACATATGACAAAAAAAGAGCACTTTGCCTAACATTTCCTGAGGCAATCCAAATTCAAGGTAAGCCTGGAGATCTTCAAACCTCATTGTGAAGTCCATTCAATGGCAGTGATCATTGTGATTTGAGAGACAAAGAAGCCAAATATTCATAAAATGACAAGAAAAAATGGAAAAATCTCTACAGTTTTAAGACTAGAAGATCTTCATGGATGGGGAGAAAAAATTTCACCATTTAGGGTGTAGTAAATGTAGGGAAAAATCAAACTCGTACCATGTGAGGATTCAAATTAAACAAATTGAAATAAAATGTGAAGGGGCTTACCTCAAAAGTCTTCAGAGATTGTATGCGTTGGGGAAAAAGGTAGAGCTCATTGGTGTCAAAGGAATTTTTTTGACATGTATCACTTCACTAAGAATAGCTGGCACTTGTTTGTAGATGTCACTTTCTCACCATCCAATTTGAAAAATTAAAGTTCTATTATAGAAGAAATTGAACTGATAGGCTTTCAAGGAGGATTTTGGATCCATGACCAATGGAAGATGCAGTGGAGAAAATGGAGGCACAGATCTCATTCACCACCATGAGTGTCACTACGGATGTAGGAAAACCCAGGTCATTTGAACTCCTTCATAGAGTTAGGGATTTTGCCTCCAATTTAAAACATAAAACACATCTGCAGCAACAAAATCCATTCCCTCAATGCCCGTTGTGATCAAAACCAAAAAAATGCAAATTTTTAACATCTAAACCCCTCCATTGCCTCAAGGCCCGCTGCGATCAGAACCAACTAAAATGCATGCACGAGGATATGTTTTTTTTTTTTTTTAACATCTAGACCCCATGTTCGTCAAAATTTTGACCAACACAGGGCTTGATGTAAAAAGAAGAAATTTTTTCCTTCTACATTCCTACCAACCTAAAAAAAATTAGTTGATGGTCAAAAATTTTGGTAGAAAAATAAGGTCAAATGTAGTAGTGAAAAAAGGTTGTATAGTTTGAAACATTTTTAGATGTTTTCAGTGGTATTTGTATACTATTTATCAACAAAAACACATATCCAAAAATAGATCAAGAATTTATATGATAGTAGAGGATTTGTACAAAAGCATTTAAATAACTTAAGGAGCTCGAATAACTGCATATTATAAACCTTGATTCTTTCAGAGAGTTTGGAGTCCCCTGAAACAACTATTTGAGATTCTTTACAATTTTTTTTAAAAAGAACACTTTGGTTTAAATCACATAATTATGATAGAGTGGAATTTAAGAAAAAATCAGAGAAGGTTGATAAATTTTTAGGATATAGTAGGATTTCTATCAAATTCAACTCAAACAAAGGCTAAATATCTCAAATTCAACAAATTGTTATTAGTCTGTATTTACAATATGCTATTTTGCTTATATGTTGAAGAAAACCCTAAGTCAAGCCGAAGTCAAGTTAATTGCTTTTACCTTTGCCTCTATAGGATTTGATTCTACTAGTGTGTCTGGGATTGCCCTAAAGTACGTGCAATTTTAGAAGCAAAGAGATCATCTCACATGCATACGTTCATAGACTTAAATGTCAAATATTTAGAATGAGACACCTAGCACACCTTGAATGTCACATCATGCCCCTAGGTTATAAGAAAAATACAATGAATATGTGATAGAAATATCATCACAAAAATCTTCTCTAATATCAGAGATGAAGATCTCTATAGTAGCTATAATTTTCAACAACTACTTCTGTACTTCCTGGTATTCCCTAGTATCAAATATTTAGAACTAAGAGGATTTGTGAATGGGCTGCAAGTGACATGTTTAATGGATTGAAGGCAAGAAAAGGATTGCATTTTGAAGGTTTTTTCAAGATTTTTGCATGATGATAGTGGATGGATTTAAGATAAGATGTGGCAAGAGGGTATCACAGATGAGCATTGACCTTGATGACTAGACCATCACCAATGATTTCTATGATTGGAGTTACTGAATCAAATGTCATATTAGGAATTCAATCATTTCATCCTCTTGGACCATACATTCATTATTTCTAGCAAATAGAGTTGGAGTTTGTGATGGATGGAAAGAAAATAATGCCCAAGGATTTAGTGAATGATGCACCAAAGGTGGCATCAGCAAGTATGATCAAAACTATGAGCACTCACAACATGACTGAATGGGTAGCTTTACCAGTCAATTTTCATCGGTGTGGATATTATATTATTGCAGGAGATTTCTTAGATATGTCATTTCATGTCAAGTTTCCTTCTTTATGCATATCTATAGTGGACAGCTTGGAGTATGTGAGATAGGTAAGTATGCAAAAAATCATGTATACATAGCATAATTCTAATCAATTTTCAGTTTATACAATGAGTATAGAGTTGTGAAAATTGTGATGAGATATTGTTGGTGGGAGAAGGGAAAAGAGAAAATTGTCACTTTCTCATGAGGAGACATGAAAGTTCCAAAATATAGGGATGCATTAATCAACATGATAGTGGGAACACTTAAGAATGAAAGTGTTATAGGTTTCATCAATGATGATTGTATCAGAGTGGAGCAAAAAACTAATATAATGTTGGTAATAGGGTTGGTTTGGGAACCTGGTGGTGCGATAGTGAATTCCTTGAGGACAAGCAATGTTTCACAGAGGGGATTAAAATCTTGCTAATGTTTTTATAAAGTGAATTAATTTAATTAATTAATTAAGGCACCCAGAAAAAATATTTCAAAAGGGGCAACTTTTATTGATTAATTTAATGAAAGAATAAATTGAAATAATAAAATAGTCACTTCATTAATAAAAGTCTTGTAGTTTTGACAAACATTTGATAAGGCCTTGCAAAAAAAAAAATTGTCACTTGATCTTTTAAACAAAGGTTAGAACTCTTTATAAGGAGGCTTGTTGGATTTTACTAAGCATGCTTTATGGATTTGATATGATAAATTTGTGTGATGATTCATTACAAGCTGAGCACAAAAACCTTTAGTAGATCAACAAGGTTTGGACAGAAATTTCACTCTTTTTGAAAGTGAATTCACAAAGGCATTCACAATTGGACCAAATTTGTGAAGTCTCCATTGATTCAAAAATAAAGGTATTTGCAATTTTTCGAATAAAGTCACATTTATTGGAAAGTTAATTATATTATTGTTGAAGAATATAATTTTGTGACAAGATCACCATTTACTATGTTAGGTTAAGAAGTGGTTGTGCTGTTGTTTGAACAAGGTGCAAACCCTCCACTAGCACATTGTTATTGCGGGCTTGCCCCTTCACTGGTCCAATGTGCTTGCAGGTTTGAACCTCGGCTTTGTTAAATGGAGAGGTGGTCCCCCATTTGCAATTTGACTAGCTCAGACCTCCAGGTCAAAGTATTTCACATGGGACTAGAGGGTGCATCGTGCCAGTGTCACGGATCACATTAAAAAGGTTTAGTACCAGGTCAATTAATTATTGGTTTGGATACCTATTTAGAGGTGAAAGTCAGAGGAAGGTATAGATTTGAATATCTACAACATGACATCTTCATCTTTTTGAGCATTTTTTAGGATGACAATAAAAAATTAGACTTGTCATAGTTTGTCTTGGTAGTTTGACACAATATTTAAGGTCGATAAGGTTTAAACTTTGAAAAAATTCTAAGGTTTAAATCTACATGTAATGCATCTTTGAAAATTTTGGGCAAACTTAAGGGATTTTCTCTCTTTCCCAAAGTTTAGTAACACTCAGAAAATTGTTTCTTTTAGCAAAAAATTCATATTAAACTTCTGACTTTAATTTCAAGTTTATTGTAAAAATTCTTATATGCATATAAAAAATTAGAATTTCTTGTGCCCTTCTACTGGAGATATTGTTGTTTTTCTATTATTCAGGGATATTACATATAACTGGTATGTACTTTCTAGACAAAGGAAAAATCAGCAATAACAATATAAGAAATGATTTCGATATGAGGAGAATCATTATAGAAAATACATAATATATGTTTAAAGAAAAAAATGTAGTGGCAAATTAATAACAAGATATTGACTAGTTCATTTTAACTTTGTCTAGTTCATTTTAACTTTGTAGTTTGTATTGTTGAGTGTTGAGACCTACCATTCAAAAGCTACCAAACTGACTAGAGAGATTTAGATCAAAGCTTCATTGTGAAGAATATCTCTAGCAAGGGTGGAAAATTCACCATAAAATACTATTCAAAAAACAATAGGCTAACCTGGAAAATTAGAGATTACAGCAATCTACGGAGAATCACCTAGCAAAGGTAAGATGAACCATCCTTGCCCTACAGAAAGTAACATTGCAATAGCCTTACCTGTGCACACCCTACTCGCTGACACAAGTGAGGGCCAGATTTGACATGCAGGTTAATGCCCCAACATAACCTATGCTATCATGCCCCCATCAATGAGTGACAAACAATTGCAATCGATCATCGGTTCCAATTCTTTCATGCACAGGCCTATGTTACATGGGGGCATGACATATAAAGGAGTGATTTCAAATATGAGTGACCATCACATATTTCATGTAGCTTGCATTTTTGTAAGAGGGATGTGCCACATTTGAAATTGAGTTTTCAAAGTATGGGTGCCACTTTATGTGTGTGTAGTAGTGACACAGATTTCTTTATGTGCGATCATGACATGAAACAACATCTAGTAGTCCAATGCACACTGATAGAGGAAACCCTTGAAAATTTCACAGAAAACCAGCGCAAGCGAAAGACAAAGTGACAATTTTTTTAATTTTTTTTCCTTTTATTGTATAACCCTCATGTTGGCCAAAATTTTGACAAACACGGGGCCTACATGTTTAAAAAAAAAAGATTTTTTGTCTTAACATTCCGACCAATCTAAACTTATTTAGCTAATGGTCAAAAATTTTGGTAGAAAAATGAGGTTAAATGTAGTAATGGATCAGCAATTTTTATACCTTCCTTCATTCATAGGATATACAGTTGCCTCTTCAAGTAGATTTGATTTGTCCATGATTTTGTCATATAAAGACTCTTCATTCTACATCATAAACCTACAGCTATATCTTCTTCAACAATATTAAAAATAACCTCATCTACCAAACACAACTAGATTGTACTTAAGACTCTCATATCCAAAATCTTCCCAATCATCCTCTGTCATATTTATTGATTTCTTTGAGTTTCCAGCTAATGTCTTAAATAATTCTTCTTGTACTAAAAAATCATATTTCATGAGCTTCTATAGCTCCAAGTTATTTTTGCCATTAAATTTCTCCACCTATCTTGAGTTCAACACCTATGCCATTTGATATTACAAAAAACTCAACACCAAATTCTAACACAACTAGTGCAAAAAGAAATGGCTCTAATACTGTATGCACCCTAAAATGGTCTCCTAGACTATGGGCCCCCATTATTCAATTTATTAAATTTCCTGAATCAATGGTTTGCAATATTTTATTAAATCAGTTCAAATCAATTTCCTTGATCAAAATTGATTATTTATTTTTCTAAGGTTCATCATTTTATCCTAAGTTTTGTTTGATTAAAAGAAAATTTCCCTTTTAGTTAAATAAAATAAGTCCCCATTTTATTAAAAGAAAAGTTCTCTTTTAATTAAATTCGTCCACATTTAATTAATTAAGAGAAAACCCCTCTTTTAAGTTAATTAAATATTTCCTATTTAATTAAAAGAACTTGCTCCCTTTTAATTAAATAAATCCCACATTAAACAAGAAATGAAATAAATTCATTTTTTCTTCCCTCATTTAATTCTTCTCCTCTTTTCTCAGTGGTGGAATTTTTTCTCACATGGATCAAACTCTATTATCCCATATTGGTTGTGAGAAGCTTCCCACCTCTACATTTTTCTTTATAAGGGAGAACCCTCTCCTCATTTTTGACATCCATTATTATGCTATTGTTATGATATAGGTTTGGAGAACGATTTTTGAAGAAAGAGTTTGAATACTAAAGCTTTTTGTGAAGAACTTCTATCTTCTTGTCTTCTCCTCTCATGCATCCATGACTTCCACCATGAGGTTTCATCCTTGCATTTGCACATTAGCTTAAATCCATATTTGTTTTCATAGATTAGTATTGCATTATTATTACATTTCCTTTCTTGCATTATTTTTTATTGTTATCATATAGATCAGTTTTCATCTCCATTTGCATGAATTTTGGATCCTTGAATCTCTTGTTTCATGGTGTACTTGCATAGGCACAAACTAGATCAAACTGAGGGCCTCCACTACAAACCTTTGCACTCCATGAATAGAGAGCTATGAGCCACCATTCGAGACCTCATTTTTGAACAATCTTGGATATAATGACTCATAGAAGTGTGCCCACATTTTAGACATACATTTTTTGGCACCCATCATGGGGCAACCCACCTTTGCTTGCTGGTTTTTGATATTTTTGGACTTAACCCCCTTGTGCAAATTTGTTTGGAGACGAAAAAATCCTAGACCTGAAAGATTTGATCATATCTCCCAAACGGATAGGAATTTTGATATGAATATTTTTTTGCAAGGTGTTGACATGTGAGACAAGCTTTAGTAATATTTTTAGATTTTTCTGAGGTATTTTTTATTTTTTATAATTTTTTATTTATTTTTAATGAAAAATCATTTTAAGGAGAAAATTAGGGAATTTTTTGAAAAATTCTACATTTTTTGAAAGCTATCTAAATTATAAATAAAGTTGGTTCTTTGTGTTTTTATTTTAGAGATCATATTAGGGATCAATAATTTGATTTGTAAAAATTGGTCTATTTTGACAAAATGACTCTCTAGGGCACAAATGAAAAGATATTTTCAAAATTTTAACATTTTTGGAAAGCTTTGTAATATTTGATAGGGGTCACTTTTCTATAGTTAGGGTTTTGGATTCAAATTCATATCATATAGGTCCAATCTTTATGACTGGGTCAAAAATTAATAAAAAATGACATTTAATGAATATCTTGCATTTAATTTTTACAATGTATCAATGCATGATGTGAGATTTCATTTGGGTTATTTTCTAATTATTATCACTCTTAAAAATCACATTTTTAGATCTAACCCTAGTTTTGCATAATTTGAATATATATTGCATATCTTGTGTTTGCTTATTTTTCTTGTTGCTTTATTCATTGTGAGTGAGCATTCAAGCATAAATGAAAAGTACAACAAAGAAAATAAATGTTGCAAGGATTACTAGGTATTTTTTTGGATCTCTATAACATTTAGATTTGAAAGTAAAATGAACTCTCACATGTGTTTGGCTTGAGTGTTTTTACATGCTTTCATAAATTCACACTTCATTTGGTGCTCTAAAATTGGATCTATATTTGCTTTCACGCATCTATGTTTCACATAGTAATTAGGCCCTATGAACACTATTTGGGAGATCTTGAGAGACTAAGCTTCATTCTCTGGCTTTACATGTGAAGCTCCTCTTAATGACGGATTCCCTTGTAGGTAGGAAAGGATATTTGTTAATGTCTCACTATTCCACTTGGATTTTTCCTCAACATCCATTAGTTCTTTCTCTTTTGAGATTGGTAGTGTTTTTTGTTGGATTTTTCAAAAAGTTGTTGAGGTGATATCAAATTAGCATGTCAAAGAATCTTGTTTGCTATGTTTGGGTAAGGTGAAGAAGCCAGAAGAGTATGCTATGTTCCCTTTTGGGCACATTAGAAATTTGGAACCCTTGAATCCAAACCAAGTCCCCATGTGGTACAACTTTGTGAGTCTTCTTTGATTAGAGAGGGTTAAACCATAGTGGACATTTCCTTTATTGGGTCAACCATGTGGATGGTACCTCAAGCTATAATAACCATTTTTGACGTGGTAGTAGAAACGTCTATAGAAATGTCCTTGTGGGGGAAATCCTCACAGGTGTAGTCTTTTGTTAGGTTTTCAAATCTCCACAGTATCTCTAATTGATTAAATTCTTGGACTATGTCAAAACCCTATTGTGCCAGGATTGGATTTTGCCCACTCTAGATTACAAATGCTGCAAAGCTGAACATTACTAAGAACCGTAATACTACCAAAAATTTTTTCTAAGACTATGTGCATGATTGAAAAACATTTTGAGAACATACATAGTAGTGGTTCTAGGGATTAGATTGATACTACAACACTATTCTTGTTCATGTGCAAGGTTTCTTTGTCCCTTGCTCATTTTTTGAAGACATTTGCTTTAAATCTTTGATTGTTGTCTTGTGTGCTTAGTTTATGATTAAAAATCTATTGATACACCTAGTTGGAAATTTAAAATGAACAAAATCTGAGTTCTTGAGTTGAGACTTTACGATCAAATTGTTTTGTTGTCCTATTATTTCCAATCACCCTAGGTTGATCTAGTTTATATTAGGCTATTTACTCCATTATTAGAATCTTTTTTGCACCTTGGGTTATTTTCCTTTGACCCCTTGAATTAGTAATAATTAATTTCATAAGAGACCTTGTTTGGAGTTGGTGAGTTAGAGATCATCCTTACTGAGAAAGATATACTTTGGATTCTTTTATATTATGCTTGGAGAGTCTTAGTAATCTCTTGTCTATCCACTTTCATCAAATTTAATTTTAATTAATTAAAATTTGGATAAATCATCCTCCTGGTCCATATGTGCTAGGGTATTCACCCAAAACTATGGGCACCTCTATGGCAGTGTTGGTTTATGCCTATTGCAATATTTTATCTTATCATTTCTCTTTGGACAAGTGAGTGTTTTTTCTATCCTAGTTTGGTACTCATGTTTCTAGGGTTATCCTATCAACTAGCACCTTTTCTTTCATGTTGGTTACAAGTGCTACTATATGTTGCTTAGCATTCAAATGAACTCAAATGGTATCAAATTTCCCAAAAGGACTCTCGGTCTTCTTTCTTCTTCATCTTCCATGCCCTTCTAGTCTCTCATTTCCATTCTTCCTTTTCCTCATGTCTTCTTCATTCTTTTTCCTCCTATTAAAATATAGTCTACCTTTTTCTATTCACCTATTCTCTTCTTCCATGCCATGGATCTCAAATATCTTATTAGGGATCCTCATTTGAGCTTAGATGAACTTGACCTCCTTCTTGAATTTGAAAAATATTGTTATTACAATAGATATATGGATGCTAACCTTGTGACAAAAATGATTGAAAAGGAGAAGAAATCAAACATTCTTGCTAGGATCATATGCAAGATTAGATCACAATATCCCTCTTCCAAATATTCCTTATCTTCCAAGTCTTATCATGATTCTTTTAAATATTATTCAAATTCTTCATCTTCTAAGTCTTATCATGATTCTTATAAATATCATTCAGATTCTTCATCTTCTAAGTCTTATCACAATTCTTCTAAATATCATTCACATTTTTCATATTCCAAGTATCACCATGATTCTTTTAAATATCATTCACATTCTTCATCTTCTAAGTCTTATCATGATTTTTCTAAATATCATTCATATTCTTCATCTTCTAAGTCTTATGATGATTTTTCTAAATATCATTCACATTCTTCATATTCCAAGTCTTACCACAATTCTTCTAAATATCATTCATGTAGGTCTCAACCTACCTCTTCTTCATGATATCATTCTTCTTCTACTTCTACCAAGAGTCTTATTCCTCTTATTGAGACATACCATAATGAACAATATGAAAATTCTTGTGATATGCCTATCTATAATGCCTATAGTGATAATGATTATGATTACAATGACTATTATATTCCTATGTGTCCTAAAATTCCTCCTAGTCCTATGCTTGTTCTTAAAGGGGATGAGTCACAAATAGATATTGATGGTAATCCATATGACTCAAATCTTGAAAACAACATTGATAAATTTTGTAAACAATACCTAAATGATAAATTTGCATTTTTTGAGGAAGAGAGAGCATATCTTTGTGGTGAAATAAAACATCAATGGCATAAGAGTTCCTCTTCTAACAACCCTCATGCTGAAAATAAAGATTACACTTTTGAGCAAGATCATGTTAATGTTGAACTTTTGTCTTCTGATGCTCCCCTTCCATCTTCTACTTCCTCCACTATCCATACATTCCCTAAGGATTCTGATTCTCTCAAATCTCATACCAATCCTTCATCCAACAAAGATCCTAATGCTTTTTATGTGGTTCCCTATAGTTATCCTCAAAGGCTACCTCTTAAAGAAACTCAAGCTAACCTTCACTTGGCTACAAATCCTTTTAAAAATGCTAAACCTAAAGAGCCTAAGCCTTCATGCACTATAATGCCTACTTCAGCTAGTTCTTCATCATCTATTCCAAATTCTTCCATACAATTTCAACATGCTTATTTCTCCTTAGGAGTGGCTCCATTTCAAGAGGACTCTAAAAATGATAAAGAAAAGAATATAAATAAAGATCAAGATCAAGAACCCTCCATGTCATCCAATTATTTTTACAATTTTTTTGGTCCATTTCATGGTTCTTTTGATCCTTTGTACTTTTCCTCATTCATTCCACCATGTCTTAAGTCTTCTCCTAAGAAACATCAAGCTACTACTTACATCGCTAAGCTTATTGACAATCAAAATGACCTTAATACAGTTGTGCCTTCCAAAGATGATACTTCTATTAAGGTTATTAAATATATTTTTGTTACTTCCAATGTTGAGCCTATTAAAAATCAAGAAAAAAATTCTACACTTATGCTATCCAAAGATCCTTGTCAATATCAAAGTCTTCCATCTTCTTGTTCTACCACTCCATGTTCCCTTCCACTTTCTACTCTTCCTAAGTCTTCTCAAGCTTCAAGTACTCCTATTAAAGAAGTTGTTCCTATTCAAGATGTTCATGATCCTATTGAAAATCCTCATACTCACTCTAAAGATGTTGATGTCCTTAATTTTCATATAGATGTTGATGAACTTATTGATTACCCTTTTGCATCTTTCGCATCCTTCCTTGGACCTCCCCCACCAATACTAAATGCTTCATGTCTTCCTTCCATCTTGGGTCCTTATGTCCCTTCACTTTTCCCTCCTAACTCTCCTAATTCATCATCCATCATGGATCCTTATGTCCCTCCCTTTCTTATCTTTCCTCAAGATCAACATAGATGCATATCCTTGAATCCTTTTCATCCATCCATTCACCTAAACCAACCATATCATCCTTCTTCTTCCACAAGTCCAAAGTCTTTTGAAAGTAATCTAAATGTTGAATACAAGAAAAAAAATAAATTTAAGAATCCATATAAAAAAGAAGATCACCATGTCTCCTCTAATAGACATGGGGAAATAAAGTCAAAAGAGATATCTAAGAAAAAAATTATAAGATAGGTATGGGTTCCAAAATCCATCATTGTAGATATTATCTCTAAATCATCAAAAAGAAATCAAAAGAGGCCAACAACTATATGGATTCAAAAGTCTCTCTTGAGAGAGTCTAATATTGAACAACAATTGAAGTTGACATTCAAGCTTCCAAAGAATTCCACTTCATCTTCTTCCAAAAACATTCTTCCATTCCATGTGCCTAAACTAAAACCTCTTCTATCCAGTCACCATAATCCTTCATGTATTCCTTCATTCACATTTTCTCCATCCTCTTGCCACCCTTAAAGGTGTGTGTTGATGTTAATCTTGCCTTCATTTCCATCTTCCAATCTCACTCACTTTGCATGAAGCCATATCCTCCATTTTTGTCTTCCATATTCCTTTCCCTATCAGCATCTTTGAGCATATCATTTCAAATCCTTTGCATGTCATGGTTTAAACTTTCAAGGAGCATTATCTAAAAATCTTGACTTCTTCCAAAAAATTCAAATGAAATAGTTGAAAAATTTTGAAAAATGAAAAATAAAATATTTGAAATGTGTCGTGGTGAAAACCTTGTAATCAGGCACCTTGGTAGCAAAAGTAAAGAGGAATATATTCATCCTATGGTGAAAACCACTCCCTTGTGGCACCTTGTATAAGTACCATGATGAAAACCTAACAATTAGGCACCATGTGTAGTTCTTCTACATCTTTCATCTATTTCATCTTCTCTCTTTGATCTTGGCAATGTTGACCTATACACAAACATTTGGCTATCTTGTGAGCTATCTTAATATGATCTTGTTTTTATTTCTTTCATGTTTCACCTTCATATCTATTTTCCTCCATTCATTCTAGTCTTTTGCTATCCTTTTCCCATTTTATCCTTTGGTCTTGATCTAATAAAAGATAGTAAAATATGATTTTATGAAGCCTCTTGACATGTCTACTCATTTAGATTGCATCTTTCCCACTTTTACATTATGCTTTCATGAATTATCTTATGTTGGCCTTTCATTTCTTGGCCAAATGTACTTTACATGACAATTGTTCCCTAGCTTGGGTACTGTTGAGGAGTTTTCCCTTGAGGATTTCTTCCCTTTATTCTCCTTCATTCTCTTGTCTTTCATTTCTTCCACCAACTTGCTAATCACTCTTGTCCTCCACCTTGCTAGACATTAGAACTGCACAATGTGATCTTTCTTGACAATTTGGTCCTTGTGTTTGTCTAGAGGCATTGTATATTCTTTATACATATTTATTGATCCTAAAAAAAACAAAAAAAAAAACATATATTTCAAAAATAAAAAAAATGATATATTGTGAAAATTCTAAAAATTGAAAAATGCCCTAAAAAAATGATCATCTTAGCAATAGGTGCTTTGATGTATCTCCAAAAAAAATTATATATTCCAAAAATACAATTTTAAAAAAAATAAAATCAAAAATTCAAAAAAAATAGAAAAAGTGCCTTGGTGAAAACCCGAAAATAGGCATCTTAGTAGCAAAAATATAAAAACATTGTAAAATATCCTAATTTTTTTTAAAAAAATCAAAGTCGTGAAAACCTCGAAATGGGTGCTACTTGAGGCCTTTGCACCTCTATTTCTTAGTCTGTGTCCTCAACACTTAACCTTTCTCCATCATGCCTTGTCCTTGTTGCCTTGGTTTCGAATTGGTCTTTGTTTAGGGGGCATAACTATGTTAGCTTTGGTCTCTTGGATGCATTAGTCTTTAGGACACCTTGCAAATGGTGTTTTTCAACACCACTCCAATTTTTATTTTATTTTTTCAATACAACCCCTGACATTGAGTATTTTTCAACACTTATTAGTTTGGTCGGTCTTAGTTTCGTCATGTGATCTTACCTATTTGCAAGCATTCAATCCTTATCCTTAGAACTTAGTATTAGTTAACACACTTATATTTTTTGTTATGCTTGACTTATATCATATCCTTTTCTTTGTGTGCTGACTGTTATTGATTTTTGTTGAGTGTCCTTGTTTAATAAGTCTCTCCAAGATGCATAGCTAGAGGACTTGGGGCATGGGGCATGTTTTAATTTGTTTTCTACTTGTGGGCATGGTCTTGAAACTCTAGAGTGTCTCTTGTTGTCCCCTTGAAATACTTAGGAGATTTGAGGCATCATCCTTAACTTCTTTTGCACAACCGTTCTTATGGTCATATTGGCATCTATGCCTTGATGCAAGCATGGTTTTTCTACATTAAATTGGGTAAGCTAACATCAAAGTCATCTTGACCTTTATGTCTTTGATGCTTATGTTAGAATATTTCTACATTCCAATCTGATATAAATCACATTCATATCTTCATAGTTGCACTTGTGACTAGTGATGATTATGTGATTTTTTGATGTTTGTTAATAATGACTCAATGATGAAAATAAGTTCCTTTAAATTCTCTAATGAATGATGAACACAAAATCCTATGTTACAGTTGCTCTATTGCAAGTACACCTTTGCATTTTCATGTAGCTTGCATTATTAGACTTCATATTAGTTTACATTTTTAGGCTACATTATGAGTTTGAGAGGGAGACTTCTTGTAGACTTTTAATCAACTGTGGTTACGTTTTATCTTCTTTTGTGAGCTCAATCAAAGTTTCTATCTTAAACAGTTGATTGATTTTGGAGCATTCTATTTCTTACGAATTTTTTTCGTTTCTTCTTTCTATTTCTTTTCATCTCTTCCAAACTTCTATCTTTCATTTTCTTTTACCACACTTCTTTTCTTCTAATTCAACTTTGAGGCATAATATTTTATGCTTGATGATCTACCTTGCTTTTTGGGTTCTTATATCTTTCATCTTACATCAAGAACTTTATCTTTCGTTCGATTTGATCAAATTTATCAATTTGTTGTTTCTCCTCTCTCTCATTTCTATTTTGATCACAAGGGGGTAGTATCTATCAACTTCAATCCTTGATTTAGTTTTATCAATTTTATCCTCTACTTTTTTAAGTCAAAATTTATTTGTATTCTTTGTCTTGATGTGTTCCCAATCGACCACACATCTAAGTTTTTTTGTGATCCCAAATCGATCTCACACTTCAATTTCTTTCTTTCACTACATGTGTTCCAAAATCAATCACACATTAGTCAAAGAGGGGCAAATATATGCATCCTAAAATGGTCACCTAGGCTATGAGCCCCCATTATTCAATTTATCAAATTTCATGAATCAATGGTTTGTAATATTTTATTAAATCAATTCAAATCAAAATTTCCTTGATCAAATTTGTTTAGTTATTTTTCTAAGGTTGATCATTTTATCCTAAGTCTTGTTTAATTAAAAGAAAACCTCCATTTTAATTAAATAAAATAAGTCCCCATTTTATTAAAAGATAACCTCTCTTTTAATTAAATTCATCCATATTTAATTAATTAAGAGAAAAACCCCTCTTTTAATTTAATTAAATATTTCTTATTAAAATTAAAAGAACTTGCTCCATTTTAATTAAATAAATTCCATGTTAAAAGGGAAATGAAATAAATAAAAATTAAATAAATTCTTTTTTCCTTCCCTCATTTAATTCTTCTTCTCTTTTCTCATTGGTGAAATTTTGTCTCACATGGATCAAACTCTATTATCCCATATTGGTTGTGAGAAGCTTCCCACCTCCACATTTTTCTTTATAAGGGAGAGCCCTCTCCTCATTTTTTGACATCCATTATTATGTTATTGTTATGTTGCAGGTTTGGAGAGTGATTTTTGAAGGAGCTTGAATACTAAAGCTTTTTGTGGAGAACTTCTATCTTCTTATTTTCTTCTCTTATGCATCCATGGCTTCTATCATGACTTTTCATCCTTGCATTTGCACATTAGCTTAAATCCATATTTGTTTTCATAGATTAGTATTGTATTGTTATTGCATTTTCTTTCTTGCATTATTTTTCATTTTATCATATAGATTAGTTTTCATCTCCATTTGCATGCATTTTGGATCCTTGAATCTCTTATTTCATGGTGTACTTGTATGGGCACAAACTAGATCAAACTGAGGGACTCCATTACAAACCCTTGCAGTCCATGAATAGAGAGCTATGAGCCATGATTTGAGACCTCATTTTTAAGAAATCTTGGATATAATGACTCATAGAAGTATGCCCACATTTTAGGCATATAGATACCACTTGTTATGAGAGTGGAAACATTAACCAAAAATAATATACTTACAACAAAAGTTAGATGCAAAGAAATAATAAGAGAAATGACAATACACATATATACTATTAGAAGCAAGAATGTTGATGATATTCCTTTGGGGGATTATTGTAGAAACATGATTAGATCATAATTATGATGATATATTACATTTATGACAATGTTTTTCATTTTTGTCAACATAAAAATTTTCTATGGTATCTGATGGAAGAACAATAATAAAGATCAAGTTGGTATAGATAGATTGTTGAGTATTTTGTCTAGCAATGTTAAAGGGAGGTACTACGAATAGATTGTTGAGTATTTTCACTAGAAAGGTTAAAGGGAGGTACTACTAAGTGTGTAGTATATGCATATAAACTCAAGTACAAAAGATATTAATTCTATAGGAATTTATGCAAGTTTAATTAAATACTATTCTGAGATAGAGTTTATAAAAGTGTGCTCTGGTAAAATTGTTATGTCTCTTAATAGAGTTGTTATTCTAGGAAGCAAGGTTAAAGGCATGTAGAAGACATGTTGGAGATGATGTGGCAAAGTTCACTTGTCATAATATTACATGTATAGAAAGTTATTCAACTTAAAAAGAAACAAATTGATGTTATTTCTAATTAAAATATGTTCTTAATGAGGTCCTATAATAATTAATTGAGAAGGTGTAATAGCCAACCCAAGGAAATTGTTTTATGGACTTGATATAAAGGAAGAACATTTTATTTTTTTATACATGAACAATTGGATAAAGTAAAAAGATAGAAAAGAGGAGAAAAGAGATGAATGGTGAAAAGTAGAGCAAAGGTGGACAAAACTTCATTATCGAGATTTTTTTTTGAGATTTGAAGTTTAATATTTGGATCCAAGGTTTGTGACCTAGTCTACAAGGTCTAACAATGATTGGTCCAGTTGATAGGACAAAAGAAAGAGGATAAAGCACATTACAAACAATTATTTTGCAAGTAATAATTGAGAGATCAATTGGACAATGAAGTTTAGTGGTCTTCCCCTAGAAGCTATTTTGACAATGGGTCCTTCTAGCTTGTACAACTCCTAATAGGGTTGGAACCTCCTAAGAGGGATTCAAAGTCTCCTAACAGGGACTCTTATGTACTGAATGTGTTTATAGACTCCTAATAGGGTCCATCCTCTAATAAGGAATACATATCAATATATCTTTATAGGCATCATTCCCACTAGGGTTTTCCCTCCATTAACAAATCTAGTGTAATTGTGTATGTGCATCTTGTTATGGTGGTTGTTTACTTTAATTGATTGGCTAAGATTAATTGAGTTTGATAAATGTTTTAATTGGACAACTAGTTCACCACCTCACTTAGTTATCTTGGTCAACTATTATTTCTAAAAATTGGTATAAGAGAAACAACTCCTTGAAGATAAAGTTTAACAAATTTCGAAGATCCATGGCTAACATATTTAGAAAGGATAGTCTGAAGTTTGATGGAACAAATTATGGCAGCTAGAAGGAAAATATGAAGACATATTTTATGTGTCTGGGTCTAGGATATTGGATCTTGACAAAATTAGAAAAGACAATTATTACTGAAAGTGTGTTGGAAACTCGTATCAAGGATGAGAGAGAACTTTTCATGTGCAACATGAGAGCTAGAGAAGCACTATTGTCTACACTTCATGAGACATAGTACAACCAAGTAAAAACACTTGATACTTCTCATAAGATTTGGAAAGATTTGGAAATAGTTTTGAAGGTCATGTATATTCTAAGAAAATAAGGCTACAAAACTAGATTTGTACATTTCAAGATGCTAAAATGATGGAAGATGAATCTATGAGAAAATATGTAGGTAGAATATTAGAAATTTCTATAGGTATCATATCTCAAGGAGGAACCAAGGAAGATGGTGAGGTGATCTAGAAGATATTGAAGAGTTTAACACCATAATTTAAGTAGACATCTCAAATGATACAATTGTTGATACCTTGTGCCTAAGATTTCAGCAAGAAAACATTAATTGGGAGATTTAAAGTAGTTTAGAATGACCATAGATAGTATGGAGAATTGTCTAGAATAGAGACAACTTTTAGTTCCCTAAACATTTGACCTAATCTATCAAGGAGCACAAATGCTAGATAATATTTTGCTAGCAGGAGCAAATATGATGAGGAAAGAAAGATAGAAGGAGTATCCCTTCTTGTAAGAAGAGAAAGAAGATGGTAAGAAATATTTAATTGTTGGACATGTGATGAGTTTTGGTCAATATGTATCTAAGTGTCCTAAATAAGAGAAAAAGTATAGAGGAAAGTTCAAACCTAGAAGAGATATATATTGTTTGTATGTTGATGAAGAAGATGAATCTAATGAAAAAGTTGTAAATGCTAGTGATGGTGGAATAGGATTTGTGGCTATTAAAGAAGAATGTCTAGAAAAAATGGCTTTGATATCATAGG
Organism: Cupressus sempervirens; assembly: GCA_028749045.1. Classification (NCBI taxonomy): domain Eukaryota; kingdom Viridiplantae; phylum Streptophyta; class Pinopsida; order Cupressales; family Cupressaceae; genus Cupressus; species Cupressus sempervirens. Next base: position 708,951,955 of record CM053789.1, on the reverse strand, counting down.
TTGAAAATAAATCTGATTGGATAATTGGGAGTGGTTGTTCACATCATATGACTGGTGATATGAACAAGTTTTTTGATTTCAAAAGTTATGATGGAGGCATTGTTAGAGTTGGAAACAATGCAGCTTGCCATGTTAAAGGTATTGGATCTATAACTCTTGATGGTAAGACTAACACTAAGGATGTAAACTTTGTTGATGGTTTGAAACACAAAGTTTTGAGTGTTAGACAACTAGTGGATAAAGGTTATTAGTTGTAGTTTATAGAGAAGACATGCATGATCAAAGACAAATATGGAAAGGTAATTGGAATAGGAACCGAATCTAGAGGTAATGTATTTTAGCTGAATCCCATTAAAATGACATGTTTAGTTGAAAAGGTAGATGATAGTTGGTTATGGAATATGAGATCTTTTCATATCAACTTTGATAGAATTGTGAAAATAGTAATACATGTTTGCACTCAAAGATTTTCCTAAGATTGTAAAGCCTACTAACACAATTTCCAAGGAGTGTGTATTGGTAAAGCATAACAAAGCTTCTTTTCCTAGTAAGAAGTTTACTACTAGAACAAAGTTGGAGATTGTACATACAAATCATAGTGGTCCTACAAAGACTAAAGGATTCTATGGTGAAAGGTACTTTATGATTTTTTTGATGACTTTTCTAAAATAATGTGGGTTGCATTTATTAAAGAAAAATTTGAGGCATTTGACAAGTTCAAGATATTCAAGAATAGAGTTGAGAATGAATTAGGTATGTAAATTAAATTTTTATGATCAAATAGAGGAGGAGAGTTTACTTCAAATTAGTTTATCATCTTTTGTGAATATAATGGAATCAAAAGAAAATTTTCATCTCCCAGAATCCCTAACCAAAATGGCATTACAGAGAGAAGAAATAGATCAATAACTGAAGCATCAAGAGCTATGTTAGTTAAGAATGATGCATCCAAGATGTTTTGGAGAGAAGATATGAATACAATAGTTTACACTATGAATAGATTGTAGGCTAGGAAAGACACAAACAAAATCCCTTATGAACTATGGTTTGGCCACTCACCTATAGTTAAGTATTTCAGAACTTTTGGCAACAAATGTCATATCAAAAGAGATGATGATGTTGGTAAATTTGATACTAGAAGTGATGAAGGTATTTTTCTTGGTTATTCATTGAAAAGAAGAGCTTTTAGATATTATAATGTGAGAACTAAGACTATTGTTGAAAGTGCAAGTGTGAGAGTTGATGAGAAATTCAAGATACAAAAAAGAGTAATTGACTAGAATTCTGATGATGAGAATGTCATTGTTACTAAACCAAGGAATGATGAAGTATTCTTTGAGGCTAACAATGATTTGTAGAATGAAGGTGAGAAAAGGCATGAACAAAGTTTAGAAGTAGAATCAATAAAGGTGTGACGACAAGAAGTAGAATCAATAAATAACTATGCTTGATATCACAAGTAGAACCAAAGATTGTAGATAAGGCATGCAATTATGACTATTGGAAGTAAGCTATGAAAGAAGAACTAAACTAGATAGTGAAGAATGAGACATGTGAATTGGTCCCTATACTAGTAGATAAGAACATGATAGGAACAAAATGGGTATTTAGGAACAACATGAATGAACAAGGTGAAGTTGTAAGGAATAAAGAAATATTGGTATATAAAGGTTACTCACAACAAGAAGGAATAGACTATGAAAAAACCTATGCTCTTGTGTCAGGAATTGAAGCAACAAGGTTATTCTTAGCCTATGCAACACATAAGAAATTCAAAGTGTATTAGATGGATATTAAGTCAGTATTTTTGAATGGAGAACTTGAAGAAGAGGTATACATAGAATAGCTTGAAGGCTTTCCTTTAACAAATGATAAGGACATGGTATGTAGATTGAAGAAAGCATTATATGGCTTAAAACAAGCACCCAGAACTAGGTATGTAAGGTTGGACAAGAATTTGACAAAACTTGGATTTAGAAAAGATATGGTAGACAATAATCTACACTCGAAAGAAATAGATGATGAATTGATGATTTTGGTAATATTTGTCGATGATATCATATTTGGAGGAGATGAGAGTGAAAGTGGAAAGTTTACAAAAGAAATGAAGAAGGAATTTAAAATGGGCATGATAGGAGAAATGAAATACTTCCTGGGATTACAGATTGTGTAGGATAAAGAAGGAATCTTTATTTCTTAGACTAAGTATTTGAAAGATCTATTGAAAAGGTTTAGTTTGGAAACATGTAAACTAGTTATAACACCTATGATAAGTAGATACAATTTATCTACAAAGGATGTGACACCTACTATTGAGTAGCACACAAAGCTAGATATAGAAAGTACAATTGGAATTGGTGCAATATTTCAAGATGATCCCAAAGAAGCACATTATGTAGCAGTTGAAAGGATATTTAGATATATGATGGGAATACTAGAGTTTAGATTGTAGTATGATAGATCTAATGATATTCCTTTATATGCTTATACTGATGTTGATTTGGCATGTAGTATGGATGAAAGAAAGGTGGCCAGTGGTGGAGCATTCTTTCTGGGAGCAAGATTGGTCTCTTTGTTAAGAAAGAAGCAAGATTATAGAGTACAAAAGATGTAGATTATGTTGTAGTAGAAAAAAATTGTAATCAAGTAGTTTGGATGAAACATATCCTAAAGGATATAAGGATAGAATTTAGTGGACTTGTTGTCATACATTGTGATAACATAGGCATAGTGAATATGTCCAAGTAGTTTGGATGAAGCATATCCTAAAGGATATAAGGATAGAATTTAGTGAACTTGTTGTCATACATTGTGATAACATAGGCATAGTTAATATGTCTAAGAATCCAATGTTGCATTCTAAGACTAAGCACATTTCTATCAAATATCACATATTGAGAGAGGAAGTTATAGAAAAGGAAATTAGATTGGAGTATGTAAGAACCAAAGAGTAGATTGTAGATATTTTTACTAAGCCTCTTTCAAAAGATACTTTTGAGTATTTTTGAGGTATCCTAGGGGTTATGTTCATACCTACATTAGAGTAGATGATGCAAGAGTGTACCAGTCTAGTAGTACAGAGCACTACTATTTGTCTAGACTAAATGTTGATGCTTCCTATATGGGGGAGTATTTGTGATGGATAGAGTCATCTAGGACTCTTGAGAGATGTCTTTTTGGTCAGTTTCTTTGAACACTTGAGAAGGTTAGAGATAGTTTTTATATAGATTGACAGGATGCAATGATAGATGGTTGTTGAAACCTTTGACATTGATGTCAATGGGGGAGAGATTATAGCATGAAAATAATTTTAATATAGATCACATTGAGGTATATAAGTGGGGAGAAGTGTGTGAACACAGAAGCTAGTATGATTGATGAAGACAATTTGAAATGAAATGATAACAATCTTTAATAGTTGGTATTCTTGGAACTAGATGATTTTCATCTATGTTTCCATCAATGCAAAAGAGGGAGATTGTTGGAAGCATGAATGTTGATGATATTCCTATGGGGGAGTATTGTAGAAACATGATTAGATCAGTATTATGATGATATATTACATTCATGACTGCGTTTGTCATTGATATCAACATAGCAATTTTCTATTGTATCTAACAGAAGAACAACAGTAAAGATCAAGTTGGTATGGATAGATCATTGAGTATTTTCACTAGCGAGGTTAAAGGGAGATACTAATAAGTTTCTATTATATTTAGCTAATTTTGGATGAATAATAAATTAAGTCTGAAATAATTTATGCAAGTTTTGGTGAAGACTATTATGAGATAGAGTTTATAGAAGCATGTTCAGGTAAACTTGTTATATCTCTTAGTAGAGTTGTTACTCTAAGAAGTAATGTTAAAGGAATCTAGAAGACATGTGGGAGATGACATGACTAATCTCCCTTGTAATAATATTATATTACATGTACATAAAGTTATTCAAGTTACAAGGTAATAGATTGATGTTATCACTAAGTAAAATGTATTCTTAATGAGCTCCTATAATAATTAATTGAGAAGGTGTAATAGCTGACTCAAGGGAATTGTTTTATGGACTTAGTATAAAGGAAGAATATTTTCCTTTTTTATACATGAACAATTAGATAAAGTATGAAGAGAGAAAAAAAAAGGACAAAAGAGATGAATACTGAGTAATTGTGAAGATAAGAAAAGAAGAGCGAAGTTGGAGAAAAATTCATTGCCAATGTTTTATTTTGAGATCCAAGGTTTGATATTTGGATTTGAGGTTTGTGACCTGGTCTATAAGGTTTGATAATATTTGGATTTGAGGTTTGTGACCTGGTCTACAAGGTTTGATAATGATTGGTCTACAAGGTTTAATATTTGGATAGTGGGTCCTTCAGCCTTCTACAACTCCTAATAGGGTTTGCAAAACTCCTAATAGGGATTCAAAGTCTCCAAATAGGGACTCTTATATATTGAATGTGTTTATAGAATCTTAAAAGGTTCCATCCTCTAATAAGAAATGTATATATCAATATATCTTTCTGGGCATCATTCCCACCAGGGTTTTCTCTTTGATCAAGGGATTCCCTGGTTAACAAATCTAGTGTAATTGTGTATGTGCATCTTGTTATGGTTAATGTTTACTTTTATTAAATGGTTAAGATTAATGAAGGTTGATAAATTTTTTAATTGGATAACTGATTCACCCCCTACTCACCCCCCCACCACCCCCCCTCGTAGTTATCTTGGTGGTCTATTATTTCTAACATATATGTGGTGAAACATTGACAATATGTCAAGGAAATAACCACGGGGTAAGTATTGGTATAATTATTTCTTAGAAATAATTCATTACATCCCCAAATTCATAGAATTGTTGCTATTATACTTCTATTTAGACATTGTATTATGCCTTCACAAAGATGAAAGATGTACATGAACTCTTGAAGATAAGAGAAAAACTTCAAAACATTTAATAAAACTTGAATAAAATTATCCTTGAGAAGTGTGATGTATGGTTATAGTTTCTTGACATGCTTGGAGTAGTATGAGCAATATTGGTACCATTTTGAATAAAACTATCTTAATCAATAGAATACACCATTTCTGAATGCCATATGAGAGGATAGACTTGCAAGTGATGACTTAGGCACGAGTAGGGGAGTTTGTTATGAGTAAAGCCACATTTAATGAAAGTAGGTCAATCAAAACATGTATGAATCATTACTTCAAAATGATGAGAGACCACTTTCACAAGTGAATAAATTGGTAAATGGAGGTGGGATGTGCAAATCAATTGTGGGTGAGATTTTAATTTTTTTAATAGGAAGGCATCAACTATAATGCGAATAATAACAGATATATCCCACATCCCCTACATTGTGCATTTTACTATGTTTTTAATATAAAAATAAAACACAAATATATCTAAGACTTCAATCTTTTGAGACAAAAGCCTCATGCATGGTGAATCCATGGACTAGTTGGAAACTAACAAGTAAATTTAGTAAATTTTAAACAACTGTACAGGAAATCAGAGGATGATGTAAACATCAAGACCCAATTAGCAAGTGTCATGTGGTATGATTCTTGAGGGAGGTTGAGTTGGAAAAGGTGACACATGAAAAAACCATGTATCATCACAAGGAAAGGTTATTAAAATGTGAAAAAGTGCAAAGGCATCATGTGTTTGTGGGACCTACATGTGGCAAGATCACACGCATCTACATGCCCTATGTATTAGTATGGTGATGAAGTGAGATACCACCATGTGTATGGTAGGTCTAGGTAGCCAACAAGAAGGCTAATGACATGGTAATCCAAGTGGCAACATTGAAAAACTAGGAGTTGAAACATGGAAGATGATGCAATGAGTGATGAAATCAACAGATGACATGTGGTGACATCTCACATGCTCACAAAGTGTCAATGACATCATCACAATAAAGCAAGATTGCAACAAGTGGAAGAGGCACCTAGACTTGAATGATAATGCAAATCATAGAAGGACATGTGTCACTGATGTGGTAAGCCAACTACAAGGTGCTGATAGGACTAATGATAGAGTAGTGACTATGACAAGAGCATCTAATCAGATGTTTACATGTGTCTTCCAGTGGTCAACTAGGCTTGGCCATGTCCAAAAATGGAGGAAAATGTTTCATAAGGTTTTATTTTCATTTTTTTGAAGACTATTGTCATAAACACACAAATTAAAAGATTTTAAAATTCAAAGTGGGCTTGCATGTTTTAAATTGAAGTTACCTCTCATGATTAAGTTTGCACTTTATAATAAGTCAATTTTTTAAAATTGTTCAGCACATCCTTTTTATGGTCTGCCTGGTTTTCAATGGAGTTTATTTGGCCTCACCCTTCATCAAACATATGAGTATCATATACCATTGGAAAGGTCTCAAAGAGGAATTTCCATTTTTTTAGTCCAAATGTATGTAGGTGTATGTGGTAAAAATTTATTCAAGGTCTTGTCTGAGTAGGTCTTTTTCAACTAATTTTTCCTCCTAGCTTTTTGTCACTCAATCATGGCATTGGAGATCTTTTCTTGTTAATCTACCATTTAGTTAGGGGAAAAATAGGGTGAAGCTTCTCTTAGTAGTATTATTTTGATTCCCCATGCATTTGGTAGGACTTTTAGTAGTGGTTTTATTTCATAATTTTGTGAAGATATTGTCCAATTTGTTGCATTAATGATGAAGATAAGATTTGGGTTTCAGTTGAAGAGAGAGGAGAGAGGCTTTCCTTTAATAGAAGATGAAGAATGGAGATTAAAAGTGGAAACCAAGGATCAAATCATACCCAACTTCTTTCTTCTACATATTCTCTTTCTCTTTCATTGTACAGGGTTGGCTCTAATTGATTGAGAAATGCTCTAGCTATGATTCCTCCTATTCACAACATTTTTTTCTATTTTTGAACAACAATAATGAAGTCATATTGATAAGTTCTGATGTTTTTGGTGTTTCATGAGTTATTTTCATGCCTTTTGAATGTATTTTTCTCAAGGAAATGAATACAAAGTAGAAAATGTAAATAGTTTCATTTTGATTCTTGTCTCCTATTTTTGATGTTTGCAATCTTTTGTGATTTATGAACTAATAACATAGATCCTAGTTGTAGCTTGTTTAGGGTTATATGTCTTATTATATTTTTCTATTGATTCAAAGAATCATTTTAATGTTTTTTGTGTTTAGAAAAGGTTGCATATTTCATGGAAGGATTCTGATAAGTATGAGATCACTTTAAGGAATGATGTATGATTTACAAAGTGAATAGATAGATCAAAGGATCTGGATGCATGTTGTAGTTTATGAAATACCCAATGGATTAGGCATTGATCTCACCTAGGATAATGGATATTCTTATTTTTTTTGTATCTAGGTTATGCTGAAATTAATCTTAAATTAAAATCATTTTCCATTTTATGTTGAAGAGATGAAAGGATACCCACACTTAGCTTGTGAATCTCATAGGTCATGTTACTAGCTATTTCATACTTGTGTTATTGTATAAGTATAGAAGGATTTGGATTTTTTATCTACTTAATATAGATTTAGATTTTTGGTTTATTCACTAGTGACAAAAAGGAATCTAAGGTCTACTTGTCTGGGTTTTTCAAAACCTGAAGAGAAGGGGATTAGCCTTTATAGTTGGCTTTCTAATTAGAATGTATCCATCATAGGAGTTAGATGCCTTTATATGCCTTTTGTTTTCAGCTACCTAGTAATTAAAATAACTATTAAATCAATAGCCATCAATAAGTGCACACCATTTGTACTTTCCTCCTCTTGGTAGGTTTTGTCTCCATCTCAATAGAATCTGAACTCAAAATAGTTACCTATTTGGGTGGGGTTCAAAATTTTTCCATTTGTTATCTCTTACTAGATCTCCTAGTTCTTTTCTTGCTTATACCAGCATTAGTGTTTGAGTCAATAACACTAAAATCTTTCAAGTCTCTTGGGGAATTCTGAATAGACTTATTTTTCTTCAAGATTGACCCAATACTCAGGTTAGTGGAAATTTAAGGGGTGGCAATGACTTGAGGGTTATTAGTAGGAGATCGGTGGAGGCCTTGGTGGAATTTGTAAAGCTTAAACATGAAGGAAAGGTGAAGGATATGGCAAGATTTCCCTTCCTCCCTCTTTTTTCAAACATTAAAAACATTGTCCTTGATGGAATGTAGAAAGAGATGTGAGAAGTAAATTAAATCATGATTCCTAAAATAATTTAATATATGGAAGTGGTAATAGTACTACACTTGGAAGTGGTCTTCAAGTATAATGTAGAAGATTATAGTATAGTAGATCACATCCCAAGGGTCAAAAAGATCTTCCCCAAAGAAGTCACCACACATACACATCAGTTCTTCCTTAGGGTAAAAGAATTTTTGAAGGCTCACCTCATCTATGACTCTAGGTTATTTTATCCAACTCTTACCTTGCAAAGATAGACCACCAAATTTTTCTATGACCTCTTTCATGATTTCAAATGAGATCCCATTTAGATGACCCTTCTATTATCCCAAGATTCCAAAAATTGCATGGATATATGTTCATCAAACCCTTCAATGCAATGCATAAATGGAAAAATGCCTCCTAGTAAATAGATCCATGCCTCTTTACTGATCCTAATTTCTTCTTCAATTTCATGTGACTCGGTGCAATTAGAGATGGTACCCATGTCTTTTTCATTGAGTTCAACCACCAAATCCTCCTCATCCACCAAAATGCCCTTGTTGCAAATATGAATTCAAATGAAAGAAATTTTAGAGGCACCACCACTATAAATAACCTTTTTGGTAAGTTTACTCACCATTTTATGATTACAAAGAAAAACATTTCCCCATTGCCATCTCATCTTCATACATATGTAGGACACGTTTCCTATCATACTTAAACAAATCCATGTACACTAACATTTAATTTTATAATTCACAAAAAAAAATTAATTATGGTTAGTTGGGAGACCTATCTTTTGTAGCCACTTCATCCTAACAAGATTCATGCAGATCATCCTTACAGAGATATCATAAAGAAAAATAAGAAATGTTCTAAAGAATAATGATGCAAGTGTCACCAATCTGATTAATTTAGTTATAGTTTTTAAACCATAAATTGATCTGCCCATGAGGAGTAATGATAGGGTGTCACATATTATGTCTATTCATATCACTAATATATTCTTTTCTATCCACATAGGCTTGGGTAGATAGTGGAATTTGGATGACATTATTCCATCTTTGTATCACATTGAAATTATGCCCTATTTTTCCCAAGTCATTAGCCATGGTGATTCTCGCACAATAGATGTGGTCCATTGTTACCTCTTATAGTCTACTCATTAGGGATCCAATATCCTAAATAATCAAATTAATCTTCCAATAAATGCTCTTGTCACATTTCAATGCATTAAATATTAATAGGGAGTCCCCTTCAATATCTTGCCTCTTAATCTTCCCTATGATTGCAAAATTCATGCCCCATAATAGAGTTGTGGCCTCAACATCATTGTTTGATCCAAACCCACAACTTCCAACAAAGGCCACAATGAGCCTTCTCTTTTCACCATGGATTACTCCACCCACTACTGTCTTCCCATATTTCATTGAGCCTTCAAAGTTGAGTTTTAACAATGAAGAGGAGTTAGAAATAGGTAATACTAGGGGGGCAGGGGGTGGGGAGGGGGGGCAAGGGGGGTTTAAATCTTAGTATTCTACAAACTAAATATTGTTAATTGCTTCATAACATTGATATGAAATAAACCAACAATGCTAAACAATAAATAAAACATACACAAAGAGAACTCATAACACCATATTTTATTAACTAGGGAACCTTGGCCAAGGGAAGACTCTAGTGAGGATAGTATCCACAAGATGATCCACTAAAAAAAGAATCATGTTAAGGATATTGACCTTGTTAGGAGTCTATGAAGTACATATAATAACTTAGACCTTGTTAGAGGACTAGACTCTGTTAAAAGCCTCAAACCTATTACGAGTTTTTTCAACCCTGTTAGGAGTTGGTATTATAGAATGTATGCAAGATGAGCACACTATCCAAACATGCAATTATACAATTTAGTTCCATTATACAAAACATATAGATATAAAAACCTCTTACTATTATTTGTTGTACTTTACTATCTTCTGATCATAAATCAGATTTCATATAATATAGTCTATAGAAAACTTCACATATCATCTATCACACATCTAAACAACTTTGTATGTCTTGATCTTTTACTTCTACCTCTCCTTTCTATAGAACTTAGCTTTCAACCTTCACGCATTCACATTCTTGGTATAAAAAAATAGCTCTTTTCATATTAGGGTTAACGTATAGGATGTCATCCCTAATTAGTTGAGTAATTATTTCTCAACCAAAATAATTCTTTAACCTATAATTTTCCTTTTATTTTTATGCTCTATTCTCCTTTGTTCACGGTCCTTACTGGTGTTTATTACATAGCTCCTTCCATATAGTTTATACAAACTTGCGCACTTAGCCATGTCATCACGATACTTCATACTACCTATCCTTAACTGTGCATGTACCAAATATTACTTTGTCATATGTACTCAACAAAACCATTTTGATGTTGTCAGTGAAATTGTCTAATAGTTATACAATTTTCTGCATCCAACTATGAGATCTTTATCTGTACATTGTTCCTTCTCATCCTTAGATTTGTGTTGCCATAAATTTAATTCTAACTTGTTCTAATTAGCCATATTTCTAACAATCGCCCCCTTTTTCATTGATGGCAACATATGGGAAAATTGGCTAAGTCCCAAAATGTTGTTCAAAAACTGTCTTCAAAAATGACCTTTGCAAAACTTTCAAAACTTCAAGATGCAAAATTGTGGATCATCAACTTTGTAACCATCTATAATTATAACTCCTATTATAATACTAAGTAACTCTACCCACCCCCCAAGTATATAACTATTGCTCCCCCTTACATTATGTTCTATACAATTTTTAAAAATTACTATTGATTTCTCTAATAATTTAAGATTTAATGCAACCTAAATCACCACATTTTTATTAAATTTGTTTTTAAAATATTTGAAATTGCTCAATAATTTATTTTATAAAAAAATTTAAACTCAAAGATTTGCCACAATATTCAATACATGATTAGATTTGATTTGCCTAAATATTATATATTATCAAAGGAATTAAAATTAATTCCCCAATAATTATCATAATTATTTGCTATTTTAGAGATATAACACCAATATTTAGTTTTCGCTATTGATTTAAAATATAATGAAATTATCCTCATAATTTCCATGAGATAAAACATATTCAATTTTGATTTGTAGTATTCCATGATGATTAGCGAACTTCCTATTATTATTGAGATTCATCAATATTTTCTACTCAAAAATTAGGACTCTGAAATAACCATCAATGTAAATAATGTTTAAAATTAAAAAATTGAGAGATTCATCAATAAAAATAATTTGGTTTTTCAAAATAATGAAATATTCACCAATATTTTATATCTTTTCCTAAAGCGGGGTTTCTTAAAGTTCACCTTTCTTATCTGCCTCTTTGACATCAATGAAAAAAGTGTTAAAACTTATGTACATGGCAAATTTTTTTTTACTTCTTCTCTAGGCTATTAATTGAGAGATACAGTTTGCAAAAATTACTGTCAAAGTCTTCAAGTTCTTCTTCCATGTGTCCTTCACTCCCTCTAATATATTAATGAGACCGCATAACCCATAAGATGCAATTTCTACAACATTCAAGTCTAAATAAATAAACTTATCAAAGGATGTCTTTTCTTTCACACACTCCTCCACTTGTTGTTCAAGAGTTCTTATCTTCATTGATAGATGTTCTCTCCGAAGTGAGAACCATTTTGTAATCCTTTCTTTGCTAATTTCCATCAAACTTATTTCATCATAAGTCTTGCTAACCTATATTTCAAGCTTTTCAACTTTAATACCAGGTTGGTTGAGCTGATCTGCCAATGCCTTGATCTTCTTAGCTCCTCATCATTTTCCTTAGTGAAGTTGAAGGACATGAATCATTTGGCATATAATGTATTTCCTTCAAGCTCTCATCTTCTCAACTCTTTAATGCAGGCATCAATAGTCCCTGAGTCATTCCTAATGTGTTGACATATAATCTAAAACATCTGAGCATCATGCTTTGCTTACACCCAAGTTTTTGCCACCTATGACAAGTTAGTGAATTCCATAAATTTTTAGTTACATCCATAAGATTTTTTTGTAAACTCTTCATCTATTTGTTCTTGTTAAATGTCTTATTTGCAGATAATATCAAATCTATGTAATCATCATCATCATCTAATCCTATTAGAGCTGCAAGGGTAAGAGATGTTCTTGGTGCACTTGTCTTCTTATCCTCATCTTCTTTCTTCTTCTTTTACTCTTCTTTTCTTTTCTTTTCTTTATCTTCTTCCTTCTTTTTCTCTTGTTCTTCTTTCTTTATTTTCTCTTCTTCTTCCTCTTTCTTATTTTTCTCTTCTCCTTCTTTCTTCTTCTTCTCATCCTCCTTTTTCTTTTCATCTTCCTCTTTCTTCTTTTTCTCTTCTTCATCTTTATTATTCTTCTCATCCTCCTTTTTTGTTTCATCTTCCTATTTCTTTTTCCTTTCTTCGTTCTTTTTCTTTTCTTCCTCCTCTTTCTTCTCCTTCTTTTCTTCCAATTTCTTCTTTCTCGATTCTTTCTACTTCTTTTTTGCTTCTTTCTTTATTTTCTCTACTTCTTTGTTTATTTCTTCTTCATAGTTGGATTCATTGGAGATATTGCCAACAATGTTTTTTCCATGATCCTTAAAAGGATCTTTAGTGGTGTTAAATATAACTTTGGTGGCACCAATTTGCATGGTGTCAATCCCAGTTGTGATCTAGAGTTTTTTTGTTGTTGCTTTATTTAGATCTATCATCATCTACATAATTACCTTTTTAATTTCCTCATTGAATTCTTGATAATTTCTTCCCATTATTAGTATGTCTCTCTTCTTTTTTCCTAGATATGGTTCTAGAATTTTCATTAAGGTAGCCATATGCTCATCATTATCAATTTGGCATAGTTTATTGAGTTAATTTTGGCTGATATTTTTATCTTCTTCAAAAAATAATTTTCTTCTATTTGTTAGCCTCTCATAGACCTCTTTAGCAATCTCATCCTTTACATCCTCAAACTTCATATTGGATAGGATGATGTGTCCTATAACCACATTCTCTAACTATAGTCAATCAATACAAGTATAAAAATGAGAAAACTTATTCAATTGAACAAACTTTCCTTCATTTATGGTTGTGCAATTTACCTTTTACATTTTAGGCTTCTGGGCCTTTCTTCCTATTTACACACTCTCTAGTTCCTTCTAAGTAGCCTTCTAACACTCTATTTGACCTTGCTTCTCCTCTCTTGCTAGGATTGGCATGATCACCTTCTTTCTCTTACATAGTCTTATTGCAATTTCCTTCATTCTCTTTTTCCTTGGAGAATCAAGTGATTCTTTCTTTACCTCTACAAGTCTTATTGATTTCCTCTTAACTTCAACCACTTCAACTTCATTTTCTTTTGGTTCCTTGGTTAGTGGTATGGTAGGTGTTATGGGTCCCTACTATTGTGATATTGCTACATAGGGAGAAATAGGTACTACAATAGAAGGTGTGGCCATTGTCACTCCATTAGTTGGTCCTACAAATGCCAAGGGAGGAATGTACAACATCCCTTTATAAACAATTTTCTTCATCCCAATGATTATTTACCTCAGTGCACTTTCTTCCACATCTAACATTCTAGTTTGCTCCAAAAAATTTCTTCATAACTTCTTCCACTTTCTTCTTTGCAAATTTCTCTAACTATGCTTGACTTTATGATTGTATTAGCTCCTCATTATCTCCTAATCTTCCAAACTCTTCATCTTTGTCTACTTCAAGGATAACTTAGGCATATCATTTTATTTCTTCTTTAGTTATCTCATATCCCAAGGGTTCAACATACAACATCCTTGGTCCAACTCCTCAACATATGTAAAGTATATATCCTTCATAAAACAAATATCCTTTTCATACTTATCTTTCATGGAGGGTGGGATTATGAATCTTTCCTTTATATTTTTCTAATAGGTCTTCATGATTAGATTTGCATTATCATTAACTTTATCTATCTGGTATCTATTATACACTTTGCAAATCTTCTCCATAGCACTTTATCACTACTCATAGTTGTTGATGCTTGCATAAATGGAAATCTTTTGATCAAATTAAATAATATATGTGTGATCAAAAATTGAAATCTGAATTGACTATTCTTAACCTTCTTTATCTTCTCCAAGTTTTCTATCAATTGTGCTCTTAGAATCTCATAAAGATTGACCTTTTCCTTGTCAAAATAGATCTTATATGTTGCTTGTATAAAACTAGCTACCATTTTATCATCTCTAAAGCTATCACAAATTCTTGAAGCAACAATTTTGCTCAAGAATTTGACATAATGTTGCATAATTTTACTTATGAAAATCCCTCTACCATTATAAACTCACTTGGTATTGGCAAGCACTAATTTCTTGACATTCTTCTCATTGACTGGTATAATACCTTCATTATATAATCCAATGACCTCATAAATTAGTTTAGTAGAGATTTCTACCTCATTATCTCTCAATCTAAACTTTCCATCATGAATTCTACTTAAAATTATACTGGGCCATTCTTCATTGTCAAACTCATAGTGGAAAAGAAACTTAACTAGGTCATTATCCTTCAGATACTCAAATCCTTATTTGTAGCTCATATCCCAATTGTAATTTATATTATCAAATTCCTTTGATACATGATCTCCACCTAGATTCTCAAATTTTCTTCTCAAATAAATAGCAACATCTTCTAAGTGAATGACATTTTCTAGCATTCTTGATAATGCAAAAGTAGGGTTATCACTCACACACTTAATATGGTTAACCTTCAATTTAGGTCTTGCTTCATCTTCCACACTATGAATTAATGACTTATCCATATCTATGACTGAATTATTTAAACAAATATTAGATTAAATACTTTCTTAGAAGTGAATTACCTCAATTAAACACATAACTAGGGCTTTATGTTCTTCACACTTGTAAAATCTTTGAATCTCCTTCAATTTTGATGTCAAATCACTCTTGATCACTCCTTAACTCTTCACATAGTTGAATTATTCTCATAATAATTATTGCACGAATTATATCTTTTTTCAATGATCTCCATATTGATTGTGTGACTACTTAATTTTCAAAAGCTACTCTTTGTTAACTAGTAAACTTGTTTTTGTTTGTATGGCTTCATATGATCTTCAAATGACTTACAATATTAACCAAAGCTTCCTTAAGATCAATTGTTCCTTCTCCTAATTTTAAAACCTTTGATTCAGTCTATAACCTCTATTCTAACTCTCAAGTATGCTATCTTCAATAGGAAAATACTTAATTCAAATTAGATGAATCATAAACAATGGCTGATTTTAATATCTCACCAGGTGGATCAAAATGCTATTATTCTAGTAGCACATGTGACTTGATGGATTATTTTCTTTCACAAATACTTCCTTGAACTCTTCAACATATTATTTGAGTGCATCTTCCTAACTGTTATTGCTACTATCATTCATTTTGACATTTTTGTTATTTTTCTTTCTGAAGTTTGGGTTTTTATTGATGTTCCTCATATTCATTCTACATAATATTGTAGTATGACCAAAATTATTGCATAACTAACATACAGGTGTACTCCTTCTTTGATTAAGTCTAATTTTATTGACTAGTGCTCTACAATTCCTTGCAATATGTCCAAGGTTTTTATACTTGTAACAAGAAATATTTCTCCTTATTCCATTAGCTTTTTCCCCTTTATTAGACCTTCTTGAGAATATCTTTCCTTCATTACTTATAAAGTTAGTATCCCTAAACATTCTTTTATTTCTATTATTACTATCAAACTTAGGTTTCCTATAATCTATTACTTAATGTACAAAACCATGAAAATAATAACAACATGAATTAGTAATAAGTTTGAAAGACTTACCCATATAATATCTCTTCATATGACCAACTTCATTACATATAAAACATCTACCTTTGAATTCATATTTTACTTCTTTAGGTGGTTCAACTTTTTTTTTTTTTTTTTGGGTTCATCACATTTCTCAGGTTGAATTTGTTTCTTAAGTTCTTTAGATACTTCTTCATACTTATTTGACTCAATTTTATTATGATAATTCTTCTTAGGTTCAAGGGTTTCAAAAACTGGATCTAGTTCTTTTATAGCTTCATATTTCTTTACTGACTTTTCTCCAATGAGATATCCAAGAAATCATAAGAAGATTAATGATAGAATAGTTATTCATCAATTTTCTCACTAATAGAATATAGCTTCTCTAATTGTTGTTTTTCCTGGGTCAATTCTCCTTTTACAATGATATTGTACTTCTTGAGTTTTAAATGCTCTATTTTGATAGAATCAAGTTCATATCTCACTTTTGTAAGATGAGATCTTAGATCTATTATCTTATATTTTAGATTTGATTTAGTCTTGCTATCATCCTACTTTAGACTCAGTTTTAGTTCAACAATCTTCAACTCATGTTTCAAAATCTCATTTTATTTCTTTAAGATTACTACCTTATTACTATCATTTGTCTACTCTCTAGGTTCTTTTCTAGATTTGGGATGATTAATTTTTGTATTTTAGTTTCCTAATGTAATTTTTGCATCTTCATAGCTATCATTCATGTTGTCTCTTTCTCTAGCCAGAACATTAATCTTCTCAAAGGATTCTTCAATATTCCTCTTTAACTATTCCATAGCCATAGGGATCTTACTCAAGTTGTTAAGCCTCTTCTAAGTAACAAATCTCTAATACCAATTGTTGGAAATGGGTAATACTGAGAGTGGGATTGAATTAGTATTCTACAAACTTTTTCCCATAATTGAATATTGGTTAATTACTTTATAACATTCATATGAAAGTAAACCAGAAATATTGAACAATAAATAAAACCATATGCAAAGAGAATTCATAATACCATATTTTGTTAACTAGGAAACCTTGGCCAATGGAAAATCCTCATGGGGATGGTACCCACAAGATGATCCACTAAACAAAAGAATCATGTTAAGGATATTGATCTTGTTAGGAGTCTATGAAGTACATATAGTGTCTTGGTCCCTATTAGAGGACTAGACCCTATTAAAATCCTCAACCTTGTTAGGATTTGGTATTACAAAATGTATGCAAGATGAGCCCACTTCCCAAACATAAAATTATACAATGTTGCTACTTTATAAAAAAAGAGATAGATATAAAAACCTCTTATTTCTATCTTTTGCACTTCAAATTCTTCTAATCATACATCATATTTTACATCTTATAGTTTACATATAAATTATCATGCATCCACACAAATTCACATGTCTTGATCTCTTACTTATACCTTTCCTTTTTATAAAAAAATCCTCATTGGACTTCAAGCATTCACATGTATGGCATAAAAAAAAAGCTCTTTCCCTCTAAGGGTTAACATATAGGATGTCATCCCTAATTAGTTAAGTAAATATTTCATAACCAAAATAGTTCCTTAACCTATAATTTTCCTTTTACTGTTATGCTCTATTCTACTCTATTCACTTCCCTTACTAGTGTTTACTGCATAGCTCCTTCCATACAGTCCATAAAAACTTGGGAACTTAGCCATGTCATCATGACACTTCATACTATCTATCCTTAAATGTGCATGTGCTAATTATTACTATGTTATCTATATTGAATAAAATATTCATGTTCTTTTAGTGAAACTATTTGATACTAAGACAATATTTTGCATCCAACTATGAGATCTTTATTTGTACATTTTTCCTTCTCATCATGAGATATATGTTTCAATAAATGACAACCATAAATTTTCCTACATGGCCATATTTCTAACAAGTTGAGTTTCAACAATGAAGAGGGGGGTGGTTTCCATAAAGTGTTGCATCTAGCTATAATTTTGGAATTATAAAATTTACCCATAGTATGACTGAGGCTCCATTGATTATCCCACTTAATATCAAATTTTTTTATTTTGTTTTATTTTGTTTTTGTGTGTGTGTGTGTGTGTGTGTGTGTGTGTTGGGTGGGGGGGGACAGAAGAGGTTTCCAATGGAAAAGAAAACTACCCAAATTATCTACCAACACACAAAAGTGGGGGTGATTTTCTAGTCAGATCTTAAAAAAAGGTGAGAGGAAGGACCTTTCCAATCCAAAAACTAATGGAGATCATAGTTAAAGAACCATTACACCTCCTACTTGGAAAGAATCCCACTTTAGATAGAAAAGGTGTAGGGATAGTGTATAAGATGTTCGGGGATGGATTCCTCTATATTATTACAAAGAACACATCAATTTGCTAGTTGAAAACCTCTCTTTTAAAGATTTTCAATGATGAGAATACTTCCATGCAAAGCCAACCACCATAAATTTTTAATTTTGGGAAGTATTCATAGGTATCACACATGTTTCCATACATCCAGAATGTCTCCTTCATCAATGCATAAAGTATAAGAATATTTAATAGTAAAAGCCCCCAAGGGGATCAAGCTCTAAACTAATAGGTCCTCCATCATGGTTGTGTGGATGTGAACCTTTTCAATAGCGTCTTATAGATCTCTGAGTAGTCTAGTCTATATTAGACTATATTTAATGCCTAATCTCTTCCATTGACTATTGAAGGTGATGTAGTTCTTTAACTACCCTCCAAATTGACATGTGCAGTGATCCATAACTAGCTAAAATCTGGAGTGAGAAAGTGGCTCATCCCCTACCCAATTATCTTCCCATAAGTTAATGGAAGCTCCATCACCCAATACCCATTTTATAGCCTTTTTAAGGACCTTCCTAGTGTGAAATATATTGTTCCAAATTTTTAATCCTAGGGGAAGATTATTACTAAAACTATGTTGGTAGAAAGAGTCACCCCTTTGGTACTTGGATCTAACAATTTTCCACCAGTTAGCCAAATTATTAGCTAGTTTCCACCCCACCATAAACATGAGGAATCTATTCAAATCAATAATCCTCCTAAGGTTTAGGCCTCCCTATGTTTTCTAGCTAACAAGATTTAATCTTGATTTCTCCTTTGTACCCAACCAAAGAAAATTTTGTTTGATTTTCTCAATAGTATCCTTGTATTTGCCCAATATTTTGAAGAAAGATAGGAAGTACAACATGTATTTACCTCTAGGGAAGTTGAGAGGAGTTAGAGTTTTTCTAGATTACTGAGTATTTTTCCTTTCCACCCCACAAGTTTTCCCTGCATATGCTCTAGTAGACATTTCTGAAATTGGGGCATGAACTCCTTGATAGATAATAGGAGAGAAAGGGAAGCATTTGGTATTCCACCTCCTAACAACTTAGTGTTAGAAAAAATAGTCTTCTAAAATAACTGAGGAGGGGGGGTTGGGGGGGGGGAAATGGGGTGGGGGGGTGGTGGGGGTGGTGAATTAGTTATTTGATAATTAAAACATATATCTTATTTGAACAAACTTAACCATTCAACCAAAGTAAACAACAACTATAATAAGATGCACATAGATAATTACACCAGATATGTTAACTAGGGAAAACCTTAGTGGAATGATGCCCATAAGATGATGCACTAATATAAATATTCCTTGGTAGAGGATGGACCCTGTTAGGAGTCTATTAAAACATTCAGTACATACAAGTCCCTATTAGGAGACTTTGAATCCCTATTAGGAGATTCCAGGCTTATTAGGAGTTGTGCCAACCCTATTAGGAGCTGTGGTATAATATATGCAAGATGAGCCCACTACCCACACATGCAATTTCAACTACTAGAACAACTCATTGCTTAAACATGAAATTTACTATCATGTTTTTCTTTCCTCTATTCTGCCAACAAACCAATCACTATTAGACCTTGTAGACTAGGTCATGAACCTCAAATCCAAGTATCAAACCTCAGATCACTCAGCAAAACATTGGCAATGAAGTTTCCTTCACTTCCACATTGCTCTGATCAACTTCTCATTCAGTTCTCTCTCTCTCTTCTTACAATCACTTTGAATCAATATAATCCATGCCATACTTGATAAAGGAAAATTTCCTTCCTTTATACTAAATCCCTAAAAGAATTCCTTGAATTGGCTATTAGACCTTCTCAATTAATTATTATAGGACCACATTAAGAACACATTACACTTAGTGATGATATTAATCTTCTGCCTTCTAACTTTAATAACTTTCCATACATGCAATATTATGACAAGTGACCTTAGCCATCTCAGCACCATGTCTTCTTTACATCCTCAACCTCTATTCTTAGAATATAAACTCTACTAAGAGATATAACAATTTTACTAGAACATGCCTATATAAAATCTATCTTAGAACAAGCATCACCAAAACTTACATAACTTCTTCCAAAATTATCATTTCTACTTTTGATGTTAACTACATATACCAGATACTTAGAAGTATCTCCCATAACCTCATATAGTTATAATACTCAACTAGCTATCCATACCAACTTGATCTTTCCACTGTTCTTCTGTCAGATACAACAAAAAAAATGCTATGTTGACATTAGTGACAAACTCAGTCATGAATGTAACATATCATCATAGTAACATATGCAAAATACTCCCCCATAGGAATATTATCAGTATTCATGCTTACAATAATCTCCCCCTTTGGCATTGATGGCAATATAGATGAAAAATATCTAGTTCCAAGAATACCAACAAAAAACTATTCATCTTTTCAAATCCTCTTCATCAGTCATTCTCCCCCATTGATATACCTCAATGTGCTTTCTATCAAACTATCATTCCATGTTGTACTTCTTCCAAACATATTGTACTCATGTCAAACTTCTCCAACTATTATGGATACTATTTTGCATGCCAAACTTCTCCCCTACTAACATCAATGTCAAAGGTTTCAGCAACCAACTTTTCTGCATCAAACTCAGTAACAACTAATTCTTACTTAGCTCAAGTGTCCAAAGACACTGCTCAAAAAAAATCCAACAAGAGTCCTAGATGATTTTGTCCATCATAGATACTCCCCCATAAAGGAAGCATTAGCATTCAGTCCAGACAATAATGGTGCTTTGTTATGTTGGACTGATGCACTCTTACATCATCTACTTTGATGTAGAAAGGGGCATAACTCCAAGCATACCTCACAAATACTCAAAAGTCTCTTTGGGAAGAGGCTTAGTGAGTATATCTGTAATCTATTCTCTAGTGCTCCCATACTCTAATCTTATTTCCTTTTTTGCAACTGTCTCTCTCAAGATGTGATATTTAATAAAAATGTGCTTGGTCTTAGAATGCAATATTAAATTCTTAGACATATGTACTATGCTTGTACAATATATAATAGTAGGTTCACTGATTTTTGTCATTATATCCTTTAGCATTTTCTTTATCCAAACAACTTGATTGCAATTGTTTGTTACTACAACATATTTTTCTTTTGTTGTACTTTGTGGTCTACAATCCTACTTCTTGCTTAACCAAGAAACCAATCTTCTTCCAAGAAAGAAGGTTCCACCACTTGTGCTCTTTTTGTCATCTGTACTACTTGCCCAATATGCATCAATATAAGCACTTAGATTAAAATCATTAGATCTTTCATAACATAATCCAAACTTAGATATTCCTTTCATATATCTAAATATCCTTTTGACTACTACATAATGTGCTTCTCTGAGATTAGCTTAGAATCTTGCAACAATTCCAACTATATTTTCTATATCCAGCCTTGTGTGAGTCATATATTGCAATCCTCCAATCATAAATCTATACTTTTTCTTCTTAATAGAAGGTGTCTCATCCTTTGTAGATAACTTGTATCTAGTTGCCATAGGTTTTCCAATGGGTTTTCATGTTTCCAAACCAAAACTTTTTAGTAAATCCTTCAAGTGCTTAGTTTGAGAAATAAAGATTGCTTCTTTATTCTATACAATCTATAATCCTAGAAAATATTTCATTTCTTCTATCGTACTCATCTCAAATTCTTTCTTTATCTCTTTTGCAAATTTCTCACTTTCTTCATCATTTCCTCCAAATATGATATTATCAACAAATATCACTAAAATCATCAAATCATCATCAATTTCTTTCCAATATAGATTACTATCTACCATACCTTTTCTATATCCAAGCTTTATCTAATGCTTGTCCAACCTTGTATACTAGGTTCTAGGTGCTTGTTTCAAGACATACAATGGTTTCCTCAATTCACATACTATGTCTTGGTCATCTATCAAAGGACATCCTTTAGCCTACTCAATGTACAATTCTTCAAGTTCTCCATTCAAAAATGCTGACTTGACATCCATCTGATACACTTTGAATTTCTTGTGTGTTGCATAGGCTAAGAATAATCATACTGCTTCTATTCTAGCCACTAGAGCATAAGTTTCATCATAGCCTATCCCTTCGTGTTGTCAGTAACCTTTATATACCATTTTTTTTTGTTCCTTACAACTCTTCCTTATTCACTCCTCTTGTTTTTGAATACCCATTTAGTTCCTATCACATTCTTGTCTACTTGTTTGGGGACCAATTCCCATGTCTCAGTCTTTATTGTTTGATCTGATTCCTCTTTCATAGCTTGTTTCTAATAATCACTTTTACATGCTTCATCTACATTCTTAGGCTCAACTTGAGATATCAAACATAGTTCTTCATTAACTCTACTTCTTTTCATCATACCTTTATTTTTCTTTCAATGATATGCTCATATGGGTGATTCTTTATCATATTCTTTCTTGAAGTAGGAGTTTCTATCTCAAACCTTAACTCTACTAAAGGTTCCAAGATTTATTCTTCCCTTGTCTCTCCTTCATTCTACAAATTATTATTAGTCTCAAGAAATACCTCATCATTCCTTGGCTTAGTAACAACATCATCGTCTGAATTGTAATAAACTATTCTCTCTTGTATCCTAATTTTCTCATTGATTCTTACATTTTCACTTTCCATTAGGGTCTTAGTTCTTTGATTATAACATCTATAAGCATTTCTTTTCAATGAATAACCAAGAAACATACCTACATCACTTCTAGCATCAAATTTACCTTACCAATATCATCATCTCTTTTGATATAACACTTCCAAATTTTTTTAAAATACTTAACATGTAGGTGAGTGACCAAACCATAGTTCATAAGGGGTCTTGTTTGTGTCTTTCCTGACTTGCACTCTATTTATAGTGTAGACTATTGTATTCATAGCTTCTCTCCAAAATGTCTTGGATACCTCTTTCTCAGCTAACATAGCTCTTGTAGCTTCTATAACTAACGTGTTCCTTCTCTCTATAATACCATTCTATTCAGGGGTTCTTAGAGCTGATAACTATTTTTTGATTCCATTTTCTTCACAAAACATGTTAAACTCATTTGAAGTAAATTATCCTCTATGTAATCTTAAACAATTAATCTTCATACCAGATTCATTCTCAACTCTATTCTTGAATATTTTAAGCTTATCAAATGCCTTAGATTTATCTTTAATAAATGCAACCCACATCATTCTAGAAAAGTCAACTAGAATCATAAAATACCTTTCACCATAGAATCCATTAGTCTTTGTAGGACCATTGAGATCTATGTGTACAATCTCCAACTTCACTATAACTATAAACTTCTTGTTGGGAAAAGAAGTTGTGTTATGCTTTGCCAAAACACACTCCTTGCAAAGTGTGTTAGTAGGCTTTACAATCTTTGGCAAATTTCTAACTGTAAATATACAACTATTCTTCACAATACTGTCAAAGTTTATATGAAAATATCTCTTATTCCATAACCAATTGTCATCTATCTTTGTAACTAAACATGTCATTTTAGTAGGATTCAACTAAAATACATTACCTCTAGATCTAGTTCTTGTTCCAATTACCTTTCCATCTTTTTCTTTGATCATGCATGTCTTCTTTATGAACTACAACTGATAACATTTGTCCAGTAGTTTTCCAACACTCAAAATATTGTGTTTCAAGCCATCAACAAAGTATACATCCTTAGTGTTAGTCTTACCATCAAGAGTTATAGATCCAATATCTTTAACTTGTCATGCTTCATTGTTTCCAACTCTGATAATGCCTCCATCCTGACTTTTGAAGTCAACAAACTTGTTCATATCACCAGTCATATGATGTGAATAACCATTGTCAATTATCCAATCACATTTTTCTCAACCTTTGACAACAATGCTACTTTCTCCAAAAAAAATTCTTTAATTTCCACAAATCCAATTTCATCATCACTAGCACTTACTACTTGTTCATCAAAATCATTATCTTCATTTACATTCAAACACTATCTATCTCTTCTAGGTTTGTAATTTTCCTTATAATTTTTCTCTCTTTTAGGAAACTTAGATGAATAATTACCATATTCATCACAAGTCCAACATTTAAAGATTTTCTTCATCATTTTTCTCTTTTTACTAGAAGAGCTACTCCTTTAATCTTTCTATCCTTCTCAGATCTATTGCTACTAGAAAAATCTCCTCTAGCACTTGTGCTCCTTGATAAATTAGGTTGAGTATTCAAGGCACTTAAAGATATCTCTATTTTGGTCTATTCTCCAACTATCTAAGCTCATTCTTAATTGCTTCAACTCTTTTAAAAAATGAATTCTTTATGAAATCTTTGATACAAGATATCAAAAACTGTATCATCTAAACTACTAACTTAAATGGTGGTGTTAGAGTCTTCAATATCTTCCATATTACCTCATCATCTTATTTGGTTCCTCCTTGAGATTTAATACCTATAGTAATTTTTGATATCCTACCTACATATATTCTTATAGATTCATCTTCCATCATTTTGGTATCTTGAAATGTAGAAATCCAACTTTATAGCCTCAAATTCTTAGAATGTGCATCACCTTCAAAACTATTTTCCAAAGTTTTCCAAATTATATGTGAATTAGCAAGTGATTTTACCTTATTGTACTCAATTCCACGAAGTGTAGTCAATAATGCTTCTCTAGCTCTCATGTCACACATAAAAATATTTCTTTCTACCTTAGTACAAGTTTCCAAATCCTTTTCAAGATCCAATATCCCAAATCCATACATAATAAATGTGTCTTCATCTTTTTCTTCTAGCTATCATAATTTGTTCCATCAAACTTTGGACTATCTTTCCTAAACATTCTCCCCATGGATCTCCCAAAGTTGTTAAACTTTATCTTCAAGAACCAGATGCTCTGATACCAATTGTTAGAAATAATAGTCCACCAAGATAACTAAGAAAGGGGGGGCAAGGTGTGAATCAGTTATCTGACAATTAAAATGTTTGTCTTCTTTAAAAAAACCTAACCATTCAACCAAAGTAAAAAACAACCATAATAAGATGTACATAGAAAATTACACTAGATATGTTAACTAGGAAAACCCTTGATCAAAGGTAAAACCCTAGTAGGAATGATGCCCACAAGATGATGTACTAATATAAATATTCCTTGTTAGAGGATGGATCCTATTAGGAAAATTCAATAATTAGGCACATACCATCTGAAATAAAATTAAAATGAGCAACCTCTCAAATAGTTAAACTAATTAATATCTTAGCTATGTAATATTCTTATCAATGATGAGTTTTTGTGGGGCAATATTGATCCATTGGTTGGAGTCTAAAACCTGTTGAATTTGAATAATAATATCATAATATTCCTCAACCTCAAAATCTATAGCCAACAAATCTATGAATTTTCAATGTTTTCATGTCTAAGTTGAATTAGAATAGATTGAGTAGAGGAGGACAACAACAAAAGATAGATGGAACCTACTAAAATAAAAAATTGAAATTATCGAGTTCATATTCAATTTTGGTCCCAATAGTGTTAGCTTGGCTAGTTTATCCATTTCATGTAAGTATTCATCTAATAATAGTTTCACTAATTATAGGGATAACTATTTGTTAAATTGATTACTTTTGGAAGCAACTAGAAACAAATTTTGTTATTGGTTGTTAGGTTTTTATAATCTCAATAGTTTATTGACAATTAGACTCATCCATTAGTTTTCCACTAAGAGTAGTATATAAGGGGGGCATGGAGGTATTTGGACAATTTACAAGTTGGAGAAACATTTGTAGTGATAGAAAATAGTCTTGCAGTGTGAGCAAGAGCATAGTGATAGTAGTGGAGAAATACCAATGTAAGAAATTGGGAGGTTGTCATAGTTTTGCTAGTAAGAGGCAAGGTCTCTTGATTTTCTAAAGTTAATATAATTCTTCATCTATAGAACTATTTTTCTCTTAGGATTTTTTCCAAGAATGATTTGTTTGAAAATATTTTGTCATTGAGTTGCTTATTTCTTTCCATGTTTTATTGGTGAAGTTTTGGTTGTGTTTTTTTTTATATTAGCTATGAATTAAATTTTGATAGTTAAATAATCATTTATGATAGGAGATTAATAATAAGTGACTACAACAATAATTTTCACATGTTATCAGAGAAGTGTTGAGGGTTTTTGCTTTTATCTCATGAGATGGCTTCAACTATCTTGAGAGATTAGGATAGACTTGATGGTGCCTCAAATTTTGGTTTCTAGAAGGCCATACTTTCTTTATTGTTAGAAGAGAATGGCATCAAAGATTTTGTTACACATATTATAATTGTACCTATTGATGTGACATATCTTGTAGCATACAAGAAGGATGATGCAAGGAAAGGAGAATAATCTTTGATAGTTTCAATGATCATATTTTTCCACATATCTTAGAGCTAGATACAATGAAGAAGATGTGGGATGCCACTTTGAATCTGTACCAAAATGCTACCACCAACAATAAGATGATTCTTAGATGTAAGTCAAAGAATTCCCAAATCAACTAGGAAGAAGACATCACAAATTACCTCACCGGGCTTAGACTTGTCAAGGATGAGTAACCAACCATTAGAGATAGCCCTAGTGATGATGAGGTAATGAGAATATCCTTAAATGGGTTTACTAAGAAGTGGTGTGTCTTTTTTCAAGTTGTTAATGGATGGGATAGATCTTACCAAGTTGGAATTGACTATGGAGTGATTTCACTTAGGAGGAGTTTAGAATAAGTCTTGTTAATAGGCCAAAAAAAGGCAAAAAAGTGAGGTGGAATAGGAAAATGTTTCCCTAGCACAAAAATGGAAAGAAAAGAAGTGGTCTAGCAAAGGATTGAATTAACAAACTGAGAAGAAGAAGAAGAAGAAGAAGAAGAAGAAAAATGACCTTTCTAAGGTCAAGTTCTTTGGTTTTCAAGAGTATGGCCACTATATTAGCAATTTCCTAGAAAGGAAGAATGAAAAGAAGTAGGTCAGAGCTTCAACAAGTGGAGAAGAACTCTCTAGTAGGATGGAAGCTATGTTTTCACTTATAAATTGTATGGTTAGCTCAACCTCACTATGTATTTTCTATAGATAGTGGGGCATCATTTCATATGACCAAAGTTAGAGAGTACTCCAATTATAAGGAAAAGAACACTAGTATCCAAATCTCTATGGGAAACTTGTCCAAACTCAGCCTAGTTGGGTAAGATACTATTTAGTTTCAGAGGGAGAATGGGAAGATAAATCCACTCATGAGAAACAATAATCCTAGAGATATTGGAGAGCTATGGCATAGGAGGATGAACCATAGTCATCATGGAACAATGCCAATGAAATCTATTAGAGGATATAAGTACTGTGTTACTTTTATTGATGATTTCTCCAAGAAGATCTGGATATACTTTTTAAAGACCAAGGATAAGATTTTCAGTCACTTCCAAGAGTTCAAGGATCTTTTGGAGAACTCAATAGGAAGATAAATATTCTTTGGTCAAACTATGGAGGCGAGTACAAAGGAAATAACTTCCAGGACTTCTGTACCAGGGAAGGAATCAAGAGAGAATGGATAGTTCCTTAAAATCCACGTCAGAATGGAGTTTCTATGATGAAGAAACCTTCTATATAAATGGTAGTAAGTGCCATGCTACATGACTATGACATGCCCCATTACCTATGGCCAAAGGTGCATAGTACAATAGTTTGCATTCAAAACAAGGTGCTAGGGAAGATGACACTAGAGGAAGCTTTCACAAGGATGAAACCAGATGTTGGTTACTTTAAGATATTTGGGAATTTGGCATATTGTCATATTCTAAATGGTACATGTACAAAGTTAGATTAGACTACAGAGATAGGGCACCTTATTGGGTATACTGGAATGTCAAAGGCATATAGGATTTTTATCCCTAGGACCTGAAGAATTATTGTAAAACATGATGTCAAGTTCATGGAGGACAAGGTATTTAGAAGTTCTAGAGAATTTCTAGTAGATGGTCAAAGTAAGTAGCTAGAAAAAGCTTCAAGATCAAGTTAAGGGAAAAAAATACTCATGTACAGATACTAGTACAAGTGTAGGCTCAGGTGGTGAAAATTCACTAAATATGGAGAAACTAGTGTAATATGAAATACATCAAGAAGATATATAGGTTGATATTCCATCCTCTATAGTTGGTAGTAGGAAAAACAAGGTTCAAGATATAAATAGGGATACTTAGGAGTTTGTGGGATCTCCTAGGAAGAGTACTAGACAACATAAACAACCAACCAAGTTCAATGGCTATGTGGGATTAGTTAGTCAACTAGTAGATAGTGAGCCTTCTAGCTACTGGGAGGTTGCAGAGAACTAGGTATGATGAGATGTTATGGTTGAGGAATATTTCTCAATAATATAGAATGATGTGTGGGAGGTAGTTCCTAGACTAACTTATAGAGAAGTAGTTTGATCATGTTGGATCTATAAGATAAAACATAGTGCAAATGGTAGCATCAAGAAATACAAGGTAAGGTTTGTGGAAAAGGGTTCTCTCAAAAGAAGGGAATAGACTATGAGGAGACATTTTCTCCAATGACCAAGTATACTTTTATATGAGCTATGCTATTATTTACAATATAGATGGGAGGAAAAATCCATCAAATGGATGTCAAGACAACACTCCTTAATGGAGAGTTGAAGGAAAATGTATACATAGATAAACCAAAAGGCTTTGTAGTACAAATCAAAGAGACCCACATGTGTAGATTGAAGAGAGCCTTGTATAGACTCAAGTAGGCCCCCAAAGCATGGTATGAGTGTATTGACACACTTGAATGAACTATGATTTGTGAAGAGTGAAGTGAATGTTAGCCTCTACTATTTGGTGGTTGGGGCTAAGGTTCCCATTCTTTTTCTTTATGTGGATGACTTGTTTCTTATAGGTTCACTAGGCCTTATAGAGGATTGCAAGAGAGAGCACTTACAAAATGTTTCAAGATGAAGGATTTGGAACTTACACACTATTTCTAGGCATGTATGTGTGGTAGATAAATGGAGATTTTCCTTGCTCAATAAAAATATTGTATTGAAATCTTGAAGAGATTTAGGATGAAGGATTGCAAAGCCATGTCTATAACCATGATCATAAACTTGAGAAAGGTAGATAGATCTAGGGAGAAGGATATAGATCCCACCTTATATAGGTAGTTGATTGGTTTTCTTATGTAATTAGTCAACACCAAGCCATATATAGCATTTTTAGTAAAATCTCTTAGTCAATTAATGATTGAACCAAATAGAATACATTAGACAATGGCTAAGCATGTGTTGTATTCATTATGTGGTATACTTGAGTATTGGATCAGAATTTTTTTAGGTAGAGGTGTTGCATTGATAAGATACACTAAAGTAGATTGGGTGTGCAATACAATGGACAAAGGGAGCACTTCAAGGTGTTGTTTCAAAGTATATCTAAACTCAAAAAATCTGTCCTCATATTCACATAATAAGTGATGATTAACTATTTGAACACATTCTTTGTGTAGATTATTAGGATAAAGATCTAATAATTCCAATTAGTCTAATAAAGAAAGAAAACCTTAGGAACTATTTTATAAATGAATAATTTCCTCTAATTGAAAGGAGAAATAAATTAATGAGGGAGAATGTTGAAACAAATTTTAAGTGTATAATTCTTCATCTTAGAGGCCTCCCAAACAAGATCTTAAAATGAAGATATGTAATTCTCTATTTATTTAAAAATTAGAATAGATATTAGTTGTGGCACATGTATTGTGGCACCACACTAGCTACTCAATTTATTTTTAAAGGATAAGATGAGGACCGCCAATAGTCCTTTAAAAAAAACCCCAAGTCTACTTGTTAAATCCATTTCAATAGACAAGAGAAAAAGATTGAATTGTTAAGGAATAAAAAAGTCACAATGATCTTTCTCAATTGAACCATGTCCCTATTACCAATCCTTGACAAAGCTCACTTATTCCTTGATGTTTTGATCCTAAACAAATTTGTATGTTATATGTATAAGTTAAAAAGTCTAGAATAAGGAAGTAGTTCACTTCCTTCGATACATATTTTTGGTGAAATTAAAGATTTACTAATTACACTTAATCTTACTTAGAATAATGCATTGCATAGTAGTTTTTCATTAAAATAATTAGGAATTTTTACTTTAATTAAGTACATGGTGTAGGAGAATTCCACTCTAGGTGGTCATAATTAGCATCTCAATCCACCATTAGCACATGTATCACATTATCATCCCTATCATTATGCACACTTTATTTCATAATGGAGGATGGTCCACTTTTTATGAACATATGATTCCACCTTGTGTTGGTGATAGCTTACCTTCTCCTTATCTTTGTCTCTTATCATGTTTCCTAGATAAGAAGGCCTATTAAGTACATTTCAATCATATTTATGAAATCCATAATTAATAATAAAATTCTTGCATCTTAATTCAAATTTCTTGCCGATATCGTGTGGAATTTATCTTGGTCTTTCATTTGATCTTGGGGGTGTTGTAGAGTCACCTAAAATTCTAACACAAATGCAAGGGCCTTTGAACAATGAACTAGTCAAAGGGATCCTTAAGAATTATCTAGCTTATTAAAAATTATCTTGGTTACTTTATTGTAACTAATACGGTCAAGAATTTTTTTAATTTGGCTAAGGATATATTTTAGGGTTATTATTTATGGAAACATATAACTTACATTGGGAAGGAAAAATGAAAGGATAAGTCTAAAGGCATAATAATTCAGAAGAAAGTCTAAGTACATATCAACATAATAGTGTATTGTTAGCCTATTTTTTTTAGCTTAGTTCACTAGAGGCACTTAGGCTTATGTGCAATTATAGGAAGGAATAAGGTATTGTATATGACACATGGTTAATAGAGCTTAATGTTTGGGTATGTACATACAAAGTTATCGTAGCTTCCCAGTAGCATTTTACCAAGAGAAAACAAAGACAAAGGTAGAATAGAGATATTTTGGTAAAAGAATTGTTTGGGTTCACCAAAAAGATTAATTGATTATGTTAGGATGACATCCTAAATGTTAACCACACATGGAAAATATAATTCAAAACATTTGGAAGAGCATCAAGTAACAAAGCTATTAGGATGAAAGAATTTGATATAAAGGAAGAACTTTTTGGTTTAGTGACGTATGTAATTATAATGTAATGATATGATATTTGAAATCATGCTTTATATGATCAATATAGATGCAAAAATAATTGTAGTACAAAGAAATATAGTTTTTTTTTTTTTTTTGAAAAAGTAACCAAAAGATAGATTAGATATTGAAGACATCAACACTATATAAATTTTTATATATCTATCTCTATTGATAACAATTGTAAAGTTGTATTTGATTATTTGAGTGATGGGATCTTCTTGCATAGTTTTGTATTATAATACCAAATCATAATAGGGTTGATGCTTCTAATAAGTCCTAGTCCTCTAACAAGGATATATACACAATAAGGATGTAATAGACTCCTAATAGGGTCAATATTTTTAACAAGATACTTTTGATTAGTGGATCATTTTGTGGGTACCATCCCCAGTAGGGTTTTCCCCTTGTCTGGGTTTTCCTAGTTAACAAGTAATGGTGTTATGAGTTACATTGTGTAATGGTTAAATTTTGCATTCAGTTTGATCATATATACAATTTTAAAGATTGCTAATAATATGCATAGCTGGGAAAAAGTTTGTGGAATGCTGATTCAAACACCCTCTCCTAGTATTCTCTATATCTAATAATTGGTACTAGAGAACAATTACTTAGGGGAGTCCTAGCAGCTCAAGTAAAATTACTATGGATATGGATCAACTACAAAATAATCTTGAGTAATCCCTAGAGGAACTTGATGTAATGCCAACCCATAGTTTTTTTTTTCCATTATATTTACCAAACTATTTTTATGCCTATTTCATGCATGTGTTAGTTTTAAGGGTATTAGATTTATAATTATGTAATAATTTTATGACTTGAATTACATGTATATCAATAAATAATTACTTAGTTGACTATATTTCATGTGTTGTTTAATGATTATGGTTACTGGTGCATTAATGATGCTTTAATGATTCATAGTTAATAAATGTGATTTCTTTCATAGCAGTGTGAGATGATACTTTAATGATGATTACTTCATATTTGTAGCAATGCATTATTTTATCTGAGCATTTGATTGTTGACTTATAATTATTATGGTACTTACCCCACACTTGCATGTGTATGGTGTGTGTGTGTCTGTTTTATCTTTCTATTTGTTATGTTTGATGTGGTTAAGGGAGGGAATTGTAGCCACTTGCTAGTTAGGATCTACATGATGTACCACTCCCTACCATTGCTTGTTTAGTTTAGATATATTTATATACATGTATATGCTCATCTTTTATGTAGAATGTAGGTACTAGGCATCGACTTCCCTGAATTGCCAGGATGAGCATGCCTTATCACAATAACTTAATGGTAAGAATGGGGAGATAATATTGAGGTCAAATCCTAGCCATAGCCTAAATATTTGTCTTGTAAGGAGGACTTGTAACTAACTTTTCAACCTTTTTAAAACTTACGTGCATATCTTTGTCTGTGTTGTTTGATTTTGAGCTTTGGTCTATTTTGGTAATGTTGCTTTATGTGGATTTCACTATGTGATTTATTTGGTAAATGATTTAATTATAATATTTTGGTTAATCATATAATATTGAGAATTATTAAATATTATTATGAATAAAAAAAAAATATTAAAACATGAAAATATTTAATTAATTAAACATGTGCTTTAATTTAAAAGTCTAAATTTAGAAAATTGGTTAAAGAGAAATTAGAATATGATGATATTTATTTAATTATTAATTAATTAAATATGTACTTCAGTTTAAAAAGATTTAATTTAAAATTCTAATTTAAGAAGTTGGACAAAAATGATAATTAAAATGTTAAAATATTACAGATTTAATATTACATTATTATAATTATTTATTAATAATAATTAAATTAGAGTTGCATTTAAATAGTGAGATTTGATTATTATTATTAATTTTAGTAATAAACTACACTTATTAGTACTTGCACTAATTAATAAACTAAAGAAAAGTAAAATATAAAAGAATGAAATTTAAACTTAAAGTTAAAGTTCTAATTGTGGCGTAGTTATATTTATTTAATTTAATGGTAATTATTTAGGATTTTTAATTTAAAAATAAACTCTAAATAATGTTATTAATTAAATTAATAAATATATTATTAAAAACACTTCAAAAATTAATTAAAGAGAGAAAGCTAATTATTTAAATTAAGATATTTTGAAATTAAATATCTAAAAGAATTGTGCATGAAAAGGTAAAAGGTAATAAGGTAATAAACAATAATTAATTAGTGAGTTCCCTCTTGTGATTGCACAATCAAAGCCCCAATTTAGGGGAGAACTCTTTATCAATTATCTGAAGCTCATTTTGCAATTACATAGGTTTTGGGAGCAAAAATTGAGAATTGGATCAAAAGAATTGTTGAAAGTTTTAGAGGGTTTGGATTTGCATGCATTCACAGATTGTCTCAGATTTTAGTTGTGGTTTGGAGGTTTTGGGAGCAAAAATTCAGAATTGGATCAAAAGAATTGTTGAAAGTTTCAGAGGGTTTAGATTTGCATCCATTCACAAATTGTCTCAAATTTTAGCTGTGGTTTTGACACAAGGTTTGAAAACCCATTGTAGAATTTTATTGAAAGATTTGTCTACTTTGTGTCTTCCTGGATGTTTGCATATTACTTATTAATTTACTGTATTGATTACTAAATAAAGAATTATGTTATAGATTTTGAAAAATGAAAACTTATTAATCAAGAAAAGTTGATTGAGGAAAATTATCAAAAAATTATAGAAAATTATTGTGATTGTATTCTTATAAAACCCTTTCTAATATCATGAAATTTTGATTATTGAAAATTGGAAAAAAATAATAAATTGAACAGTTAGGGATTCAACTTTAAATTTTTCATTAGAACTATGTGATTATCATAAATTTTCTAAATATACATGAATATTCTTCTTACATCTAAAATAATTTAATTGAAATATTTATTTAAAAGCAAAAGATTAATTGAGAGGAAAGCACGTTGTAACTAAGCGTATACATGCATGTGAAAACAAATATGCTGAAAATAGAAACTAAGTATAGTATGGTTACATGCATGTGAAAACAAATATGCTAAAAATAGAAAGCTAAGTATAGTATGGTTACATGCATGTGAAAACACATATGCTAAGAATAGAAAGCTAAGTATAGTATGGTTACATGCATGTGAAAACAAATATGTTAAAAATAGAAAGCTAAGTTTAGTATGGTTACATGCATGTGAAAATAGATATGCTAAAAAGAGGAAGCTAAGTTTAGTGAGGTTACATGCATGTGAAGACACATATGCTAAAAATAGAAA
This sequence comes from Cupressus sempervirens, assembly GCA_028749045.1. Taxonomy (NCBI): domain Eukaryota; kingdom Viridiplantae; phylum Streptophyta; class Pinopsida; order Cupressales; family Cupressaceae; genus Cupressus; species Cupressus sempervirens. The sequence goes on along the minus strand of CM053789.1, from coordinate 708,917,160 downwards.
ACTTAGTATAGTATCCTTGCATGATTTGAGAGATCAAAGATATGTAAAAATACATTCCATGTTTATTTTTATTTAATAAAAATATAATATAATTTTTTGATTTATTTATTTAATAATAATAATAATTTATTAATTTCTAAATGAAATAAATATTATCCATTTAGTTATAAAGTGAATGTTAGTATTAGTGATGAATTAAGTTTAATTAAACTCTTAGATGCATATAAATAATTTTATAATTATTAATGCAAGAGGGAAGTTAATAAATAAATATTTATAATTTTATTATATCTTAAGAAAAGTTGTGTTAGAGTTCACTTTGTAATCATTTAGTTAATAAATATTTGACTTTATGAGAGAAATTATAAATAATTAAATTAAATTTATAATTTTATCTCTAGTCGAATTATGAATTAAAGGAAAAGTAAATGTTAATATTGGACTTAAATAGAAGTCAATTTAATATTTTAGAAATGAAATTGGTATTAGTATTTAATCTAATAATATATATATTTATGTTATTAATTAAATCATTTATAGTTTAAGATTATTTAAATTAAAAACATGATAATGTTGCATGATATTTTATATGTAGAAGGAGATTTGATATTCAAATACTTATTGTTTTAAATAAGTATATTAGCATAATAATATATATTAATTATATATTCTTACCTTATTTCTAAATACATCCTTATGACCCAAAACTGAGAAATTGGTAGAATTAAATCATGTGGCTGAAAACTATGTGTTTTCTAATATTCTATTTATAGTTTTGTGATGTTTATTTTATTGATAGTTTTTCTTTGTGGGTTGTTTAGTTGGCCAAGTTAGGATGTGCACTAGAGGAATTTTTAAGATTTCTTTTATGATTATTTGACTAAATGTGATGATGAATTTTATGATTTGAATTGATATGTTTTATGATCTTTATGCTATTGAGCATTTATGAGAACTTAGGTTTTGAGAACTAATATTATTTTTGGGTTGCTTGTTAAGGAACTAAATTTGATCAATATTACTCTTGTGGTATGGGACACTATTGTTGTTTGTGATTTTTGGGAAGGTAGTCTAGGTGCATGTCTATGGCAGTAGCTTGCAATGGGGGTCGGGGCCCAAAGTGGCTACTAGGGTAACTCATTGTAAGCTGTGTAACAAGTGATAATATAGTAATTAAAATATCTTTCCTAGCCCTTTTCCTTGAGATATGTTAAAAAGATAAGTTAAAGATTTTTTCTTGTTCATGTCTTGAGTCCTTATATAGACTAAGGATGAGATGGAGATGATATCTTGAGAGGTATGACTAATTTTCTCATCTTCACGAGAGGGTATTCTAGTTCCATATAGAGTCACTAGGGGATCAAGGTCTTGAGAGACTGCAAGGGTAACCTTAGAGTTGCCTTATGTGATGATACTTCATAGAATGTAGCCTGAGTCTCCTTCATGATTTTTTTATATATTTTCCTTTAGTGGTGTACTTGTTGGATATTACATTTGATGGTGCATTTATTGTGAGTTGTTACACATTGATTAGATGTCATTTATTGTTGGCATTTGACTTTTAACATGAATGATTAGTTATTCATTAGTGATGTTTTTATTGTTGGATTTAGTGATTGGTAGTTTACTTTTATTGATGATATGTCATGCCCAAAATATAAGGGCAAAACACACACAACAATTTTTTTTTTTTTATAAGAACTTATATTCAATAAGATAACATGATCATAAAAGATTTAACATGATTAACTAAAATGGAACTAATTGTTCGAGTAGTTTGAAATTTAGATAACCGTAGGTTCTAGAAGATAGAAGCAAGTTCACATTGATATAGAGAGGTGACAACTCAGTTTCAAACAGAACATAAAAGAGATAGTTTGGTGAACTTAATGTTTCTTAGAAAATCAATTAATGAAAAACAAGAGACTAATTCCATTTAATTAAAGCCCTAACCCCTTCAGTTATTTTAATGATTCTTTAATTTATTACCTTCTAAGGAAGTCACTAGATTATCACAACACTTATTCAATATGTTTAAACTAACACGCTAATTGAATTACATCTATCTCTTAATTACATATTTTTGTTTTAGCTAAAATTTAATTATGATCAATATACCACTAACCTTATGATGAACCAGTTAACTAGTCCCTTGTATTAACTTAATAACTTGATCGATATTACAAATTAAATCATTTAACATTAAGAAGAGTTGAACTCTAGAAGATCAATTAAATTTAACTATTCAACCCATGCTATCTACGTATTAAAACTTTAATCCAAAATCCAAAAGTCCAAAATCTAAACTAGCCTTAATATACACATACATTGGAGTAAACTTAATTATCAATTTTACTATCTATATTTTGATTTAATATTTTCTCCAACATATTTATAACAATCTGACTTATTAACTATCATTTACAATTAGAAATGACGCCTAGAATTAATTCAAATAAATCTATAAGTTAAACTAAACTTTATTCAACTATTAAAAATTTAAGTCCACTATTAAAATGCCAATATTAAGATTTATCTAACCAACTCACAATAATATAAAACTAAATAATAATATAGAATAGAATTCAACTATAACAAGAGGTGACTAAAAATAAACAAACTAAATTAGAATTAACTTTACAACATTAACTGAAAAAACACACTAACTAACTTAATACTATCCTAAGTTAACACTAACATAGAATACTAACTACTTTCTAGTTGTACAAAATTAGCTATTAATCTAAGTAATTAAATTAATGCTAAACTTATTAAAACTAATAATAAACCTATCTACTAACCAACAAACCTAGGCTACCCACTACCTAAACTAACCTATAAAACTTACTAGCTAAGTGGCCTAACCACCACTTGGCTTCCTTCCATCTTATCCCACCCTTCCCCATGGTACTTACACGCTAACCTAGGTCTATCAGCACAAACTTGTCCCCCTTGCCTTTGTGTGATTGATATTCCATGCCTTGGATCCAGCACATGGGGAATTAGAACATAAGGGGGGGGGGGGTGTAGAGCATAGAAATGGTAATACAATTTTAAACCAACCAATCCCAATCCCATGATATGACATGGGTCTTCACATAGGTCAGGTATGGTGCAGATAGTGGCAGGTGATTAGATAGTTCCAGTGCCTAGTTTTTCCCATAGAATGCCAAGGCAAGGTGAGAGTTGGGGGGGGGGGGAGAATAAATTTTAGATGAGTTAAAATTTGTGAAACTTTCTCCTTGCTTCCCTTGATAAGACAAGGTTGTTAGTGGCGACAGTACTCATACTGGCAAGGTTGGGTGAAGTCCACGCCTAGCCCTTCAATAGGAAGGTGAACAAAAGTAAGAGAGGGGTGGGAAAGAAATTTTAAGTGGGTGAAATCTTTTTCTTTTTTTTATTAAAATAAATAGGTTTGTTGACCTGGGCAAGTATTTGTCTTCTCATGATGAATGGGTTTTAATGCTAAAGTTTTGTTGTTGAGAGATGACACTAAGATGTAAATTTAAATGTTTTAATTTTAAATGTATTCAATTTGTATTGCTTTTTAAAAGATTTAATAATGATTTTTTTTTTGAAATTCAAAGGGATAACTCAAAGAATATTCTCTGTGACTTGGGGGAATTAAATTTTTTTCCCCATACATTTTCTAGAGAGGTTTTTAAACCTAGAGATGTAAATTTTTTTTTGAAGTCTATTTTCTAAGTCTTGATGAATATATATTTTTTGATATCCAAGGAATGGCTTCTATCTTATTGACAGCATTGATTCCCTTTTTCAAGCATACTATTACAAAGACGTGTATAAGGTTATGTTTTATTAATCATCATATAACAAGGTATATGTTCCTTTTATTTAGAATACAAGGAGATGCATAATTCTTAATCCAATTTGATTTTGTCAATTATAAAATTTAACAAGGAGAGAGATAACTTTGTTGTCCACAATGTAGGATTTTCATTGCCTCTTAATACATAAAACATCGAATTGAAACTTCAACATATCAAATTACTTGTCCTTAACATAATTGAAAACTTGAGAATTCATAATTTGAAGGCATTATCTATTACTCTATTTTCTCACATACATATGCATAATTTGACACCACATAAGAGCAATGCAAGGGTATTTTCATAATTTTTCTCTTGCTCTATTGTTCAACCTAGTTCAAGGCTCCATCAGGAAAGAACCAGTAAGAAAACTCGACGTCTTTGTCAAATACATCAAAATTTAAAATACGATTTCACATAATATTACAATTCAATTGAATTCTCTTCTAGGGCTTTCACAAGAGATCTTTACCAATGTCTTCAATGCATCAAGGAAACCATGGGAAAGATAAGAACCAACATGGAGGTAAAACAACATAATAAGATGAACAATTCAAGCATGCATTCCCAACCCGGTTTGCACAATCGGTTCAACATTGAACCAAAATAGAGGGGAGCTAGATTTTCTCAATAGGAGATGTCAATAACCATACCATAACATAGCCCTTTCGGGGCCAACATTCAAGAACTTCCATTCTTCTACAAATACCCTTTTAGGGCCAATATAACAAGGGTATTCATTCTTTCCCTTCTTCAAGAATTCAAATTTTCATACAAGGTATGGGATGACAAGTAGGGGCCCATGCACCCTACCCTCTTTCCCTCCTCTCACCATGAGAGGAGATTCTACACTATTGAGGTCCAACTAAGACCCTTCCCCCAAACATGGCCACTTCTTCCCTATCCAAGGGTGAGTGATGCCAAAATAATCCCCATGAAATCCCTTGAAAAATAAAACATCAAGGCAAGGATAAGAATAACATCAAAAGAAAAAAACAAGTTAAGATCACTCCAAATCAACCCCAACACACAGAAGCAAGCAATACAAAAACAAAATAATGCCTTATACATGATTCAAGAAAGATTTAAGCATAAACAACATGAAGAATCAATTCAAAAAGAGTGAAGAACTCCTACCTTCACAAAAAGTTATGGCAAAAATGGTGGGTTGAGAAGAGCTTTTCCTTTTCTTCCTTCAATATTCCAACTTTCTCCAAAACTAGAGATTGGGTAACAACCCGAAAACTACTCCATATTGCCTCTAAGTATGATCCTTAACTCAACTAGACTTAAAGAAACTTCAAGATGGAGTTTGAGTCACCAACTCAAGTAGGAGACAATCAATTTTTGCAATCAACCAAAAATAGGGTTTTTGAGTGACCCTAAAAGTCAACCAAACAGACTAAGGGGTTGGAAAGTGCTCCTCACCCACATTCTTACCCCTAGGGTACTTAAATTTAATATTTTTAGGGCTTAAAGACTTAATAGAACCCAAAAAAAGCTAGGAGAATTTTAAGACCAATTAACAACCTTCAAAGAAAGACAATGCAAAGATAGCACAAATTAACAAGGGGTTTAGTTCTGTCTTTCCATTGGGTTTTCTCGGCTAAATTTTCTGCACACTCATTGCACACACTAGTAGATCAAGAAATCACATGCATTATGTGAATTACGTATCAAAAAAATTATCTAAATTAAAACATCCACTTTTCTAATAATCAATTGTTTATCTAATTCCACTCATATTTCCAACCATTAGAATTGCATAATCAAAGTGTTAGTTTTTGCATTCATTTACTTCATCATTATACATGTTCATAAAGAATTAAATGATGAAATCAAATAACTAAAGTAAAGCATCACACATCATAAAATAGCATAATAATGTTTGGTGCATCAAATAATGTTTTGACATATCAAGTCATGAGTATCAAAATAATAATGTATTATCGATGCTAGGATGGGTCGGGGAGAGGCCTCACATGATAGTTGTTATCTATTGGTCATTGTGCTTATGACACTTGATATTGATTTCAAGGTGGTATATTTTTGGTCTTGGTATTTGTATGTTGACTTGGTATGAGATGTTAGTATTGGAATGAGTGTCCTTTCGATTTTCATTATCTCTTCTTCTTGAGTAGTTTGTGTTACCCTTGAGGTAGTTTTGGCTATCAAGATTCCTTGCCTAGGATTATTTTATGATTTGATTATCTATGTGTGGATCGTATATTATCTCTCTTGCATAGTAGGAATGGGAGCCTGATTAGGTGACCATGCACTTAGGAGGTAGTGTATTCTTACCATTTGGGTCCCCCTCAGATTGATATATGTTGGATGCTCATTAATACTGTGGTACCATTATCATTCTTCCTCTTATCTTGAAGACTTCTATTCATTTGAGGTATCTATGTATTATGTGTTTTGGGATCCTACAGGATATTGTATTGTATATTGATGTACTTGTATCTATTTTCACATACCATGTGACATGTGCAATGGATGCTATTCATTAGATGTGTTTTCGTATTATTAGTTGTACTTATGCATTTTTTTTAATGACTATATATGTGTTTATTCATCTTATGATTATGGACATTGTAATTGAGACTTAAAATTATTAATAAAACTTTCTTAAAATGAACATTGTAATTATGACTTAAACTTATTTATAAAACTTTCTTAAATGTGACTCAATGTGAAGGAACCCTTCAAGAATTGAAACTGTAATTATAATATTACATGTTCTTGATGTGTATGTATATATTTCTTCCACATTATTCCCACTTTGATGTTGTTTAAACTTTAAAAAAAAATAGTTCAGTAAACTTTGTAACATATTAGGTTTATTTTTTTTGGGTTCCCAAGCAAGGCGTTAGACTTGATATAATTAAAAAGAAAAGAAACAATATGAAAATCAAACATAGAGATGCATACGATTTCATTAAGAAGTTGAAATGGTAGATTGTGTCATGCCCAAAATATAGGACAAAAATACACAATTTTTTTTTAAAAGTTAATTATTAAAATACTCTAAGTTTGATATATTTGTGTTCAATAGTTAAAGTATAGGTTCTCTACATAACATCTTAAGTTTATAATCTTGAGGAGAAAAAAATCATTAAAGTTATACTCTTATTATTAAATTGATATCGACATATGTTTCATTATTACATCATTTTTACAATATATATATTTAAAATTGTTGAAAAACAATTTTAATGAGTATGGGTCTAATTAAATAGAAATTTCTTAATCGAGGACCAATTTTGAGAAATATCACATCTAGACATACACATAATAATACTTCATTTAGCTTGATTTAATTAAAAACTAAATTTAACAATTACTAACAAACTTCTCTATTAATGCTAACTTAAAATAAACAAGGTCATAGCTAACACTAAGTACACTAAAACTTTTAAATAGAGATTAATTAAATTTACTATTTAATTTAAAACTAATTTCCAAATTACTTTACAATCTAAACACTTATAATGAATACTATTGAATAATTCAGCTATCTTAAATTTAAAAACTTTACATAAATAAAACACACTAACACTAATATATTAATAAAAATCTAAACTAACTACATGCTTAATACTAATAATCATAACTAAACTAAAACTTCTAAATATATTTTAAAATTTAAAACATTTAAAACAATAACAAACTAAACTAACATTAAAATTTACTAACATTCTAACTTGAGTGAATTTTAAAACTAATCCTAAAATAAACTTTTAAATAATATAACAAACTAAGTTAAAATTAATAACTAAAATCATGAACTAACTTTTAAAAAAAAAAGAAAATCTAAAAAGAAAACTTAATTAAATTATCACTAAACTAACCTAAATTACCCCATTCCCCACATCACTTTTCCCCATGCCAACCTTGTTGTACTTCTGGATGTGTCCCAAGACACCCCATGCAAAATAAAGTCTGACCATGTCAGAGTCTGCTAGGACAAGGGCGCAAGCACAAGCAAAAGGGGAGGAAGAATTAAAGTATAAGTTCTCCATAAATGCACCTCCATAAAGCTTCAAACACATTCTTAACCAAAATTGCCACCCCCCACAAGATAACATGTGGCCCAAGGAGGACTCATGCAAGTGCACCAACCAAGGCAGGTTACAAGCAATTTGACTCCAAACTGGCGCCTAGGAAAACATGGAAAAGAGGTAAAACATTAAGTCATAAAGTTTATTAGGTGAAAGTTTGTAGGATATTTTGAATTAAAAGAAAATATAATTTATTTTATTTCATTGTACTAGTAGTTGTGTTTTATTTTAAAACAAATGATTTTTTTTTTTTTTTTTCTTAAAAGGCATCCTTGAAGAATATTCTCTATTGCACCAAGGGATTAAAGTCTTTCCACATATAAAATCTAGAGAGTATTTTTCTCTTGGGGGGAACTTTTTTTTCTAAGTCCTAATTTATGCTAAGTATATATTTTTCAAGCAACTATTTTTTTGTGACAAAGGGGTATTATTATTATTTTTGATGGGTTCAACATAGAGTTTAATAGTTTTGTTAACAATGCAAGATCCATTTGATCCCCTAATAAGTATGAAATTGAATTGAAATACTAACCATTCATAACATAAAATCATTTATTTACTTATTTGATGATTTTCCTTAACATATTTGCACTTGAAAATTTCAAAAATTGAACATCATTATTCTAACTTATCTTGATATTCATTCCTATAACTGAAAAGAAACTACAAAAAACTCATGGGAACAATATCACTTAAGCTCTATTTTATTGACAACCTGATTCAAAGGCTCTGCTAGGAAAGAACCAAGAAGAAAACCTAGCATCATTGCCATTACAACAAAGGTTTTTAAAATACAATATACACAGGATTTCAATCCTAAAATTTCAACAGTCAAATTAAATCTCCTTCATGGCCCTTAACAAGGGACCCATTTCATTTTCTGTAATAGATCACTGAGGTCATGGAGGGAATGAAAAAACTAGTCAGGTGACAAACAAACATAACAAGGAGACAAAATCAGACATTCATATTCATACTAGGTTTTCACAACAGGATTCAACATTGAATCAAAACTAGGGAAAGGTGGACTTTTCCAAGAGGAGATGTCAGATACAACACCAAAATAGGTGCCCAATTGGAGCTATAAATCAAGAACTTCCGTTCTTCCATTCTTACATGCCAAAACTCATATGTGGCTTGTGCTGATAGGTAGGGGCCCATAACACCCTACCCCCTACCCCCTCTCCCTCTTCTCGTCCTGAGAAGAGACTCTACACTGTTGGAGTCTAACTAAATACCTTTCCCCAAATTGGCCACTTCTACCCTACCCAAGGGTGAGTAATGCCAAAACACCCATACAAGAAAACTTGAAAATTCAAGTAAAACATGAAAGAAAAGCATTCAAGAAAACATGGTTTCAATCCTTCCCAAGCATATCCAACATAAATACAAGCATACCATTAAACAACACAATAGAATATGCATGAAATAAGCATGAAACATCATGAGAAACATGAACAATATGAAAAAGGAGATTAAGAACTCCTATCTTCACAAAGAGGTTATGGTAAAATGAACAATTTGAGAAGAGTATTTTCTTTCCTTCCTTGCCTTCAATCTTCCAAGACTTCTCTCTAAAAGTAGAGATTGGGTAACAACCAAAACTACTCCAAGAAGAGCCTCTAAATAAGATCCAAACTCAACCACCAAAAAGGGCAATAAATTTCCCCACTCACCTAAAAATTTAGAAGTTTCTAACTCAACCAAACCTAAGGTTAACCTGTAAGTGGAGTTGTGGTTATTCAACTCATGGTAACAACTTTCAATTTTTGCACAACTACAAAAATAAACTTTTTGAGTGACCTCAAAAGTCAAAAAAAGGGGCTTAGGGGGTGGAAAATGGCCCCAACCCATACCCACACCCCTTGGGTATAAAGATTTCATGTTTTAAGGCCTTAGGAATAGATTTGGGACCAAACAAATGCTAGGAATATTTAGGACCATCTAACAACTCCAAAATGCAGATTAAGAACTAATCCAGATTAGGGTGACTAAACTCGATTAAAAAAATTAGTGAAAATGACACTAACTTAGTCTAACTTAGGTCCAAAAGTTACACAAATAACCCTAACTATCATGCTGGAATGCATATGCAATTCACGAGTGTCGAGTGACACTATAAGAACATAGTTATGGAACATTAGCATTTATTGATCACGAAAAGATACATTCATATATCTCACAATATAATTAAGTTACAAACAAGAAAGTTTCCACGAATGGCACATAGGGATCAGTTTCGTTCCTCCGTCGAGTTTTCTCGGCTAAAATATCCTTCACACTCATTGCACACATTAGTAGTCCCATAAAATCACATGCACATATGTATATACGTTTCAGGAAATCACATAAATTAAAACATACATCTTTTAATCAATTAGGGTTTCTCTCGTCCTACTCATATTCTTAATCATTACAATTTCATAATCAAAGTGTTAATCTTGCATTTACCTACTTCATCAACATACATGTTCATAAAGCATTAAATAAAAAAGTCAAATATCTGAAAGTAAACATCACACAACATGAAATAATATAATATGTTCAAAGTATCCGATAGTGTCTCGAAATCTCAAGTTGTGAGTATCAAAATAATAAAGTATCAACTATTCTACGAAGGGTCAAGGTGAGGCCTAACATCCTCCCCCACTAGGCATGAACTTCCTCCTGGAGTTTATAAAAAAGATAAGGGTGTTGAGATCACATATGTGCTACATCATCCCATGAAGCCGCGACCTCATTGTAACAATCCCACTGGACCCTAACCTGGTCTAGCTCTCGACCTAAAGGAGCTAGGGTCTATTGGGCAATAATATGGATAGGCTCTAAAGCTAGCTAGCTATCTGACTCCACCTATAGCCTTGACAACTATAGCTTGATGCTCAGCTTGGCAGTTATCAACTACTGCAAAAACTCTGTGGGACCTACCCATGTCTCCAACTGTCAACTCTGAAAAAGCCCCTCTCTGTCCACTCGATGCTTGTCCCTACAGACAATCTCTAGCAATATGACCCATGCCACCATAAGTGTAGCATGGTCCTCAGGTATAAGATTGTGCATCCTATAATCTAGACTATTGTGGGCCTCCTGACCTATTAGACTCATTGTATCCACCCCTAGAAGACTACTGAGTCTTCTCTGACTATGGTTATGGGGCATGTACTTTCTGATCCTGCTTGGGACCTTATGACTGCCACTGCTTGGGCTTGGAGCCCTGATAACCCTGTGAGGGTTCCTGCTACTACTGTTGATGAGATTGTTGGCCCTGAGAGGACCTTGGTGTATAGTCTTGATTGCCTTTCCAAGGGAGTTTTTGCTGGGTAGAGTTTTGATTCTGAGACCAATCTTGTGTCTCCTATCTACCTCGAGTATCCTCAATAACTAGTGTTATCTCCACTACCTACTTGAAGGTGGTAGGGAAGGCCATATGAACTAGAACCTAAAGTGAGAAATTTAGACCCATGATAAAGTGATGTATTCACAATTTCTCATCCTTCATGTATTCAACATAAGGAAGGAGCTCGAGAAACCTACTCTCATACTGAGCTACTATAAGACCTCTCTGATATAAGAATGAAACTCCTCTATCTGCTTCTATTTGAAGTGCTCTGATAGGTATCTCTCTTAGAATCTCTCTAAGAATTACTTCCATGTGAGGGTATCCATCCTCACTCCTCCTATAGACTCCTCCTGATGCCACCAATTAGAGGCATCTCCTCTCAGCTAATGGACTACTAGACATGCCTTTAGATTACTTCCATAAGGACGTAATCCAAAGCATTTCTACAGGTTATGTAACCATGCCTTTGCTACTGTCCCCTTAGTGGAACTGGTAAATAATGGCGATCTAAGTCATACCAACTTCCTAATATCATCTCCTATGTGCCTAGGAGGTCTATCAAGTGGGGGTCCTCTCTGGTGTATTGACTCACCCTCGTGCTCACCCTATCCCTCTAACTATCTCAGTGGGGGACTCGTAGTCCTTTCTCTGACTCTAGTTCTGCCTTTGGGTCCCTCTACTTCCACTATGGGAATCTACTAACCTGGCTGAACTACAGGTACTATCCTCTACTGAACTACACCGATCAATGTCTGAAGGGCATCTATAATGTCCTAGTTCAGGTTTAGTGGTGGTGGAGGTGGTGGTGGTGGAGGTGTTCCATCCTCCTGTCCAACCCTACCACCTCTCACCCTATGACCTCTACCTCATCAGTTGCTTCGAGTAATAGGAGGCATCCTACAAAATTTAAAGTTTAGTTTAAGTTTCAGAAGCATAATGGTTTAAGGTTTCTAGTGTTGAAACATGGGCTCTGATACCAAAATGTCATGCCCAAAATATAGGACAAAAACACACGCAATTTTTTTTTTTAAAGTTAATTATTAAAATACTCTAAGTTTGATATATTTGTGTTCAATAGTTAAAGTATAGGTTCTCTACATAACATCTTAAGTGTATAATCTTGAGGAGAAAAAAATCGTTAAAGTTATACTCTCATTATTAAATTGATATCGACATATGTTTCATTATTACATCATTTTTACAATATATATATTTAAAATTGTTGGAAAATAATTTTAATGAGTACGAGTCTAAGTAAATAAAAATTTCTTAATCGAGGACCAATTTTAAGAAATATCACATCTAGACATACACATAATAATACTTTATTTAGCTTGATTTAATAAAAACTAAATTTAACAATTATTAACAAACTTCTCTATTAATGCTAACTTAAAATAAACAAGGTCATAACTAACACTAAGTGCACTAAAACTTTTAAATATAGATTAATTAAATTTACTATTTAATTTAAAACTAATTTCCAAATTACTTTACAGTATAAAGACTTATAATGAATACTATTGAATAATTCAACTATCTTAAATTTAAAAACTTTACACAAATAAAACACACTAACACTAATATATTAACAAAAATCTAAACTAACTACATGCTTAATACTAATAAATCATAACTAAACTAAAACTTCTAAATATATTTTAAAATTAAAAACCTTTAAAACAATAACAAACTAAACTAACATTAAAATTTACTAACTTTCTAACTTGAGTGAATTTTAAAACTAATCCTAAAATAAACTTTTAAATAATATAACAAACTAAGTTAAAATTACTAACTAAAAACATGAACTAACTTTAAAAAAAAATGAAAATCTAAGAAGAAAACTTAATTAAATTATCACTAAACTAACCTAAATTACCCCATTCCCCACATCACTTTTCCCCACACCAACCTTGCTATACTGCTAGATGCATCCCAGGACACCCCAGGCAAAATAAAGTCTGACCATGTATGAGTGCACCATGGCAAGGGCACAAGCACAAGCAAAAGGGAAGGAAGAATTAAAGTATAAGTTCTCCATAAATGCGCCTCCATAAAGCTTTAAACAAATTCTTAACCACAACTGCCACCCCCACAAGCTAACACATGGCCCAAGGAGAACTAATGCAAGTGTGCCAACCAAGGCAGGTTACTAGCAATTTGATTCCAAACTGGTGCCTAGGAAAATATGGAAAAGGGGTAAAACATTAAGTCATAAAGTTTATTCGGTGAGAGTTTATAGGATATTTTGAATTAAAAGAAAATATAATTTATTTTATTTCATTGTACTAGTTGTTGTGTTTTATTTTAAAACAAATGATTTTATTTTATATTTAAAAAAAAAGGGCATCCTTGAAAAATATTCTTTGTTGCACCAAGGGATTAAAGTCTTTCCCCATATAAAATCCAGAGAGTATTTTGCTCTTGGGGGGAACTTTTTTTTCTAAGTCCTAATTTATGCTAAGTATAGATTTTTCAAGCAACTATTTTTTTGTGACAAAGGGGTATTATTATTATTATTTTTGATGGTTTTAACATAGAGTTTAATAGTTTTGTTAACAATGCAAGATCCATTTGATCTCCTAATAAGTATGAAATTGAATTGAAATATTAACCATTCATAACATAAAATCATTTATTTACTTATTTGATAATTTTCCTTAACATATTTGCACTTGAAAATTTCAAAAATTGAACATCATCATTCTAACTTATCTTGATATTTATTCCTATAATTGAAAAGAAATTATGTAAACTTCATGGGAATGATATCACTTAAGCTCTATTGTATTGACAACTTGATTCAAAGGCTCCGTCGAGAAAGAAGCAAGAAGAAAACCTGGCGTCATTGCCATTACAAAAAAGGTTTTTAAAATACAATATAAATAGGATTTCAATCCCAAAATTTCAACAGTCAAATTAAATCTCCTTCGTGGCCCTTAACAAGGGACCCATTTCATTTTTTGCAATACATCACTAAGGTCATAGAGGGAACAAAAAAATTGGTCAGGTGACAAATAAACATAACAAAGAGACAAAATCAAACATTCATATTCATACTAGGTTTTCACAATAGGATTCAACATTGAATCAAAACTAGGGAAAGATGGATTTTTCCAATAGGAGATATCAGACACAACCCAAAAATAGGTGCCCAATTGGGGCTATAAATCAAGAACTTCTGTTCTTCCATTGTTACATGCCAAAACTCATATGTGGCTTGTGCTAACAGGTTGGGGCCCATAACACCCTACCCTGTCTCCCTCTTCTCATCCTGAGAAGAGACTCTACACTGTTGGAGTCCAACTGAATACGTTTCTCCAAATTGGCCACTTCTACCCTATCCAAGGGTGAGTAATGCCAAAACACCCATATAAGAAAACTTCAAAGTTCAAGAAAAACATGAAAGAAAAGCATTCAAGAAAGCATGGTTTCAATCCTTCCCAAGAATACGCAACATATATACAAGCATACCATTAAACAACACAATATCATATGCATGAAACATCATGAGAAACATGAACAACATGAAGAAGGAGATGAAGAAATCCTACCTTCACAAAGAGGTTATGGTAAAATGAACAATTTGAGAAGAGCTTTTTCCTTCCTTCCTTGCCTTCAATCTTCCACGACTTCTCTCTAAAAGTAGAGATTGCGTAACAACCAAAAATACTCCAAAAAGGGCCTCTAAATAAGATCCAATCTCAACCACAAAAAAGGGCAATAACTTTCCCCACTCACCTAAAAATCTAGAAGTTTCTAACTCAACCAAACCTAAGGTTAAACTCTAAGTGGAGTTGTGGTTTTTCAACTCATGGTAACAACTTTCAATTTTCGTACAAAGGAAAAAATAGACTTTTTGAGTGACCTCAAAAGTCAACAAAAGGGGCTTAGGGGGTGGAAAATTCCCTCAACCCATACCCATACCCCTTGGGTATAAATATTTCATGTTTTAAGGCCTTAGGAATAGATTTGGGACCAAAAAAATGTTAGGAATATTTAGGAGCATCTAACAACTCCAAAATGCAGATTAAGCACTAATCTAAATTAGGGGTGACTAAACACGATTAAATTTTTTTTAGCAAAAATGACACTAACTTAGTCTAACTTAGGTCCAAAGGTTACACAGATAACCCTAACTATCATGCTGGAATGCATATGCAATTTACAAGTGTCAAGTGACACTATAAGAACACAGTTACAGAACATTAACATTTACTAATCATGAAAAGATACATTCATACATCTCACAATACAATTAAGTTATGAACAAAAATGTTTCCATGAATGGCACATAGGGATTAGTTTCATTCCACCGTCGAGTTTTCTCGGCTAAAATATCCTGCACACTCATTGCACACATCAGTAGTCCCATAAAATCACATGCACATATGTATATAAGTATTAGGAAATGACTTAAATTAAAACATACATCTTTCAATCAATCAGGGTTTCTCTCATCCTACTCATATTCTTAATCATTACAATTTCATAATCAAAGTGTTAATCCTGCATTTACCTACTTCGTCAGCATACATGTTCATAAAGCATTAAATAATAAACTCAAATATATGAAAGTAAACATCACACAACATGAAATAATATAATATGTTCAAAGTATCTGATAGTGTCTTGACATCTTGAGTTGTGAGTATCAAAATAATAAGGTATCAACTATGCTACAAAGGGTCAGGGCGAGGCCTCACAGATTGAATCATCTAGATTGAAAAATAAAGAGTTACATCATTAGATGAAGGACAGTGAGAAATTTTTGAGGGTTAAGAAGGAGAATGAAATTATGAAACATGAACTTGGAATTAAAAATTTGAAGATGAACATGATGAAAGATGAAAAAAAAACTTAGTTTGATTTGAGATTTGAGAATATAGATCTAAACTTGAGAGTACAAAGTTACAATATATAAAATTTGAGAAGTACAACTCTATTTTTAAAGAAGAGCTTATACAAACCAAGAAATAGGGTCAATATAAGAAGTTGAGTACCATAACCATGAAAGTCCTTAACAATTAAAAATTTCACTAGAAATGGGTTCTTATTTATAAAAAAAATGGGTACCCACTTTAGGCTCGAGTGTTCGATAAAAAAATCAAAACAAACATATACCCATTTAAAAAAAAGGTACCCATTTCATAATAGGTACTCTTTTAAAATGAGCTCCCTTTATTTCCAAAATGTGTACTCATTTCAAAAAAAGTAATCATTTCTAAAAAAAATTAAATAAAAACACATTGGCATTGAAAACCTCATTTACCCACTTTTAGAAATGAGTCCCCATTTTGAAATGTGTATTGTTGTAGTTTTCACAATGCATGCCCCATTTCTCCTTAGAAATGGGGACCCCCTACAAAAAAATTTCTTTTCTAGACCCCTAGTTTGGGGTTTGAGTCTTTTTTAGGGCTCTATCTAGTGTCTGAGTCAACCCTAACTCTTTTCTTGAGAAACCCTGTCAGTAGAAATTAAAGATTTTGGAAAAGTTTGATTTTCTTTAGTGAATGGGGCACACTAGCACACCTAGCGCACTCTTCAAGGTGCACTAGTGCATAATGCTTCCCTTTGGGAGTGTGCACCTATGCACATGTGGAGGTGCACACCCCCAAAGGGTCCACTCTATCTCATGCCTATAAAAGCCTAGGATATCCCCCTTCACTTATTCATTATCTCCTATGCTCAAGCACATTTCCTACTTCAACACTTGTTGAGGTATGCCTTTTCTTTGATCCCTACACATACACACAAACAAACCTAAGGTTGCAAGGTACACACCTTGTGCACCTATCTAAGGTGTGCAATGTGCACACCTTGTTAGTTTGCAAAAAAACTAAAAAAACTAAAAAACTTAACACCTCATGTAAGGTGTGCATGTGCATACATATTTTAGGTGCACATATGCACACCTTACATTGGCTTGGAGCAAAGAAATCATGAGGATGGTGCACATTTGTACACCTTTCCATGGTGCACAACTGTACACCTTATTTTTAAAGCAAGATGCATAAGGTGCATACCTTTTTTTTAAAAACCCATCTATGCATATTTGAAATGAAAAGGTGTGCACATTGCACACCTTGCAAGATGTGCATCCTTTTAATTAATTTTTTTAAAAATATGAATGACACAACTAGCGCACCTTCAAGGTGCACAAGGTGCACCAAAACTTGTTTACTAGAGTTAAAAATAGGTTTTTAGGTGTTTTATTGGTATTTTAGGGTTTTGGGTAAATTTTCTTAGCATTTAGGATTTGTTTTACATTGATTTTTTCACCTATCAGACTAATAAGATTTTTTCACTTATTGATGGCTAAAAAAATTACACAATCATTCCTAGAAATATAGTAGAACATTATTTATCAATCGTGGAAATATGATAGCTTTAATAAGATTTTGTTTTTGTGCAGATATAATGGCTTCTTCTTCATCTTCCCTCATCACAAAGATTGCTCCTAAGCTAGTTTTTTTCAAGTTTCAAGGTGTCCAACTAAAATCATGCTTCAATGATGCACATTCAAAGATCCAAGATACAAAAATGGTTCACATCGACTAAAATGCATTCTTGGTTCTATGCAACAAACCAAATAAGAGGCCCCCTATGGTGTTTGCACTTATAAGATTAGGGTAATAGTAAACAAAACTTCTCACCTAGTTTCATTACAATCTTCTGAGTTAATGATGGCTCTAGTTGAGAATTGTGTTTTAGAAGAGAGGGTGGTCAAAAGCATAATTAGAGAGATCATTCTTGATCTAAGACCAAAGAAATTAGAGAAATTATTTAATATTTTGAGGGTAGATCAAAATATAATATTGGCATACCATCAAGCAAAAAGGTGGTATAGAGATCATGAACAAGAAGCCACAAAAGTTATTCAATCTTCATACCTCATTGATAGAACACTTTTGGGAAGAAAAGCCAAAAAATTAGATACGACAAGAGGTTACATGAAGGATGATATCAAACATTCCATAGTACTCCTGAGTAGAATCATGAGATTACTAGTAGTAGAACACTTAAACATATGGATGGTATGCTTCATTAAAACCATCAAAATGACCAAGATTCCAATTGACTAGGCCACAATTCTTAGTGAGAATTTAGAGGTAAAACTAGTGGCAATAAAAAATTATCTAAGGTTTTATATGACATCTTATTTGGTGTATTTGTTAGTAGCGAGAACTATATATTACCCATGATTGTTAAGAGGGGCAACTTGCAAGATGTTGATGCATGCCCTTATGTGGTATACCCCCAACTAGTGAAGAAAAAGATTTTGGATCATAGAAAAGAATAAAAAATAGTGAATGATTCTTTCATTTTTTGTAATCATCTAGTTCATGGAGGGAGACTATTCAAAAAGGATGCCAGAAGAGGTAGCAATTTTTTTTATAGAAATAGGAAAATAATACATTCAATTCAAGACATTCACATACTTAATGGTAGTAGGTACAACTATATATCCTAAGAAGCTCCCTAGGTATCCATGTGATAGATTCATTTTGCTAGAGATTGCACGAAAACTCTCATCTATAAATGATAGAGTAAGGAAGCAACATAAGAAGACTTAGGTATGGTCCATCACCATAGTTCCATTCAGTGTCAAGAAGAAGTAGGATATCATGCCTTTTGAGTTCGAACAGGATCAATATCCCTTGGAGGATTATAACTCCCCTTGTCCATGTTTTGATAATATTGGTAGAGTCTAATTCTTGGTAGGAAAACAATTTAAACATGAATATGCTATAGAGGATCACTTGATGAATGTAGTAGATGACTATGAGACCCAAATAAGGGATTATTGTAGGATGACCCTTTGTTTGGAAAGTAGTGCCTTGAAAATAAAGGTCCCATTAAAGGTTGTTAAATAAGACACTTCAAATGTTTTGGATCCTCTGTATAATCAAGATAAGATATAGATCAACTAATCATGAATGTAGAGATTGATAGAGAAGAAAATAAAAATATCAATCATAGGGCAAGGAATATCATCCAATTGACCAAGGAATGGATTAAGAGACCATTCAAGCTAGATCTGATTCCATAAAAAGTAGTTTTACAAGCTACAACCCACCTAGTGAAATGTAGAGAAGAAAAGGTTACAGTACCAATATTCATAGCCCAATCTGCAATTAGGCCAGAGATATTGTATCAACATGATAGGGAAGTTAGGTATTTTTTGGCCATTTCTGGCCCCATTCAACCCATCATTGATAACTGATCTAAGAGATCTTCGATGGGATAGTTTCTTTAATGTGGGTTAACATGCAATTTGGTTGTTGTTAACTTTTGTGTTAACCTGGTCTCTTCATAAGTTGATTTTTTTTAGTTTCTTCATTTGCCAGGCTAGTTCAGCTTGTTCATGTGCTAAGTTGGCTCAATTTTCCTTCATGTGCTAAATTTTGGGTTAACACACATTTTCTACTGGGGTTAACACTTCAATTTAAGAATTTTTTCTATTTCAAGAAGTGACTTTTCTTGATTTCACAAAATCACAAAAATGCATGTTGCCTCTTCAACTGTGTATTGGGGAATGTACCAACAAATGAATTAGTGCCAAGTAGTGGGCCAGTTCCTTTAGTGTATTTTTACTTACCATCAGATCAAGGATCATCTATGGCTGTCACTATATCACTATGCAAAGTTGCAAGGTAGTTATTTCATGCAACATAGTGAGCACTTGCCATGTGGCAGGTGGCTCCTTTCCTTTTATGGGCCACAACATGGTGGATCTTTGTCTTGCTGGGATATTTTTGATCTAATGGTTTTCATATTTTTGCACCATTCCTAGGGCCTTTTAAAAAGATGTGATGATCGTTAGATTTAGATGTATCTTTGGAGATTCCTTGCTTTATCCCAGCCATCCATTTGATATAAAGAAAACCCTGGTCAAGGGCTCTATTTTAATCGAGTGTTATAGATTTTCTTGTAGCATCTAAGCCATCCAATTCAAACAAAGAGATCTACATCTACAATCATCATTTTTTGGGGAGATCTAATTTATCCTGCATGGGTCAACTCTGTGATTTTCATAGTAGGTTAACATTTTGTGTTATCCCATCTTGCATTTTTTGATAGCAGTATGAATGGATTTGTTGCAGCCATGGCACATCACCAGGACTATTCACTTAATCCAAAAGTGGCTCTTTGGGCCTTGTAAAGATAATGATGATCCCCTTCCATGCCTATTTGATGGTTTTTCCATAATGATGATCTTTTGAGCCACCAAACTCTTTCTTTGGCCCTTCCTTGCACTTCACTACAACAAGTTAATTTTAGGTCAAATTTCATTCTGATAATGATTTATCATACTCTGTAGCCTCCACTCTATTGTTGTTAGAGTTTGAACTCAAGGTCATATATGAGTTATGCCTGATCTATAATGGCAAGTTGTAAATACTTTTTCCAGGTTCTTCTCTATTTGTATTTTGTAGGAGTATTATGCTCTATAATTTTTTCCTTTCATGAATAGAAAACTTAGCTTCTATGTCATCTTGCTAGTCTAATATATTGTGCATTTTATACCTTGTATGGATTATTTTCTTGTTTATTCTTTCATGTTTTCATATCATGTGTAGTCTATTCTTGAATATTGTATTGTGAATTTGTTTCCTTGCAACATTTCATTAGTTTTACCTTCATATGAATTTAGAAAGAGTATATTTGAGTCAATATCTATGTATTTAGGTGATTTATTCATGTTTTGTGTAGTTATAGACAGATTTGTAACCAATATTTTTATCTTGGTGCATCACCCCCTTTCCCTTTTAGCATTTTAATTTATGTTATCCTTCAACCTTTCCCTTTAAAGCAATAGTTTAGGTGCACCCTAATAGTAAGGAAGCCAACCTTCTCTAGAGATTCAACCTCAAAGCACAAGTCCCACACTTGGAGGTCATTTCCATGTTACACAAGGTTGCCTAAGAAGTAGTTCCTTAGGCAAGGGTGTAAACTTTTGTGTCAACAATTTTTGGCATGCCCAATGGGACAATATTCAAGAAGATTTCAAGTCTACTAGTGTCAAAAGAGAAGAATTTCAAGTTGATACTAAGGAAACATTGTTGTTCTCAGTATTCTATGCCTTCAAGAGGCTTATTTCTACAAAGCACTTGTTGACTCTACAACCTTCATATCTGGTTTCCAAACCAAAAGTTGAAGTGATTCATGCTGAAAGCTGAAACAAGGGCATCTTCTAGAGTTAGATTTCAGTATCAAGAGCTTTCATTTTCAAATTGTAGAAGGAAGAAGACTAGATTGTAGCATCGATCAACTCTGTGATTTTTGTGGTAGGTTAACATTGCATGTTATCCCATCCTAAATTTTTTGACATTAGCATGAATGGATTTGTTGTGGCTAGGACTATTCATTTAATGCAAAAGTGGCTCTTTGGGCCTTGTAACAACAATGATGATCCCCTTCTATGCCTATTTGATGGTTTTTCCATAATGATGATCTTTTCAACCGCCAAAATCTTCCTTTGGCCCTTCCTTGCACTTCACTACAACAAGTCAATTTTGGGTTAGATTTCATTCTAATAATGATTTATTGTACTCTATAGCTTCCACTCTATTGTTGTTAGAGTTTGAAATCAAGGTTGTATCTGAGTTATGCCTAATCTATAAAGGAAAGATGTAAATAATTTTTCCACATTCTTCTCCGTTTGTATTTTGTAGCAACATTATACTCTGCAATTTTTTCCTTTCATGAATAGAAAACTTAGCTTCTACCTCATCTTCCTAGTCTAATATATTGTGCATTTTATGCCTTGTATGGATTATTTTCTTGTTTATTCTTTCATGTTCGTATATCATGTGTAGTCTATTATTGAATTTTGTTATGTTAATTTTTTTCCTTGTAACATTTCATTAGTTTTACCTTCATGTGATTTTTGAAAGAGTAGATTTGAGCCAAGATCGATGTATTTAGGTGATTTATTCATGTTTTGTATAGTTATAGATAGAGTTGTAACCAATATTCTTATCTTGGTGCATCACTCCCTTTCACTTTCAACATTTTAATTTATGTTATCCTTCTCCCTTTCCCTCTCAAGTAGTAGTTTAGGTGCACCCTAATAGTAAAGAATCTGACCTTCTTTGAAGATTCAACCTCAGAGTGCAAGTCTCACACTTGGAGGTCATTTCCATATTACAAAAGGTTGCCTGAGAAGTAGTTCCTTAGGCAAGGGTGCATACTTTTGTGTCAATAGTACTTCAAGGCATAGAAGGGAAAGAATAAAAGGAAAATAGTCTCTCCACTATGAGATGAGCCTTAGGTTGAAGCAACTCAAACCAAAGAAGCCAATCAAGCTCAAGATAATCTACAACTGCCACCACTAGAATAGGGATAGGGATCTAAAGAGAAAGCACAAGACATGCCACCATAGGTTCAAGAAGAAGAAACCTTTCTGTCAACTCCTAAGAAGAAAAAGGATAAGAGACCAATTAAAAGGACTAGAAGACAGAGGGTGCAAAGCAAGGTTATTCCTATTCCTTTAGCCCCATAAACCATTCCTAAAGAAGCTAAAGAGAAAGAAGAAGATGAAGAGGATAATCTTCCCTTAAGTCAAAGGATTTGTCTAGCTAGGGCTACTGAGGTAGAATGAAAAAGGAGTTCCATTATAATGCCACCATCCATTCCTGCACAACCTATTCAGGTCACAACTTTAGAGGATAAGTCACAATAATGGATTGATGAACAAGAGGACCAAGGGGCTAATGTCTTTCAAATGTTAGATTTTGATTTTATGCTTGTAGGTAATAAACTAATAGTTGACAAGATAAGGGATACACCAAAAAATTAGCCTTTTGGAGAAAATTGGAGTCAATTGTGATCTTCTCCATAAGGACCACTAGGTGCCCCACCATCACCAGCTTAAGATGTATCTGTAGTGGATAAAGGTTCAACCACTCCTCCCCCTCTTTTCAATGAAGGAAAAGTGCAACTAGTGCAAGAAGAAGAGCCACAACAAAGACATACCAATGAAGTATTAGAGGAGGGGAAAATATATGAAGAACCCCAAAAAACTTCTCAAGATACGGAAGTAAGGACTATGGGCTCAATAGACATAGGGATTCCTAATATAGATACATCACAAAAAGAAAGGACTCTAGAGAGGAGCAATAAGGGTCTAGCAGAAAAAATCCCCTCTTCATCTAAATATAAGTCTCCAATGGAAACTACTCCAAGGTGGTTAATAAAAGAGGTGATGGTTAGGTATAAAAGGAAACTATATTGTACTAAAGAAGAGGGAATGAGAGAATTAGTTGAAGCTATCAAGAAGCCTGAATTACCTAAGGGTGATGCACATACATTGGCCTTCATTAAAAAGGACTGAAAATAATATGTCTTCACTCACATTGCTATCCCTCCTCTACATATAGATACTAAAGAAATGACTAAAAATGATTATCAAATCAAAGAAGTCTTACTAGGAAAACCAAGTGTGGACATGGCTAAATTAATGGTCACTGTTGTCACTTAGGTTTGCACCCTTGTCCAAGGCCTATGTGCGAGGACAACCTAGTGAAACATGGAAACAACCTCCAAGCTGTGGGACTTGAACTTTGAGGTTGAGTCTCCAGAGAAGGCCGACTTCCTCTTACTATCAGGGTGCACTTATCTACTTCTTAGAAAGGAAAAGGGAGAAGAAGAGCACAAAAGAAAATCTACCTAGTCTAATCGAAGGAGGTGATGCACCAAAATAGAGTGTTTAGACTTCCTTTCTGCCCATATATGCACTACAAAACCAAGATAACATTCGAAGGACATACACACCCAGACTTATATCAATCAATAACCACATACAGATCAGGAAACCAAACTGAATAACATAAGGAGAAGGATTTCACTTAAATATTATCCAATAGGCTGAGAATATATACAGTATGCAAGCCATTGATCTCAACGATACACCAATGAGAGGCAAGACAGATGCACATACACATTGATGGTTGAAGGAGATGATACAGAATGTTATATAGCTCAGAGACAAAGGGAATTTTACACTGCAGACCTGGGAGTAGTAGTAGAGAAATCAAAAAAGGAGTCTCCCCTTACAAAAACTACAAAATATGCCTTTATAGTTCAAGCATAACTGAGATCTTTTGCTACTGAAGTGACCCTACAGCTACCTACCATTAAGTCCTGCAGAGGACAATCATGGAAATCTGAGGAAAATCTGATCTTGTTGCAATAGGTGTCCTGAGAGGACTGAAAATGGTGCCATCGATGTTCTGACTGGGTAGATGGATCGACTGAGATGGTGGAGTGTTCTTCCTCATTCTGCATTCATTTTGGGTAGGTCAGGATTGATCATGAAGATTAGATCGCTCAACAAAATTGATTACCTTCATCTCTTGGTTCATGAATCTGCAGGGTCAGTGAGGTCAAATGGTTTCACATGCTGACTAGGCCACGCGGGCCAATCACATTCCTTCCTTCTATCGTTCTGCACACCCTTTCCACGTTTGACCACCCTTAATATTGACTGGGCGCCATGTCACTATTGAAAAAGCCTTCAAAAATCTTGATAGCACCATAGTGCCTAGTGGTCTTAACTTAACTGCGCCACCTTTCCACCATCTAGCCGTAGCATCAAAATTAACTACCATGTTGATTGCGTCGATTACATCGACTGTCGACTGTTAACCATCAACCCTGGTCTGCCAGTGAGACACGCATCAGCAAGATGCTATGTCGCTATGGTAAAGGTCGCACAACTTTACCATAGGGAGATGACGCCTCTCGTTGATATGATTTAATCTGATGATCATGAAGACTCATCGTACTTTGCACTTTGCTCCTCCATCGTCAGCACACCTGGCATCACCCTTGAGGTTTATGAGATAACACGGCCCCACCTGACACATGTCATTAAGGCGCTATGTCGCCATGGTAAGGACCGTGTAGTTTCACCATAGCAAGATGGCGCTTGTCGTTGATCTACCCTGATCTAATGGTGAGCAAGATAGATCATTCTCCTCAGTGCATCAATGAATAGGAATTGGCCACGTACCAAATGTTCTAATGGATCCTCGCTGACAACTAAGACTCACCAGACACGTGGCAGAAGGGTGCTATGTCACCATCATATTCTTTGTGCAACTTTGAAAGGTGAGATAGCACCAACTGTCGATCTTACTTTGATCCTACGGCCACGAAAGACTTGCCTTGATCCTACTGATCAACCCTGGCCCCATAATACATGTGGCATCCCCACACTAGTCCATGTAGCATCATCCTAGCAACCTGTACCGCCTTGACCCATTGAGTAGCCCTTCCTTATAGATGTGGCATGTTCTAATTTGCTAGCATGGATCAAGGACCCTTCCAACTGGGCAAACAGAATACAGAATGGGACCCTACTCATTTGCTTGGAGTTCTTGCTGTTGATCTTTTTCATTGCCATGAACCTTGCCACCGACACTGAGACTCACTATAGAACACCTTCCAGCCAACTGGGCACTATGTCGCTATCAAAAAACTCATGATTTTTTCGATGGCAACATGGCACCTTGCTGCCTTTTGAACTTTTCAGCCCATAAAAACTGACTGTCCGCCATAGAATTTTCCTAGTGACGTAACCTACCTGCCGTGAAACCTTTTTTGACCCACCAAACCTATTGCCTGGGAAGTTGGACCCACCGAACATGCATCAACAGGGTGTGATGTTGCTAACATAATTGATCATGCAACTTTTGATGGCGAGACAGCGCTAACCATCGATCTGACTTAGATCTGATGGCAGAGAACCTGCGGGCTGCAAAATATAACATAAGGCTTGGAATTAAAATAATACTAACTTTGGGAATTAGCCGTTGGACAGGCCAGACATTTGAAATTTGAATCTTTGGCGGGTGAATAAGAGATAACATTTCTAGCGACTCACAAGGGGCACAAGCCTGCTATGTGTATGACCAGTGCCTGTGAACAATCCATTGGGCTATGGAGTCAAAAATGGGTCTATGCATACTGTAAAACCCTAACCCTTCCTATGAGAGATTAAAACATTGAAAACCCTAGCTCTACGACTACAACTGGAAACAAAAAACAAAACTTCCTCTGCAATCCTGAGACACCTAAAAATTTGCTACCTCACGGGGAGGTGGTTGTGCCCATGCACTTCTTGAAAAGTAGGAAACAACAAAAAGAAACTAAACTACTTACGTACATAGATTCTCAAAATTTTAGAAACAGGGCTTCAGATAGATCCCATTGACTGGAATGGGAAAAATCTCTCCATTGGGCTAGCTTAGCTGGAATACGTTAGCCTGTTTGCAACTAGCAATCAGATAGGAGCCACTCCATAGTGGGTCAAACTTGGAATGTCTTCCTGGTTTTGCTCTGTCTAAATCCTACTTTAGAACTAAATCTCCTTCTCTAAAGGTCCTAACCCTAGCCTTCTTATCAAAATTCCTCTTCATCTGTTGCTGATGTATGTCTAGGGTTTTCATAACCTTATTTCTCTTTTCTTCTACTTCAATCAGCTCTACCATTCTTACTGACATGGTGTTATCTTCAATTAATTCCAGCTGATGGGCCAATTCCAAGGATGGAAATTCCAATGAAATTGGGAGTCTGACCTCCCTACCATATACCAGAACAAAAGGTGAATTCCCAACAGATCTCTTGGGTGTTATCCTATCAACCCACACAGAAGTCCTTAATTTCTTATGCCAGACCCTCTGATTGTGTTCTATTGTCCTATTCATGATTCTGATCAGATTCTTATTGGAAGACTCAACCAAACCATTACCCTAGGGATAGTAATTTGATGATGTGCTTAGGTAGATATGGTGATTCATTGCCCATGCACAAATCTGGGTTCCAACAAAAGACTTGGCATTGTCCAAAATGATAGTAGAAGGAGCACCAAACCTAGATACAATTCCATCAAGGAATTCAACAATTGATGGTTTTGCGGCATCCTTTAAGGCAACTGCCTCTATCCATCTAGTGAAATAATTAGTAGCAGCCAAAATCCATTTATGACCTACACTAGATGGAGGATTAATGGGGCCTATAAAATCCAAGCCCCACTGGGTAAAGGGCTGATCCACCTGAATAGGACGAAGGGGGAGAGTTGCAGGCCTCTGTTTGCTTGAAAAGAAAGCACACTTCTCACATTTTCTCACATATCCATAACAATCATGGAACAGAGATGGCCAATAATAACCAGCCCTCATAATCTTCATGGCAGTTGTTCTTGCAGAGAAATGGCCACCATCAGGGCCATCTTGAAGTTCCTTAATCATCCTCTCAGCTTGATCCTCTTCAATGCATCTCAACAGGGTCCCATTAAAATCCCTCCTGAATAGGATGCTATCAATTACAACATAGGGAATGGACTATAGTCTATATTGTCTTCTTTTAGTTCTGTCCAATCCCTAAGGGTATCCATTCCTTGATAAGAAGCTCTTCATGTCATTTATCCAGCTCCTTGGACCATTAACATTTCCTTCCTCCTGCTGCTCTGTTATTACCATAGCAGCCTCTTCATCAGAATCCTGTCCTGATAACATTTCTTTGCACAATCCTCTCCCTCTTACCAGCTTGGTAATCTAAATATCAACATCATATTCCATTACCCTAGTGATCCATCCAACTCTCTTTTCACTGATATCCTTGTTTAACAGGAAGTCTTTTACACTGGCATGGGGCACCAAAAAATGGATCTTATTGTGGGACAAGAGGTGGTTGAATTTCTTCAAGGCTCTGATGACTGCAAGGGCTTGCTTCTCTACAAAGCTGTACTTATCTTCATATTTCTTGAGCCCTTCACTGAAGAAGGCTATGGGCTGCTCCTCATCCTTGCCATTTGTTTGATTCAAGACAAAAGAGATACTTGACTCACCACCTAGAGTGTAGAGGATGAAATCTTTCTCAAAATTGGGTTCATGAGAGTAGAGGCTGAGGCTATGGCTATTTTGATCTCTTCAAAACTCTCCTTTCCTTCCTTTGTCCATGAGAAGACCATACCTTTCTTAAGCATAGCTCTAAGAGGTTTCACCATGGTAGCAAGATTAGGAATAAACCTTCTTACAAAAATTTATTCTACCAAGGAAACTTTGCAGCCCTTTCTTGTGTTTAGGGAGAGGAAGGGCAAGTATTGCCTTTGTCCTTTCTGGATCAATGGTCAGCCCATCCTTAGATACAATGTGTCCCAATAATTTTCCTTGGCTTGTAGCAAAGACACACTTGGCTGGGTTAAGGGAAACCCCAAACTCTCTACATCTTAGAAATACCTACCTTAGATGATTAAAATGATCTTCTACATTCTTTGAATATACAGTTATATCATCAAGGTATACTAAGAGAAATTTGTCAATTAATTTTTTAAAGGTCATCTCCATTGCCTTTTGAAATGTGGAACCTGCATTTGTTAGTCCAAATGGCATCTTGCAATAAGCATGTGTGCCCCATTTAGTAGTAAATGTTGTTTTATGTCTGTCAAATTTTTTAACCAGCACTTGATTATAACCAGAGAATCCATCAAGAAAAGAGAATCTCCTTGAACCACTAACCTTGGACAAAATCTGCTCCATGGAAGGGAGAGGATGGTGATCTTTAAGAGAAGCCTGATTAAGATCCCTAAAGTCCACACACAGTCTAATTTCCCCATTTTTCTTCCTTACAGGGACAAGGTTAGCTACCCATGATGAGTGTTTGATAGAAAATATTATATTAGCCTCTATCAATTTGGATAGTTCTTTTCTCATTAGAAGTTCAATCTTAGGATTCACTGGCCTCTATTTTTGCCTTACTGGTTTGGCCCTATCAATTAAATCTATGGTATGCTGAAACAAACTAGGGTCAAACCCTTTTAAATCATCATATGTCCAAGAAAATACATCATTAAATTCTTGACATAACTGAATGAAGTTTTCTTGCTCAGTTTTAGAACATACCTTCCCCATATTCAGAGATTTTTCATCAGCAATTGTAATTGGGGCATGATCATCCTTTTCTGCAACTAGATTCATCCCTTTGCCTCTTGTTTGATCATCAGGATTAAAGAAACTCTCCAAGGTAATAAGACCCTTGGGAAACTTTTTAGAACCAAGATGAATGATCTGATCACCATACTGATTTTGTAGTCTTGATTGGTTTCTATCTAAGAATTCTGCCTCATTCTGCAAGAAACTCACAATCTGCTCATCAGAATCAAACACCTACCAATGAGTGTTGTTGTCAAGGATGGTAGACCTTACTACCATCCTTATTTGTTGCTTCTTCTTCTCCTCAAGATTCCTTGGTACATCATAAGCTACACCCACTATTGCAAGTCTATCAGCATGTCTATTTTCTTTCCTAGGAATGCTCTGAATATTAAATGCATTGAAGCCCTCAAGAAAATCCTAGACTCTGCATTTGTAAGACTTGAGCAGGCCATTTTTGGTGATATTTTGATTTCTCACTTGGTTAACTACCAACTCACTATCCCCATATACTCTCAAGGCTTGAATTCCTCTCTTTTGGGCAAGTAAGAGACCTTGAATCAAAGATTCATACTCGGCCACATTATTGGTGCAACTAAATTGGAGCCTAAAGGAGAAGTAGTATCTTATTTGTGCAGGAGAGATCAACATAACACCAGCCCTTGATCCATTTCTATTCCTTGAGCCATCAAAGTACATACTCCATGTTCCACTTATATCATCATTAGTCCCAACAAGATCAGGAACTTGAGCATCTTTCTCTATTATGCACTATGTACTGAGGCCTGTCCCAAGAGTTTCTAACATAGGCTCAAACTAATATGCATTTGCCCACTCATCCAAGAAGAAATTAGGAATCTCCGCTATGGAAGTGGCAGGCTCATTTACTATGTCATTTTCATCCCTCTCTAGAATAGGGCAATTCATGTTGATGGGATTGGGGGTGTAAGATTCAGTGTGGTGAAGGGCTTGAGGTTCTGCTCTAATTGAGGCATTGGCTCCATATCTGGTCTTAAATGACATATATGACCAATCAATAGATATGAATCCACCAATTTGAGAAGTGAAGTCTCTTGAAAGATAGATAGCAAAATAGGGCTTGACTTCAGCAACAGATATGTCTTGAATCATTTGTCTTCTTCATTTTCTCTACCACATTGAATGGTGTATTGGAAACTTTGGTATAAACTTTGGGAGCTGCACTTATAAGAGGTTGAGATGGGGCATCATAAGGATCACTTGCATCTTTTTTTCTAGAATCTTTTCCTTGCTATTGTGAAGCACTTGTTTGTTCATTTGCTTCTTGTATATGAGGTGTAGCACTTGAAGTTGAGGCTTTCTTAGGAGAAGGAGGGACAATATGTTCCATAGCTTTCCTCTTACTTCTTGTGTTATGAGCAACATAATCCTAGTTTACATTACAATGCTCCCCAATCTGGTGATTCATGAAAGAGCAATCATCATGCCCTTGAATATATGAGGCCTCCTTGGGATGATCCCCCTTGTATGATTGCTTTGCTACAGGTTCTTGGTCAGTTAGGGCAAAATAAGATTCTTCTTTTTTGCACATGCAATAGGTATAAGAATAGTTGCAGGAAAGATAGAAATCTTGATCTTGGGCCAAGTTATTTTGAGGGACTATAGCTCTGTTTTGATTTGAGCTTGAAGAAGAAGCATGACTATTTTGCCTACCCTAATCAAAAGAGCTATTCCACTGATTAGGAGACCTTCCACCATTTGGAGCTTGATATTGCAATTGGGGAGGCTTGCCACTTTGAGCTTGCTGCCTTTCTAAGGCCACCACCTTGTTACTCATTTTTTGTATCATAGAAAATCTATCCTCTAATCTCTTCCCTTGGTCCTTCAACTCCCTCCCCTGCTCTTGCAATTTTTTATCTAGGGTCTTCTTTCTCTTATCTGTATTTAGCACTAGACCTTGGAGCATCTCTTTGAGTTCATCTATCCCATTTGAGGATGTGGAAGCTTGGGGAACTAGAGTAAGGGCTTGTGATGTAGAAGTTGTAGGAAGAGGGGCCATTACTGGTTGGTGGTTGGGAACATCAGGAAAGAAAGGCATAGGGGGCCTTGGAGCCAACTTTCCTCCTTGTATTAGGATGTTCTCAGCTTTTATGGCTATCTCATAAGCATTAGGCAAGGTATCTCCTCCCATAGTTTGGATTGTAGTGGCAATATCACTGTTAAAAGCTCTAAGGTAATGCAAGAAGGCATTACCAGGGGTAGGTTTCACTGTAGTAGGTATTCTATCCCATGTCTTTTGAAATCTATAGTTAAAATCAGTCATACACTCATGGGGGGCTCTTTTTATAGTAGTCAGCTGCTCTAAAAGTGACAGATGGTCACTTCTATCCTCAAAATGTTTGCATAATCCTGCTCCTAGTCCATCCCAATTAGTTATAGAACTATGAGCTAAGCCTCTATACCACTGTAATGCTTTTCTTTTTAAAGATGAGGCTAGAAGTCTGACAGTAACATCATCCTCTATGATACCATGAATATTACAGACATTTGCTACTTCTTGGATATGCTCTAAAGGGGAGATGGAAGTTTCACCAGTAAAATCAGGTATGCTTTTTAGTGCAGATACTGGTATATCATGTCTTTGGGCTAACAATAGAGGACTCCCACCATTAAAGGTGGCAAAAGCATGAACTCTTGGTTGTGCCATGTAAACAAGTGTTTTATTGATGAGTGTTGATGGCAATCTAGGCTGAGTTCGAGCAATAGGAGGAGTAGAGATAGATCTTACAGGTATATTAACTGTTATTACACCCCTAACTGGTGATAATGAAGTTCTAGTCCTCCTTCTTCTAGAATTTGAAAGAGAAAGCTCTTGATATTGAAACTTACCTCTAGAAGATGCCCTTGTTTCAGCTCTGGGCATGAATCACTGCACCCTTGGCCTGGAACCAGATATGTATTTGAAGCTTAGAGTCACCAAGTACTTTGAAGAATCAGCCTCTTGAAGGCTTGAATACTGAAGCCAACACTACCTCTTCAGTATTAATCTGTGAAACTCTTTCTTCTTAACACTAGTAGACTTTAAATTTTTTATATGCAGTCCCACCGAGCATGCCAAAAACTGTTGTCACTTAGGTTTGCACCCTTGTCCAAGTCCTATGTGCGAGGACAACCTAGTGAAACATGGAAACAACCTCCAAGCTGTGGGACTTGAATTGTGAGGTTGAGTCTCTAAAGAAGGCCAACTTCCTCTTACTATCAGAGCACACCTATCTACTTCTTGGAAAGGAAAAGGGAGAAGAAGAGCACAAAAGCAAATCTACCTAGTCTAATCTAAGGAGGTGATGCACCAAAATAGAGTGTTCAGACTTCCTTTCTGCCCATATATGCACTACAAAACCAAGATAACATTCGAAGGACATACACACCCAGACTTATATCAATCAATAACCACATACAGATCAGGAAACCAAATTGAATAACACAAGGAGAAGGATTTCACTTATATATTATCCAATAGGCCGAGAATAGATACAGTATGCAAGCCATTGATCTCAACAATACACCAATGAGAGGCAAGACGGATGCACATATACATTGATGGTTGAAGGAGATGATACAGAATGTTATATAGCTCAGAGACAAAGGGAATTTTACACTGCAGACCTGGGAGCAGTAGTAGAGAAATCAGAAAAGGAGTCTCCCCTTACAAAAACTACAAAATCTACCTTTATAGTTTAGGCATAACTGAGATCTTTTGCTGCTGAAGTGACCCTGTAGCTACCTACCATTAAGTCCCACGGAGGACAATCATGGAAATCTGAGGAAAATTTGATCTTGTTGCAACAGGTGTCCTAAGAGGACTGAAAATGGTGCCATCGATGTTCTGATTGGTTATATGGATCGACTAAGACGGTGGAGTGTTCTTCCTCATTCTACATTCATTTCGGGTAGGTTGGGATTGATCATGAAGATCAGATCGCTCAACAAAATTGATTACCTTCATCTCTTGGTTCATGAATCTGCAGGGTTAGTGAGGTCAAATGGTCTCACATGCTAACTGGGCCACATAGGCCAATCACATTCCTTCCTTCTACCATTCTGGGCACCCTTTCCACATTTTACCACCCTTAATATTGACTGGGCACCATGTCGCTATTGAAAAAGTCTTCAAAAATCTTGATAGCGCCATAGCGCCTAGTGGTCTTAACTTAACTGCACCACCTTTCCACCATCTAGCTGTAGCATCAAAATTAACTACCATGTTGACTACGTCGATTGCACTGACTACCGACCGTTAACCGTCAACCTTGGTCTGCCAGTGAGACACGCGTCAGCAAGATGCTATGTCGCTATGGTAAAGGTCGTACAACTTTACCATAGCGAGATGATGCCTCCCATTGATACGATTTAATCTAACGATCATGAAGACTCATTGTACTTTGCACTTTGCTCCTCCGTCGTCAGCACACCTGGCATCACCCTTGAGGTTTATGAGATAACACGGCCCCACCTAACATGTATCACTGAGGCGCTATGTCGCCATGGTAAGGACCATGTAGTTTCACCATAGTGAGATGGCACCTGTCGTTGATCTACCCTAATCTGATGGCAAGCAAGATAGATCATTCTCCTTAGTGCATCAATGAATAGGAACTGGCCATGTACCAAATGTTCTGACAGATCCTCGCTGACAACTAAGAATCACTAGACATGTGGAAAAAGGGTGCTATGTCGCCATCATATTCTCTGTGCAACTTCAAAAGGCTAGATAGCGCCAACCATCAATCTTACTTTGATCCTACGGCCACGAAAGACTTGCCCTAATCCTACTGATCAACCCTGGCCCCATAATACATGTGGCATCCCCACACTGGTCCGTGTAGCATCATCCTGGTGACCTGTACCGCCTTGACCCATTGAGTAGCCCTTCCTTGCAGATGTGGCATGTTTTGATTTGCTAGCGTGGATCAAGGACCCTTCCAACTAGGCAAACAGAATACGGAATGGGACTCGACTTGTTTGCCTAGAGTTCTTGCTGTTGATCTTTTCTGTTGTCGTGAACCTTGCCACCGACACCAAGACTCACTGTAGAACACCTTCCAGCTGATCGACGCTATGTCGCTATCGAAAAAATCATGATTTTTTCGATGGCAACATGTTGCCTTGCCACCTTTTGAACTTTTTGGCCCATGAAAACTGACTGTCTGTCGTAGAATTTTCTTGGTGACGTGACCTGCCCACCGTGAAACCTTTTTTGACCTACCAAACCTATTGCCTGGCAAGCTGGACCCACTGGACACATGTTAATAGGGCACGATGTCACTAACGTAATTAACCGTGCAACTTTCGATGGCGAGACAGCTCCAACCGTCGATCTGACTTAGATCTGATGGTAGAGAACCTGCAGGCTGCAAAATATAACATAAGGCTTGGCATTAAAATAATACTAACTTTGGGAATTAGCTGTTGGAAAGGCCAGACATTTGAAATTTGAATCTTTGGTAGGTGAACAAGAGATAACAATCACCACAAGAATTAAAAAAGTGTTTAATCACTTAGATAAAGATGAGGTTGAATTAGTCAAGTTGAGAAAGTAGAATGAAATCATGAGGGCATTTCTACATGAGTTAGCCAGTCCTATTGACCATATAATCTAGAGAGGCCACTCTTGAAGTAGCTTTAGAGAGGAAAGATTAAAAAAGGCAGTTATATAGGTGGATTCATTTTTGAAGGCTTGTCAATTATGATGAGAAAGTTTTGAGGAAAAGGTGGTGTAGATAATATAGGGGAACCTCAAGTTATTACACCATATGTAGAATAATGTAGAGAAATTAGATGCTATTTTAAACTAGGATTTTGAATTTATGGATGAGGTATATACCTGGGGAAATGACCTTTGAGTGTTGCAATCAATAAAAGGTCATAGGTATCATAAGCCAATGGATGTATATATGGGGGATGAGTTAGATAAAATAGATGATTGGATTGAGAAGATTGTGTATAGTAATAAAGTAATGGAGACACTACATGTGGATATTCATAGGCTCAAGTATCAAACCCAAGAGAAAATTTTGGAAGTAAAGAAATATTATAGTGATGTGTGCCTTGACATTTTTGAAGATGAGTCAAGTGATAAAATCCTACCAGTACAAATAATCATTGAATAGTTTCAAAAGATATTTGAAGAATCTTCAACTAATAAAGACATTAGACAAGTATTTTAGATGGAGATGACATTGCTAGAGTTGGATGTAAAGCTTGAAGATTTTGTAGACTCACATAGATGTGGGCAACTATCGGTAAATAGTAAAAGATAAGTATGATTCTTTGGATTTTATGGATGCAACCCAAATGATAGAGATCATAGAGAAATTCAAGAGAAAACATCTAGACATAGCTCTGGTATAAAGGGGAACAAAACCTAGAAGCTAGAATTTTAGTTTTAGCACTTGGGAAGATTTTACATTTTTTGGACTTTTCTCCCAAGGTGTTCAAGGTGTGTAAGGTGCACTTCTCCAAAGGTGCACTTCTCCCAAGGTGTACTAGAAGTTTTTGAAGAATTCAAAGGTGCACTGACAGTTAACTACTAGTTCCAAATTTAGAACTTTTTCATACACTAGAAATACATTCTAATGGTAATTTAACACCTAAAAACCTCCATAGAAGGTTGAGCTTCTATTTTTGGCATCTCTAGAGACTCCTACATCATCTAATGGCTTTGTTCTTCTTATTTTCTCATGTTTTCTTTGTTTTAAGACATGTAAAGGCTCATGCACCCATTAAATGATACAAATAAGGGTGGAGTCCTACTTAGCACCATTTAGAGAGTTAGTTTGTACATAAAAAGATATGTTTTATTAGCTTAGAAGCATACATTTGCATGAATAGATCTCTCACTCTCAATACAAATTGAGGAGAAGATTTCCTATAAATTGAGGAATTAAATATGTATTCCAGGCTATTGTTTTGATGCAATAATATATGCTATTGGTGCTCTCATTTAGAGGGTAGTTATTCTTTCCTAAGTGTGTTATATTTTGTGAATGTATGTTCATGGACTATAATGGAGCCAATAGTTTTTTTGTGTTATTTTGATTGAGCAATCTTTTAATTCTGGTGTTTGCTACATATTTACAAATTTCACTAATCTACTTAGTTGGAGAAGAGATCACCTTCTTTTTCCTGCATAGATTTTTGTCTCACATGAGTGCACTTTTCATGGCCTTTTTATCTAATGAAAAGTTAAAAATCTTATGGTTACTAAATTCCCATCGACGATTGTATCATTGGAATTAAGGAAGCGTTGCTCCTATTTTTATTGGTTACCTACCAACCTTTTTGAATGCTTAACTAGTGGATGTGTTGTTTATGTGTCTTATGTCAATTAGGGATTTGATTTTCAAGTCATTTTCTTAAAATTCTTGTTATCCTATCTTCATTATTTTCTTTTACAAATACTTGTTTAATTTAGGAATTCATATGGTTGCATGGTTAAAACTGCATTAATTATAAATACAAAAATACAAAAATATTTTTTTTTGAGATAGCAAGAAGATTCAACATCTTATCCAAAATTGGTCAAACCAATAAAGGCCTCCTTGTAAACACTCACATTTAACTTCTACTAAGCATATTCTAGTAGGTCACAAGATTGTCCAAAGCCTTGGAGTTGATCCTAGATCAACTTTTCAAGATAGAGTTCAAA
This sequence comes from Cupressus sempervirens, assembly GCA_028749045.1. Lineage (NCBI taxonomy): Eukaryota > Viridiplantae > Streptophyta > Pinopsida > Cupressales > Cupressaceae > Cupressus > Cupressus sempervirens. The sequence continues at coordinate 708,880,294 of CM053789.1, read as the reverse complement.
ATGATTCCTACCACTAAGTATCATGCAAAATGACAACTCAACATGTACCCATTTCTTTTGATTTTAATTCACAATTCATGGTTGCATTGTGTTTTGGCTTGAAATAGGCTTTCTTGGATCAATCCTATGCTTTTGATAGCAAAAATTTGACTAAGGCAAAGAAACATGAAATTTGTGCATTGTTGTAATTTTTTGGAGGAATTTTAAAAAAAATTTTGGTTGAAAGAAAAATCCATTATAGTCCTCTTTGTCTAGATTGTAAACATGTAAAGTGTATAGTGATATCATTTTTTAAAGTATTTTTAAAATATTTACTAAGCCAAATTGGTACCTAAACTTAAAATAATATGGCTAACCAAAGTTTTAATAACCTTTTTTTATTTTATGTTATTTGAAAAATGAATTAAATGTCGTCAATCTCATAAAATTCAATTTAATATAAAAAAATTAAAAATTGAAAAAAGGTGAAGCTATCATCAAATTATGGTGGCCACACACTAGAGGTTTTCAAAATCCACTTGATGGTCAAATCAAAATTTATAAAAATAAGATATTCAATAAAAAAAAAGATAAATATTCTCATCAATATTTCATGTATTAGATACCTTCCCCCAAAAGGAATTAAAAAATCTATATATTTTCTCTTAAAAATGGTGGTCATACATATGTGTGGTGTGATCATGAAATAGGCATTTTGAAAAAGTTGTTTATGAACATTCCTACCAAAATGTAATTTGTACCATGTGGGTATTCCAAAAAATTATATTTTTGGAAACTAGACTCCAAGAACTATACTTTCTATTAGTGAAGGTTTTAGGATTCAACATTGATGTGTCTTAAATTTGGACATCAAGTGACAAAAAATTTGAAAAACAAGAAAAACACTTCCACAGTTTGCCAAAAAGTGGGACTCAACTTCTTGCACCCACCCAACATCTTGAGAAGTTATATTCAATCACTAAGAATCTTGGAAAGTAGATTATGACACAAAGACATTTGAAGACATAACATGAATTGGATATATGAAAGGAATATCATCAAAAGTTCCTAAAGTTAGTAAGGAATAAGATCTAGTGAACCAACATCCTAATTGACAAGAAGATCTTAACAAAGAAGTACCTAATCAACCTAAAAAATCTAAACAAGTAAATAGACAATTTAATGGAAAATGTTTTGCATGTAATCAGCTTAGATACATAAAGAAGGATTGTATAGGTAAGTACATACTAAACCTTTTTTTAGTCATTTTTATAATTTCTTTTCTTATGGACATAAAGATAATAAATGTAGGAAACATCTCTAGATTTAATAATAAAAATAATAGAATTTGTGGAAGTGCTAATCCTGTAGCTAGTAAACCATTGGGAGAAAAAATGCCATAAGATATAGAATTATGTATTATAAATGCAATAATTTTGGGCATATTGCTATGAATTTCAGACTACAGACTAATCAATTTGGACCTAGATATGGAAACCAATCTATAGTATGTCAAATTTGCAATAATTTGGGACATACAAAAAGATCTTGTAGAATGAAAAACTTGAGAACATCTAACATAAGATCAAATAATATGAACCATAGAAGAAATGTGAACAAAAATATAAGAAGAAATGAGAATATGACAACAAAGTAAGTTGAAGGTATAAATACAAAATTTGTTAGAGAGGGAACATCTACAAGAACTAAGGTATGGTTAGAAAAGATAAAGACACCTTAGAAAACAAGATGAAATTAGTAATTGTAGCTGAGAACCCCTTATCAACTTAAGAAATCATCTTTATGTAGTAAACAATGGATAGTACACTTGAAAATTCATCAGACACTTGAATGGTAACATAAAGTTTTATGCACTTGAAGAAAGAATGTAAAAATTGTTAAAGGAAGATACAACTAAGAGTGCATTAGAAAATATGATTGCATGTAATCACATAAAAGAAATTCATCCTACTAGATTGAGCATTAACTTTTGAGTTGTGCATACTTAACAATTAAGCATTTTTTTATAGATTTAGGTGTTAAAATTAATTATTTTAGAAACCATTTGATTGATTGAAGAGAGAAAAGAGTTTAAAAGGAAATTGAAATGTGATTTGGGGCAATTTCATCAAATTTCAGTCAATGCCCTAAATTTGTGATAATGGAGATATTTTATGATTATAAAGTTAATTTCTAATGTGAAGTTGAAAAGTGAATATTGTGTAAATGGACCTTTCACTAGTATATGATATTTTGTAGAAACCTAGAAATCAGTTCCAGTAAAACCCTATTACACCTTTAGAAGATGACCTTGGCAAAACATTTTCACAAATTTTAGATGGGTTTTTGATAATGGAGGATACTAGTGCATATATACACTACAAACTATAGATGATAGGAGGTTCTTACATGATGAGTGACTTTGATAATGTGTATAAGGAGAATATGACATTTAACGAAGGTTATGAGCACTATAAGACCCCTCCTCATAAGCACTTATTTAAATATAAACTTTTATGTTAAAACCTTTATAGAAGATTTTAATGGATATGAATTAATGTTTTATGGTTTAGATGTTCTAATAGAAATTGAGATCAGTCGATATGTTCATGTTTTAAATACTTTGTGATTCAAGAACCACTACATTATCTTGATTGTTTAATTATTAATTTGCACTAAAAATGATATTAGGTGTTTCACCATATGATGACAATGTTAATTATAGTACCTTGATGATTAGTGTATGTGCACTCAGATAGCTCAGTATGCCCTATTGATGATGTTTATGATGTTTTGAGTATGTGTATGCATTATAATAAGTTTTTGAGTATTTTGATTCAAACTAATAAATATGTTATGATGATTCAATTATGAGATTAGTGATGATTAAAGATGTGTGTAGAAATGAGAAAGGTCACTCAACTAAATTTTTTAATGTTTTGATCAATATGATCATGCAAATTTGGTTTAAATATATGAATATGATGTTATCAAACTATTGTTGTTTGAATCAAGTGTGTAGGATTGTTAACCATCAAATTTATTAGAGAATCCATAATTGACCCTATGTGCAAACTGTAAGGCAAAGGTTGGATCAATTTTATTTGTATCATAATTTGAATGTGTGCATCATTCTGTAATTGTAAGGTGTTTAATGTTACGTAACAGTGAATCTTATGGTATTACTTGACACTCATAATATGTATATGTGTATCATCATGATAATTAGGGTTGGCAGAGTAACCCATTACCCAAAGATTGATTAATTTAGTAATGTAAGAAAAAATAGTTGGTAATCTAGATTAGTTACCCTAAGTAGGGTTTAGTGGAAAGTTTACATTCTTAAGGTTTTAAAAAGGTTAAAATATTTCAAGCCAATTATATAAGTCCTAAAATGATCCTAGAGGCCAAATTTATTATGATCCAAGTGCTCAAGTGGAACTATATGCATTGGGAACCTTCTCCACCCTTCTAGACCCTTTTGTTGACTTTAATGACCCCTTAAATATCTCATTTTCTCCTTAGTACAAAAATTTATCTTCTCCATGAGGTTAGTCAAGTTTACACTTCTCTTAAAAAGTTGTCTTGATGGTAAGATCAAGTGGGAAGACCCTAGAAGGCTTAAGTCAAGTATGGAGTTATTGTCATTTTAGGTGGGTGAGTTTAGAAGCCTATTTAATGACCATTTTGAGAGTTGAAGGCTGTTCACCCATTCTCTACATTTAGAGAGACTCCATATTGGAATTGAAGAGAAAGAAGGATTAGATCTTCTCAAAAATTCTATTTCCATTTCTATAACCTTTGTGAAGGTAGAATTTTTCATGGTCTTGTTCTTCATGCATTTTTCTTTGTTTGCTTATGTAAATCTCTTGCATGTATGTATTTTGTGTTTTTGATGAAACATGTGAGGGATGGGTATTTGTGGATTTTCTATAAATGTTTTCCTTTCATGTTTCCCTTGTTGTTTTGTGTGGAAAACTGTTAAGGGTGTGTTAGCATTACACACCATCGTATAGGGTAGAAGTGGCCATATTACAAGAGGAGAGCCTTGGTTGGACTCTAGGTCAGTGTTGAGTCTCTCCTCATGATGAGGAGAGGGAGAAACTAAGGTGTTATGGGCCCTTACTTGTCAATTCAAGTTGATTTTTGTGTTTGGGGAGATGAGGAGAGAAAGAAAAGAAGTTCATTGTGATTTGTTAGCCTCAAAAGAGTCATATGATTGTGTGTTCATGATTGAAATCTCCTACCTAGAAAAATCCACCTTTTCTCTAGTCTTGGTTAAATATAAAACTTGTTATGCAAACTTTGGATGAGATTAGTTTGTTAAGTATGAAAATGTGATTGTATCCGAATGTCACCTAGTCAATTTAAGTTCTCCTAAGCTCACGGAGGGGCCTCACATCGAGATCTTGGTTGGAAGGTGATCTCTCCATGATTATCTTTATGAAAGTTTTCATATTGCTTGGATGATACCTTGATATGGATCAAAATTAGATTTAGAGTCTTTTGGTGTTTTTTGAGTCCATTATTATAGAGATTTCTCCTTAGGAAATATGATCTTGATATATAAAATTTGATACTAGAAATGAGAACATGTTAAATAGATTTCATGGTAAAACCCTTGAAAGTAGATTGGTATAGGATGAATGCTGAAATATAGTGTTTCATGATTCATTTCTAACTTTATATATGTAATGATAACGGTATCAAATTTTCTTCCCTAATTGTTTCCCAATTGAGTCTTTGAATCAGGTTTTTAATAAAATGATAATTCCTTGTAGGAGAAAAAGTTTTATTGAATTATTATAATGTTTCAATAGTTATCTCATTGTGATTATTGCTAGTAAATGGACATAACAAACAGTTGTTAAATATTGATTTGTATCATATTGAAAACTCATCGCCTTGTAATTGATATCAATCATGAAAGAACAAAGGATTGTCTATTAAACATTAGTCATAACATTGAATGAAGAAATTAAAATGAATTGCTGAAATATTTACTTGAGTTCACTAATAAAATTCTATAATTGAAACAATGCACTTCCCTATAGTTTCACCTTAATTCTAAATATAATATTTAAATGTTAGCCTAATATGTTTATATACATATTGTAACTATTGCATTCTAGCTTTAAAATCATCCTAGCCCATAAGGAAATATAAACATATCATATAAATAAACCTAGGAACAAATACCTTATGTGAGAGAGAAAATAAAAAATTTTATATATATATATATATATATATAAGCTCTCACAAATATATTTCCAAAAAAGTGAAAAAAGCACCTACATAATGTTGTCCTTTGTATGGGGAAAAATATTTAAATTTTCCCAATTTTATTACAATAATTATATTAACAATAAATAAATAAACTTTAAATTATGCCTCAAGTTATTAGGAAAATATCGAAGTACATAAATATAAAATAATGTATAAACCTTACCTTTTTCTCTTACCTTTGAAACTCACCTAATAAAACCTTTTAGAATAAGTCCACCCTCTCCAATACCCAGTCCATCATGCAAGCTCTCATAATTTATTGGCATACATACCATTCTTATCCCATTGGTGTTGACTTGGCCAAAAGTTGGGGGAGTTGTAAAGGTTTTCATTATTTTTGAAAATTATAAACCTTTCACTTAAAAATTTCAACACTAATACTTTCTTTTCAAGCCCCATACATACCAATGCAAGAACATGTCCTTGTAGGCCTTGGGTGGCATGGGGCAAGGATTATGCTAGAATTCTCCACCTTGGTGAATGCCCAAACAAGTGGACAAGACATTTGCTTAGGAGTAACGAGTTTAAGAGGAGTGTAAGTGTTATGTCCAAAATATAGGGCAAAAACACACAACAATTTTTTTTTTTTTTTTTAAAGTTAATAATTAAAATTCACTAAGATCGATATGTTTTTTTCACAATTAAAGTTTAGGTTCACTACATTTCATCTTAAGTTTATAATCATGAGAAGGAATGAATCGTTAAATTTGAACTCTCTCGTTATTAAATTGATATCGACAATAGTTTCGTTATTACATTACTTATACAACATTATATTCAAAATTATTGAATAACAATTTAAACTAATACAGGTCTAATTAAATTGAAATATTAAATCAAAGAACTAATTAAGATAAATGCCACGTCTAACATACACATAAATATACTTTATATTTGATTAAATGATAAAACAAAAATAAATCAACATTATCTTATTAGTCTAACATATACTAATAAATTCATTTTAAATATAACAAACTAACTAGATACAAACTTTATTTGATAAAAATCTAAATTTAACAATTGCAAACCAACTACTCTATTAATGCTAACTTAATAAAACAAGGTAATAACTAACACTAAATATACTTAAAACTTTGAACATACTAATTAAATCTACTACTTAATTTAAGAAAAATTTCTAGATTAATCTAAAATCTAAACACTTTTAATTTAAACCACACAAACTTTTAAACTAAAATAATTTTAATTTCAAAAACAACATTTACTAAACTAAACTAAACTACATTTAAATATAAATTTAAAATGCTAACTAAATCTCATCCTAACACATAATACTAAACAACTATTTAACCAAAATGCATTATCTAACGTCTATCCTATTTCGAGACAATGTTTCCTACTCAAAAACATACTAATTACATCAAGTTGATATATTCATCATTTAAAGTGTACTTTAATAGTCTAGCTCAATTTTATAACCTGTACTAATCGAAACCATAATAACATTATCTTTCAATTTTAAGAATAATATAACTGTTAACCATAAAAATAAACTAAATAATTAATCTCTATAATTAACTTTAATACATACTAAGATTCAACTTAACAATTACTAATTACTAGCACAATGATACTAAATTATTTCTTTTAACGAATTGAATAAATCAACCAACTTTACTTAAACACCATATTATACTAATAATGGAAACTAACTTTTCTAATTACTATCCAATATTAAATTGATTTTATCACTAAATTATTCAATCATTAAAACAATTATAAGTCAATTTCTTTTCTAACTAACATTTAAAACAATCTGCACTATTAACTTATACTAAATACCACATAATTAGAAGCTAACACTAAACTACAGCTATATTTAATTAATACCAATTTATAATTGCCAACATAAAAGAAATAAAATAAATAAATTTATTAGAATTTAATATTCTATTACTAAAATCTAATATAACAAATACTAAATGACAATTTAAAAAGAAAAACCTCTAACCCAAAACATAACATTTACCAAACTGACACTTAAATAAACTCTAACTCTAATAAAATCTAACATTTACTCAAACATCATTACCTAACACAATAAATATTAATACTTAAAATTTAACCTAACCTAACATTTAACAATACTAATCTAACTACTAACTAAAACTAAATGAAATTAATTAACAAACAAACTTAAACTAACCAACCCTCCAAAATATCCTAGCACAAAATTCTAACTAAACCCAAGCCCACTAACCTCTACTTACCTCTAACTCACTTGGCAAGTGGATCCCCCACCTACCATACCCACCCATCTAATAACCTTTTACCAACATGCTTGGGTGAATCCCCAAACATCCCCACACAGACCAAGGTCTGCAAAATGCAACCCAAACAGACTTGGCCAAGGTAAGTAGGACATCACAAGGACAAGTCAACCAATCAAGGCCTCCCTCCATGGTGATTGGTGGATGAGAAGGGTTGAATTAAAACAAAACTTAATACAGCCACTTTCTTATAAAAAAATGCAACGACCACAATTTTGAGACAAGGAAGGGTGACGTCAGCCATGACATAATGGCACTTTTTCCATATAAAGACCAAGCTAAGATGCAAGTGAAAAAGGGTAGATGGGTTCTAGGAACAAGGGATAATTATGAAAAAAGATTTATAGGTGAGACATAGGATAAGATAGGATATAAGATTATTATTTTGTGACATTAGAAATTGTGTTTTACTCTTTTTAATAAATTTTTAAATTTTTTAATTTTAAAAATGAAGGAATCAAAGAATATTCTCTGTTAGAGACAAGGAATTTAATCTTTTTGCCATACAAAAACTAGAGGCTATTTTTGCTCTTGGAAACCCCTTTTTTTTTGTGTCATATTTTTCTAAGTGTTAGAATTTCCAATGATAAAATTTGCCAAGGGGGATATATATATTTTTTAATACTATTGAATTTTGCTAAAACATAGTTAAGCCAAGAAATTGAATAATTTCTTTAAACAAAATTGCAAGATTGATCTTTATTTTTTCTATTACTATGAAATTGAATCAACATTCAATACAACATAATATCATTTATTTACTTATTTGTTAATTTGCCTTAACATATTTGCACTTGAAATTTGCAAAAATTGAACATCATCATTCTAACTTATCTTGATATTCATTTCTATAACTGAAAGGAAATTTTGAAAACCTCATAAGAATGATATTACTCAAACACTATTTTATTGACAACCTGATTCAAAGGCTCCGTTAGGAAGGAACTAGGAAGAAAATTCGACGTCGTTGCCATTACAACAAAGGTTTAAAATTTCATTTCTACATAGGATTTTAACCTCAAACAAAGTTGAATTTCAATAATCAATTTAAATTTCCTTCATGGCCTTATCAAGGGATCCATATCATTTTCTACAATGCATTTCTGAGATCATGGAGGGAATGAAAACTGACCAAGTGACAAACAAACATAACAAGGAACAAAATCAGCCATTCATTTCCATATTGGGTTTTCACAACAGGATTCAACATTGAATCAAAACTAGGGAGAAGGTGTATTTTCCCAATAGGAGACATCAAGCACAACACCAAAACAAATTCCCTATTGGGGCTATAATTCAAGAACTTCTGTTCTTCCATTCTTACATCCAAAACTCATACGTGGTTTGTGCTAACATGTAGGGGCCCATAACACCCTACCCTCTCTCCCTCTTCTCGTCTTGAGAAGAGACTCTACACTGTTGGGGTCCAACTAAAGACCTTTCCCAAAATTGGCCACTTCTACCCTATCCGAGGGTCAATAATGCCAAAACACCCATACAAGAAAACTTTGAAATTTAAGCAAAACATGAAAGAAAAGCATTCAAGAAAACATGGTTTCAATCCTTCCCAAGCATACCCAACATACATACAAGCATACCAATAAACAAAACAATAACATAAGAATGAACCAAGCATGAAATGACATGAGCAACATGAACAAAGGAGATGAAGAACTCCTACCTTCACAAAGAGGTTATGGTAAATGAACAATTTGAGAAGAGCTTTTCCTTCCTTCGTTCAATCTTTCAAGACTTCTCTCTAATAGTAGAGATTGGGTAACAACCAAAACTTCTCAAAAAAAACTTCTAAATAAGATCCAAACTCAACCACCTAAAAAGGGCAATAACTTCCCCCACTTGCCTAAAAATCTAGAGGTTTCTAACTCAACCAAACCTAAGGTTAACTTCTAAGTGGAGTTGAGGTTATTCAACCCATGGTAATAACTTTCAATTTTCACATTAAGGCAAAAATGGACTTTTTGAGTGACCTCAAAAGTCAACAAAAGGGGCTAAGGGGGTGGAAAATGCCCCCAACCCATACCCATACCCCTTGGGTATTAAGATTTCATGATTTTAAGGCCTTAGGAATTGATTTGGGACCAAACAAATGCTAGGAATTTTTAAGACTATCTAACAATTCCAAAAAGTAGATTAAGCACTAATCTGGATTAGGGGTATCTAAACTTGATTAAAAAAAATAGATTAACAAAAAGGTCACTAACTTAGTCTGACTTAGGTCCATAGGTTACATAGTTAACCCTAACTAGCATGTTGGAATGTACATACAATTCACGAGTGTCAAGTGACACTATCAAATACTATCACAAACATTAACATTTACTAAATTATGGAAAGATACATTCATACATATCACAATACAATTAAGATACGAACAACAAGGTTTCCACGAATGGCACATAGGGATCAGTTTTATTCCTCCATCGGGTTTCTCAGCTAAAATATCTTGCACACTCATTGCACACATCAGTAGCCCCATAAAAGAGCATGCACATATGTAGATACATAATAGGGAATCACATAAATTAAAACATACATCTTTCAATCAATTAAGGTTTCTCTCATCTTACTCATATTCTTAATCATTACAATTTCATAATCAAAGTGTTAATCCTCCATTTACTTACTTCATCAACATACATGTTCATAAAGCTTTAAATGATGACCTTAAATATCTGAAAGTAAACATCACACAACATGAAATAATATAATATGTTCAAAGTATCCAATAGTGTCTTGACATCTTGAGTCATGAGTATCAAAATAATAATAATGTGTTGGTTATGCTACGATGGGTTGGGACAAGGCCTCGCATCCTCCCCCACTAGGCATGAAATTTCTCCTAGAGTTCATAAAAAAGATAAGGGTACTGAGATCGCATCCGTGCTGCATCCTTCCATGAAACTATGACCTCAGCGTAATAATCCCACTGGACCCTAACCTGATCCAACTCTCGATCTTGAGGAGCTAGGGTTTATTAGGCAATAATACGGATAGGCTCTAGTGCTAGCTACCTATCTGACTCCACCTGTAGCCTCGATAACTATAGCTTGATTCCCATCTTGGTGTTTATCAACCACTGCAAAAACTCTATGGGACCTACCCATGTCTCCAACTGTCGGCTCTGAAAAAGCCCCTCTCTAACCACTGGATGACTATCCCTATGGACACTATCTAGCTCTATGACCCATGCCACCACAAGTGTAGTATGGTCCTCGGGTATAAGATTGTGCATCCTATGATCCAGACTGTTGTGGGCCTCCTGACCTGCTAGACCCACTATATCCACCCTTAGAAGACTGCTGAGTCTTTTTTGACTGTGGTTGTGGGGCATGTACTTTCTGATCTTGCTGTGACTACCACTTCTTGGGCTTGGAGCCTTGGTAACCCTGTGAGGGTTCTTGCTATTGCTGAGACTATTGGTCCTTAGAGGACCTTAGTGTATATTTATGATTCCCTTTCCAAGGAGGTTTTAGTTGGGTAGAGTTTCAATTCTGAGACTGATCCCATAACTCTTGTCTACCTCGAGTATCCTCAGCAACTAGTGCTATCTCCACTACCTATCTAAAGGTGGTAGGGAAATCCATACAGACTGAACCCTAAAGTGAGAAATTTAGACCCATGATAAAATGATGTACTCGTAGTTTCTCGTCCTTCATGTATTCAACATAAGGAAGGAGCTTGAAAAGCCTACTCTCATACTGAGCTACTGTAAGACCCCTCTAATATAGAGAATGAAGCTCCTCTATTTGCTTCTTTCTAAAATGCTCTAACAAGTACCTCTCTTAGAATCTCTCCAAGAATGACTCCCATGTGAGGGTATCCATCCTCACTCCTCTTATAGTCTCTTCTTCATGCCACCAATTAGAGGCATCTCCTCTTACCTGATGGACTGCTAGACATGCTTTTAGATTATTCCCATAAGGACGTAATCCAAAGCACTATTGTAGGCTCTGTAACTAGGCCTCTGCTATTGTCCCATTAGTGGAACTAGTAAATAATGGTGGTTTGTGCTGACATGTAGGGTCCCATAACACCCTATCCTCTCTCCCTCTTCTCATCCTTAGAAGAGACTCTACATTGTTGGGGTCCAACTAAAGACCTTTCTCGAAATTGGCCACTTCTACCCTATCCGAGGGTCAGTAATGCCAAAACACCCATACAAGAAAAATTTGAAATTCAATAAAAACATGAAGGAAAATCATTCAAGAAAACATGGTTTCAATCCTTCCTAAGCATACCCAACATACATATAAGCATATCAATAAACAACACAATAACATAAGCATGAACCAAGCATGAAACAACATGAACAACATGAACAAAGGAGATGAAGAACTCCTACCTTCACAAAGAGGTTATGGTAAATGAACAATTTGAGAAGAGCTTTTCCTTCCTTCATTCAATCTTCTAAGACTTCTCTCTAAAAGTAGAGATTGGGTAGCAACCAAAACTTCTCAAAAAAAACTTCTAAATAAGATCCAAACTCAACCACCTAAAAAGGGCAATAACTTCTCCCACTTGCCTAAAAATCTAATGGTTTCTAACTCAACCAAACCTAAGGTTAACTTCTAAGTGGAGTTGAGGTTATTCAACCCAAGGTAACAACTTTTAATTTTATGCACTAAGGCAAAAATGGACTTTTTGAGTGACCTCAAAAGTCAAAAAATGGGGCTAAGGGGGTGGAAAATTCCCCCAACCCATACCCATACCCCTTGGGTATTAATATTTCATGATTTTAAGGCTTTAGAAATTGATTTGGGACCAAACAAATGCTAGGAATTTTTAAGACTATCTAACAACTCCAAAAAGAAGATTAAGCACTAATTTGGATTAGGGGTATCTAAACTTGATTAAAAAAAATAGATTAATGAAAAGGTCACTAACTTAGTCTAACTTAGGTCCATAGGTTACACAGTTAACCCTAACTAGCATGCTGGAATGCACATACAATTCATGAGTGTCAAGTGACACTATAAAAATACTATCATGAACATTAACATTTACTAAATTATAGAAAGATACATTCATACATCTCATAATACAATTAAGATATGAACAACAAGGTTTCCATGAATGGCACATAGGGATTAGTTCCATTCCTCCACCGAGTTTCTCTACTAAAATATCCTGCACACTCATTGCACACATCAGTAGCCCCATAAAAGCACATGTACATATGTATATACATAACAAGGAATCATATAAATTAAAACATACATCTTTTAATCAATCAGGGTTTCTCTCATCCTACTCATATTCTTAATCATTACAATTTCATAATCAAAGTGTTAATCCTACATTTACTTACTTCATCAACATACATGTTCATAAAGCATTAAATGATGACCTCAAATATCTTAAAGTAAACATCACACAACATGAAATAATATAATATTTTCAAAGTATCTGATAGTGTCTCGACATCTTGAGTTAGTGTATCAAAATAATAATGTGTCAGCTATGCTACGATGGGTCGAGGCAAGGCCTCATAGTAAGAGTTAGTGGTAGATGGGTAGGAATGTTGAGATAATAAAAGTTAGTTAGGAGTGTATTAGCATGTGTTTAATTTTTGAATTGTAGTTACTTAGTCAATTTAGGATTTAGTAATTACTATTTATTAATTTTATCTATTCATGTGTAAAAAGGTAGAGTTTAAATGAAGTTTTTAAAATAAGTGGTTTAGGAAGTAGATAATTTAGTATTGGTATTTGTTATTCTTATTTAGTAGTTAAATGTTGTAAATGCGATATAGTAAATTTATTTTATTTTTATTTAGAAATTTATTCTATGTTTTATTTGAATTTAAGTTTATTAAAATTAGTGTTTATTGATGGGTACATAGGTTATAAAAGGGGTCAAGGGTTAGAAGTTATGTTAGGAAGTAAGGGGTATGGGTTAGTGTAATTTCAAATGTTGGAATATTATGTGAAACTATATTATTTTATTAATGAAATTATTTAAATAATTTTTTATAATGTTCTTATGTATTTAATTATGGGTTTAATTAGTTCAAATTGCCAAAGTTATAGGTTTGAAGGGTTATTGAAGGGGTCTTATGTAGATAACCTAATAGTGGTATAGGATTATATTTTAAAGATGAAATGTATGTTGTAAATGATTTAACGTTGCATATTTAATATTTTAATTATATTTAAATAGTTTATTACTACAATCAAGATCAAGTATTAACAAGATAGGTCAACTCCTTAAAGATACAAGACTAGTTCACCTAGGGGATTGAACTGACATATTGAAATCAATATAAGGCATTATAACACCATAATGGAACTAGTTATTGATAATATAAAATTTTGTGAAATTAAATTTAACTAATTAGGGTTGGTTTACCCATTAATTTTGATTAAAATCCTAATGTACTTATGTTGTTGCATTCTCCTGTCTTCATGTTGGGAATGAAAGTTGGTGAATCAAACCTCATCTTAACTAGATCTTTCTAACTCAAATTCAACCTAGAAACTTAAAACATCCATAATGATTCTCAAACATGATGTCATAATTTAACTATGATTTAATTTATCATCTCATTCAACATGAACTAAGTGTTCTTGTAATGTTGGGACTTAGGGTTTCAAATCCATGCAGTGTGTTAGAATACTAACTCTATATCCTTATAAAATGTAATCAAAATTCAAATGGTTACGAAACTCTTGTAACAAAGAAAGAAATACTCTATGAGTGCTTCAACTTGCCTTTACCCTAATCAAGGTTCTAATTAGAGACCAAAACACTAGAACTCTTTAAACTAATTATGAAACCTTATAGCTCAAACTAATCTTGTTTTTATCTTTTTGCAATGTAATAGATGGGTTGTATTTATGAAACATATTTATTGTTACATTGGGAATCCAACTTAAGATTTTAACTTATCTCCAAAATATCATAATTTAATCTTTAGTCAGATCAAAAATGGTTTACATAGTTGTTTGTGCCATTACAAAAAACTATGACAAAACTATCTTACTCAACATCTGAAGTCTCTGATGCTTGACATACACTTATTTATATACTATGATTCAAAATCTATATCACTTAGTATGCACTTCTTGCTTGACTCCTATGTCACTTGGCATATACCATATGCTTGGCATTTGAGTGGCTTGGCACATGAATGGCTTGGCACTCATTGTGGACTTAGCATGCTCTATTAATACATGTTGTGCTCAACATGTATTACTTGTTCGACATGAACTAAGTAAATGACTTAAGTGTGTAGACACTCATTTGCCAAAACCAATTTGAGATCAACAATCTCCCCATTTGACATGAGTGTCAAAAGGTCTTAAGTATACAATAATATCCTTAATCTTACAACCATAACATATCTCTAACTTGGCTTATGTACAAAACTTCAAAATTTTGAAATTTTGTAAACAACTTAGATACCTCAAAATCAATAACTCCTCTTGAGTTGATAAGTCTATTCTATATCCAAAATTTTTTACTCTTGCTAAGTAAATATGCCCTAATGGATACTCTTTGACTTCATGCAATTTTCTACTCATTCCCTCTTAGCTTATTCTATCTTTTTCTCTATCCTTCTTCTCTATCTCCCCCTTTGTTTCTATCTTTATTTCTCCCAAAATCATATATCTCCCCCTTTTTGACACTTATGTCAATGGGATATACTCTAATTGTGTATTTTTCCAAGAAATATTTATGTCCACCTCTAATATTAATCTTGAGAGTTGCATCCCAATTTTCACATGCAACATCTAAAGACTTGATTTGGATAGCCAACTCAGCAACAAGGTGAACTAGGTTGTCTAATGTTGAAATATTGGGGTCTTTCTTCATAAGTGTTTCAGCATAGCCTAATTCCTTGTGCAAAATTTCTATATGGGGGGTCAATGTTGTCTAGATACTAATTAGTTTGGCCCTTATATTGGC
The DNA here is from genome assembly GCA_028749045.1 of Cupressus sempervirens. NCBI lineage: Eukaryota > Viridiplantae > Streptophyta > Pinopsida > Cupressales > Cupressaceae > Cupressus > Cupressus sempervirens. Next base: position 708,864,806 of record CM053789.1, on the reverse strand, counting down.
CTCATCTACTAACAATGCAACTAACTAACTCTATGTTTGTAGAAATGTTCTAAAGTGCTTTTCACTTTGAGTTGGTGTCATTGGAAATTTTGCACCTAATGCATTGATTTGACTCTCCAAACTCAGAATGTGACTTCTAGTATCTTGTGTGAAGAGTGTTGTATTACACAATTTAGTGTATAGTGAGAAAATGTTCTCAAGTACCTTCTTCACACTCTCAATCTTAGTTGTCAATGCAACTTGTGTTAGTGCTATATCACCTGATATATTTTCATTTACTTTTCTTTGAAACTTCTTTTCAAACTATTCTTACAATTTAGCATTTGTGTTAAGGTCTGCATCACTAACCTTCTCCACTATGTTTGCAGTTGTTCAATGAGTGGCTTGGTCTCATTTGGATTCGACAGAATGAATGCATCTAAAAAGATGTCTTTGATGTCCTGCAATGTTTGCATTTGTCTGTGCTCCTTTCTAAGCATTTCTTGATGCTTCTTTCTAGTTAGGGCTTCCTAGAGGATGCCCATTTGCTCAATTGTCATTGTGTCAAAGTCATACTTTGGTAGAATAATCTCTTCATCAAGGCTAACATCTCCATATTGTATTACTTATTCTACTTTGATGAGCTCAGACTCAATATTGAGATTTTTAGTGGTGTGGCATCTGTGCTCAGCTTCTGAAGAGTATGACTTGAAGGAGTGCTAGATACTAGTATGGTTATCAAGGCTTGAATAGCTACTTTCTCATTTACCTTTGGTGTCATCTCTATCTCTTCAAGCTTGTCCTTAACTTCCACAATATCTTGTGATGCACCTTGTACTTGTGTTGCAGGTGTAGATAAGTCTATCTGACCTATTCCACTTTGTCTTTTAGTAGTGGCCTGATTTTTTACTTTATCCTTTTCAATTGTATCAACCTTTTTAGATGTATTTTCAAGTACTTTATCCAAAGGTTGTACATTAGTGACTTGAGGGGGAATTGTAGGTGATTCTTGTATATTCACCTCCTCCCTTGTTGTTTCAATCACTATTTTTTGCAATTCATCTACACTCACCAATACAAGATTATCACTTAGTTATTCCTACAATGTATACTAATCAAGTATTTTTTTAAGATCTTCCTCTATAAGGGGATTGATGTTCTAAGCTATGATTTTAGAAAAATTCTTAACTATTATTGTTTTAGTATTCTCACTTGTTTCATTTTGAGGGTTGACATTAAGCAATTGTGTATCTTGTACACTATTCTTCTTCATGCTTTAGCTCAATTGTTACTTTGTCATCTATGTTCATTTTTTTTCTTCCCTCAACAATTTCATCATGGTCATATTCTTCATCATATTTAACCTCTATGGGCTCTTTTTCACCTTCTTTCACTGTAGTTAATCCATATGTAAGTTTCCATATTTGAGTGGTCTTCTTAACTACATCCTCAATTTTGTTTTGCAATATGCTAAAGGCTCTATATTTAGGTACAAACCTAACTACATATTTCTTCATGCCCTTGGAAATTTTTGTTGTACTAAGTTTAGGAATTACTTGTGCAAGAGATGTCTCTCTAATTTATCTTTCTAGGTTGAGAAAATAGTGCCATTTTTTTCTCAACTCTATCATATAAGCTTCTGGGCATTGAATTGGCAATTTCTAGTGGGGTAGTCTTGAATTTTTCCATCATTGTATATATAGCCTCCTCCACTTGATTCTTCTCTACTTTGAAAATATTATCAAAATATACATGAGTAAATCCTAATAAGTCTACATTATTCTTGACATTTTCACATAAATTTTCTAAATCTGATAGAGGATTGTGACTTACCACTTTAAATTGGTTGTTGTCATTGGATTCTATTCCCTCCTCATCAAACTTAGTTTGTGCAATGTACTTCCTTCTTGGCCTTTTTTGCACTTCACCTCCCTACTCTATAGGTTTTGTCTTTTCATTTTCCTTTAGTGTAGTTACATATGCACTAACCCTTGTAGTAGGTGCAATTTTTTTTGGGCTAGCTTGTTTTAGTAGTTTTCTTAGCCCTTGTCATAGGTTGGGCTTTAGCCTTCCTCTTCTTTTTCTCAGTAGGTGTAGGTGCTTCTTTGAATTCTTTTCCCTTGGCACCTTCAACAACTTTATTCTCCTCTTTTAGCTAATCTTCTCCCATTCCCTAAGTAAGTGCAAGTGGTTCTTGAGTTTGGGTGTCTTCTTCCTCTTCACTCTCTTGCTCTTCTTCTTCTTCTTCCTACACAACACCTTCACCAAATTTTACTTTTAATCTCTTCACCAACTTATCCTTTTTCTTTATTATAGAGGTAGTCTTTAGTTCCATTAAGATTTTGGATTTGGTCATCTCATAGTTTCTAAATGTTATAGCTTTTTTGTCAACATCTTCTGCAAGTAAAGTTGTTATACCTGCAAAGGCCTTATCTACATTTACTTCATATCCAAGTGGCCTCAGCCATATCACCCTTGGTGTTGGAGCTTGAAAAAAAGTGTAATCAACATCCACTAGAAAAAAAAATCACCATAATGCTTTTCCACTAGAGATATTGGTATTCTCAATCTTTTCTTTATAGATTGCTTAAAATCCTCAAAGTAGCTTGTCATCACAGACTCAAATTTTTCACCCAATTGTTCAATAAACTCACTAATCTATACTGCCACTGACCTGTTGGACTTCTAGGCAATTTTTTCAAATGCAAGAAATGTGTTTTGAACATAAAAGAATGTGCATATTAAAATAGAACCAAATTTACATTGTGCACTCTTTGTCTTTCTTATTGCTCCTAGGTTCTCAACCAATTATTGTAGTTGAAATTTTGCTAGATCATATGTGTTATCTTTCTTAACAATCTTATATCCAACATATACTACTATACAGGACACACTATTCAATCTACTAGATTGGTAAAACTTGTGTGAAATAACGCTTACTATAAAGTCTATCAAAGGATCTATAATTATGTCAATTGTCATGCCTCTCTTGTTCCACACAGCTCCTATATTATTTTCAATAACCTCTTTGGACTCACTCCTCAATGTCTTAGGCCAATCTAGGGTTGGGTAACCTATAACCCTATGTATTATCCTCTTGGTTATTTTGATAGGTCCATTATCTAGCCATAGTGAACTATCATGTATCTTGCTCAATACTATTCTTATCCATTTAATTTTAATGACATTGGGGAAACCTAGGGCTTGTGTTAACCCTTTCTTTTCTACAATTTTGTATTCTTCCCTTAGGACAATATTCTTGCATAATCTGTAATATGCTTCCCTAATCTCCATATCACCAATGCTCCTAATTTTGTAGTTATAACATTTCCTAACTTCTTGCACCATTAAAACATTTAGTGGTATCATGGATAATGCACCAAAGGGGTCTTTCTTGTAAGGAACATTAGGATTGGCCTTCAATATTAGTTGCTTGAACTCATTACTCACTAATTTAACATTAAAAACTTCCTTACCCTCTACATTCTTAGAACTAGATGCCATTGTACAAAACTAGGGTTTACAAAAATATAAACAGCTTAACTTGGCACTTGATAAATACTTTGCAAGATCTAACAAAATGATGTTTTATCATTGTAAAAATCTTCTAAAATCACTTCTAATAAATTTTATAGTCACTCTTTCTGTCCTTGCTCTTTCTTGATTTTGAAATGATGTTAAATGAGATGAAAATTGATCAAATACCCTTTAAAACTTGTAATTAATGTTGGGTGCTTACACAGTTGTAAGTTTGGCATCAACCAATTTCAAGCTCACTCAATATCCATTAGTATTTCATTCTCTTGACATCCATTACAAGCTCAACACCAACTAGCTAGTTTGTAAGTTTAGCATCTACTCGCATTTCACTTGGAAACCACATGAATTTTTTCATGCTTGGTAGTAACATAAAAAACTTAAAGATTTTTCTTGAATTTCTAATAACATCTTGCATCTTTATTCATGATAATGTAATCTTTTCAATACTAAAACCTTTTGAAACTGATGTATGATACAACTTTTGAATATTAGGACCCCTCATACCTCTTGATTGCTTAGTTTGATGAGCTGTGATCACTTGACCCATTGGGTGAATTGATCCCTTCTCCATTTGATGTACTATAATCATCATTTTTCTTCCATGTCTTGTTCATTTCATTTCTGACATTTTCAACATCTACCTTGCCTTTGCCTTTATCAAACTCATAACTTTGTGCCTCTAACTTTGTTGGAGAATATCAATTGATGTGACCAGTCTTCAAACAACCAAAACATGTGGTTTGACTCAACCACCTTCTATAGTCACTTTTGAAGTGTGTTCTAATATAATTCTTAGGAACATGTCCATATTCTTGACAATAATGATAGTTATATCTTGTATTTTAATCTTAGTTAAAAGAGTTCCAATTGTTCCTTACTTTTTTTTCTTGTTTGATGACCACATGGGTTTGGATCTACATTCTAAAGCTCTATGTCCATACCTATGATAGTTGTGGCAATATGCTTCAAAAATTTCTATATGCATGGTTGTGGTTCTACATTCATGTGCCTAATGATCTTGTTTGTTTCACTTATGGCAGTGAACCATGTTCTTATGTTTAACATTCTAATTTGTAGTCTTGTTCCTACACACATTAGTAGTATGTCCTTTCTTACCAGAATTGTGACAAGTAGGTTTAGAGTTCTCACCTTTGTTGCTCCTTTCTTTAGCACTTTTGGATGACTCTCCTTCTTTAGTACTTATTTATCCCAGTTAGATGTATCATTGTTAGGTCTAGGGGATCTCATCAATTGCTCAAAATATTTGATGGCTTCACTTGGTTTGTTGAAACTTTTAGCAAATTCCTTTTCCCTTTTTAGGTCATTTTGTAGTTGTTCATTTTGTAACTTCAATGTTGTTATCTCAATGTCCTGAAATTTAGTTTATAGTTGGCATTCATCATTTGACTTAGAGTGTCCAATTGCATGTTGAAAATCTTGGTTAGCTATGATGATTTCTGTTCTACTTTGTTGGCCAAAATTCTTTTGTCCTCTTCAATCATGATTTTGTCTTCCATAGATTTCTTCTTTTGTTTAGTCACTTCACATAGTAGTATGGCTTGTGATTCTTGCTCCAACATGAGATTTTTGATTTCCTTAGCTTGGGCACTATTCTTTTCCATTAGATTTGTAACTACTACATCAAATTCATTGAAGCCTCCATTAGAAAATAACTTAGTAGTGTCTATCTCTTTGTATTGTGTGTCATTCTCCTCAATAAAAAATTTCTTCCTTCTATTCGGAGATTTCTTTAGGTCTTCTCTTGTTTGATTCAGTTGATGTAGAATGAGATGTATTTCAATCTCCTGGTTCTCAATAATCTTTCACAGCTTGTAAACTTCCATTTCCAAGATCTTTCCTAAAAGCTACAAAGTTTCTCTTTCAAAGAAAAAAGATTTCATACTAATTGTTGGAATTGCAATAGAAAAAGTAAACTAATGAGAGGGCGGGGGGGTGAATCAGTAGTTTAACCTTGGACCCATAAAAATATTCACCACACATCCATCTCATACATTCACTAAGTAAACTGAAATACCATGTAAAATTATGTACATCTAAATCATGTAATCAAGTCAACATTTACACATGTATGACACCATATATGATTACCCAAAAAACCTCTATTGAGAAGGTAAAGTGGGGGTGGGGTTGGCACCCACAAATCTTCACTACTACAATAATAAAGTTTATCCAATTAAGGTTACAATTTTTTGACCATAAAACATGATCTACCCTATTAAAGGCTTACGAAGATTGTTAGGTCTCACCCTATTAAAGTATTTCAACACCTTGTTAGAAGTGTGCCTTGCTAAAGGATTTCAACTCACAATTAAGTAAGAACCTTTTTAGAAGATTTTAATATAGCCTATTAGGACTAATCTGTTAAGAGATTTGATTGATTCACTTGCTAGAATGACTCAACAATAATCCTATGATTGGCACTTGATTGCTTGATGAAAAATCACCTCAAAATTGCTGTATTCTTGATCCTTTTTTATCAGATGTCTCTTTTCTATATACTTTCTCCTTTCCTCTATTCTTCTCTAACTAACTCTAGAATGCAATCCCAGATCATAACTCCTTAGCCACCACGAATGCTCTATTTGTGCATGCAAACATCTCTCTTTTCTCCTTCATACCTTAGAAATTTTAGGTTTTTCCCTTCTTAAGAAGACATGTGACTTAGGGTTAGGTATGAATCAATGACTATGATTCATCCATTTTTCTACTTAATCCTTCCCTTTTTCATTAGCTACATAAATTTCATTGGGAATCCAACTTAAGATTCATCCTTATCTCCAAAATATCATAATTCAATCTTTAGTCTACTCAAATATGGTTTACATAGTTGTTTATGCCATTACAAACAACTATGACAAAATTTTCTTACTCAATATCTGAAGTCTCTGATGCTCAGTGTATACTGATTTCTATACTGTGACTCAACATCTATATCACTCAATGTGTACTGGCTGCTCGGCTCCTATGTAACTTGACATACATTGTCTACTTGACACTTGAGTGACTCAGCACATGCGTGGCTCAATAGTCACTATGGACTTGACATGCTTTGTTATATACAAGTTGTGTTTGGCATGTATTACTTGTTCGACATGAACTAAGTAAATGACTTAAGTGCATAGACACTCATTTGTCAAAACCAATCTAAGATCAATAAAAGGGTCATATAAATTGTTATATTATCATTGATGCTTAATTCTTAGTTGGCTAAACATTATGCTAACTCAATAAAGTACCATATTATTTAGATTGATGAGGAGGATTTGAAGAAAGTTTGATGAAGTTAGAGTTGATATGTAAGATATTGAATGGGTACATAAAATAAGATGTATAGTGATAATATATTACTAGTTTCATTGTTTTACAATCATCTATTATTGCAATGTATTAAAGATCACAAGCTTGACCAAGTCACAAGGTTAATGAAAGGAGGTTATATTCACCAAATAACTATAGTATTACCCTAGTGATTGGCAAAGGAAGAAGAATACAATGTTGGCCAAGAAAATTAGTATTAACCAAGTTATATGTTGCTCGAGTAAATATTATGTTTACTGAGTGACAACTAGATTTTTTTTTTGGAAAATTGGAATCTAAGGCTAACTTCTAATAAAAATATGAAAAGATCGAGAAGGTCTAAGGTATGAGTCAAAGTTTGTTGCAATATCAAAGATGGAGAAAATTCAAGAAGGATCTAATGAAAGAAATTGAATGAAGATAAGGATAGACATAAAATTCTATGTAAAGTTATATTTTCTATGTATCTAAGTTCATTATACTATTGAGTTTACTACTCATCATATTGTTAAGAAGAGATTAAAGTGTGAAGAATAAGGAAAAATGAGATTATTGAGCCAGTTGAATCAAGAAGTGAAAGGAGAAAGAGAAGGAGTTATAGAGTCTAGTCAAAGAAAAGAGTGAAGGAAGATCCAAGACACATATCAAATAGTAATTGAGAAAGAAAAGAGATCTGAACAAGAAAAAGTAGTTTCTATTTGAACATATCACCTTATATTGTTATTATTTAATCATTGTAGCAGAAAATCTTTGAACTACCAAGTGGACCTAACAAGTCTATGAAATCCTATATGGTAAAATCAATTAGTGGCATTTTTAAGTCCTTTAATTTTGATCAATATTTCTAGTTAGGGTTAGGAAGTGATAAGGTCTAGATGATCTTTTGTTGAAAGCCTTTAACAAGGTCACTTTAACAAAGTATGTAACCTTAAACAAGGTTGTCTCCTAGTAGAGACCAATTAAGAAGGGTGAATATTTTCTTGTAGGTCCCAAGTGGTTTTTCCCTTAACAAGGTTTCCATGTTAAAATCTTGGTGTTAATTGTTTGAATGTTATTTGTTTTGAAAATTATTTTACATGTTTTAATAATTTACTAAAACTCATAATAACTAAGATATCACTAGATAATAACTAGAAATTTATTGTTGCCCAAGATGGTCATTCTGGTCCTCTTGGTGCAGATTTTGGTCTTGTTAACAGTGTTGTGGATCCTATAGTAGAATCAAGTCAAGACTCTGGTTTTGAGGATGCTATGGGCTTGGTACACTCTATTTCTATTATCTTTGATCATGGTGCTAATTTTGGTACCCCTATTTTTGAATCTAGTCGAGATAATGTGATTGCTGATTCTGGAAAAAAAGTGAAAGCATCTAATCTTAGTAATAATTTTGGTTCTTAGAATACTGGTTCCAAATTGGTGGATGTTTTGAAGGTAGTTTTCCCTAGTCAAAAGGATGTATTTCCTTTTGATCCTATTGCTACAACTGATATTCAATCCCATGGTTGCTGCTCCAGATTGCAGGATGTTGGTTCTAGCCATAGTTTGGATGATTTTCCAACTATTCTAGATGTTGAAAAGTAGCATTCAAAGGCTACATTGGTTGAGGAGGGATGGATACTTGCAAAAATGAAAAGATCTAAAAAGTCTCACCCTCAATTTAATATGATTTTCCTTTCTCATAAAGGGAGTGAAATTGAAATCCTAGTCCTTGCTTTTCTGGTCTAGGAGGTCTCTCTAGTTTTTCTAGTCTATCTTTCCAGGTTCTAGGTTTCTCTCTAGTTTTTCTTTCTAAACTTTTCTGTTGGTTTTAGGTCCTAAACCTGGTTCTGTTGTACTATTGGTTTCAGGTCCATTTAAAACCTGGTAGAACTTCATGGTAAATCTTTCTTTATGATGTAAAGGGTTTCGGGGCCCCTTCAAAACCTGCTTTTACCTTAATCTAAAACTAGAAATTTGTCATTTGGTAATGCAAGGAATAATTTGATAACAGTTTGGAAAGAAGTGAATCAATGTGTTAACTATTAAGTTGCATGACTACAACAAGCCATTAAAGTTAATATTTATGATTTTTTATTGGTATAGAAAAGTTTGAAGGGATTGTGAGATAATTGGACATAACCTATTCACCCCCTCGCCCCCACACCCTCTCTCTAATATCAAACAATTTGGTACTATAATTGACTACTTGAAAAATAAGTTTAAAGGAACCTGAGCTAAAGATCAAGTATGTATAAGAGAGAGGTACCAAATGTGAACAAGGAAAAATTTTCATCATGGAAAGATTGAATTAAGATGCATCTTTCTGGTATTAAAGATGATGTCACATACTAGTTAGAACATGAATACACTACACCTATTGGTCCCCTGACTATGGAGAAAATGAATGAGAAAAGAAACCACAATAGTTTGATGATTGAGATTACATCTTCCCTCAATGATGTTGAATTTGATAATATTAAGAACTCTACAAATACAAAGAAAATTTGGAATAAACTAAAACTATTACATGGATTTGATGAAAATGTAAGAAGAGCCAAATATGAAAGTATCAAAGGCAAGAATGATGACATGTAGATGAAAGAAGGTGAAAATGATGCACAATATGTGAACTGAATAAAGGATTTTTGTAAGTACAAAAAGAGACACTGGAGGAACTATAAGTAATTCTAAAAGCATAAGTAAGGTTTTAAGAACTCTTCTACCTCTTTATGCAATAAAAATTTCTTCTATTCAAGAAGTAAGAGCTATACTTGGAAATAATCTAACACTTGATGGTCTATTTAGTTAATTGACTACATCTAAGTTGATCAATTATGGTAATAGTATGACTATAATGGGAAATACTTTTAAGTATTTAATAACCATAAACAATTTGAAGAAAGAGAAGAAAGCCAAAGAAGAAAGAGGGTCTAAAATTAAAGATGATCTAGATAAGGTTGAAGCATTTCTTGGAAGAAGGTTATCAAGAGGTAGAGGTAAATACAAAGGAAAATTGCCTTTGATATGTTTCAAATGTAATGAAGTTGGTCCCTTTGCAACCAAATGTCCTAACTAGAGTGAGATTGATAGAAATGAAAATAAATATTTCAAGTATAGGAAGAATAGGGATTAAAAAGACAAAGGAAGTCATGCCACATTGTTGAAGAAAATCATATCGAGTCAAGTTCTCATGATGAAAAGTAAGTAGTTAAAATGGTCTATGTTGCAATTGAGAAAGATCCAAAAGGTGAAATGTATGAGAATGCTACCCTTATTTCACATGTTACCAATAATGACTCATGGAATATTAATACTAATTTTTTGTTGGAAATATAAGAGGAGTAACTGAGAGGGGAGGAGTGAATCAGTTACTACAAAATAAATCCTAGATCCCTTAGATGTCAGTATAAAATAAACTCTGAAAACTGAATACTACTAATGCTCGACATACACACATAAAATGTTGTAACTTGATAACTATTGAATATGAAAATCTTTAAATGTTATGTGTGATTACCATTACTTTAACTTAGTTGCAAAAACATAAAATAAAATAGCATGAACACATTTGACACCATGATTTTAACATGGAAACCCAATTTGGGAAAACCACCAATTGAAACTAGTTACTATTTTCAATCTTCTAAAGTGAGCCCTATTAGGAGCCAACCTTGTTAAAGGTTACAAAACACACTGTTAGGTGTGACCCTATTAGGAGTGGCCTTGTTAAAAGTCCTTAGACAATTCAATAAAACTACCACCTTGTTAGAGGTTTTAAAAATCATTTTTAAGCCTACTCTGTTAAGAGATTTTGATCACTTCTACAATGGATAGAGAATAACAATAAGATCACCTGGTTTTTGATGCAACTAAATTTTTGATTATAGATCTCCATTCTGGCTTGAATACTTGATACATTTTAATCAAATATATCTTCTCAACTCAAAAAGGATATTCTACTTATCCTTCAAATTCACTTCCTCTCTTCATCATTAAATCTTCAATACATTCACAACTTCTCACATGCTTTAACCCACAACTTGACCTTATATTTATATCATCCATATTGTCAAGTTGGTTAAAATACAACTTAGAATAACTTATATTCATCTTCTTAGTTAGATAGGATTGATAGATAAATCAATTAAATTCAATATGCCAAAACAAGAAAATCCTTCATTAGTTGACTCTGCTTGGTAGACACTAACTCAAAATTGATTTTCCTATGTTAACCAAGTCAACTTAGTTAACATTGCATATTTTTAAAGTTCCTTTTTTAACTGAGTGAGATTTGTTAACATTGGTTCCATCCAACATTTTCTTCATTAACAAGTGAGCTTGGTTGACACTCATCTTCTACAGACTTTCCTTTAGTGCTCGAGTGAACTTGGTGGACACTACCATCTGAACTAGGAAAACACATGAATGCTTAGTAGACATAAAAAAATCTCTTCACTACTCTAGTGATCTTGGCATGCACTAAATGATAATGATATGACATTTGTGTAACATTAAAGACAATACACAACTAATCAATTGTATCCAACAATCTATCTCTTTGGCATTGATGGCAAATCAACATCTCATAACACTAAAATTTTTGGAACAAGAATATAGTAAGGAACATATCCTTAGTTTCATTTTGATACACATCTATGATAACTTTCTCTGTCAGTGTAAACTTTATCTACCTTCAGTTTCTCCCTCTATTAGAAAAATTCTGTCTGCAACAACTTTTGCCAAGTTCATTCTCCTTTTTAGATATATCTATGATAGCATACTTCTCCATCTTACAACAAACTTCTCCTTTATAATTATAATTTCTTATGAAATATGACAATAAAATCATCCCTCTTTTAAAACACATGTGAAAGAAAAAAACTCTACTATATCAATGTACCTTAAGTAATGATTCATTTTCTATATGCCCTTGTCAATTCTGCACCAACTGATTGATCTTCAACTTTCTCTAGTTGATGTATCACTAAAATTTATTTAGTGAGCTTCAAATAGAGGAATGACCCTTAGCTTACCTCTTAGATATAAAAAAGAATCCTTAGGTAATGGCTTGGTGAATATGTTTGCAATATATTCTTTTGTATTTACATATTCTAATCTGACTTCTTTATCCTACACCAATTCTCTTAAGAAGTGATATTTTATAGTAATGTGCTTTATTTTGGTATGTGTCATAGGATTCTTTGATATATTGATTGCATTGGTGTTATCATAGTATATGACTTCTAGATCTTTGATCTCTATCTTCATTCCTTCCAACAATTGTTTGAACCAAATCATGTTAGAACAATCAACTACTATTGCCACATATTCTGCGTGTGTTGTGGACTAAGAGATACAATTTTTTTTCTTTATTGTCCAAGACACTATTCTTTTACCAAGAAAGATTTCTCCACCATTAATGCTTTTTCTACCATCAAGACTTCTTGCCCAATCAACATCAATAAACACCTTCAAGTCCAAATTGCCTCCAAGTTTGTACCATAAGCCATAAACTTTAGTACCTTTCAAATATCTCATGATTCTCTTGATTTCCATCATGTGATTTTCTTTGGGATTTTCTAAGAATCTTGCCACCATACCAATTGCTAATGCAATATTAGGCATTGTATGCACTACATACTATAATTTTCCAATCATTGATCTATATGTGGTTTGATCTACTTCTTTGGAATCATCATTCTTGGAAAGCTTATGTCTAGTAGACATAGGGGTTCCAATTGATCTTGAATCTTCCATTCCAAACTTCTTTAGTCTCTACTTGATATGCTTAGATTGAATGATGTAGATACCATTTTTGTTCTACTGAATTTGTAGTCCAACTAAGAATTTTATCTCACCAAACATGGACATTTCAAATTCTTTACTCATTTCTTCTAAAAATGTTTTGCATAAATCATCATTTCCTATGAATAAAGTATCATCAACAAATATTTTTTCCAACACAATCTTCTTGCCTAGTCCTTTGATATATAGAATATTGTTATCATTTTTTCTTTGAAAGCCAGTTTGTATGAAGTAATTATGAAGTCTTTCATACCAAGCTCTGGGAGCTTTCTTGAGACCATACAATGCCTTGTGTAACCTACAAACTATGTCTCTTTTGCTAGGATCTACAAAACCTTCTAGTTATTCAATGTAGACTTCCTCATTAAGAATTCCATTCAAGAATGCAGATTTAACATCCATTTGACATACTTTAAATCCTCTATGTGTTGCATATGCTAGTAGAGTTCTAACACCTTCTACTCTTGCAAATAGAGCAAAATTTTGACCATAATCAATACCTTCTTCTTGATAATAGCCTTTACACACCAATCTTGCTTTATTTTTGGAAACTTGCCCATCTTCATCCAACTTTTTTCTGAACACCTACTTTGTGCCAATTATGTTTTTGTCCTTGGGTCTAGGAACACGAGTCCAATTTTTAATCTTCTCTATTTATTCTATTTCTTCATTCATTGCTTCAACCCAACTTTAATTATCCAATGCATCTTTAATATTTCTTGTTTCAAATTTAGCAAGTAAACATGTACCTTTTAATTTGTTTATTGTCATTGTTCTATCAAATTTGTCTCTAATGATCTAATTAGGTGTATCATGCCTTTTGACATATCTTTCTAACACATATTATTTGGATTTGGAATGAGTTCCACTATTTTCATCATGAACTTCAGTATCAAGCTTAGGCCCCACTATTTATGACTTGGATCCATCAAACTCAGTTTGAATTAGCTCAGTAGCTTCTAATTGTGACTCAGGTTGTACAATGGTAACTATTGGAGATTTTGGGGGCTCGAGAGGTAAAGCCTCCTTTCTTTCAAATAGGTTTGGTATGGTATTAGGTTCATAGTAAAAAAATCTCCTCTAATCCTCTGGCTCTTTGTTTCTTTCTTCTTCACTCTTTTTTTGCAAACTCATCAATTCTTACATGTGCACTTTCTATAATTTTATGTGTAGACAAATTCAAAAATTTGTATGCTTTCCTTCTACAAGAGTATCCTAGAAATACGCCATGATCACCTTTTACATCAAATTTTCCTTTTCTAGATTGTTTCAAGATATAACACTTGCTACCAAATACTTTTAAGTACCTCACATTAGGTTTGTAGCCATACCATAGTTCATAAGAAATTTGATTTGAGTCTTTCTTCATCTAAAATTTGTTCAAGGTATAAAATATAGTGTTGATAGCTTCCTTCAAGTATTTGATTGCAAAATTCTTTTCTATCATCAATGTTCTTGCACAATCCATGATGGATCTATTCTTTCTTTTAGCTATACCATTCTACTAAGGTGTGCTAGGGGCTGATACTTGTCTTTTAATTCCTATATCAATGCAAAAATTATTGAATTCATTAGAGATGAATTCACCACCTCTATCTGATCTTAAATATTTCAATCTCTTTACAGTTTCTTTTTTTATACTCTTTTTAGATGCCATTTGAACTTTTGAAAAGCTTTTGATTTTTCTTTTATAGACATTATAGTCATCATTCTAGAATAGTTATCAACAAAAATAATGAAAAACTTATCTCCACTCTAACTCTCTTTTCCAATAGGTCCACATAAGTCAATATGCACAATTTCTAAGACTTCTTCAAACTGATAGTTCTTGCTTTTGAAACTAGTCTTTCCCATCTTACCAATTTGGTAATTCTTGCATAAACCCATATTAGGTTTCTTCAAACTAGGAACACTTCTTAGTCTTCTATGTTTTCTTATCTTAACCAGATTATCAAAGTTTACATGACATAGTCTTTTGTGCCATAACCAACTTTCTTTTACTTGCACAAAAAAACATGATCTTTCATTGAGATCAAGAAAAAATAGATTACCTTTTGTTTGCTTGCTAGATCCAACTAGATTTCCCTTTCCATCCAGTAGTTTGGCCTTTCTATCCATGAATTCTACCTTGAATCCAATGCTATTCAATTGTGCCACACTCAGTAGATTATGCTTTAATCCTTCAACTACCTCCATCATATTATTCCATATGCTCAAATTTTTTTTTATCTCTAGTCATATGATGTGAATAGAAATTGTCAATAATCCATGTATCATTTTTGTTAACATGAGATATAAGTGACATCTTATCTCCTTCATCATTAGATTCATCCTTTAGAGCAATATACACCATTTCATCTTCACTATTATTAGAATCTTTAGCCATGAAACAAGATTTCTTACCTTTGTCCTTGAAGCTCTTATAGTTCTTGAAATCCTTCTTGCCTTTGTGCTTATTGTTTTTCTTTTCATCTTGTTTTTCTTTTTTTTGACACCTTGCAGCAATTTGACCAACTTCTTCATACGAAAAATAGATCAAAGGAACTTTACCTTTTTTCTTTCCTCTACCTTTGGAATACTTTCTTGCAAGTAGGGCTTCAACAACTTCAAGATCACCATCTAAACTATCTTATAATTCTTCATCTTCACTTCTTAATTGACTAGACTTTGATTTCATGCTCTTTTTCTTGAGTGAGAGTTTAGCTTCAAATGCAAACTCAATAAAATTTGAACTGAGAATATAGTTATCTAACTCAAAAGCTATCAATCTTCCAACTAGATCATCCAAAGATATTTTATTATTTGGAACACATCTCATCTATTGAATAACAAGCACTCTAATTGCATAAATAGGAAGAAGAGTTCTAAGTACCTTGATTACAACTATTTTGTCTTCAATGTCTCCTCCAAATGCTTTGATTGCACTTACATTTGCTTTGATTCTTTCCACATATTTTGCAATGTTCTCATCTTCTCTCATTTTCATCTGATCAAAATGACCTCTAAGACTTTCAGCCTTAGCTCTTCTTACATTTTCATCTCCTCCATAAATATCTTTTAGTTTCTTGTGAGCTATTTTTCAGTCTTTTACTTCATCAAATTCAACATAACTGAGAGTAGATGCAATATCAATCATCAGGATGTTATGATTCTTCTTTTTAGCAATATCTTCAACTAATAATGTTCTAGTGGGAGTCTTGTATTCACCATCAAGATAATTACATCTTGAGCTACTGATGGTAGCCAAATGTAACCTCATGAGACCTTTCCATATTTCAAAATTGTCTCTATTTAGCTTGGGAATCTCTCTTTTGTAAGGCATCCTAATCTTTAGCTTAGGTCCTTGAAACTTTTTTTGCAAGCACTAAATGCTCTAATACCAATTTTTGGAAATATAAGAGGAGTAACTAAGAGGGGAGGGGTGAATCAATTACCACAAAAATAAATCCTAGATTGCTTAGATGTCAATACAAAATAAATTTTGAAAACTAAATATTACCGATTCTCGGTATACACACATAAAATGTTGTAACTTGGTAACTACTGATTATGAAAATCTTTAAATATTATTTTTTATTAGCATTACTTTAACTTAGTTACAATAAAATAAAATAAAATAGCATGAACACATTTGACACCAGGATTTTAATGTGGAAACCCAATTTGGGAAAAACCACCAATTGCAACTAGTTATTGTTTTCACTCTTTTGAAGTGAGCCCTATTAGGAGCCAACCCTGTTAAAAGTTACAAAACACACTATTAGGTGTATTCCTTTTATAAAATTTAATCAATCTATTAGGAGTGGCCTTGTTAGAGGTCTTTAGACAATTCAATAGAACTTCCACCTTTTTAGAGGTTTTAGAAATAGTTGTTAAGCCAACTCTGTTTAGTGATATAGATCACTGTTGCAATGGTTAGAGGGTAACAATGAGATGGCCTAATTTATGATGCAAATGAATTATTTATTATGGATCTCTATTCTAGCTTGAATAATTGATCCTTTCTGATCAAATATATCTTATTAGCTCCACAAGGATATTGTTCTTATCCTTCAAATTTGCTTCCTCTCTTCATCATTAAATCTTCAATACACTCACAACTTCTCACATACTTTAACCCATAAATTGACATTATAATTATATCATTTGTATTATCAAGTTGACTAAAGTACAACTTAGAATAACTTATATTCATCTTCTTATTCCATAGAACCAATAGATAAATCAATTAAATTCAATATGCCAAAACAAGAAAATCCTTTGTTAGCCAACCCTACTCAGTAAACAAACTTAGAAACAATTTCCTATGTTAACCAAGTTAACTTAGTTAACACTACATATTTGTAAAGCTTCTTTGGTAATTGAGTGAGCTCAGTTAACACTGGTTCCATCCAACATTTCCTTCATTAACTAAGTGAGCTAGGTTGACACTCATCTTTTGCAGAATTTCCTTTGGTGCCCAAGTGAACTCTATAGACACTATCATTTGAACTAGGAAAACACAAGAACACTCAGTAGACACAGAAAACTATCTTCATTGCTTGAGTGATCTTGACATGCATTGATTGATAATGATATGACATTTGTGTAACATCAAAGACAATACTTAATTAATCAATTGTATCCAACATTATTCACATCACATGACTAGTGATCTAAGTAAGTTTGATAAATTTGAAAAAAATGATGGTGGTGGAATTGTTAAGTTTTGAAGTGATGTTTCATACTTAGTAAAAGGTAAATTATCACTAATTATAAATAATAAGATTAGATTTGATGATGTATATTGTGTTGAAGGACTTAAATATAATCTTTTGAGTGTTGATTAGTTCAATAACTCAGGCCACAAGCTAGAATTTGAGAAAAGGAAGGTCAAGATCTTTGATGAGGAGAGAAATCTAATTGGAATAGAAAGGCAAACAAAAGGTAATTTATCTACCTTGATCCAATTTTTGAGACATGTTTATTTGTCAGAGCTGAGGATGTGTGGTTATTGTATAAAAGGTTGTGTCCTATAAAATTTAAAAATATGGTAAATATTAGTAGAAAGAAAAGATTGAGAGGCTTACCGAATCTACAAAAACAATAAAATTCTATGTGTCAAGAATAATAGCTCAGTAAGATGAAAAACCCAGGTTTTTCTAGTAAGGGCACACATGCTTCAAATGATATTCCTAAATTAGTGCATATTGATTTATGTGGTCTAACTAGAGTTGACACTTACTATGGTGGTAGATAGTTCATATTGTTTGCCAATAATTATTTGATGATGGTGGCTATAATGTTCATGAAAGTGAAATCACATGCTTTTCATATTTTCAAATGGTATAAAGCTAGAGTTGAAAAGGAAACTAGTAAATCATTAAAATGTTTAAGATATGATAGAGGTGGTGAATTTATGTTTGTTGAATTCACTAAATTTTGTGCTAAGAATGGTATCAAAAGATAATTATCTGCATCAAGAACACCACAATTCAATGGTACTCCTGAAAGAAGAAAAAGATCTATCATGGATTGTGCAAGGATGTTGATGATTAAGAAGGAGGTCTCTTAGATATTCTAGAGAGAAGCAATCAGTCCCATTGTTTACACCCTCAATCAAGATCAATTGAAAAAATAAACAAATAAGCCACCTTATGAGTTGTGGTATGATCATACATTGAATGTAAGTTATTTCAAAGTCTTTAGAAGTGGGTGTTATATTCACAGAGATGCTACTAATGGTAATCTTGATGCTAAAGGTGATGAAGGTGTATTCCTTGGCTATTCATCTAAGAGAAAAACTTACAAATATTTGAGTAAGGTTACTAAAAAGATTATTGAAAAAGAAAATGTAAGATTTGATGAGTTTTCATAGAAGAATGATGTAGAAGGCAAGAAAGAACCTGAAGATTACAAGAAGTTTTTTTATGTCTATGAAGAGGAATCTAATACTCTACCTAAGTTACAAACAGAGCTATTGAGAACTAGAAAGTGGCTAGCAAGTCTCAGATAGTTATACTCAAGCACCATTAAGTACAACCCAAATAAGAAGTTGAATCTCTACTAAATGAAGAAAACACTTAGAATCAAAGAACTAAACCTATATTGGCCAAATAAGTGAGGAAGAAACATTCACTAGAATAAATAATTGAAGATACAATGACTTGTTGGAAATATAAGGTAGGAAAGGTTACTAAGAGGGGAGGGGTGAATCAAGAACCAATAAAACTTCATCTTACTTCACCAATTTATTCTTAATATAATATTTTGATCTAATTGCATGCATGAAATAATGAAAGCATTTTTAACATTTATAACACTTTGAAACAAGATATGGTGACCTAGAAACCTTCCAAATAGAAAGTAAATCTAGGGTAGGGATGATACCCACAAGCTTTAGTACTGCAATATAAAGTTAACTTAGTAAGGCTTACAATTGACCACTTCTGGTGATCTTCTCTATTAGGAAAAATAAGAAATATGAGATATAACTTGTTAAAGGATTTACAAACATAGATTTAGCAAAAGATTGTGAAGTCTACCTTGTTAAAAGATTTGACTGATGTAGCTATTAGGATGAACAAATGGCTGATCTCTAATTTGCAACTCTAATTTGCTAGTTAAGATTACTTGTATTTCAATGATCACCTAACTATGATAGATAAATCACTATTTCCCCTTATACTTCTTGTAGACTTCTCTAATTTTCACTTCTACTCATCATATTCTTCTTCTAGTCATCCTTACTTGGATATGATACAATGCATTTCATATATACCAATCTAAATGACAACTTACTGGAGTTGGCTACAATACCAATTTCATCACAATTCACAAAGTCAGCCCAACTACTATAAATTAGGTTCTAAAGACAAACTTAGTAATGTTATAATACATGAAAATCATTGTCAACACTCAAGAAAATTTGGCACTCAGTTGAACTTGAAGCTTGCTCCATACTAATCACTTCTAATTAGCTTGAACTCAATGAACACTATGTGACTTGATGAACACTAAGAAATTTGGTAGCTGTTAAATCACTTGGTTGACACTGCATGACTTAGTCAACATTGGATTCACATTGTTAACACTATGAGCTTGGTAGACACTATATAACTTGGTTAACATACCATAGCTTGGTTAACACTATGATCTACTTCACTTAAATTGAATAGCTTGGTAGCCTCTACTACACTTGGTTTGTGTTATACATTATTTATGAAGCTTGGCAAACATTACATATCTCAAAAAACATTGCAAGTTGGCTTAGGTGCTTAGTAGATAATATATACTAACTAATTGGCTTATGAACAATTGAATCACTTGGTTAACACTGAAAACTAAATGATAATCTCAGTAACAAATGTAGAGCTTGGTAGCAATGTAACCAATTGACTAAGTGTTGAGTCATTGATGGAAAAATTGAACTTAATGTCATCAATCTCCCCCTTTGGCATTAGTGAAAAAACCATTCATCAAACCAAAAATATGATCACTCAAAATTATAAGTCAAAACTTCCATTATCATTATTCTATGTTTTCAACTCAATTTGATTTCTTAAAGTTATAGCTCAGTAACGTACTTTTTTTTTTCTAATTTTTCAAAATTGCTTTTCTAAAAATATTTTCTACTTAATCTGCATACTACTATATTACTCCCCCATGTATATATCTCTCCTAATTACATATGATTGTAGTATAGTATACTTCTCCTCCTTTTACTATATCTTCTTCCACTTTACTTATTACTACTCCCCCTTCTTGACATAAATGCCAAAGATGTATATAATATCTACATGTTAATACCAAAATGTGACAAAAAATCAGAATGTACCTTCAAAATAAGTACCATTGTCTTGTCTCAATTCTTCTATAATACCTTTCTTGCATGTAATGCAATCTAAACTTCTACTGATAATTCCATCATGTGATCAGCTATGGAGAAGTTATTATCATGGATGAGTGTCATTGCATGTGCAATGTATTTTTGCAATGCATCCATGTTTAGAAGAATCATGCCCTAGATTTTTGCAAGTGTAGCCTAGATCTTTGCTTCTTCCTTGAATAATTCTGCCTATAGATTTGTTAGATATCTAACCTTTGAGTAATGTGCAAAGCTATGACTTGGGTGAACTGACAACTAGTGTGTACTTACCTCTATATCTTCATCTTTCTTGAATAGTTTATCCTTGATTTCATTTGGGAAGATAGATCTGTAACTTAGTTTGACAAATAATGAAATAAAATTATTAACATATGTTTCTAGTGAAACAAGAATAATAGCTAACTCTATTCGATCTATTACAATTCTCTATACAACTTGTTCCAACACTCTATTCTCAAATTTTTGTTTAGCTCTTTGTAGAATTTTATCCTATCCATTCAAGTATCCATTATATTTGTGAATAATTTCTAATAATTGGTCCAAAATGGGTTGTTTTCTATCAACCTCAATACTCAAAGCATCAATAAATATGTTGTTTATGTCTTCAAGAACTTGATTTTCTCTCTTATTTTCTTCTCTTAAAATTTTTTCTTATCTCTCTTTTTCATAAATTCACCCAAGGTATCCATTTGATCAGGGGTGAGGGTAGAGATCTCCCAATTTGGAACAACTATATCCTTATCTAGATCAATTTCTTCTACTTCTTCTTTACCCTTTTCTTTTAGAATAGTAGAAATAATTTTTTTACACTTCTCTATGACTTTAATAGTACTCAATTGAGATTGGTTCTCAACTATCATTTTACTAGCTATGGATACACTTGGAATAGAAGAAATTGTAGAAATAGATCGACTAGAAACAAATGTAGAAAAAAACTAACAATAGTAATACCTTACTATTGCTCGATCAAATTTGATAACGGAGGAACAATCTACTCAATAGATGAAGTGTTGGACACTTCAACCAATGTAACACTCAGCTGAATAGATTTAGAGCTTGGTTAGGTGCTTGGTGTAGTAGTGGTATCCACAACCAACCCAATAGAATCTTTCTTTGAGCCTGATTGCACTAAGGCTTTGCTCAGAGAGTGAGGAAATGAGGCCATGATTGCTACTAAATTTTTTTCTACATTAGTTTCCTCAATGATTTGAATCTCTAGAAGGCTTCCTCTAGTAGCTTCCTATTCGTCCTCTACATCATCCAGATTGACATCATCTAACTCATCATCCTTTATTTCTACTTCTTCTTCCTCATCTTCATCATCCTTTTCATCAACATGTACAATAAAGTCACTAGGTTGTTGCAACTTATAGATGTTTTTCCATTTAGTAGTAGTTTTCTTCACCAAATATTCAATTTCCTTAAGAAATATCATACACGTGTTGAATTTGAGAGTGAAATTCTTCTTATTTTGCGTCAAGAATTCCTTCAGTTCCTTCTTACTAAGATTTGACATGAGTTGCCTCAAATTTTGTTCAAATATTTCCTTGAAAGGATTTGTTGTACTTTTCCATCTAGGTTTAATCACCTATCAAATTTCATTAGGAATTTTTTGTGCAAGCTCATCTGATGACTATTTCCATTTACCTAATTTTGACATAAGTGTATCATCAATCTATTTTCTCTCTTCTTCATTCCTGGTCTCATACTTGAGAGATTTGAAATTTTCCATTCCAAATCCTTCTTCCATTTTATTCAATTTTTCTTGAAGTGTAGGTGCATCTCTTTTGAATGTAATATGCTTGGCTTCATCTTCACCTAACTTCAATTTCTTCTTGGACTTGGCTGCCCTTCTTGTGAATACAGTGAGGGAGGACTTAACAGGTCTAGTGATGATAACCTTAATTTTCTTCCTGAGAAAATCTTCTTCCTTAGATTTTGATTCCTCTACCTCATCCTCTTCATCATCATCTTCTACATCACCACCTTTTCCTTTGGTAAGAATTAGAGGAGAACTTGCTTGCTTTGTGCTTTTCAATAGCTTCTCTACTCTTTTCCTTCCTTTATTCACTGCTTGAGGTAGCTTGATCTCAAACTTAAATCTTTCCTTTTATTCATCATTAGCTCCAAAATAGGTGGCTTTGGGATCTACAAGCTCACTATATCCTTAATGTCATCAATATTAACCTCATAGTCTAGAGGCTTGACCCATGCTATTGTAGGTTTGACTACTTGAATGTATACTTTTTCACAGTCAACCATGAAACATATAATAATAATCCTTCTAATCTTCTACAAGCTTTTTTAAGGCTCCTTAGTCTATTTTTCATCTTTTTTTTTAATGTTTCAAAATATTTATCCATGATGTTATCAAAATTTTCACCCATTTCTACTATATACTCTTGAATCTAATATAAAATAGGAACATCCTTCCTCCATACTACTAAACCTTTAGAAGGGAAAAACTTTTGAACAAAGAAGAGTAAACATGTCAAAAGAGATATAAACTTACATGGGTTATTCTTTGACTCTTTGATTCTCTCCATGTTCCTATTGAACTGATTAAACAACAACTCAGCAAGGTCGAAGGATAGATTATTCTTCACTGCCTTGTATGCAAGATTGACAATGTCACATGATATGTTGTTTAACCAACTAGAGTTTTATATTTTGTTTATGATTACATGTATGCAAAATTTTAGCTCCATGTCTGTTACACCATTAAGCTTCATGCCTCTTCTATTCCACTTGGAAAGAGTCTTCTTAGCCAATTCAACCTGATGTAGTGTTTTGGTTGTCTTAGCTTTGTTTAGCATTGGAAGCCCAATGATTATGTGAATTATTTTCTTCATAATTTGAATGAGTTTCTCCAACTATAACTACCCATTGTGAACATGGCTTAGAATAAATCTAATCTATTTGACTTGGAAATCTCTTGGCATATGTGAAATATGCATCAACCCATAGTTTCCAAATGTTGATTCTTGCATATCAATGCACCATCCACACACAATTCATTTTATGCTTCACTCATCTCTAGGTTCCTGAGTTCCTAAATAGAATAGTGGTAAAATGAATGGATGTCATGCATGAGTAATACCTTGGGTAGAATTTGAGATTGTGTGCTAGCTTGGTCGAGTGCCTCTATAATCAATAGACTCAACTTGAAATTAGGTTCCTTGTAGTCAACTCCATGTAGCAACATTTTATAACCTTTCTTCACTTTGCTGCTTGAAGATGCCATTCTCAATAGGGTTTTTGAAAAATTGAGAATTCTTCAACAAAAAACACTCAAATCACTTAGGTGCTTTGAATTCTCTTTTCACAAATATCTTTCGAAATTCACGATAAAATAATGCATTTTATTTCTTCCTTTTAATTAATTTCCACTTTTCAATTACCATTAATGCTTCATACTTCATACTCACTCAATGATAGCCTATCCTCCACTTAGTTTACTCTTTAATGTTCAAAAGATGTCTATAACTTGGTAGAGTCACCATCACTTGGTAGGAACTACCAACTCTATGTCTGTAACCTAAAACAATATGCAACCTAACCTTGCTTGGTAAGGTCTTGTGACCCGACCTAGCTCGGTAAGGTCTTCTTCTTTCTGTCATTCTTAGTCATCCCTATGTACCTTGAATGTTGATTTAGATCCTTCTTGCTCACTACAACTAATGTTAGATTAGATCATCTAAATCGCAGTTCTAGTGATCTCCATAAGGAACTAAGTTGAAATGATTAAGCCACCCACTCATTGACTTGGGTGTCAATTACTTCATGATTTTGGGTTGCATTCAAGATTTTGGTACCCATTTCTACCTCAATTAGTTTTCTGATATTGTTAGCTCTAGCTTTCTTTTCATCTTCAATTCTATCTATATTCATAAAGCTCTTGGCAAGATGTCCATGTTCTGTATAAATAAAACATCTTTTTGTAGTATCTATTTTCCTCATGTGATGTTTCACACATTTTACTCCAATGTTTCCAAATTCACCATAGTAGTGACATCTACACCATGTATTGTAATCCCATCCAAAAATTTCTTTCACAATTTGTTCTATTGTGTTCTACTACTTGGTTTTTCACTCTAAAGATTTGTGTCCTTGTTTTTTGCAATTGTGACATTTACCTTCAAACTTAGTTTTCTCTTTGCATTCACTTTCTCTATGACCATGCTTATTTCAACTATAAAACTTTTTATTGATTTTCTCTTTACCATTGCTCCAATATTCTTTTGAACTATGATCTATCTTGCAATAATGATTATAAGTCAGCCTTTTATTCTTTTGAGCTCCTTGTTGAGACGAATTGCCTTCTTCTGTATATCCTATTCCATATTTTTCTTTGTGTCTATACTGACTTTTTTCATTCAATTGATTCATGTTTTCCTAATATTTCATCATTGATTCATAGTATTATTTTCAATGATGAGATCATTCTACATTCTTTCATTCTCTGATCTTATATTCATAAGCTCTTCATTTTCATTGGTCAATTGATCAATGAAGTCTTCTTGCTAAAGGGATAGTTGTTGAATTTCATTATTCTTTTCTTCTATCTTTTCTTTAGCTCTTTCTTTTTCTTCCATGACTTCACATAGTTTGACTGAGTGGATTTCTTGATCTCTTTTTAGCTTTCAATTTTCTTATTGAAGATTGGAATTCTTTTCTAATAGTTCTTTTATTTCTTCATCAACTTCATCTAAATTTCCTTCTGGACATATGTCTTCAATTCTTTCTCTACTGTATAGAGATTGTCATTCTTTTATATTGCAAGATCTTTCCTTCTTTTCAATGATTGAGAGAGTTATTCCTTTTCTTTCTTGAGTTGTCTAATGGCCAATTCTAGATCCAACTTTACATTTTCAATAGCCTTATCTAGCTTGTATACCTCCATTGCCTCTAATATTTTCTCAAGTTGTTAAACTTCTTATGTAAAACCAAGATATTCTGATACCAATTATTGGAAATATAAGGTAGGCAAGGTTACTGAGAGGGGAGGGGTGAATCAAATACTAATAAAACTTTATCTTACTTCACCAATTAATCCTTAATACAATATTATGATCTAATTGTGTGCGTGAAAGAATGAAAGCATTGAAAACATTCATAACACTTTGACACAAGATATGATGACCTAGAAATCTTCCAAATAGAAAGTAAAACTTGGGTGGGGATGATACCCACAAGATTTAGCACTATAGTATAAGTTAACCTATTAAGGCTTATAATTGACCACTTCTAGTGATCTACCCTATTAGGGGCAATAAGGACTATGAGGTCCACCTCGTTAAAGGATTTACAAACACACAATGAAGTATGCACTTAGGAGATTTAGCAAAAGATTGTTATGTCTACCCTATTAATGGATTTGGTTGATACAACTATTAGGATGAATCAGTGGCTAATCTTTGATGTGAAAATCTAATTTGCTGGTTGAGATTCCTTGTATTGCAATGATCACCTGACTATAATAGATAAATATCTGATGTCCCTTATACTACTTGTAGCCTTCTTTAATTTGCACTCCTATTTATCATATTATTCTTCTCATCCTTACTTGGATATGATACAATTCATTTCATATATACCAATCCAAATCATAACTTATTGGAGTTGGCTACAATACCAATTTCATCATCATTCACAAAGTTGGCCCAACTACTATAACTTAGGTTGTTAAGATAAAATTGGTGATTTTCTCACACACAACAAACACTATCAACACTCAAAAAAATTTGGCACTTGGTTGACCTTGAAATTTAGTCCACACTTATCTCGTCCAAGTAGCTCAAACTTGATTAACATTGTGTGACTCAATGAACACTAAGAAAATCAGTAGCTTTTGAATCACTTGGTTGATATTACATGAGTCAGTCAACACCAGATTCACATTGTTAACATTGTGAGCTCAGTAGACACTATATATCTTGGTTAACATACCATAGCTCAGTTAACACTATGATATGCTTCACTTTAACTAAATAACTTGATAGAATCTACTATATATGTTTGGTTTGCACTGTAGATTATTTATGAAGCTTGGTAAACACTCTGTAGCTTGACAAACACTACAAACTAACTTAGGTGCTTGATAGATATTGTATTCCAATTGTGAAGTAATTTTCATTAAGTTTTAGCAGAAGCGTGGAAATGCCTCCACAAAGAGAGTGTGGTGGATGAGTCATAGGTGTTATGCCTAAGGGCTTTAGAGCCTTCCAAAGTTAGATGAAAGAATAAATGTGTAGAGGAATGCATCTTATCATAAGAGATGAAAGTGATGATGAAGAGGAAGAAGAAGAAAATGTTGAAGAAGAGGAATTTCTAAACCCAAAAGAAGAAAGACTTTAAAAGTCCATTTCAAAGATTGTAAAAAGACCTAAGTTTGAGGTTCCCACATTTTTGGGTAATCTTAACCAAGATGAATTGATTGATGGAATAAATGAATTAGTGAAATACTTTGAGTATAAAGATATTGAAGATCTTGATAGGGTCAAATTTGCAAAGGCCAACTTTAAGGGTCATGTGATGATCTGGTGGTATGATTAAATTCAGTTGGATAGAAATAGAAGAGGGAAGGAAAAAATCACAAGATGGGATCAGGTGATAGCTAAATTAAAGTGGAAATTCATTCCTATAGAATATGAGCTTGATCTACTAAAGAAGATGCAAGGGTTGAAGCAAGTGGGAAGATCTTTTTAGGAGCATTGAGTTCTATCAATTTATCATTAGAATTAGCCATGTAGAAGTGTACAAGGAGAAATTTTCTTATTATCTTGATGGATTAAGCCCAAGAATTTAGGAGCAGATGAGTCTGGTTCAAATGACCAGTATTAAGGAGGCATAATAGTTTGATATCAAGAATAGTAGAAGAGGTCACTGTGGAACATCTAGAAGATGGTCTTATGAAGTTCAAAATGATGACCACCAGAACAAGGATGAAGCTAGTAGTAGTGGTCATAACTAGATAAGGAAAAATTCCAATCATTTTCATGATCAGAATAATAGAGATCATAGAGGAAGATGATGAGGGAAGGGATCTAGAAGACTAGGGGGTTTCCATAGGAAATGTTTTCATTGTAGAGTAGAAGGGCATAGAGAGCATTTTTCATGTTCCCAGTTCTAGGGAAGGAATGATAGAAGAATTGAAAACCAAGACAAAGTACCACATGTTGATGAAGATGACAAACCATCATATTCTAAAGATGTTGAAAGAGGAGAAGTTCTAGTTAACAAAAGAGTCTTACCGAGTTGTGAGAATGAACCCAATCAAAGGAGGAACCTATTTTGTACAAGGTGGAAATGTGAGGATAAGTGTTGTGATTTGATAATTGATGATGGAAGTAGTGACAATCTAGTGTCAAAAAAGTGTCATAGTTAATGCTCAAGAGGTAGAAGCACCCATGTCCATAACATATTTTCAAGGTGAAGGATGACCACAAGGTCATGGTCATTGAGTACTACCTAATGAAGTTTAAGATTAGAAGCTTCCAAGATAAGCTGATTTTTGATATCATACCTATGTACATATGTCATATGTTTATAGGTAAGTCATGTTAGTTTTACATGCATGTTGTACATGATTGGTGTGCAAATACCTATACTCTAACAATGGATGGAGCAAAACATAAGTTGAAGAAATTGAAAGAGGGGGAAGAAAATGTATACATAGTGCTACTAGAATATTTTTAATTGATGGAGAGGAGTTTCTCAAGGATATGAGGTGTGAGAATACATGTTTTTTTTTAAATTACAAAAGATGCTAAAGAAGAAGCAAAGGGGGTACCTAGAGAAGTTGTATATTTTTTAGAAGAATTTCTAGATATTGTGTCAAATAATGTACTTGATGGATTACCCCCATTGTAGAAGATCAATCACTACATGGACTTGATTTAAGGATCCAATTTTCCAAACAAGGCAACACACAAAATGAAGACAATAGAAAGTGAAGAGTTGAAATAAAAAGTTCATGAGTTTTTGTACAAGGTGTTGATTTGAGAGAGTCTAAGTCCATGTGCCATACTAGGAGTATTAGCACCAAATAAGAATGGAGGATGTGTATAGATTCATGAGCTATGAACAAGATCACAATAAAGTACAAATTTTTATTTCCATAGATGGATGATATTGTGGACTATTTGAGTGGAGTTGTGTATTTCAAAAAGATAGAGTTGAAGAGTGGGTACCATCAATTTTGTATTAGAGAAGGAGATGAGTGGAAAACTACCTTCAAGACAAGAAAAGGATTGTACAAGTGGTTAGTCATTCCTTTTGGGCTAACCAATGCATTGATAAATTTCATAGGCTCATAAATGTGGTGTTTAAGAAGTTTCTAAGTAATTTTTTCATTATTTACTTAGATGAAAATTTAAATTTTAGTAAGACATTGGAGTAGAATTTGATGCATGTTTGTAAGGTGTTTGATAAGTTGAGGGAGGAAAATTTGCTAATAGATTTAAAGAATTGTAGTTTTGAAAAGGAGCTGGTGTTCTTGGGATTTCAAGTATTAGAAAAAGGTCATAAAATAGATGTTGAAAAAGTGAAGGTTATCCTTGAATGGCCTACTCGAAGGGGTGCAATAGATATAAGATCTTTTCATGGATTGGCTAAGTTTTAGAGAAATTTTATTAGATGTTTTAGTAGTATTTGTGGACCTTTGACTAAAGAAATGAGAGGAGATAGGAAAGACTTAAAGTGGATTGTAGGGGCATAGAAGAGTTTTAATATGTTGAAATAGAAAGTTATAGAGAAGTTTGTTTTAGAACTTCTAGATTTTAATAAGGTGTTTTAAGTAGACTGTAGTACTAGTGGTATTGTAATAGGAGCTATTTTGAGGCAAGAAGGTAAGCCTATTGCTTATTTCAATGACAAATTAAATGATTCCAAAATAAAGTATTATATTTATGACCAAGAATTTTATGCTATAGTATAGACATTGAAGAAGTGTAGACAATATCTTCTTCCTAAGGAGTTTGTGTTATAAATTTATAATCAAGCTTTTTAATGTTTAAATAGAGAAGGAAAATTGAACTACAGGAATTTGAAACATGTTGAGGGTTTGCAAAGTTATACATTTGTTTTGAAGCACATGAATGGGAAGTTGAATATAGTTGTAGATGCTCTATAGAAGACAAGTTTTGCTGACAAAAATAAAGATTAAGATGGTTGGGTTCAAGGATCTCAAGAATTTATACCCAAGGGATCCTTATTTTGCTGAGGCTTTGAAAGCTTATACAAAACCTAATACACTTCATAAGAAAAAGTGTTTGGATGTCATAGTCCAAGATGTTATGGTGTTCAAGGCAAGTGATTTGTGCATTCCTAGAAGTTCTATGAGAGAGAATCTCATTAAGGAGAAGCATATAGAGAATTGGTTGGACACTTTGGTAGAGATAAATCATTTCATTGGTTATCAAGAATTATTACTGGTCATAGTTGCAACAAGATATGAAGAAGTTTGTATAGAGTTGAAAAGTATGTCAAATGGTGAAAGGAGTTTAAGGAAAAATATGGGGTTATATCGACACTTACATGTAACTAAGAAGCCATGGAAAGATGTCAGCATGAATTTTATTCTTAGTTTATCAAGGATATTGTGAGGCCATGAGTTGATATTTGTTGTGATTGATAAATTTTTAAAAATGGAACATTTCATTCCCTACAAGACTAGCAATGTTGTTTATGTAGCAGAGTTGTTGCTAAGAGAAGTGGTGAGACTACATGGTCTTCCAAAGAATATAGTTTCTAATTGAGATAACAACTTTTTTTGTGGATTTTGGTAAAAATTGTGGAAGAGATTGAAGACCTATCCAAATTTTAGTTCATCTCATCATCTACAGACTGATGGAAAAAAGAGAGTTGTAAATTGGAGTTTGGGGAATTTATAAAGATGCTTGGTTGGAGATAAGATAAAAGGTTGGGATTTGATATTACCACAAGTAGAATATTATACAATAATTCTCTCAACAAGAGTACTGGTTAATCACCATTCTAGATAGCCTATTAGAGTAGTCACAAAGATTCTTCTATAGTTGGATAAAGGAGAGATAAGTAGTGCTAAAGCAAAGGATTTTACTGCACATTCATGAGGAGATGAGAAAGTACAACACAAAGATTAATACACTATAACAATAAGGTTGATGTGAAAAGGAGGTATAAGGAATTTTTGATTGCAGATGAAGTTATGGTTCATTTGAGGAAGGAGATATTTTGATTGGGTACATAGAATAAAATGAAAATGAAGAAGTTTGGACCATGCAAGATAGTGAAAATACATGATTTTGGAAATGCCTATGAAGTAGACTACTAGCTAAATTGAACATTTTGGCAATGTTTAACATTTTAGATTTGATAGAATGTTATGAGGGAGGTGGTACAAATGAAGATGCAGAAGAACAATGGAGTATTTTGACATCTACTTCAGTTGCACAAGATATTGAGGATATATTGGATAGTTGTGAGGGAAGAAGCACGAAGAAAAAAATATATGAAGAGTATTTGGTCAAATAGAAAGGGATAGCTATGGAGAATTCATCATGGCTAGCATAGGAGGAAGTTAACCATCTTGATTTTTCTTTAACTACTTGAGACATGATAGTGTCACTTTTCAAATTACCCTAGGTGTAAGTGAAATGTTGCATCACCCAAAAATATTTCTATTTCTAATTTTTTTAGTTTATGTTTTTTAATAATATTCTTGTATAGAGTTGGTATTTGTGGGTACTTTCTGGTTTTATTAAGTTGGTATTATGTGCTCAAATTATTCTAATCTCATATATCAAGGTTCATCTTTGACATATCATCCTATCAAATGAATTTTATTATCATGTCATATGTATTGGTGTAGTTATTAAAGATTCTTGGTATGAATTTTGGCTATCCAAAATTTACATCTAGTGATGAAGGCATAAATAGCTTTGTAATGAGGCTAAATCTTGGCTAATGGATGCTTACATAATAAGTAGCTATAGATTTCTAGACAAGGACTGCAGAATGGGGCTATAATAGTCCATCAGGTCAATGATTTTCTAGTTATGGTCTCTAGAAGTGGAACCATCTAAAAATGTAATTTGTAAATTATCTTGAATTTAT
The DNA here is from genome assembly GCA_028749045.1 of Cupressus sempervirens. Classification (NCBI taxonomy): domain Eukaryota; kingdom Viridiplantae; phylum Streptophyta; class Pinopsida; order Cupressales; family Cupressaceae; genus Cupressus; species Cupressus sempervirens. The sequence continues at coordinate 708,833,221 of CM053789.1, read as the reverse complement.
CTTATATAACAAAGTGTAATAAAATGATATAATATGGGGTTGGTTGGCCTCAAGGGTTAGGGATTAGTGTCTAGAACCTTCTCAAGTAGTTTAAAGTGCCTATATAAATCAGGTTTGTAGGTTGTCTAGGGTAGTTCTAGGTGATAGTCATAACTTTTTCTTACAAACTGATGCAAGGAAGGTTTCAAAGTTGGTTTGCATATTGTAATTATGTAATTTCACATTTATGGAAATAATAAGAAGCCCCTATTTTGTTCTCTGAATTTGTGTTGTTCTCTATTTTTTTTTGGTATTAAGGGGAGTGCCATTCATCATACATATAAGAAGTTTAAGGTCTATAAAATGGATGTAAAATCTGGATTTATAAATGGAACACTTGAAGAGAAAATCTACATTGAACAACCTAAAGGATTTGTTGAACCTAGAAATAAGGACATGGTCTTCAAGTTGAACAACATTCTATATGGACTGAAACAAGCCCTTGGAGCATGGTATGAAATATTACATTCTTATTTGATTATGATTGGATTTGCTAGAATAAGTGAAAAAAATAATCTACACTTGAAGAGTGAATCTCAAGATATGATGTTGATTGTTGGAATATTTGTTGATGACATAATATTTGGAGGAAATGACATATTGAGTAGGACATTTTTTGAAAAGAGGAGTACTAAATTTGAAATGTCAATGTGTGAGAAATTAAAAAAAAATCCATTGGTTTATAAGTTCATCAAAAAATTCAAATATGTGAAATAAATTTTGAATACTTTTGTGATGTATGAGTCTTATCTAGTTAATACACCTATTGTGACTCAAGTGAAATTATCAAAGGAAGGTTGTACTACTAAAGTTGATCAAATACTATACAAATTGATGATTCAAAAAGTACAACATGTTGTACATAGTAGACCAAATATTTCCCTAGCTATTACAATTGTTGCAAGGTTTTCATCTAATCCAAAGGAAACTCATATAACTATAGTAAAATGGAGATTCAAATATCTTAAGGGAACTAAAGATTATGGCCTATGGTATAAACAAGAGGATGAATTTAACCTTAACATCTACACTAATGTTGATTTGGGTGCAAATGTTGATGATAGAAAAAGAACATGTGGTGGAGCTTTCCTTTTAGGAGAAAGGATTATTACTTAGATAAAAAAGAAATGAATTTGTATTTCATAATCTATTGCTGAATTTGAATATGTTGTTGATGTTATAAATTATTCAAATATTGTATGGATTAAATAGTTGTTGGAAGCAATACAAGAAGAGGTAACCAATCCTATTACTATTTACTATGATAATAAAAGTGTTATAAATATCTCAAATTATCTAGTAATGCATGTAAAGCATATTTCATTCAAGTATCATTATTTGAAGGAGAAAGTACAAGAGAAACAAGTGAGGCTTGAGTATGTGAGGTCCAAGGAGCAAATTATTGATATAGTCACTAAGCCATTATCTAATGTTTCTTTTGAGTATCTAAGAGGTAAACTTGGAGTCTTTCCCCTATCCAAAATTTACTATGTGAAGTTTTATGCCACATCAATTCATAGTTGAATTATAGTAACTTTATGGAGTTGATGAAAAAGTGTTCACACTTTAGGAGCATTTATGAAGTTGTGAATTTGAATGTGATGAAATTGATGAAATGTGTACATGCAAGGTGCAAGGATGACTACAAGGTTTTATAAGTTTCATGGTGAAATTTATAATCACCTTTGGTATTGCTATCAAATATGAGAGAAAGAGTGAAGATAAACAATAGAGAATATTAGAAAAGGGGAGAATAGATTGAAAGAAAAGAAGTGTGAGAAAATGAGGAATGAACATGAAATAAGAGATCACATCCTAAGGGGGAATAATGTTGAAAATGTTGAGAATACTTTTTGTTGTTGAAGATAGAAACTAAGTTATAGAGTTCCAGATTGAAGAAAAAGAACTACAAATTTGTGTTGTTGTCAATACACACATTTGATTAGTAATGTTTTGTAATGTAAAATCATATGTTTTATTTCCATCAATGTGAAAGGGTGAGATTATAAGTCCCACTAATAATTTAATTGATAGTAGGAGATTGTGAGCTGATAAGTTCTATTAATGTATGTAAAAGAGTTAGATAATTTTCTATATTGTCATTGATATCAAAGTCTTAGTTAGCTAGATATTATGCTAACTTAGTAAAGTACCATATCATTTCGATTGATGAAGAGGATTTGAAGAAAGTATGATGAAGTCTGAGTTGATATGTAGGTTATTCAATGAGTACTTGAATGAGTTGGATAATGATAATGTATTATTGATTTGATTATTTTACAATCATGTGTTGTTGCAATATATTGCAGGTCACAAGCTTAATGAAGGGATACTATATTAATTGAGGGACTACAAGATTCCCTAAGGAATTGGTAAAGGAAGAAGAACATGGTATTACCCAAGAAACTAGGTATTAACTGAGTTATATGTTGCACAAGTAAATATTATGTTTATCGAGTGAAAATCAGATTGATAAGTTTAGAAAATTGGAACCTGGGGATGAATTATGATAGAAATATGGATAGATCAAGAAGGTCTAAGGAATGAGTCAAAGTTTGTTGAAAGATCAATGATGAACAAAATTTAAGAAGGATCTAATGAAGGAAATTGAATGAAGATAAGAATTAACACAATATTCCACATAAAGTTATATTTTCTATGTGTCTATGTTTATTGTATGAAGGAATTTGGTTGTAAACCTAAGATTGATGATGCTAATTAAGTGACAAAAGATGGAATGATCTAGAATAATTGAGAAAACTATTCAAAGAGGAGAATAAGACAATTTTTGGGTTTTTTTTTGTTGGTTAATGTCATTATGTTTACCAATTATCATATTGCCAAGATAACATCAAAGTGTGAAGGAGAAAGAAAAAGGAGATTGTTGAGCCAGGTGAACTGATCAATGAAAGGAAAAAGAGGAGTTATGTAGCCAAGTCAAAGAATAGAGTGAAGGAAGATGCAAGATAGAGATTAGATAGTGATTGAGAAAGAATATATATCTAAACAAGAAAACATAGTTGCTACTCCAATAGATCACTTTATAATGTTACTATTTGACCATTTTAGAAAAAATCTTGAAAGTATCGAGTGGACCTAACAAGTGTATAAAATCCTATATAGTAACAATGATTAGTGGCTTTTGTAAGTAATTTAAATTAGTTCTCTCTTTTTAGTTAAAGATAGGGAGTGATAAGTTCTAGATGATATTTTTGTGAAACCCTCTAACAAGGTCACTTTAAGAAAAAATGGTGTTGGGTTTCTAGCAATGGTGGTGTGATGGATTTTGAATCTAGCAAGGTTGCTGGCTATAGAAGCAGGAAAATTGGTGCTAGGGTTTCTAGCATTGGTGGTGTGATGGCTTCTAAATCTGGCAAGGACATTGGCTATGGAAGCAAATCTTTTGTTGCTGGTTGTGAAAGCAGGAAAAATGGTGCTAAGGCTTCTAGAAATGGTGTGGTGGTTGTTGGATTTGGCAATGGTATGGTTATTACTAGTTCTGGTGGTGTGATGGCTTTTGTATCTAGAAAGGACGCTAGCTATAGAAGTGGGAAAAATGGTGCTAGCATTTTAGGTAATTGTGGTGTCATGGCTTTTGAATCTGGCAAGGTTGCTAGCTATGAAAGTAGGAAAATTGGTGCTAGGGTTTATGGCAATGGTGGTGTGATGGCTTCTAAATCTAGCAAGGACGCTAGCTATGGAAGCAAATATTTTGTATCTCCTTTGATCCCTACTTGTAAGTGAATTTCTCTTACTCTAGGGGATGAGTCACTTTTAGAAATTAAAGAACATTTGAGGGATCTATCCAAGGATTCTATTATTTATCACTTTAAAGGTTTCTGGCCCACTCTCTTAGAGCTCCATGCTTGGATTGTGAAGCATTGGGATCCATATATTATGGATACTATCGATATTTCCCCTTTGGTCAAGGGTTCCTTCATTATTACATTTGTTAATCCAAAGGACAAGAAAGCCATTCTATGTGATCATGTCTTTTTTTAGGAGAATTGCTTTCCTTTAATGGTTAAAACATTGCATCTAGATTTTAATCCTCAAAAAGAGTCTTTCAAAATCCCTACTTAGGTAAGGCTTCCTAATCTTCCTCTTCATTTTTGGGGGAATTCTATTTTTAGGGGAATTAGTGAGGCTTTAGGGGATTTTTGTATGGTTGATTCCCAATCTTTTGAGCATTTCCATTCTATTTATGCTAGGATTCTAGTCGATATTGATGTTTCTAAGGGTCTCCCAATTGAGATTATTTTAAATCATTCAAAGGGCTCTTGGACTTAGTTGCTTGATTTTGAGGGCTTCCCTTTTAGGTGTAAAAACTATTTTAATATTGTGCATATGGCTACTAAGTGTGAGTATGGAAAACAATAGAAAAATGACCCTCCTCTTGGTGGAAGGGTGTATTGGAGCAGCATTATATAGTAGACAAATGTTCTAGATCTAAGATGGTGAATGCTTCTGTTTCCAAGGTGGATGCCCAAGGTGTAAAATTTGGTACTCTTGGTGTAGATTCTGGCTAAGATAATCATGTTGTGGGTCTTGGTACATAATCTAGTTGAGATAATGGTGTTGAGACCGCTAATTCTGGACATGATAAGTTGCATTGTGCTATGACTATTTATGATCAAGGTGTTAAATCTAGTACTCCTTGTGCAGATTTTGGCTGAGATAATGGTGTTGAGGCTGCTATTTTTGGACAAGGTAAGTTACATGGTGCTACATCTATTAGAGCTGGTCTTTGTATGTCTACTATTGGTAGAAGTTCCAATCTGATGGAAGAAGGGATGTTAGCTAGTCCTTGTTATAAAGATAGGTTTTAGACTACTATTAATTATTCCAATTTGATGGAAGAAGTGAAGGCAAATAGTCCTAGTCAAAAGGATGGGCTTCTTTTTGCTGCTACTACTAGAATTGGTAAATAGACTAATGGTATCAGTTCCAGTATGCTGGATGCAGTGATGATAGATGGTCCTTGTCAAAATTTGGACGAGTTTTCCTCTATTTTGGATTCTCAAAATTGGCAATCAAAGGCTATGATGGTAGAGGAGGGGTGGATACCTGTGACTAGGAAAAGGTCTAAAAAGACCCTCCCTCAATTTGATATGAATTTGCACTCTCACAAAAAGGGAGTGAAATTGAATTCTTAGTCACCTTGGCTGGTTAAGAACTTCTTGTTGGTTTCTTTTCTAATCTTTTCGATGCTACTAGTCATAATGTTTTCTACTGTAGCATGCTTCTAGTTTAGATCCCTATGGGATGTTTTGGCTTTCTTTGAATATCTTTTGGGTCTATGATGTAAAGGGGTTTTGGGGTCCCCTCAAAACCTATTTTTACCTTAATTTAAAACAAAGTGTATGTAACCTTTAATAAGATTATATCTTAGAAGATATCACTTTAGAAGAGTTAAAAAATTGGATAGCTAGTCCCTGGTGTTTTTTCCCTCAACAAGGTTTCAATGTTAAAATATTGGTGTTAATTATGTAAATTTTATTTGTGTTGTAAATAAATTTTATATGTTTTTACATTTTAATGCAACTCAATAATAACTAATATATCACTACATGTAATAATTATAAATTTACTATCAGTTGGAAAAGCAAGGAATAGTTTGATAATTGTTTGGAAAGAAGTGAAGGAATGTATTAATTATTAAGCTAGATGACTACACTAATTGATTAAATTTAATTTTTATGTTGTTTAATTGATACTAAAAAGTTTGAAGGGACTATGAGATAACTAGACATAACTAATTCACCCACCCATCTCAGTTATATAATAGAAAAAACTAACTAGTATAATTAAAAAATTAGTTATAAATAAAGAAGAAAATAAGAAAATTTCTAAATTTGTAGTGGGAAAGTACAAAGATGACATCTATTTTATGATGGAAAAAAAAAAAAATATGCACAGTGGTTGTGGCACCTAGAGTTATGTTTGTTGAACCATTGGGATATGAGGTAATAGGGGAAACAATAAATGGATATGCCAAAGAAATACTAAAGTGGGATTTAGATAAGAACAATAATAGATGGGGCACAACTAAAGAAATATTAACTAATGCGCAACACACTCAATTAATGAAGGTAGCTAAGAAGAAGGTTGACAATATAATAAATAAAATGCTAAAGGATACTTAAATGACCAAGAAAGAATTTTTAGAAACAAAATAAATAGCATTTGAAATAAAGGGAAGTGAACAATAAAACATTATATTTATCTAACCATCATCAATGGAACCTTCACCAAGTACTCCACCAGAAATAACCACACTTACAACACCTTTAGCCATAATAGATCATCCTACAATTGTGGAATGTTAGGATTAATGAGATAGAAAATAATAAATTGTAGAGAAGAGATACAAGATGCAAAGATTTAACATGGTTCACCTAATATCTAGGACACATCTACCAAAATACGAGTCCAATATTATTATTATCCAATAACTACAATCTACAATCTCTTATAACTCAATATTGTTGCAAGAAGATAGAATCTCATCATACATTATGAATATCCTAACCTTAAGCCATTTAATACAAGCTTTTATCTACTTATAAAATTAGGGCTAGAATAATCTGATCAACAAGAAAATATAACTCTTGATGCCTTTTATAATAGTAAATTCATTTATGGTTTTCGCCGCTAACCATAGGACCCCACAAGGGGTGCTATACCTTGACTCTTCCTTACGTGTTTCCCTAGGTCCCCACAAGGGACATTGCCCCTTGACCCCTATAGAATGAGGGAACTACCCTCGAACCCTTGTAGTGAAATCTAGTGTGAAACAATGTTGAATGAAGTGGGAGAAATTAACCTTTGAGTCTGATTAGAGTGCACATCACAAAAATCTCCCACTTGGAGACTGATCAAACTCCACAACAATAACCTCCCAATTAGAAACTGGTCATAGCACTCCTAAACTTATACCTCCCACTAGAATTTAAAACCACCACAAACTTTGTTGTTCTTATATTTTGTTCAGTCTTGAAGACCAACTAAACTTGAAGAGCAATTCAACTTCTCCCTTGTAAATAATTTTGTAAAACAATGGCACCAAAATTGTATGTTCGTTGTCTTTGAATGTAGATAAGAATTCTTTGCAAGATCAATAACAATTTGGCTATCTATATAAACAAATAATTTTTCCTTTGTAGGTGTCCCAATTCCTCCATGAAGAACTAAATCCATATGATATGCTTAGCTACCTATGTAGTAGAAACATGTTCTACCTCAATAGTCAATAATGCATTTACCTTCTACAATTGAGAAATCCAACTCACTTTTGTCCTACCAATAGATAAAGATGTATAGTAGGGTGAATCCACAAACTTGGGTCTCAATTACATGGAAGTCAATTCCATGGAATGAGACCTCTTCATAAATGAGTACCTAATTTAAAAAATGGACATCCGTATTTGGATTGGGTGCTCGATCCTAAATTTTAAAAATGAGCACCCATTTTTAAAAAGTCAGGTACCCATTTTTGAAAAAATAAACAACTTGAATTTTATAAAAAATGGGTGCCCATTTTTTAAAACTAAAGAATAGGTACCCGCTTTTTAATTTTAAAAAACTAGTACCCATTTCTAAAAAAATCAATTTTTTTATTTTTGGGGGGATTTTAAATGTTGCTTTTAATTTTTTTAAATGGATACCTATTTTTTAAATTTCAAATAAGAAGTGCATGTTTCTTTCAACATGGGATTGGATTTTTTTTTGTTGCCTTGGATTTTGGTCCAAGATAGGCTTGGTGAGACCAAGCCTATGCCTTGACCTCTCAAGATTTGGCTAAGGCATTGAACTAATAAATTCATGCCTTGCCATAATTTTTAGATGGTCTTCCTGATCAAATGTTTTTACAAAACAAAAACTCATTAGAGCTCTCACAATCTTGATTTCATAAATATAAATTTTATAGTGTTATAATTTTATCTACTATTTTTAAAAAAAAAATCAAAGGTGGTACCTAAATGTAAAATAATGATGTTCACTAAAACCTTAATAACTTTTTTATTTTATGATTTTTCTTAAATTAATTAATATTTTATTAATCTACATTCAATTCTCTTGAAGTTTAAAAAAAAAGAATTTTTGAAAAAGTGAAATTTTGATCAAATTATGGTGTTTGTACACAAAAGGTTTTAAAATTTACCTTTATAGCCAATTAAAAATTAGTTAAAAAATATTCAATAAAAAATTAAGGAAAAATATTGTCATGAATCTTTGGTGTGTTAGGTAACTTCATTTAAAAGTATTTATAAAAATTCATTTATTTGTGTTAAATTATGGTGTCCGTACACGAGTTTGGTAAGGTCCTGAAACAAGAATTTTAAAAAGGTGGTTTTAAAGATCCATGCCAAAAAAAAAAATCTATTATATGGGTACACAAATAAATTACATATTCAAAGAGTAGATTTCGAGCACTACAATTTTTATTTCTAAATTCTTTTATATTCAATATCTAAATATGTCAAATTTTGACATCAATTGACAAGAAATTTTAAAAATAGGAAAACCACTTCCACTTTTTGTCCAAAAGTGAGACCCAACTTCTTGCACTTACCCAATACTTCACTTGGTATCTAGATCCCCTACTAAATCTGAGTCAACATAGCCTTCTAAATCAATAGTCGAGTCCCCAAAATGTAAACATTTACTAGATGTTCCTATCAAATATCTATGAATCCATTTGACTCCCACTAATACATTTTTCAGTCACTTTTTATGTTCATTTTTGATGTTAGGGTATTTTGTCTTATATTTGTTATCAAAATTTTGATGTCACTTAAGTTTATTGTTAAAACTTAGATTAAAAAAAAGTGAAAGTCACTTGATTTTGGTTTAACCAGATTGTGGGTGGGAGGAAGGGATTGAGTTTTGTGCCTCTGAACAATCATAGAACCCCAATGCACTACTTATTTTTTATATTAATCACCCAATGCACCATGTGAATGTGTTTTGGTTCTAATGCTAGAAATTAAGTGAATGCAAAACTAGGGTGAAACTTCTAGAAGAGAATGGAAACATAGCTAAGATTGATTAAGGATTATTTGGATTGCCTATTGCATAGTGGATAGAAGTCCCTTCCTTTTCCTTTTTGTTTTCTTCCTTGTCTACTCGAAAATATCACAATAGAGAAATAGATGACAAGGGCACAACATGTTGCAAAATATATATTCACTCTTGAATCCTAAATTAATTAATGAATACTAGTAGGGGCGTTTCTCATCAATGCACACCTATTTCTCATCAAATCCATCAAATCCCAACTATTTCTCATCAAGTCCCATATAGATTTATAAATCAAAACCCCATATATAATAGTTGATAGATATAAAATATAAATATATGAATGACCTTCCAAAATTTTAAACACCTTTGTATTGATTTTCTTATGTGCCCCAGTGTTGTATCTTGTGTTGATATCATTTCCATGGGAGGAAGGAATGCTATAAAACTAGTAAAGTTTTTGTCATGCTCGAAATTAGGGCAAAAAAATACACCAATTTTTTAAAAAAAAATTTAATAATTTTTTTACACCACAAGTTTGATAAAATAAAATGCACATGTCAAAGTACAGGTATAAATAGAATAGGTATGGGATCTCCCAACAATGTTTTTCTTTTCCATTAAATTTTAAAAATCAAGGAGTATGAAAGTTCGTTAAATCTGAGAATTCGTTATTAAACTAATTTTGACCATTGTTTTGATATTACTTTGATTTTAAGGTAGTATATTATAATTAAACTGAATAAATCAAATTATTCTAAACTCACAACACTAAACAACTATCTAGATATATCTTCAACACTTTTAAAACTTAATCTAATAATCAAACTTAATTTTCACAACCTTTACTAATATAAGTCAATTTAAGATAAAATAACACCAACCTTTGATTTAAGAACAAATAATTACTATAAAAAAAACTTTGCTAAATAATAAAAAGCATCTAACATTCAGACAATTTAAACTTTATTAAATCTAATATATAAAACATCTTTCGAATCAAGACTAAGATTAAATAATTCAATATAGTTGATTAAAACATGAACAACAACAATGCTCCCTTTAACTAAATCTATTTCATTCTCTTTTATAATAGTCAAATCGATAAATAAATAATATACCACAATAAAAATGCTAATCTTAACCATAACTAATCGTCATCAAAATCCAACTCACATAATTAAAATAAAATCGTAAAATAATTAATATTAACATCTCTCACAAACTTCTAGCAACCAACTTTATTTAACATTTAAATTATTCAACTAAAGAAATAGGATAACAATTGACTAAAACTTTACTATATGAACTTCAATTAAAACAATAAAATCACATAACAATAGAATATCTTAAGACTTTAAACATATCAATTTCATTACAAAAAAAAGACAATAATAAAAACTAATTAATAGATGAACTACACTTTAAAAATTGATATCGTATACGTAACTGCATAATTAATAAACAATACTAGCATCTATAACCCATACAATTTAAAACACTAACAAATTGGAAGCTAGCAACATTAAAATTAAAATTAATTTAATTATAACTAAATTATAACAAAAAAATTTATAAACTTAAAACATTAATTAAATTTTCTAAACAATTTAAAACTTACATTCATTAAACACTAATATTCTAATACTTAACAAAAATACATTCTAACTTATTAACTTTAACCCTACTAAGCCCTGAATTAACACACTAAAAAAAACTTATAAACTAATACTAACACTAAATAATAATTTAAAACTAACTTATATTAAATCAACTTACATAATAATAAAGAAAAGAAATAAACCAAACTAAAGTAAAAAACGTAATTTACAACTAAACAAACTGCATCATAAAATTTATTTAAAACCACTCCCTACTTCCTCTCAGCAAGTCTAAAACCCCTACCCAAGATGGGCTCAAGCCCCCAAATAGTCCCCCCCCCCCCCCCCCCCCCCTTCATGCTCTCCAAGGGCTACCTTACACAGAAAGTACAAGGATAGGAGGTCAGCACAATAAAGTGGAGACAAGGTGGAGTTTAAATTGCATGCACCCTTCCTCAAATACAAAACCTGCCCTCTTGGCTCTATCCACCTTTTTCATTGAAGCCAAGTACGTGTCCTGTCAGCTTGAAGTTTGAAATACATGGGGAGGGTAAGGACTTAACAATCCTATCATTATTTAATACCTTGGGCCCCTCCAAATTTGATTCGCCAAGGATGTTATGTCAGAACATAGGGTAAAAAGAAAAGACTAAAAGGAAACTTTTGAAAACATTGCCAAAATTTAAATTTCATTCCTCCTCAAAACTGACATGTCATAAAAGCACGTGATCCAAGTTGGGCTTTTAGGTATGATTGAAATTCCTTGTCAATCTTAAATTTTGACTTGCCAACTTTAATTCAAAGCCCATGTGCTAACTTAGAGTCCCGGGTTGTCATGCCCAAACTATGAGGGCAAAAACACACAATTTTTTTTTTTTATTTTAAATTTATAATTATTAATTAAAAAGCTCTAAGTTGAAATGATTGTGATAATAGTTTAAGTACAGGTTCTCTACATTATGTCTTAAGATTATAAACATGAGGACGATTACATCGTTAAGAATTTGAAACTTTTGTTATAAGATTTATAATGGTAACTTATGTTCTTACATTTCTTATACAACATTATAGTTAAAATCATTTAAATTAAAAAGTGTAGATGACTACAAGTTAGTTGGGTCGAAATATCTAAGCAATAAGAATCTACTTAAAACTTGTTTTAATTAGCCAATAACCCTTAAATTAAACTACTTTAACTAATCAAATTTAAAACTTAATTAATTAACACTTAACTATATAACCATTTAATTACTAATACATAAATCAAAATTTCTAACCAAATTTAAACTATTTAAAAGAAAACTTTACATATATAAAAGGGAACACACTACCAAACTAACATAATTAATACTAATCCATATTTAACAACATAATATTTAAACTGACCTCAACTAATAATTATCTGAATAACATCCAACTAACTCTTATTAAACTAAAACTAATTGAAAACTTCTAACATTTGATATAAACTAACTATTAGCCAACATCAAGGAAATAACCATAACATCATACCATTCATTACTAATTCTAAAAATAAAAATTACCTAATAATTTCAAACCTAATTAAAAAATATATAAATATACTAAAACCATACTAAATTACCCAAACCTAAACTAAAAGTAATACTAACTAAAAAAAATAATAAAACATAAACTAAACCTATACCTAACACCTACTAACTACCCTTAACTCTACCTATCCCCAAGTCAAATCGACCCCACTTCAACACCCCCATCACATCCAGCCTGCGCTTCCCAAGCGCTCCACTTGGGATAGTGCGCTACCCAAGTGGGGGATGTGGTGGCAAAGGGGTACGATGAGGACAGGATGAAACGTAGGGTTTAAAACTTAAGAACTTTCCTTCCTACCAAAAAAAACCAACGCCTCTTAAAGAGATTTATACCATGCACAAGATAGGGTAGTACAGGTGACATCAGCTATGATGATGACAAAGACTTTGCACATACAAACCTTTTTTAAAAAGCACTTCAAATCTGACGTCTACCAAGGGTGAGGAAAAAGCATTAATGTAATAAAGTTTTATAGATAGCAAATATGGACATTTAGGATATTTTATTAAGTTTTTAATCTCTTTCTTTATATTGATTTTATTATTGTGCTTCTTTATTCATTTTAAATAGAATATTCAATAAGGAAGAAAAAGAATAATTAGAGAATCTTTTTGATTCTCTGTTACTAGAGACATTAAAATGCTACTCCCATACAAAAGGTAGAGAGTTTTACTCTCTTGCAATATTTATTTTTTTGAAAATTTATCTAAGTATAAAATTACAAGCAATGCATGTATATTTTTTTTTGTCTAAAATTTTCTAAGTATAACATTTTTAGTTGATTGATATCCAAAGGGGAATTAAAATTTTCTCTTTCAAAGCAAATCTATAAGGACTTATTACAACTTAATATACCAATAGTATGGATTATCCGTTTTAAATTAATAATGCAAGAATTGTTTGATTCAAATAATCATGCAACCTGAATTTACATCGATGATCATACTTTTCATTTTCAACATAAGGGAAAACTTGAAATTTTACTAAATTGAACATCATCAATTTCATCCTATTTTGAGATTCATCGATCTAAATTTAAATCACGAATAAATCACATGATTACCAATTATACTCAAAACACCAATTGTATTGGCAAACCTGATTAAAAGGCTCAGTCGGGAAAGAACCAGGAAGAAAACTCAGCTTCATTGCCATTTACAAAAAACTTTAAAATACAATTTACAATAGGATATCAATCCCAAATTTCAACAATTTAATTGAATTTCCTTCATGACCCTCATCAAGGGATTTATAATGTTTTCTGCAACACATTTCTAGAACCATGGAGCGAACAAAATTTGATCAGGTGACCAAAAACATGACAAAGAACAATTCAAATATGAATATTCATACAAGGTTTTCACAATGAGATCCACAATGAATCAACACTAGGGAAAGGTGGATTCTTCCAACAAGAGAAGTCAAGCACAACACCAAATTAGATGCCCAATCGGGGCTATTAACCAAGAACTTTCGTTCTTCCATTTGACCATGCCATACTCATACGAGGTTTGTACTGACAGGTAGGGGCCCATAACACCCTACCCTCTCTCCCTCTTCTCATCCTGAGAAGAGACTCTACACTGGTTGGAGTCCAACTAAATAGACCTTTCCCAAAATTGGTCACTTCTGCCCTCTCCAAGGGTGAGTAATACCAAAACACCCATGCAAGAAAAATCTCAAAATTGCAACACAAACATGAAAGGAAATCATCCAAAATAACATGGTTTTCAAATCTTCCCAACCTACCCACAATCATACAAACATTCACTTGACAAAAAGGTAGCATAAGCATGAAACAAACATGAAAATTTGTACAAGAGAGATGAGAAATTCTTACCTTCACAAAGAGGTAATTGCAATGAACAAGTTTGAGTAGAGTTTCCACTTCCTTCCTTCAATCTTCAAAAACTCCTCTCTAAATGTAGAGATTGGGTAACAACCTCCACAAGTCCAAAAAGGGCCTCTAAATAAGCCCCAAACTCAACCACCAAAAGGAGCAATAATTACTTCCACCCACTAGAAATTCTAGAAACTCCTAACTCAACCCACACTATGGTTAAACACTAAGTGAAGGTGAGGTGAGGTGACTCAAGATAACCACTTGCAATTTTTGCACAAAGGAAAAATGAGACTTTTTGAATGACCTCAAAAGTCAATAAAAGGGGCTTAGGGATTGGAAAAGACCCCTAACCCATACCCATACCCTTTGGGTATAATAATTTCATGTTTAAATAAGCCTTAGGAAAAAGGTTTAGAGCCAAAAAAAATCTAGGAATAAAATAGGACCTTCTAACTACTCTAACATTGCAGATTAAGCACTAATACAAATTAGGGATGACTAAACTTGATTAAGAACCAAATAGTAAACTGACACTAACCTAAACCAACTTGGTCCAAAGGTTTAACAACTAACCCTACTCAGCACACTGAAGAACATAAACAATTTACGAGTGTTAAATGACACTAAAAGAACATAGTTACGAACACTAACATTCACTGAGCACCAAAAGATACATACATACATCTTACAATACAATACGTGAATTACAAAAAACAAGGTTTCTAAAATTAGCACATAGAGATCAATTATGTTCCTTTATAGGGTTTCTCGGCTAAAATATCTGCACACTCATTGCACACATCAATAGTCCCACAAAAATCACATGTACATATATGTATACGTATCAAAAATTCACATAAATTGAAACATACATCAATAAGGGTTTCTTTATCTTGTTTAATTCTTAACCATTTAAAATCTCTTAAATCAAATTCTCCATCCTACATTTACTGATTTCATCAACATACATATACAGGAAACATTAAAAGACAATCATCAAATATATCTAAAGGTAACATCACACAACATGAAATAATAAAATATGTTCTAAGCATCAGATAATGTCTCAACATCTCGAGTCATGAATATCAGAATAATAGTAATGTATCACTATGCTATGATGGGTCCGGGTGAGGCCTCACATCTTCCTCCACTAGGCATGAACTTCCTCCTAGAGTTCATAAAAAAGGTACGGGTACTGAGATCGCATCTGCGCTGCATCCTCCCATGAAGTTGTGACCTCATCGTAACAATCCCACTGGACCCTAACCTAGTCCAGCGCTTGGCCTCGAAGTGCTAGGGTCTGTCAGGCAATAATGCGGATAGGCTCTAGTGCTAGCTGTCCGTCCGACTCCACCTGTAAAGCATCCCAATCTATAATATGAGACTCATCATAAATGTATCCTCTAAGTAAAAAACTATGAAATACATCATGTATGCATGATAGGCTAGGCGGCAAAGATAAATGGTTTGCAATAGGTCCTATCCTCTCTAGGATCTCGAACGGCCCAACAAAATGAGGTGCCAACTTAGAGCCCTTTTCGAATCAAATCAGACTCTTGTGTGGTCACACCCTCAAGAACACTCTATCACCAACCTGATACTCTCGATCTGTTCTCTTTGCATCAACATACTTCTTCTGCCTATCCTGTGCCTCTCTTAGATGCTATCTAATTAGGGTCACCTGCTACTCCATCTCCTTTACTAACTGGGGGCCAATAGATACTCAATCCTTGATCTTGTCCCAACTCAAGGGTGTCCTACACGGTCTCCCATACAAGGCCTCATAAGGTGGCATACCTATGGAAGAATGGTGCCCATTGTTATAGGAAAACTCGACAAGATGTAAGTATTCCTCCCATTTGACCTGATGGTCCATCACATACATACGTAGCATATCCTCCAAAACTTGATTTACTCGCTCAGTCTGGCCATTGGTCTGAGGATGGTACACTGTACTAAAATTGAGCCTAGTGCCCAAAGCTGACTGCAACTCTCTCCAAAATGAAGAAGTGAACAATGAGTCTCTATCAGAGATTCTCTTACGAGGAATACCATGAAGTCTAACAATGTCCTGCAAGAACACCTGAGCTATGTCTCATGCTGTGAATGTAGTATGCACGGGTGAGAAATGGGCAACCTTGGTCAATGTGTCAACTATCACCAAAATGGCATCATGGTGATGAGATGACATAGGAAGACCAACAATAAAATCCATAGATATAGTGTCCCATTTCCACACTGCAATCTCATGCGGCTGGAGAAGCTCGCCAAGATGATAGTGCTCTGCCTTCACCCTCTGGCACTCAAGGCATCTCACAACTATGCTAGCAATTTGTACCCTCAATCTTGGCCAATGATACAACTACCTCAAATCTGCATGTAACTTCTTAACACCAAGGTGCACTGCATAAGGTGCTCGGTGAGCCTCAAGTACAATGAGTTCGCACAAACCCCAAATGGAAGGTACATACATACATCCCCTATGCCGCAAAAGTCCATCAGACTCCAAGGAATACTCTAAAAACTTCCCTTCCAAGGGTCTCTGAGAATGTACTAACTGACTAACTTCTGCATAAAGCTCATCAGTTGGTAAGTGCTGTAAGATCTTCTCTTTCAAGTCAGTGCAAGTAGTCATAGATGAAAGCTCATGGCGCCTTCTACTTAAGGCATCTACAACCACATTCTCCTTTCCCTTGATGTAATGTACATCAAAATCATACTCACACAGAAACTCCATCCACCTTCTTTGCCTAGCATTAAGGTTTGGCTGAGAAAATATGTACTACAAGCTCTGGTGATTAGAATGAAGCTCAAATCTATGACCCAAAAGAAAATGTCACCATCTCACCAAGGCATGAACCACTATGACTAGTTCTAGGTCATGAGTAGGATAATTGAGTTCATGAGTCTTCAACTTCCTAGACTCAAAGGAAATAGGTCATCCTTTCTGCATAAGGACTACCCCTAATCCATCTAAAGATGCATCGGTGCACACCACAAAATCTGTAATAGGATCTGGTACTACAAGAATTGATGCACTCGTGAGGGCTCTCTTGAGCTCTATCACACTTTTTTGTCCACTCGTACTTCTTCCCCTTTTTTTGAAGAGATGTGATGGGGTGTGCCAATCAAGAGAATCCTGAAATGAAATGTCGATAATATCCTGCTAGCCTCATAAAGCTCCTCACTTCAGTAAAATTGGTGGGTGTTGGCCAATCCATGATGGCCCTAATCTTTGATGGGTCTACTGAGACTCCATCACCTGATATGACATGACCCAAATAATGTATCTCAGGTTTAAAGAATGCACACTTCGACAAGTTGCCAAACAATTGATTCTCTCTTAGCTTCTGCAATACCTATCTCAGATGCTCTTCAGGTTCTCTCTCATCATGAGAATAAATCAAAATGTCATCAAGAAAGACAACCACAAACTTATCCAAAAAGGTATGGAATACTCCATTCATGAGGCTCATGAATATAGCTAGAGCATTTGTGAGGCCAAATGGTACCACGGTGAACTCGTAGTGACCATACCTAGTACGAAAAGCTATCTTGGGGATATCACTATCCACAATCCTCAATTGATGGTAACCTGACTTCAAATCAATCTTTGAAAATACTTAGGCACCCTGCAACTGATCAAAGAGATCATCGATTCTGGGAAGAGGATATTGGTTCTTGATGGTCACTTTGTTCAATTGTCGATAATCAATACACAACCTAAGTGATCCATCCTTCTTCTTGACGAAGATCACCGGTGCACCCCAAGGTGACACACTAGGTCGAATATGCCCCTTCTCTAAGAGTTCCTCTAACTAAGTCTTTAGTTCACTAAGCTCATGAGTAGGCATCTTGTATGGTGCTCTCGAAACTAGCTCGGCTCCTAGCACTAGGTCTATATAAAAATCCACTGCTCGAGGTGGAGGCATACCAGGAAGCTCTGAAGGAAACACATTTGCAAACTCCTAAAGGATTGGAAAATCATCAAGGGATGGCTCCCTCTCTGAATATTCCTCTCTATCACTAATAGTGATAGCAAACAACTAACAACCCTTTCGCATGCACCATCTAAGTTGCATAGTGGAAATCATACGAAGGGACACTAGCCTCTTCACTCCGAAGATCTCCCTAGAGATACCATCATCATCCACACATTCCACCCTCTTTTGTCGACAATCCATCTTGGCACTATGGGCATAAAGCCAATCCATGCCAAGAACAACATCATAAGAACTTAGAGGGGTAATGCATAGATCAGTCCTAGTGGACATGTCTCCAATCTACATCTGACAACTTCGCACCATGGAACTAACTAACACTCTGGCTCCTGAGGCTAACTCTACTTCCCAACTAACATCCTATCTAACTGTCACTAGCTCGCAATGCTCCACCAAAAATGGAGATCTAAAAGAGTCAGTAGCCTCATAATCAAATAAAACTACAACCATACGGCCCTGTATAATACCTGTAGCCTTGATAACTGTGGCCTGATGCTCAGCCTGGTGGTTGTCAACCGTTGCAAAAACTCTATGGGATCTACCCATGTCACCAATTTTTGGCTTTGAAAAAGCCTTGCTTTGACCACTGGATGCCTATCCCTGTAGACACTCCCTAGCTATATGACCCATGCCACCACAAGTGTAGCATGGTTTGTGAGTATAAGATTGTACACCCTATGACCCAGACTGCTGTGGGCCTCCTGACCTGCTAGATCTGCTGTATCCACCCCTAGAAGACTGCTGAGTCTTCACTAACTGTGACTGTGGGGCCTGTACTTTTTGATCCTTCCTAGGACCCTGTGATTGCCACTGCTTGGGCTTGGAGCCCTGATAACCCTAGGAAGGTTTCTGCTGCTGCTGCTATTGGGGTTTTGGCTATTGAGACTGGTGGCCCTTAGAGGACCCTGCTGTATAGTTCTGATTCCCTTTCCAAGGGGGTTTCTGCTAGGAAGAGTTTCGGTTCTGAGATAGATCCTGTGACTCCTGCCTACCTCGAGTATCCTTAGCAACTAGTGCTATCTCCACTGCCTATCTAAAGGTGGTAGGGAAGGCCATCCAAACTGGGCCCTAAAGAGAGAAATTTAGACCCATGATAAAGCGATGCACCCGTAGTTTCTCGTCCTTCATGTATTCCACATAAGGAAGGAGCTTGAGAAACCTGCTCTCATACTGAGCCACTGTAAGGCCTCTCTGATAAAGAGAATGGAACTCCTCTATCTATTTCTGCCAGAAATGCTCTAACAAGTACCTCTCCCAGAATCTTTCTAGGAAAGATTCCCATGTGAGGGTGTCCATCCTCACTCCACCAATAATCTCCTCTTGATGCCACCAGTTGGAGGCATCCCCTCTCAACTGATGAACTGTTAGGCATGCTTTTAGATTACTCCCATAAAGGCATAACCCAAAGCACCACTATAGGCTTTATAACTATGCCTCTGCTACTATTCCCTCAGTGGAACCAGTAAATAGTGGTGGCCCAAGTCGAATCAATTCCCTGATATCATCTCCTACATGTCTAGGAGGTCTGTCAAATGGGAGTCCTCTTGTTGGATAGTGTTGTCCTTGATGTCACACAAAATTTCATATCAGTCTTTAATCTCAGTTAACTGAGTTTAGACAATGATAAATGAGCTCACTCGGTCATCGAAGGAAAGACGAAGAAGTCAGTTTTCACCGAGCTCACTCGGTCATCGAAGGAAAGATGGAGAAGTTAGTTTTCACTAAGCTCACTCGGTCATTGAAGAAAAGATGGAGAAGTCAGTTTTCACCGAGCTCACTCGGTCATCAAAGTGGAGTCCGTTTCACCGATCTCATTCGGTCATCACAGGGAACTCAGTGCTTACCGAGTTCACTCGGCGACTGAAGGATTTCACAGAATTCTCTGTATTAACCAGGCTTAGTCGGTTAACATAGGAATTATTTTTGAACAGAGTTTACCATGTTGGGTCAGCCAGTAAAGGGATTTGTTAAATCTTGCAATTTAGCCGACTATTGGAATAATTGTTTTCCAAGTTATTTGAGCCGACTTGATAATCTGAAATATATATATAGAGAGTTATTCAAGTTGTAAAAGTGTGTGAGAAAAAAAAAGTGTAAAAACAAGTGAAGAACAAGAGAAGCAAGGATACGAAAGCAAATACTTGGATAAGAGGAGACTGAGTGAATCCTGATGAAGGATTAAAGGAGCTGTAAAGTTGTATTTGATCAGTAAGGATCCAATCAAGCTTAACAGAGATCTGTAATCAGCAAAAGATAAGTTGCATATTATTCAGGTCACTTCATTGTTCCTTTATAACCTTTGCAGTAGTGAATCCAAATCTCTTAATAGAGTTGGTTTAACAACCATTTTTTAAATCCTCTAACAAGGTGACAATTCAGTTGAATTGTTCTAAAGACCTCTAGCAAGGCCACTTCTAATAGAGTGTTTAAATCCTCTAAAAGGGTCACACCTAACAGTGTGTTTTTGTAACCTTTAACAGGGTTGGCTCCTAATAGGGCTCACTTCAGAAGAGTGAAAAATAGTAACTAGTTACATTGGTGGTTTTTCCCATATTGGGTTTCCACGTTAAATCTAGTGTCTTTAGTGTTTGAGTTTGCTGAATTATTTTGATATCAGTTCTTAATGATTGTTATTATTTGCTGCAATATCAAGTTTCAGTAATCTGTAAAATAGATCAAACTTTTAGACATCTAAGGGACTGTGAAATGTTTTTGTAGCAACTGATTCACCCCCTCCCCCTCTCAGTTACTTCATTCTCATTTCCAACAATTGGTATCAAAGCTTTTGGTACTTGCAGGAGAAGATTTCAAGGATCTAAGCAAAAGATTAGGATGTCTTACAAAAGAGAAATTCTAAAACTTAATAGAGATAACTTCTCAGCATGGCAAGGACTAATGAAACTTCATGTGGCTACTATTGGTGATACTAGATTGAAATACCTTGAAGAAAAATATGAAGAACCTTCTGGCACACTGCCAGTCAATGATATTGCTGAAAAGAAAACTCACAACAACATGATGATAGACATAGCATCTGCTCTCAGCTATGAAGAATTTGATGACATTAAGGACTACAAAACCACCTTTGACATATGGAACAAGCTAAAAGAAATCTATGGAGGGGATGACAATGTGAGAAGAGCAAAAGCAGAAAGTCTAAGAGGAAAATTTGATCAAATGAGGATGAGAGAGGATGAAAACATTGCAAAGTATGTTGAAAGAGTTAAAGCATGTGTAAGTGCAATCAGGGCAGCTGGTGGTGACATCAAAGGAGAAACAGTTGTAAGCAAAGTTCTCAGAACCTTGCTTCTCGTTTATGCAATCAAAGTGTCTGCAATTCAGGAAAGAAGATGTGAAGCAAATCATCAGATAAATCTTGAGGCCATAGTTGGGAGATTAATTGTATTTGAACTAGATAACTTTGACAACTATGTTCTAGCTTCCAAGAACATGGAATCAGCATTTGAGGCCAAACTTTCACTCAAGGAGAAAAGCAAAAAGAAATTTCAGTCAGAAAGTGAAGATGAATTAGATCTAAGCTCAGACAGTGATCTTGAAGTAATTGAAGCTCTTCTAGCAAGAAAATACTCCAAAGGAAGAGGAAAATATAAAGGTAAAGTTCCTCTAATATGTTTTTCATGTGAAGAAATTGGTCATATTGTAGCTAGGTGCCTGAACAAGCAAAACAATGATGAAAAGAAGGATCATAAATGGAATGGCAAGAAAGATTTCAAATCATTCAAGAGCAAAGGTAAGAAATCATGTTTCATGGCTGAAAATTCTAAAGATTTTGATAATAGTGAGGATGAAATTGTTTATATTTCCATTAAAGATGATTCTGACAATGATGTGGAAGATAAAATTGCTCTTATCTCTCATATAAGTAAGAATGATACATGGATTATAGACAGTGGTTGCTCACATCATATGACTGGTGATAAAACTAAGTTTGATCAGTTTGAAGATTATGATGGTGGCAATGTAAGGTTTGGTAATAATGAGCCTCATTTCATAAAAGGAAGAGGAAGAATCTATCTAACCAAAGAACTTGTTTGTAATAATGCCTATTGGGTTGAAGGTCTCAAACATAATTTGCTAAGTGTGGCACAGTTACTCAATACTAGATTCAAGGTGGAATTCATGCATGGAAAGGCAAGACTGTTGAATGAGCAAGGAAAGCTGATAGGATCTGGCACCCAAACTAAAGGTAACTTATTCTATCTAGAACTTGGTGAATGCTCATGTTTTATTGCTCAAATTGAAGAGAGTTGGTTATGGCATAAAAGGTTGTGTCATGTCAATTTTGATAATTTGATAAACATAAGCAAATTCAAGAAAGTAAGAGGCATTCCTAACATTAAGAAACCTGAGGTTGGTCTATGCAAGAACTGTCAGATTGGTAAAATGGGAAGGACTAGTTTTAAAGGTAAAAACTATCAATCTGAAGATATATTAGAAATTGTGCATACTAATTTATGTGGACCTATTGGAATAGAAAGTTATACTGGAGAGAAATTTTTCATTCTCTTTGTTGATTATTACTCAAGAATGATGACTGTCATGTATCTAAGAAATAAATCAGAAGCATTTGAGAAATTCAAATGGTATTTGGAAAGAGTAGAAAAAGAAAAAGGGAAAAGACTGAAATGTTTAAGGTCAGACAGAGGTGGTGAATTTATTTCACATGAATTCAATAACTTCTGCATTGAAAGAGGTATTAAAAGACAGGTTTCAGCACTAGGAACTCCAGAACAAAATGGAATAGCTGAAAGAAGAAATAGATCCATTATAGATTGTGCAAGAACCCTGATGATAGAAAAGAACATTGCTATCAAATACTAGAAGGAAGCCATCAACACTGCAGTTCATACATTAAACTGAGTACAGCTGAAAAAGGACTCATTCAAGACTCCCTATGAATTATGGTATGGCCACAAACCCAATGTAAGTTATCTAAAAGTATTTGGAAGCAAATGTTATATTTTGAAAGAATCTAGAAAAGGAAAATTTGATGTAAAAGGTGATGAAGGAATATTTTTGGAATATTCTTGCAAAAGCAAAGCATATAGATGTTTAAATCTATCCACTCAAAAGGTCATAGAAAGTGCACATGTGAAAATTGATGAGTTTGTAGACAAATCAGAAGAAGAAAGCAAAAAGGTACCTAAAGACTACAAGAGATTTGTTTACATTGAACCAGATACTATACCAAGTATACCATTCACTCAAGAATCCTCAACTCTTGAGTCTTCAGTAACTGAGTTGCAAATAGTTCAAACCAAGCCTCAGCAACTTTCAGACACTACCAAGCAAGTGTCTACTGAGTCTGAATCAACCGAGCTAATATCTATCGAGCCAAAACAGCAAGAATCTAAAGTACAGAAGGATAACAATGAAATTCATTCAAGAGGCAAGGAACTTGTATTAGCAGAATATGTCAGAAGACATCATGCACCAGATCAGATCATTGGAGACAAATTTGAAGGAACCCTGACAAGAAGTAAGTTGAAAAATACTTGTTTACTTGCTGATTTTGAACCTAGAAGTATTAAGGATGCACTGGCAAATGATAGTTGGATTGAGGCAATGAATGAGGAAATAGACCAGATAGAGAAAAACAAGACATGGACTCTTGTACCCAGGCCTAAAGACAAAAATATAATTGGAACCAAGTGGGTATTCAGAAACAGGTTGACTGAAGATGGTAAGGTATCCAGAAACAAAGCTAGATTGCTATGCAAAGGATACTCACAAGAAGAAGGTATAGATTATGGAGAAAATTTTGCTCCTGTTGCAAGATTGGAAGGAGTCAGAACCTTACTTGCATATGCTGCTCACAAAGGATTCAAAGTTTATCAGATGGATGTCAAGTCAACATTCCTTAATGGAATATTGGATGAAAAAGTTTAGATTGAACAACCTGAAGGTTTTGTTGATCCAGATAAAAGGAACATGGTCTGCAAATTACACAAGGCACTGTATGGTCTGAAACAAGCTCCTAGAGCATGGTATGAAAGATTGCATAATTATCTTATTCAGATTGGTTTTCAAAGAGCTAATGATAATAGTAGCTTGTATATAAAGGAAGGTCCAGATAATAAGATTGTCTTGGCAAAAATATTTGTAAATGATACTATTTTCATAGGGCATGATGATCTTTGCAAAGAATTTTTAGAACAAATGAACAAGGAGTTTGAAATGTCTATGTTTGGTGAGATAAAATTCTTTGTTGGTCTTCAAATTCAACAAAATAAGAATGGCATCTTCATCACTCAGTCAAAATACATCAAGGAGATATTGAAAAAGTTTGGTATGGAGGACTGTAAACCTGTTGGAACTCCTATGTGTACTGGATTGAAACTTACAAAAGATGATGAATCCAAAGAGGTAGATCAAACATTGTATAGATCTATGATTGGAAAATTGCAGTATGTAGTTCATACCAGGCCAGATATTGCTCTCGCAGTTGGTATTTTTTCAAGATTTTCAGCAAAACCAAGAGAAACTCACCTGATGGCAATCAAGAAATAATGAGATATTTGAAAGGAACTGAAGATTATGGGCTATGGTACAAATTTGGAGGTAATTTGGATTTGAAAGTTTTTACTGATGCTGATTGGGCAGGGAACCTTGATGACAGAAAAAGCACAAGTGGAGGAGCATTCTTTCTTGAAAAGAGATTGGTTTCTTGGACAAGCAAAAAGCAAAATTGTACATCCCAATCTATAGCAGAGGCAGAGTATGTTGCTGCAGCAGTAAATTGTTC
Source organism: Cupressus sempervirens (assembly GCA_028749045.1). NCBI lineage: Eukaryota > Viridiplantae > Streptophyta > Pinopsida > Cupressales > Cupressaceae > Cupressus > Cupressus sempervirens. Next base: position 708,808,375 of record CM053789.1, on the reverse strand, counting down.
TAATATTGTTTGGTTTAAGCAACTATTGCAAGGAATGAAGATGGAAATCAAAGAACCAATTGTTATGTTCTATGATAATACAAGTGCAATCAATATATCCAAGAATCCAGTGATGCATTCCAAGACCAAGCATATTGCAATCAAATATCATTTTGTCAGAGAATTGGTGCAAGACAAGGAGATCAGATTGGAATATGTCCACACAAAGGAACAAATTGCTGATATATTCACAAAGCCCTTTTCTAAGGATGCATTTTTATATCTTAGAGGTAAGTTAGGGGTCATTCCCCTATCTAAAGTTCACTAAAGGAAGCTTTAGTGATGCATCAACGCATACCAGATTGAAGATCTATCTGTTGATGCAGTTTAATCAGAAATCATTGCATATGAATCAGTACTATAGGTACATTGCAATTCACTTTACTTCTGTTGTCTTTGGCATGTGTTGTCAAAGAGGGAGAGATTTACTGTCATATCCTTTTGAAATTTATGAGACTTAAAAAATTTGCTATGAAGCTCCTTAAAAGAAGGAGACTAGTGAAAGAGGGAGAAGTCTGTTATCTTGTTTTCGAAATTTCATTCTGTTATGACATGTTGTGTTGCCATCAATGTCAAAGAGGGAGATTGTTGGATAGTGTTGTCCTTGATGTCACACAAAATGTCATATCAGTCTTTAATCTCAGTTAATCGAGTTCAGACATTGATAACCGAGCTCACTCGATCATCGAAGGAAAGATGGAGAAGTCAGTTTTCGCCGAGCTCACTCGGTCATCGAAGGAAAGATGGAGAAGTCAATTTTCACCGAGCTCACTTGGTCATCGAAGGAAAGATGGAGAAGTCAATTTTCACTGAGCTCACTCGATCATCGAAGAAAAGATGGAGAAGTCATTTTTCACTGAGCTCACTCGGTCATCAAAGTGGAGTCGATTTCACCGAGCTCACTTGGTCATCATAGGGAACTCAGTGCTTACCGAGTTCACTCGGCGACTGAAGGATTTCATGGAATTCTCTGTATTAACCGGGCTTAGTTGGTTAACATAGGAATTATTTTTTAACAGAGTTTACCGTGCTGGGTCGGCCAGTAAAGGGATTTGTTAAATCTTGCAATTTAGCCGACTGTTGGAATAATTGTCTTCCAAGTTATTTGAGCCGACTTGATAATCTAAAATATATATATATATAGAGTTATTCAAGTTGTAAAAGTGTGTGAGAAAAAAAAGTGTAAAAACAAGTGAAGAACAAGAGAAGCAAGGATGCGAAAGCAAATACTTGGATAAGAGGAGACTGAGCGAATCCTGATGAAGGATTAAAGGAGCTGTAAAGTTGTATTTGATCAGTAAGGATCCAATCAAGCCGAACAGAGATCTGTAATCAGAAAAAGATAAGTTGCATATTATTCAGGTCACTTCATTGTTGCTTTATAACCTTTGCAGTAGTGAATCCAAATCTCTTAACAAAGTTGGTTTAACAGCCATTTTGTAAATCCTCTAACAAGGTGACAATTTAGTTGAATTGTTCTAAAGAACTCTAGCAAGGCCACTTCTAATAGAGTGTTTAAATCCTCTAACAGGGTCACACCTAACAGTGTGTTTTTGTAACCTTTAACAGGGTTGGCTCCTAACAGGGCTCACTTCAAAAGAGTGAAAAATAGTAACTAGTTACATTGGTGATTTTTCCCATATTGGGTTTCCACGTTAAATCTGGTGTCTCTAGTGTTTGAGTTTGCTGAATTGTTTTGATATCAGTTCTTAATGATTGTTATTATTTGCTGCAATATCAAGTTTCAGTAATCTGTAAAATAAATCAAACTTTTAGACATCTAAGGGACTATGAAATGTTTTTGTAGCAACTAATTCACCCCCTCCCCCTCTCAGTTAGTTCATTCTCATTTCCAACACCTCTCTAGTGTATGGACTCTTCCTCGTGTTCACCCTGACCCTCTAACTGCCTCAGTGGGGGAATCCTAGTCCTCTCTCTGACTCTGGGTCTGCCTCCTCTGGGTCCCTCTGCTTCCACTACTGGAATCTATTGAACTGGATGAACTATAGGTACTACTCTCTGCTGAACTACACCGATCAAAGTCTGAAGTGTATCTATAATGTCCTGGTTCGGGTTCGGTGGTGGTGGAGGTGGAGGTGGTGGTGGTGGAGGTGGTCCATCCTCCTGTCCCGCTCTACCTCCCCTAGCCCTACAACCTCTGCCTTGCCGGCTATGAGTAACAGGCGGCATCTACACAATTAAAAGTTTGAGTTAAGTTTAGGAAGCACAATGGTTTAAGGTTCCTAGTGTTGAAACTACGCTCTGATACCAAAATGTCATGCCCAAACTACGAGGGAAAAAACACACAAATATATATATATATATATATATATATATAATTATTAATTAAAAAGCTCTAAGTTGAAATGATTGTGATAACAGTTTAAGTATAGGTTCTCTACATTACGTCTTAAGATTATAAACATGAGGACGATTACATCGTTAAGAATTTGAAACTTTTGTTATAAGATTTATAATGGTAACCTATGTTCTTACATTTTTTATACAACATTATAGTTAAAATCATTTAAATTAAAAAGTGTAGATGACTACGAGTTAGCTGGGTCAAAATATCTAAGCAATAAGAATCTACTTAAATCTTGTTTTAATTAGCCAATAACCCTTATATTAAACTACTTTAACTAATCAAATTTAAAACTTAATTAATTAACACTTAACTATATAACCATTTAATTACCAATACATAAATCAAAATTTCTAACCAAATTTAAACTAATTAAAAGAAAACTTTACATATATAAAAGGTAACACTACCAAACTAACATAATTAATACTAATCCATATTTAACAACATAATATTTAAACTGACCTCAACTAATAATTATCTAAATAACATCCAACTAACTCTTATTAAACTAAAACTAATTGAAAACTTCTAACATTTGATATAAACTAACTATTAGCCAACATAAAGGAAATAACCATAACATCATACCATTCATTACTAATTCCAAAAATCAAAATTACCTAATAATTTCAAACCTAATTAAAAAAAATATAAATATACTAAAACCATACTAAATTACCCAAACCTAAACTAAAAGTAATACTAACTAACAAAAATAATAAAATATAAACTAAACCTATACCTAACACCTACTAACTACCCTTAACTCTACCTATCCCCAAGTCAAATCGACCCCACTTCAACACCCCCATCACATCCATCCTATGCTTCCCAAGCACTCTACTTGGGATAGTGCGCTGCCCAAGTGGGGGATGTACTGGCAGAGGGGTACAATGAGGACAGGAGGAAACATAGGGTTTAAAACTTAAAAACTTTCCTTCCTACCAAAAAAAACCAATGCCTCTTAAAGAGATTTATACCATGCACAAGACAGGGTAGTACAGGTGACATCAGCTATGATGATGACAAAGACTTTGCACATACAAACCTTTTTTAAAAAGCACTTCAAATTTGAAGTCTACCAAGGGTGAGGAAAAAGCATTAATGTTATAAAGTTTTATAGATAGCCAAGATGGATATTTAGGATATTTTATTAAGTTTTTAATCTCTTTCTTTATATTGATTTTATTATTGTGCTTCTTTATTCATTTTAAATACAATATTCAATAAGGAAGAAAAAGAATAATTAGAGAATATTTTTGATTCTCTGTTACTAGAGACATTAAAATGCTACTCCCATACAAAAGGTAGAGAGTTTTACTCTCTTGCAATATTTATTTTTTTGAAAATTTATCTAAGTATAAAATTCCAAGCAATGCATGTATATTTTTTTTTGTCTAAAATTTTCTAAGTATAACATTTTTAGTTGATTGATATCCAAAGGGGAATTAAATTTTTCTCTTTCAAAGAAAATCTATAAGGACTTATTACAACTTAATATACCAATAGTATGGATTATCCGTTTTAAATCAATAATGCAAGAATTGTTTGATTCAAATAATCATGCAACCTGAATCTACATCCATGATCATACTTTTCATTTTCAACATAAGGGAAAACTTGAAATTTTACTAAATTTAACATCATCAATTTCATCCTATTTTGAGATTCATCGATCTAAATTTAAATCACGAATAAATCACATGATTACCAATTATACTCAAAACACCAATTGTATTGGCAAACTTGATTAAAAGGCTCAGTCGAGAAAGAACCAGGAAGAAAACTCGGCTTCGTTGCCATTTACAACAAACTTTAAAATACAATTTACAATAGGATATCAATCCCAAATTTCAACAATTTAATTGAATTTCCTTCATGACCCTCATCAAGGGATTTATAATGTTTTCTGCAACACATTTCTAGAACCATCGAGGGAACAAAATCTGATCAGGTGACCAAAAACATGACCGAGAACAATTCAAACATGCATATTTATACAAGGTTTTCACAATGAGATCCACAATGAATCAACACTAGGGAAAGGTGGATTCTTCCAATAGGAGAAGTCAAGCACAACACCAAATTAGATGCCCAATTGGGGCTATTAACCAAGAACTTTCGTTCTTCCTTTTAACCATGCCATACTCATACGAGGTTTGTGCTGATGGGTAGGGGCCCATAACACCCTACCCTCTCTCCCTCTTCTCATCCTGAGAAGAGACTCTACACTGGTTGGAGTCCAACTAAATAGACCTGTCCCAAAATTGGTCACTTCTGCCCTCTCCAAGGGTGAGTAATACCAAAACACCCATGCAAGAAAAATCTCAAAATTGCAACATAAACATGAAAGAAAATCATCCAAAATAACATGGTTTTCAAATCTTCCCAACATACCCACAGTCATACAAACATTCACTTGACAACAAGGTAGCATAAGCATGAAACAAACATGAAAATTTGTACAAGAGAGATGAGAAATTCCTACCTTCACAAAGAGGTAATGGCAATGAACAAGTTTGAGTAGAGTTTCCACTTCCTTCCTTCAATCTTCAAAAACTCCTCTCTAAATGTAGAGATTGGGTAACAACCTCCACAAGTCCAAAAAGGGCCTCTAAATAAGCCCCAAACTCAACCACCAAAAGGAGCAATAACTACTTCCACCCACTAGCAATTCTAGAAACTCCTAACTCAACCCACACTGTGGTTAAACACTAAGTGAAGGTGAGGTGAGGTGACTCAAGATAACCACTTGCAATTTTCGCACAAAGGAAAAATGAGACTTTTTGAGAGTCCTCAAAAGTCAATAAAAGGGGCTTAGGGGTTGGAAAAGACCCCTAACCTATACCCATACCCTTTGGGTATAATAATTTCATGTTTTAAGCCTTAGGAAAAAGGTTTAGAGCCAAAAAAAATCTAGGAATAAAATAGGACCTTCTAACTTCTCTAACATTGCAGATGAAGCACTGATCCAGATTAGGGATGACTAAACTCGATTAAGAACCAAATAGTAAACTGACACTAACTTAAACCAACTTGGTCCAAAGGTTTAACAACTAACCCTACTCAACACATTGAAGAACATAAACAATTTACGAGTGTCAAACGACACTAAAAGAACATAGTTACGAACACTAACATTCACTAAACACTGAAAGATACATACATACATCTCACAATACAATATGTGAATTACAAACAACAAGGTTTCCAAAATTAGGACATAGAGATCAATTATGTTCCTCCGTAGGGTTTCTCGGCTAAAATATCTGCACACTCATTGCACACATTAGTAGTCCCGCAAAAATCACATGTACATATATGTATACGTATCAGAAATTCACATAAATTGAGACATACATCAATAAGGGTTTCTTTATCCTGCTTAATTCTTAACCTTTTAAAATCTCTTAAATCAAAGTCTCCATCCTACATTTACTGATTTCATCAACATACATATACATGAAACATTAAAAGACAATCATCAAATATATCTAAAAGTAACATCACACAACATGAAATAATAAAATATGTTCTAAGCATCAGATAATGTCTCGACATCATGAGTCGTGAATATCAAAATAATAGTAATGCATCACTATGCTACGATGGGTCGGGGCGAGGCCTCACACGGGTGGTGCAAATTTTTGATGTTTGCTTGGAAAAGGGCAAGCTTTTAATGCATAAAGATTCTTTGGTGAAGATATATATATATATATATATATATATATATATATATATATATAGCTGAATATTTAGTATAGGTATTATCTAATTTTCTTTCTTTTTCTTTTTAATTTTTTTTTTAAAGTTTTAAAATAAAGATTTTACAGAGAATATTCTCTGTTATCATCAAAAGCAACTTAACTTGTCCATAAAAAACCTAGAGGCTTATTTTGCTCCTAGGACTTTGTTTTTTTTTTTTCGTGTGAAAGTTTTCCAGCATAACCAATCCCCCAAGAGGGATATATATTTTTCTTAGTAAATTTATACTTTGAAATAATCTTGTACAAAGGTGTATGCTCTCTTATTAGCTAAGGTTCAACATATAAATAATTTTAACAAGGTGGTTGAAAAAATTTATTAAATCAACAATGAGAGGATTATAAAATCTCATAATACATAAAAAGTTTGGATTGAAAATTCAACATGACCAGTTCCTTCCTCAATGTGATTAAAACTTGGAAATTTGCATAATTGAAAACCTCACCATATTATCCATTCCTCATTTCCCATATCTATAAACTAAAATAGCATAAGATACCATGCAAGAAAGTCTCTCAAATTTTATTTTTATTTTCTTCTTTTAATAAGCATGGTTCAAGGCTCTGTTGGGAAAGAACCAATAAGAAAACCCAACATCCTTGCCAATACATCAACATTTAAATACATTTTTACATAATATTACAATTCAAATGAATTCTCTTCTAAGTCCTTCACAAGAGATCCTTTCCAAAACCTTCAATGTATCAAGGGAATCATGGAGAAGGTGAGAACTGACCCAAAGGTAACACAACATAATATGAGGAGCATTTCAAGCATAACATGAAGAAACAAAACAAGCATGCATTCCCATCCTAATTTTTTTACAATAGGTTCAACATCGAACTAGACTAGGGAGAAGGTGGATTTTTCCAATAGGAGACGTCGATCACCATACCATAACATAGCCATTTCGAGGCTAAAACTCAAGAACTTTTGTTCTTGCACAAATGTCCTTTCAATGCCAATGCCCTTTCGAGGCCAAAACAACAAGGATTTTCATTCTTTCTCTTATTCAAAAATTCAAATTTTCAACCCATGGTATGTGATGACAAGTAGGGGCCCATAACACCCTACCCTCTTTCCCTCTTCTTGTCATGAGAAGAGACTATACACTATCAAGATCCAACTAAGGCCCTTCCCCCGTACATGGCCACTTCTTCCCTATCCAAGGGTGAGTAATGCCAAAGCAACCCACAAATCACTTTGAAACCCAAGAAAAACATGGAGGAAAACCATTCAAGAAAACATGATTCAAACTCTCCCAAGCATAGCCAACATACATATAAGCATTTCAATGAAAACCACAATAACATAAGCATAAACCAAGCATGAAACGACATGAAACAACATGAACAACATGAATAAAGGAGATAAAGAACTCCTACTTCCACAACAAGGTTATGGCAACATGTACAATTTTGAGATGAGCTTTTCCTCCCTTCAATCTTCAAAATTTCTCTCTAAAACTAGAGATTGGGTAACAACCAAACCCTTTGATGAAGGTCCAACACCACCCTTACAAACTCACAACCAAAAATGCAACAATATGGAGATAAAGAGATGACAAAAATGCTTCATAAAGCATCATCCATTAATACTTGAAATTCCTTATGAGAGATTACATACAAAGAGCTTCTACTTGAAGAGCTTCTATTTCTCCAACTTCCTTTAGAAGAGCTTCCATTTCTTGAACTTGATTACAAACGATAATAAGGCTTGCTTAAATAGGCACTTCTAACCCAAGACATTACAAACACAACCAATGTGGATAAAAGGTAAATACAACTACCTTTAAATAAATATTAAATTCCCACCCAAATACAACTAAGCACCCAACAAATATTAAATACATGATTTATCCAAAACCTTCTAGAATTTCCACCTACACACCTCGATTAATGGAATGACAACTATTTTTATTATTTTTCTATTTATGCCACCCATGCACCTCAAAAATAGAAATTCTTCTTTTCTCCATTTTTCCTATTTTTTTATTTTTTATTATTTTCCTTCCATTTTCGTCACTTTCTCTCTCCTCCATAAATTTTTTTTTTTCATTTTTTTTTTTTTCTAATAATTTAATTTTCCCATGCAAGATGCTCCTGCATTAGACTCCCTTGGTAGATAGAAAAGTGTGTCCCACACTTTGACGCCAAAAGAAAGATATACAACCATCTTCATCTTCACCACAAGCTTCCACCTCAATAGGGACAAGAAAACCAACATGCAAATCCTCCACATATTTTTTCTTTTTGCTGATGCATGATGCTCCTGCATCTGACTCCCATGGTAGGAAAAAATTCATGAAAATGGATTCACAAAATAAAGTAGCCACTGTTGACATTTTTTTTTCTCTTCCTCCAACACATAGCTAGAACAAGTATCCGATGCCGATATATTTCCTTCTTTCTTCTTTTCCAACACCTAGCTGGAACAATTGTTTGCTGTTGAAAATGCTCCCTCGCAATGAACTCTATCCAAGTATAACTCTCATCCTCATCCAATCTTGTTGAATTAATCACACCTATACTAAACCAAGCAACACCATACCAATCTTCCTTTGTATACCACACATGACTAACAAGATCCTCATGCAAAAAATCATCAATATCTTTTAAACTCATATCAAAGACAACATCCCATGATTCATAAGAATTTACCTCTTTGACACATTCATCTTTGCTTGCCTCTTTCATGTCATCAACAATGCATGTAACTATTTCTCCAACTAAGGCACTATACTTCTCCTCCATTGCTGCAATCTTCAAATCATCTTGATCTGCTTTAGGTTCATAAATCTTGTCATCTTCATGCTCTTCCTCTTCTCGTTCATCTTCTTCAAGTTTAGGTTCGCAAATGATTTCCTCTTCATCCACTTGCTCTTCGACTAGATCATCTTCCTTTTCTGCATCCAAATAATTATCAATGTCTTTTTTCTGGTAATGTGCTCTTCTCTTCTGCAACTCAACTTCTAATTCATTCACTTGCTTCTGCAAATCAACTAGCAATGCCTCTTGATTTCTTGCCCTAATTTTCTCAAGTTGAGGAATCCTTAGAATCCATCCAATCACAAAAGTCATCTTCTTCTTTCTCTTCTCCATAATCAAGTCTTCATAAGACAAATCTCGTCCAAAACAAGAACCTCGTGCAAACTACCTCACAGTTAGCGCTTTGTCTACACAATCAAGAACTTCTTCACAAACTTCACCCAACTCAAGGTCCTGGTGCAAACTGCCTCACTTTCAGCGATCTGTTCGCACGCTCAAGAACTCCCGCTCTGATACCACTGATGAAGGTCCAACACCACCCTTACAAACTCACAACCAAAAATGCAACAATATGGAGATAAAGAGATGACAAAAATGCTTCATAAAGAATCATCCATTAATACTTGAAATTCCTTACAAGAGATTACATACAAAGAGCTTCTACTTGAAGAGCTTCTATTTCTCCAACTTCCTTTAGAAGAGCTTCCATTTCTTGAACTTGATTACAAACGATAATAAGGCTTGCTTAAATAGGCACTTCTAACCCAAGACATTACAAACACAACCAATGTGGGATAAAAGGTAAATACAACTACCTTTAAATAAATATTAAATTCCCACCCAAATACAACTAAGCACCCAACAAATATTAAATACATGATTCATCCAAAACCTTCTAGAATTTCCACCTACACACCTCGATTAATGGAATGACAACTATTTTTATTATTTTTCTATTTATGCCACCCATGCACCTCGAAAATAGAAATTCTTCTTTTCTCCATTTGTCCTATTTTTCTATTTTTTATTATTTTCCTTCCATTTTCGTCACTTTCTCTCTCCTCCACAATTTTTTTTTTCATTTTTTTTCATTTTTCATTTTTTTTCTAATAATTTAATTTTTCCATGCAAGATGCTCCTGCATCAGAGGAGCATCATGCATCACCCTTTCTGAAAATGCATCTAAATATGATCCTAACTCAACTAGGCTTTAGGTAAACCTCAAGGTGGAGTTAGAGTCACCAACTCAAGAAGAGACCATCAGTTTTCGCAATCAACCAAAATTAGGATTTTTGAGTGACCCTAAAAGTCAACCAAAGAGGCTAAGGGGGTGGAAAGTACTCCCAACCCATATCCTTACCCCTAGGTTACTTAAATTTAATGTTTTTAAGCCTTAAGGACTTAATAGGAACCAAACAAAAGCTAGGAGAATAGCAAGACCAATTAACAACCTTCAAAGAAGACAATTCAAGGAAGCACAAATTAGCAAGGGTACAACTCCATCTTTCCATTAGGTTTCCCGACTAACTATCCTGCACACTCATTTCACACACCAATAGTTCAAGAAATCACATGCATTTATGTAAATTAAATATCGAAAAAATCATGTAAATTAAAAGCATCCATTTTTCTAATAATCAATTGTTTATCTCATTCCACTCATATTTTTTACCATTAAAATTGCATAATCAAAGTGTTAGTTCTACATTCATTTTCTTCATCATCATACATGTTCATAAAGCATTAATTGATGAAATCAAATATCTAAAAATAAAGTATCACACATCATAAAATAGCATAATAATGTTCAGTGCATCAAATAGTGTCTCAACATATCGAGTCATGAGTATCAAAATAATAATGTATCATCTATGCTATGATGGGTCAGGGCGAGGCCTCACAAATCAAAACATGAATATTTCAATTAAGTAGTCACTTTCTTATTTCTACACACCTTAATCATTAGAAATTTCGTAATCAATGTAACTTTATTCATTAATTCAGATTAAAATACTAGAATAATCATCATTAGGAATGCATATAATTAAGCATCATAAACATCATTAATAAGGAAAAATGAACTATCTGAAAGCATACGACTTAATCATTGAGGTACCAAAATTGACAACCTTATTATCAAGTGAAAATACCACATATCATTGTTAGTAACAATTAATGTTTTAAACAGTCGAGGTGATGTAATAGTTCTTGAATCACTAAGTATTAAAACATGGATATAAAAACTACTATAGATTTCATAAGGACATTCACAAAATAAACATTACTTCATAATCATTTCAATCCCCTATAACGGCTTTAATGAAGAATTCATATTTTATAATTACTTATGAGTAGGGTCCTTATAGTTTTGACACATATTTGGAATTTCAATTACGTTTATATTTATTTCATCTCCTTTCTATGCCATTTGAATGATAATATTTTGAGATTTCCCCCTTGGAGACAGGATTTGAGGGGTCTCCCTAATTACATGGATATGGAGCAGTCTAAGAAGTAGTTTTATTAGATTGTTTGCATTAAGATATACAAGATTAACATAGCTTTTGGTATTAGTTTTAAATTCTTGGGATTAAATATTGCAATTTATTTATTTATTAGTATTTTAGACCATAATACTTTATATTTTCTTGATTTTATTTTTTCCTATGAATGACCTTGTAAGATTGTAAGTTATATTATTAAGTTGAAATGTAATGGGGTTTTAACAATATATATCTTTGCAAGGAGACAAAATTAGTAAATTAGAACAAAATTGCATGAAATAAGAGTATCAAAGGATAATTTATGAATATTGTCCTATTTAATCTATCCAATTTTAGATTGTTCACTTTAGAATAAGATTAGATTACAAACTTGGGAAGATGTATGAGATGCATATAGAATGAAAGCAATCAAAATTATCCCAATGCATTGTTAGAAATATTTAGAATAACTGAGAGGTGAGGGTGAATCAATTACTCAAGGTCCATAAGTACCATTTGAACAATTAAACATCTAAACATTCATTATTCTACTTATCTCACTATTGCTTGGTCTCTATTCTACTAATAAACAAATTATTGTCCTAAACATAAAAGACTACTTAATGTAAAAATGTAAATGTAAATCACAATAAAACATTCATCAAAAGCTTGATAGTAGGATCTACTATCTTATGTGAAAACCTAATTTGGAGAAAACCACCAGCAACATGTCACCACTTTTTCACTCTTTGAAGTGAGCTCTATTTGGAGCCAACCTTGTTAAAGGTTGCAATACACATTGTTAAATGTGACCTAGTTAGAGGATTTAATCACTCTATTAGGAGTGGCCTTATAGGAGCAATTTGATCATTCCATTTAAAATTTTACCTTGATAAAATATTTGCGTAGAGGCTTAAGTCCTATAAATGACTATTAGGTCAACCTTTTATTAAAAGGATTTCAATACAAATTGTTTACAATGATCAGAAAGAAAATAATTGGATTTTGATCTATATGATTAAAACTCACATTTGCAATTTCATATCACTATTCGGTTCATGTGTTGATTCACTGATAAGTCCCCTTGTCAACTTTATCTCTTAACTTTCTCAACAACCCTTCAAGAAGTCATCCCCCTTCACATCAAAACTTAAGCCTTCTACTTAGATTCACTCATCGACTTCAAAAGAATTTGTATAAGCATTCATTTTGCTTCACTCCCACTCTTACACACTTGTGTTTACCCTTGTGTGTCTCTATTCTACATTTATCTATGCAAATTCTCATAGACTTTGGCTCCATGCCTTCTTAAATAGGTAATTCTTTCTTTTCCATTTTCCATTATCATTGTAGATCTTACGATTTTTGATCTAGTTCATTAGGGTCATTGTATTTGTTCATCTTCCTTATTTTCTAGAAACTTCTCATCCATTGAATTCAATCATAGATATTCTATGTAATCCTTTGCTTGAATTTAATGATCCAACTCATCAATCTTATCTTCAAAATTCTTTCCATATCCCAAGAAATCATCTTGGTCAAATGGAAATCGTGATTTCTCAAACACATTCAACATATCCTTACTTGAAAATCACTAAGTTCTAACACTCGATCATCACTTAATCACTCGATCACTATAGAAATTATTGGCTCAATTTCAATTAGCTTTCTTGGTTGATACTAATTTTTAGTCAACACTAAATTTTCTTGACACTTACTGTAGCTTGGTTAAAATTATCATCAATCGAGATAGCTTAATGTTTTACTCTATTACTTGGTCAAGATATACATTTATGATATAAAGAATCTCTTTTTCCTATAAATTTCTAACTAATAAAATGTCCATTATAATTTCCTTTTCATAACTCAACCTTTCTTCTGAGGTGCTATTGTTATGAGAAATCTCTCAAATCCTCTTCATCAATCCAATAGATATGTCATATAGATGAGATAAAAACATGTCTTATTAGTAAATTTGACATCAATGACAAAACCACAATTATTCCAAATGTAAGTTTCCAAAAATCTCCCTCTTTTGCATTGATGGAAACATCTCAATACATCGTGCAATACATATTGGTATAGGAATATTTAATATCCTTCTTTGTTACCATGCAATCTAAAATATTTCACTACCATGAGTGATCAATATCCTTAGTTTCACTCTAATTCTCATCTCTGCAAGTTTAGAAGCTCCTTCTATCATTTTGTGTCATTCTTTACTATGATTTTCTACCTCTAAGGTACATCTCTCCCTTTTAATTAAATCTTTCCCTCTTTGAAAAAAATGCCAAAGACACTTAACATTCTTGATTTCAATCACTTCATACATCTAGACTATGTCGATAATGTCTAGCTTAATTCTATCATCTCTCTATGATTGATCTTTTATGCTTATCTTCTTCTTAACTTCTCTACCTTAGGCATCTCCTAAAGTATAACTATTTTGCATCAATGTGTAGGATATTCTAATTAACACATTTGATGTAGTGTACCTTTCTCCTTAAGTTTCTTTTTTTAGGGGAATTACTCATAATTTATCTCTAATATATTCATGAGCATATTTAGGTAAGGCTTTAGTGAATATGTCAGACATTTTTTCTTTGATGTGCACATATTCTTACTCCACTTCTTTGTCTTGAATTAGTTCTCTCAAATAGTGATACTTGATAGCAATGTGCTTGTTATTAGTATGCATCACAAGATTCTTTGAAATGTTAATAGCACTTGTGTTATGACAATACAAAACCATTGGAACTATAATATTTTCTTTCATTCCTTTCAATAATTGCTTTATCTACATGTTTGAACAGTTTACTATAGCTACCACATACTCATATTTAGTTGTTGATTTGGAAATTTTGTATAATTATGTTTCTTTCTTGTCCATGACACCAATCACTTTCCTATAAAGAATGCACCTCCACTAGTGCTTTTTCTATCATCAACATTTCCTACCCAATCAGAGTTAGTGAATACCTTCATCTCAAACCTATCACTCCTCTTGTAATACAATCCTTGGTATTCTATACTTTTCAAAAATCTCATCATCCTTTTTACTTCCATCATGTGATTTTCCTTAGGATTTCTTAAAAATCTAGCAACTATCCCAACTGCTATTGCACTATTAGGTGTACTATGAAAAACATATTAAAAATTTCTAAATATTGATCTATATAATGTATAGTTCACATCAGAAGATTCTTCATTTTTATAAAACTTATGTCCTATAGACATAGGTGTGCATACTCATCTTGAATCTTCCATTCCAAAAGTTCTAAGTATCTCTTTGATATGTTTTGACTGAGCAACTTCATTTGATATACTTGAAATCCAATAAAGAATTTGATTTCACCAAACATAGTCATTTCAAATTCCTTCTTCATTTCATCAACAAATTATTTTCAAAGTGTTTCTTTTCCTCCAAACATAATGTCATCACCAAATATTTAAGATACTATTACTTCATTGTTCTTACCAGTCTTCAAATATAGGTTACTATTATCATTTGTCCTTTCAAAAAAAATCTTCACCAAATAATTATGCAGTCTTTCACATCATGCTCTTATGGCTTGTTTCAATCTATAAAGAGCTTTTTTTAGATTACATACCATGTTCTTCTTTTCTGGATCAACAAATTCTTTAGGTTTTTCAATGTACACTTCTTCCTCAAGTATACCACTCAGAAATGTAGATTTGACATCCATTTGTTGAAAATAATTTATTAATTGTATATTGCCTTTCTTATAAAAAAATTCATATAATTTCCAATTAGTGTATTCCAAGCTCACTTATGCATTGACGACAGTTTCTTGTGTCTACCGAGCATTCCAAAGTTTACCTATTTTGGAAATGCCTACCAAGTTCACTCAAGTGACACAATGAAGATCATAGAAGTTGTGTGTTAACTGAACCCACTTGGTTAATGAAGACAACATTAGATGGAACCAGTTTTAACCAAGCTCACTGGGTTACCAAAAAAACTTTGTGAATGTTTAGTGTTAATTAATTTCACTTGGTTAACACAGGAAAATCATGTTTGTTGGTTCTATCTGATTGAGGAGATGAATATCAAGTATTCTAAGTTGTATCAAAGCTAACTTGACAATGTGTCTTAGATATAAATATAAGGTCAAGTTGAGTATTGAATGTATGGAAGACAATATAATATTCCAAAAATTCTTAGAGGAAACAAATTAGAAGGATAGGCATAATATCAAGTTGTGGAGCTACAAAGATACATTCAATAAAGAAGGATTAAGTATTAAAACTAGAATTGAGATGTGTAATCAGCAATTTAGTTGCCTCTAAAATTAGGTCATCTCATTGCTACTCTCTAACCATTCTAGCAATGATCTAAATCTCTTAACAAAGTTGGCTTAACAACTATTTGTAAATTCTCTAACAAGGTGGCATTTCTATCTGAGGTGTCTTGAAGACCTCTAACAAGGCCACTACTAATAGGGTGATTAAATCCTCTAACATTGTGAGGCCTCACCCCAACCCATCGTAGCCTAGTGATACATTATTATTATTTTGATACTCATGACTTGAGATGTCAAGACATTATCTGATGCTTTGAACATAGTATATTATTTCATGTTGTGTGATGTTACTTTTTGATATTTGATGTTCGTCATTTAATGTTTTTTGTATATGTATGTTGATGAAATAAGTAAATGTAGGATTAACACTTTGATTAAGAGATTTTAATGGTTAAGAATTGAGTAGGATGAGACAAACCCTGATTGATTTATAGATGTATGTTTTAATTTATGTGATTTCTTGATACGTATATACAGATGTGCATGTGATTTTATGGGACTACTGATGTGTGCAATGAGTGTGTAGGATATTTTAGCCGAGAAATTCAATGGAGGAATGAAACTGATCCCTATGTGCCATTTGTGGAAACCTTGTTGTTCGTAACTTAATTTTATTGTGAGATGTATAAATGTATCTTTTCATAATCAATAAATGTTATGTTCCGTAACTGTGTTCTTTAGTGTCGCTTGACACTTGTGAATTTGCATATGCATTCCAGCATGCTAGTTAGGGTTAACTATGTAACCTTTGGACCTAAGTCAGACTAAGTTAGTAACCATTTTTGCTAATTTGTTTTTTGATCGAGTTTAGTCACCCCTAATCTAGATTAGTGCTTAACCTACATTTTAGAGTTGTTAGATGGTCTTAATTATTCCTAGCTTTTGTTTGGTTCCAAATCAATCCCTAAGGCTTTTAAACATGAAATATTTATACCCAACGGGTATGGGTATGGGTTGGGAGTAGTTTCCACCCCCTAAGCCCCTTTTATTGACTTTTGAGGTCACTCAAAAAGTCTATTTTTGCCTTTGTGCAAAAATTGAACGTGGTTACCATGAGTTGCAACACCTCAACTCCACCGAGTGGTTAACCTTAGAATTGGTTGAGTTAGAAAATTCTAAATTTGTAGGTGAGTGGGGGAAGTTATTGCCCTTTTTGGTGGTTGAGTTTGGATATTATTTAGAGGCCTTTCTTGGAGTAGTTTTGGTTGTTACCCAATCTCTACTTTTAGAGAGGAGTCTTGGAAGATTGAAGGCAAGGAAGGGAAAAGCTCTTCTCAAAATTGTTCATTTACCATTACCTCTTTGTGAAGGTAGGAGTTCTTCATCTTCCTTATTGTTTATGGTTGTTTCATGCTTATGCTATTGTGTTGTTATTTGGATGTTTGTATGTATGTTGGGTATGTTGGGAAGGATTGAAATCATGTTCTTGAATGCTTTTCTTTCATGTTCTTGTTTGAATTTTGAAGTTTTCTTGTATGGGTGCTTTGGCAAAACTCACCCTTGGATAGGGCAGAAGTGGCCAATTTTAGGAAAGGTCTTTTTAGTTGGACTCCAACAGTGTAGAGTTTCTTCTAAGGATGAGAAGAGGGAGAGAGGGTAGGGTGTTATGGGCCCCTACCTGTCAGCACAAACCTTGTATGAATTTTGACATGTTAAAATGGAAGAACAGAAGTTCTTGATTTATAGCCCCGATTGGACATCTATTTGTGCGTTGTGTCTAACATCTCCTATTGGAAAAATCCACCTTTCCCTAGTTTTGATTCATTGTGAATCCTGTTGTGGAAACCTAGTATGAATATGCATGTTTGATTTTGTCTCTTGGTCATGCTTGTTGACACCTGATCAGATTCTATTCTCTCCACGATCTTAGCAATGTATTGCATATAATGATATGGATCCCTTAATAAGGGTCATGAAGGAAATTCAATTAAATTGTTGTAATTTTGGGATTGGAATCCTATGTAATTTGTATTTCAAAACCTTTTTGTAATGGCAACGACGCTGGATTTTCTTCCTAGTTCTTTCCTAGCTGACCCTTTGAATCAGGTTTGCCAATAAAAGGGTGATTGAGTATTATTTCTTCTCATGAGATTTTTGGTATCTTTTGGTTATATGGATGCACATCAAAAATAAGAGGAAATGATGATGGTTCAATTAAGAAAAATTTCAAGTTTTCATATATGTTGAAAATGAAAAAATTATGTTAGGAATGAAGGTTCAGTTTTTGTGATTATTGGAAATCAAACAATTTTGCATTGTTGTTGTTAAAATGGATCTTGTATTATTAAAACTACTATTAAAATTTAGGTTAAACCCATCAAAAATACATAATACGCCTTTTTGTCAAAAAAAATATAACCTCTCTTGGTTAATAAATTCAATTTCAAAATTTACCCTTAGAAAAATAAAGACAAAAAAAAAAAAGTTTTCCCAAGAGAGCAAAAAATCTCTGGTTTTTGTATGGGGATGAATTAATCCCCTCAATTGCATAGAGCGTCTAAAAAGATTCTCTAGATATTCTTGTTTGAATTTATTAATATTAGATTTTAACAAAGAAGAAATTTTAAAAAATAAGAGAAAGAAAATATACATTAGTTTTTGAAAACATCCTAGAGTTCCTTCCCACCTAATAAACTTTTAAATTTATTCTTCCCCCTTTCATAACTACCTATGTGGGGTCTAGGCCTCTTTGTTATTAATATGCAGCAAAAGAAGAAGAAAAAAAGTTTGGCACGAGCCCCAAATTTGTACTTGCTAATTGTAAGTGGGGATTCTAACATTATTTGTGTTTTAAAATATCTCCCATCTCCACTTTTTGGGCACCTAACTTGGTGTATGGGGAGATTTCAGACTTACCTTTTTAGACCCACGTAAACATTGCATTTTTCCCCACTTGGGTTAAGGTGAGGTGGCGGCATAAAGTACATGCAAGCGCCTTGTTTCTTGGGTAAGGAAGTTGGTAGTTTTTATGAGGGAGGTAGATAAAGTGTTTTTTTTTTGAAATGAAGGTTTGTTTGGTGTTGGAAATTGATGGGATGTTTTAAGAATTAATTTAGCCAAAGCTTGTTTTAATTAATATTTATTGTAAGTTAGTTATGTTATTAAGAATTAATTTAGTTAAAGTTTTGTTTTAATTAATATGTATGGTAAGTTAGTTTATTTTGTTAAAGATTTAAGTTAGTTAAGTTTTGTAATAGTTAATATTTATTTATGATTAAGTTTGGTTTAATTTAGTCTTGTAAATATTAGTTTAGTATTATATTAGTTTAGATTAGTAAGTATATTTATGTGTATGGTTAAATGTGACACCTATTTTAACTAGTTCTTTGATTTAATACTTAAATTAATTAGACACGTGTTCATTTGAATTGTTATTCAATAATTTTAAATGAATTGTGGAAAAATTAATGTAATAATGAATCAAATGTCGATATCAAGTTTAATAGCGAGAGGTTAAAATTTAACGATTCTTTCCTCCTCAAGATTATAAACTTAAGATGTTTTGTAGAGAACCTATACTTTAACTGTGAACACTACCATAGCAAACTTAGAGGTTTTTAATTATTAATTTAAAAAAAAGTTGTGTGTTTTTTTTTTGCCCTCGTATTTTTGGGCATGACATTTTGGTATTAGAGCCTGTGTTTCAACACTAGGAACCTTAAACCATTGTGCTTGATAACTTAACTCAAACATTTAATTGTGTAGATACCTCTTGTTACTCGAAGCAACCGATGAGGAAGAGGTCATAGGGCTAGGGGTGGTAGAGCAGGACAAGAGGATGGACCACCACCACCTCCACCACCACCTCCACCACCACCTCCACCTCCATTAAACCCAAACCAAGACATTATAAATGCACTTCAGACCTTGATCGGTGTAGTTCAGTAGAGGATAGTACCTATAGTTTAGCCACATCAGTAGATTCCCATAGTGGAAGCAGAGGGACCTAGGGGAGGCACACCCAAAGTCAGAGAGAGAACTAAGAGTCCCTCGCCAAGAGAGATAGAGGGATAAAGTGAGCATGAGGGAGAGTCAATACACTAGAGAGGACCCCCACTTGAGAGACCTCCTAGACATATAGGAGATAATATCAGGGAATTGATTCGACTCAGGCCACCATTATTTACTGATTCCATCGAGGGGATAGTAGAAGAGGCATGGTTACAGAGCCTACAATAGTGCTTTGGATTACGTCCTTATGGGAGTAATCTAAAGGCATGCCTAGCAGTCCATCAATTGAGAGGAGATGCCTCCAATTGGTGGCATCAAGAGGAGACCATAGGAGGAGTGAGGATGAATACCCTCACATGGGACTCTTTCTTAGAGAGATTCTGAGAGAGGTACTTGTAAGAGAATTTCTGATAGAAGTAGATAGAGGAGTTTCATTCTCTTTATTAGAGAGGTCTTACAGTACCTCAGTACGAGAGAAATTTTTTCGAGCTCCTTCCTTATGAGGAATACATGAAGGACAAGAAACTGCGAGTGCATCACTTTATCATGGGTTTGAATTTCTCACTTCAAGGTCTAGTTTGGATGGCCTTCCCTACCACCTTCAGATAGGCAATGGAGATAACACTAGTTGTAGAGGATACTTGAGGGAGGCAAGAGTCATGAGATCGATCTCAAAACCAAAACTCTATCTAGTAGAAATCCCCTTGGAAAGGGAATCAAAACTATACAGCAAGGTCCTCTAAGGGCCAATAGTCTTAGCAGCCCAAACCATAGCAACAACAGTAATATAAACCTTCATAGGGTTATCAGGGCTCCAAGCCCAAGCAGTGGTAGTCACAGGGTTCCAAGTAGGATTAGAAAGTACAGGCCCCATAGTCACAGTCAGTGAAGACTCAACAATCTTCTAGGGGTGGATATAGTGGATCTAGCAGGTTAGGAGGCCCACAATAGTCTGGATCACAGGGTGCACGATCTTATACCCAAGGACCATGCTACACTTGTGGTGGCATGGGTCATATAGCTAGGAAGTGTCTATAGAGATAGACATCCGGTGGTCAGAGAGGGGATTTTTCAGAGCCGACAGTTGGTGACATGGGTATATCCCACAGAGTTTTTGCAATGGTTGACAATTGCTAGGCTAAGCATCAGGCCACAGTTATTGAGGCTACAAGTATATTACAGGGTCATATGGTTCTAGGTTTATTTGATTCTGGAGCTACTAACTCTGTTATATCTCCATATGTGGTGGAGCATTGTGGGCTAGTGACATTTAAATAGGATGTCAGTTGGGAGGTGGAGTTAGCCTCAGGAGCTAGGGTGTCAGTTAGTTCCATGGTGTAGAATTGTCAGATGCAGATTGGAGACATGTCCACTATGTCTAATCTACCCATTACCCCTCTAGGTTCTTATGATGTTGTTCTTGGCATGGATTGGCTTTATGCCCACAACACTAAGATGGATTGTTGACAGAAGAGGGTGGAATGTGTAGATGATGATGGTATCTCTAGGGAGATCTTTGGAGTGAAGAGACCTATATCCCTTCATATGATTTCCACTATGTAGCTTAGATAGTGCATGCAAAAGGGTTGTCAGTTGTTCGCTATCACCATTAGTGATAGAGAAGAAGATCTAGAGGGGGAGCCATCCCTCAATGATTTTCCAATCCTACAGGAGTTTGTAGATGTGTTTCCTTCAGAGCTTACTGGTATGCCTCCACCTAGAGCAGTGGATTTTTTCATAGATCTTGTGCCAGGAGCCGAGCTAGTTTCGAGAGTGCCATACAGGATGACTACTCATGAGTTAAGTGAACTAAAGGCTTAGTTGGAGGAAATCTTAGAGAAGGGGCATATTTGACCTAGTGTGTCACCTTGGGGTGCACCAGTGATCTTCGTAAAGAAGAAGGACAAATCACTTAGGTTGTGTATCAATTATCGACAATTGAACAAAGTGACCATCAAGAACCGATATCCTCTCCCCAGAATCGATGATCTCTTTGACCAATTGTAGGGTGCCCAAGTATTTTCAAAGATTGATCTGAAGTCAGGTTATCATTAGTTGAGGATTGTGGATAGTGATATCCCCAAGACTGCTTTTTGTACTAGGTATGGTCACTATGAGTTCACCGTGGTACCATTTGGCCTCACGAATGCTCCATCTATATTCATGAGCCTCATGAATGGATTATTCCATACCTTTTTGGATAAGTTTGTGGTTGTTTTTCTTGATGACATTCTAATGTATTCTCACGATGAGAAAGAGCATGAAGAGCACCTAAGGCAAGTATTGCAGAAGCTAAGAGAGAATCAGTTTTTTGGTAGCTTGTTGAAGTGTGCGTTCTTCAAACCTAAGATACATTATTTGGGTCATGTCATATCAGGTGATGGAGTCTCATTAGACCCCTCAAAGATTAGGGCCATCATGGATTGTCCAGCACCCACCAATGTTATTGAGGTGAGGAGCTTTATGGGGCTAGTAGGATATTACCAACGCTTCATTTTAGGATTCTCTAGATTGTCACACCCCATCACATCTCTTCAGAAAAAGAGGAAGAAGTATGAGTGGATAGGGAAGTGTGATAGAGCTTTTCAAGAGCTCAAGAGAGCCCTCACAAGTGCACTAACTCTTGTAGTACCAGATCCTTCTGCAGATTTTTTGGTGTGCACTGATGCATCTTCAGATGGTATAGGGGTAGTCCTTATGCAGGAAGGATGACCTATTTCCTTTGAGTCTAAGAAGTTGAAGACTCATGAACTCAATTATCCTACTCAAAACCTAGAACTTGTGGTAGTAGTTCATGCCTTGGTGAGATGGCAACACTTCCTTTTGGGTCATAGATTCGAGCTTCATTTTGATCACTAGAGCTTGTAGTACATATTTTCTCAGATGAACCTTAATGCTAGGCAAAGAAGGTGGATGGAGTTTCTTTGTGAGTATGATTTTGATGTTCATTACATTAAGGGAAAGGAGAATGTAGTTGCAGATGCCTTAAGTAGAAGGTGCCATGAGATTTCATTTGTGACTACTTGCACTAACTTGAAAGAGCGGATCTTACAACACTTACCAACCAATGAGCTTTATGTAGAAGTGAGTCAGATAGTACATTCTTAGATACCCTTGAAAGGGAAATATTTAGAGTATTCCTTGGAGTTTGATGGAATTTTGCATCATAGAGGATGTATGTATGTACCTTCAATTGGGGGTTTTTGTGAGCTCATTGTACTTGAGGCTCACAGAGCACCTTATGTAGCACACCTCGATGTTAAGAAGTTGCATGCAGATTTGAGATAATTGTATCATTGGCTAGGCATGAGAGTGTAGATTGTGAGCATAGTTATGAGATGACTTGAGTGCCAGAGGGTGAAGGCAAAGCACCATCATCCTAGTGGGCTTCTTCAACCGCATGAGATTGCATAGTGGAAATGGGATACTATATCTATGGATTTCATTGTTGATCTTCCCATGCCATCTTGCCGCCATGATGCCATTTTGGTGATAGTTGACATGTTGACCAAAGTTGCCCATTTCTCACCAGTGCGTACTACATTCACAAAAAAAGACATAGCTCAGGTGTTCTTATGGGACATTGTTAGACTTTATGGTGTTCCCTGTAAGATAATCTCCAATAGAGATTCTTTGTTCACTTCTTTATTTTGGAAAGAGTTGCAAGCAGCTTTGGGCACCAGGATCAATTTTAGTATAGCATACCATCCTCAGACTGATGGTCAGACTGAGTGAGTGAATCAAGTTTTAGAGGACATGTTATGTATGTACGTGATGGACCATCAAGTTAAATGGGAGGAATACCTACATCTTGTCAAGTTTTCCTATAACAATGGGGACCATTCCTCCATAGGTATGCTGCCTTATGAGGCCTTGTATGGAAGACCATGCAGGATGCCCTTGAGTTGGGATAGGATTGAGGATTGAGTATCTATTAGTCCCCAGTTAGTCAAGGAGATGGAGCAGCAGGTGACCCTGATTAGACATGACCTGAGAGAGGCACAGGATATGTAGAAGAAGTATGCTGATGTAAAGAGGACAGATCAAGAGTATCAATTTGGTGATAGAGTGTTCTTGAGGGTGCAACCGCATAAGAGTCTAATTTGATTCGAAAAGGGCTCTAAGTTGGCACCCCAATTTGTTGGACCGTTCGAGATCCTAGAGAGGATAGGACCTGTTGCATACCATTTAGCCTTTTCACCTAGCCTGTCATGCATCCACAATGTGTTCCACATTTTAGTACTTAGAGGATACATTTATGATGAGTCTCATATTATAGATTGGGATGCATTGCAGGTGGAGTTGGATGGACAGCTAGCACTGGAGCCTATCTGTATTATTGCCCAATGGACCCTAGCACTTTGAGGCTAAGAGCTAGACCAGGTTAGGTTCCAGTGGGATTGTTATGATGAGGTCATAGCTTCATGGGAGGATGCAACACAGATGTGATCTTAGTACCCTTATCTTTTTGATGAACTCTAGGAGGAAGTTCATGCCTAGTGGGGGAGGATGTGAGGCCTCGCCCTGACCCATCATAGCATAGTGATACATTATTCTTATTTTGATACTCATGACTCAAGATGTCGAGACATTATTTGATGCTTTGAACATAGTATATTATTTCATGTTGTGTGATGTTACTTTATGATATTTGATGTTTGTCATTTAATGTTTTATGTATATGTATGTTGATGAAATAAGTAAATGTAGGATTAACACTTTGATTAAGAGATTTTAATGGTTAAGAATTGAGTAGGATGAGAGAAACCCTGATTGATTTATAGATGTATGTTTTAATTTGTGTGATTTCCTGATATGTATATACATATGTGCATATGATTTTATGGGACTACTAATGTGTGCAATGAGTGTGCAAGATATTTTAGCTGAGAAACCCGATGGAGGAATGAAACTGATCCCTATGTGCCATTTGTGGAAACATAAATGTATCTTTTCATGATCAGTAAATGTTATGTTTCATAACTGTATTCTTTAGTGTCGCTTGACACTTGCAAATTTTCATATGCATTCCAGCATGCTAGTTAGGGTAAACTGTGTAACCTTTGGACCTAAGTCAGACTAAGTTAGGAACCTTTTTCCCTAATTTGTTTCTTGATCGAGTTTAGTCACCCCTAATCTAGATTAGTGCTTAATCTACATTTTAGAGTTGTTAGATGGTCTTAATTATTCCTAGCTTTTGTTTGGTTCCAAATCAATCCCTAAGGCTTTTAAACATTAAATCTTTATACCCAAGGGGTATGGGTATGGGTTGGGGGTTTTTTCCACCCCCTAAGCCCCTTTTATTGACTTTTGAGGTCACTCAAAAAGTCTATTTTTGCCTTTGTGCGAACATTGAAAGTGGTTACCATGAGTTGCATCACCTCAACTCTATTGAGTGGTTAACCTTAGGACTGGTTGAGTTAGAAAATTCTAGATTTGTAGGTGAGTGGGGTAAGTTATTGCCCTTTTGGGTGTTTGAGTTTGGATATTATTTAGAGGCCTTTCTTGGAGTAGTTTTGGTTGTTACCCAATCTCTACTTTTGGAGAGGAGTCTTGGACGATTGAAGGCAAGGAAGGGAAAAACTCTTCTCAAAATTGTTCAGTTACCATTACCTCTTTGTGAAGGTAGGAGTTCTTCATCTCCCTTGTTCAGATTGTTTATGGTTGTTTCATGCTTATGCTATTGTGTTGTTATTTGGATGCTTGTATCTATGTTGGGTATGTTGGGAAGGATTGAAATCATGTTCTTGAATGCTTTTCTTTCATGTTCTTGTTTGAATTTTGAAGTTTTCTTATATGGGTGTTTTGGCAATACTCACCCTTAGATAGGGCAGAAGTGGCCAATTTTGAAAAAGGTCTTTTTAGTTGGTCTCCAACAATGTAGAGTCTCTTTTCAAGACAAGAAGAGGGAGAGAAGGTAGGGTGTTATGGGCCCCTACCTATCAACACAAACCTTTAATGAGTTTTGGCATGTTAAAATGGAAGAACGAAAGTTCTTGATTTATAGCCCCAATTGGGCATCTATTTGGGTGTTGTGTCTGACATCTCGTGTTGTAAAAATCCACCTTTCCCTAGTTTTGATTCATTGTGAATCCTATTGTGGAAAGCTAGTATGAATATACATGTTTGATTTTGTCTCTTGGTCATGCTTGTTGACACCTGATCAGATTATGTTCTCTCCACGATCTTAGCAATGTATTGCAAAAAATGATATGGATCCCTTGATAAGGGTCATGAAGGAAATTCAATTAAATTGTTT
Organism: Cupressus sempervirens; assembly: GCA_028749045.1. Taxonomy (NCBI): domain Eukaryota; kingdom Viridiplantae; phylum Streptophyta; class Pinopsida; order Cupressales; family Cupressaceae; genus Cupressus; species Cupressus sempervirens. Next base: position 708,782,417 of record CM053789.1, on the reverse strand, counting down.
TAATTTTGGGATTGGAATCCTATGTAATTTTAATTTCAAAACCTTCTTGTAATGGCAATGACACTGGGTTTTCTTCTTGGTTCTTTCTTGGCCGAGCCTTTGAATCAGGTTTGCCAGTAAAAGGGTGATTGAGTATTATTGTTTCTCATGAGATTTTTGGTATCTTTCAGTTATATGGATGCACATCAAAAATAAGATGAAATGATGATGGTTCAATTAAGCAAATTTTTAAGTTTTCTTATATGTTGAAAATGAAAAAATTATGTTAGGAATGAAGGTTCAGTTTTTGTGAGTATTGGAAATAAAACAATTTTGCATTGTTTTTTATTAGGTAAAATAGGTTTTACAAGGATCCTGAAACCCAAAGTTTTATAGCAAAAAGAGCAAGAAAAAATAGTCTAAACAAACAAAAAAATTGCCTCAAAAGGCCAAAAACAAAAGAATGCTCGAAGCCAAAGTACAAAGGCTAGAGACAAAGCCAGGTGAACAGGCTAGTGGCCATCCATGTCCATGGCCTACAGGGTTTTTGCAACATCATTATCCTTCTGACTGGTCGCTTCTTCCTGAATCCTAGTAGGAATGTTCGTCTAGTTCCCTTGATTCACCTAGTCACTAGCCTCTTTCTAAAATTCATCTGAGTTGAATCCTTGCTTTGTGTTTTGCTCTGCATCCCTTTTAAGGCTAGTTGCAGTCAAATAGTCACCTAGATTGACAATATTCTCATTTAAGGTGTGAGGGTCTCTACTATCTATTTGGTGATTATCTGGTGGACAGAATCCAACCTTTGGACCTTTTGCTCTAGTTGGGTGAGTCTGTCATCCTGATGGTCTCATGAGACCTGGCCTCTATCTTTCTCCTAGCTACCCACCTTGTCCTTGCTCCCTTTGGCTTGCTGGTCCTTATTAGTATCCTGGTTGTTGGGCTAGTTGCTCCTATCCTTCAGAGCCTCAATTTCTTGAAAAAGCCACTTGATGGAATGAACATTGTCAATTAGACTATTCTTTGCATTGTTCAGGAAGTTGAAACTTGTTTCCCACACATTGTTAGAGATAACCAAAAGAGTTGGGTCAAGGAGCTCGTCGTAGTGGGTGCTTCTGTCAAGGTCCTCTAGCACCTAGATTTTAGTAGGTTCTCTAACAATTCCCAAACTGACCTTGTCCCCATAAAAGTTCCTCCAGGCTCTCCTCTTGTTCTTTCTGATGACCTCCCCCCTTTTCAACCATGATTTCAATCATCTCCTCTGGGGGTGAAATGGGAACTTCCTGAGCTGAATTGGGTAGGGTGGGGCTAGGGGGCACTTCAACAAGGTCGCTGGGATGATCCTGGGGCAGGGCCTAGTTCACTTTTCTTTTCTTGGGGTTAACAACAATTTTGCATTATTGTTGTTAAAATGGATCTTGTATTGTTAACAATACTATTAAACTTTAGGTTAAACCCATAAAAAAAAAAACATAACACCCCTTGTATTGTTAACAATACTATTAAACTTTAGGTTAAGCCCATCAAAAAAACATAATACCCCTTTTTGTCAAAAAAAATATAACCTCTCTTGGTTAATAAATTCAATTTCAAAATTTACCCTTAGAAAAATAAAGAAAAAAAAAAAAGTTTTCCCTGGAGAGCAAAAACTCTCTAGTTTTTGTATGGGGATGAATTAATCCCCTCAATTGCAACAAAGCATCTAAAAAGATTCTCTAGATATTCTTGTTTGAATTTATTAATATCAGATTTTAACAAAGAAGAAATTTTAAAAAAATAAGAGAAAGAAAATGTACATTAGTTTTTCAAAACCATCTAGAGTTCCTTCCCACCTAATAAACTTTTAAATTTATTCTTCCCCCTTTCATAACTACCTATGTGGGGTCTAAGCCTCTTTGTTATTAATATGCAGCAAAAGAAGAAAAAAAAAAGTCTGGCACGAGCCCCAAATTTGTACCTACTGATTGTAAGTGGGGATTCTGACATTATTTGTGTTTTAAAATATCTCCCATCTCCACTTTTTGGGCGCCTACCTTGGTGTATGGGGAGATTTTAGACTTACCTTTTTAGACCCACATAAACCTTGCATTTTTCCCCACTTGGTTCAAGGTGAGGTGGCAGGATAAAGTACATGTAGGCGCCTTGTTTCTTGGGTAAGGAAGTTGGTAGTTTTTATGAGGGAGGTAGATAAAGTGTTTTTTTTTTTGAAATGAAGGTTTGTTTGGTGTTAGAAATCGATGGTATTTTTTAAGAATTAATTTAGTCAAAGCTTGTTTTAATTAATATTTATTGTAAGTTAGTTATGTTATTAAGAATTAATTTAGTTAAAGTTTTTTTTTAATTAATATGTATGGTAAGTTAGTTTATTTTGTTAAAGATTTAAGTTAGTTAAGTTTTGTAATAGTTAATATTTATTTATGATTAAGTTTGCATTAATTTAGTCTTGTAAACGTTAGTTTAGTATTATATTAGTTTAGATTAGTAAGTATATTTATGTGTATGGTTAAATGTGACACCTATTTTAACTAGTTCTTTGATTTAATACTTAAATTAATTAGATGCGTGTTCATTTGAATTGTTTTTCAATAATTTTAAATGTATTGTGGCAAAATTAATGTAATAATGAATCAAATGTCGATATCAAGTTTAATAGCAAGAGTTTAAACTTTAACGATTCTTTCCTCCTCAAGATTATAAACTTAAGATGTTTTGTAGAGAACCTATACTTGAACTGTGAACACTACCATATAAAACTTTAGAGCTTTTTAATTATTAATTTTTAAAAAATTGTGTGTGTTTTTTTTTTCCCTCGTATTTTTGGGCATGATAAACATGTTCACACCTAATAGTTTGTTTTGTAACCTTTAACAAGGTTGGCTCCTAATAGAACTCATATTAGAAGATTGAAAATAGTAACTAGTTGCAATTGGTGGTTTTTTCCAAATTGGTTTTCCATGTTAAATCTTGGTTTCAGTTGTGTTCATGCTATTTCTTTTATGTGTATACAACTATGTTAAATTTAAGGTTAATTATAGTCAATCACATTAAGATCAATAAACTCCAAGTTATAGTTTATTATTAGTGCTTGCCAACTTGTAATATTTTCTAGTGTTAACTAAGTGCATGTGTGTTTATTGAGTAACAATAGAATATAGTTTAATTAGAGTTTATATTTTGATTTTTATTGACATCTAAGGGATTTGCGATTTATTTTTGTGGTAATTGATTCACCCCTCCCCTCTTCGTTACTCCTCTTATATTTCCAACACCATCTTATATACCTTGAAGTTCTTGTAGGATGATTATGCAAGAAGGGTTCTAACTTCTTCAAGTCTTTCCTTTAGAGAAAAAGTTTCTCCACAGTCAACTCCTTTTTCTTGAGCATGTCCTTTTCCATACCAGTCTTTCCTTGTTCCTTATTACTTCACCATTTTCTTTTCTCTACAAACTCATTTTGTTCCAATAACATTCTTGTCTTTAGGTTTAGGCACTAGGGTCCAAGTATTGTTCTTCTCAATCTGTTCTATTTCCTCATTCATTGTGTGAATTCAATCTTCATTGTCTAGAGAATCCTTTAATAATTTGGACTCAAATTCACAAATTAAGCATGTATCATTTTTGAGCCTTTTTCTTGTCACAACACTTGATTCACTATCACCAATGATTTATTTAGGTTTGTGATGTCTTATCACAAACTTGGCTAGCATAGGTGGTTTCCTTCTCTATTCTTCAATAGGTTCATCTTGAAAGATAATATCAAGCTCATCAACTCTTGCTTGTTCAAGTTTTGGTCCATGTTCAACATTCTCAACATTCTCCCCTTGATGGTTGGAATTTCTTATCTATGACTTGGCATCTTTAGTCTATTTCTTGACAACCACTATCTACTACTTGACAACTTTTTGTTGCACTTCATCATTTCCCATCTATTAGAAAATTGTATCTTGGTTTTCTTGTTCTTTTGGAGTGTAGGGAACACCATCTTCAACATAGACAAATGTACTATACTATTTAGGTTCTTCATTAAATGTAAGGTCACTTATTTTTGTAACTCATCAACATTTTGCACTTTCCACAACTTTCTTAGTGTTATAGCTTAAACACTGAAAAGTTTTAATCTTGATGGAATGCCCTAGGAATATACCTTCATCACTCCTTACATCAAGTTTTCCACTCATGTTATATTTGAATATATAGCATTTACTTCCATAGATTTTGAAATATTCCACAATAGGAGAATATCCATACCACAGTTCAAAAGGTGTAGCATTTGTACCTTTTTGACTTGTACTCTATTCAGGGTATAGATATTAGTACTATAAAATTCTCTCCAATACTTATTTCACAATATTCTCCATCATCAATGTTCTTTCATATTCCATTATTGATTTTTTTCTTCTTTTAGCTATCCCATTCTAGGGAGGGGTCCTTGGTGCTGACATCTGTCTTTTAATTTCTGTATCATTGTAAAATGTATTGAACTCATTCCAAAAATTAATTCACAACTTCTCTCAGATATCAAACACTTCAAAATTTTCCATGCTTCTTTTTCAACTCTGGCTAAATACCACTTAAATAATTGAAAAACAATTTAGCTTTGAGAAACATTATAGTCACCATCCTAGAATAGTCATCAACAAAGAGAATAAAACACTTATCTTCATAATAGATTTAATGAACATCAAAAGCTCCACATAGGTTAGTATGAATCAATTCCAAAATATCACTAGAAGTGTATGTTTTTCTCTTGAAACTAGACTTGGTCATTTTCCCAATTGACATTGTTTACATATAAAATTGTTAGGCTTCTTTAGTTTAGAAAACCATCTTAACTTCTTAATTTTATTAATATTTATCAAATTTTCAAAATTCACATGACATAACTTTTGTGCCATAACCAAACATCTTCTTGTTGTGAAAAAAAGCATGTCTCAATAGATAAATTTAGATAGAACAAGTTGGCTATTATTTGATCACCGCTTCCAATTAGCTTACCATCAGCATCATAGAACTTGGCCTTCTTATGATGGGATTCAACTCTACATCATGATTTTATTAGTTTTAAAACACTCAACAAATTATAGTTAAGTCCTTCAATCCAGTAAATATTATCACACTTGATCTTATTGGTCAATTGAATTGTACCTTTACCTTTTAGAACACATGGTATTTCATTACCAAATTTAATAGATCCACCTTTGTATGGACCAATATCCTCAAATTTATCTCTATCACCAATCATATGATTAGAGCAACCACTAACAATTATCCATTTATCACTTTTGTTCATATATGAGATTAATGCAATTTTCTCATCTTCATTAGAATCTTTTTTCATAGAAACATAGACAACTGGACCATCATTAGTTTCTAATTCAATGTTAGTTTCTTCTTCAACAATATAAAAATATTTCTTACCTTTGTCATCCCTATTTTTCTTGTAGTCTCAGTCACCTCTTCTTCCATTGTACTCAATTTCCTTTCTCTCATCCATGTCTTCTCTGTCATGACACCAAGTAGGAATATGACCAACCCTATTGCAGAAAAATAAAAAATAAGTAATTTACCTTTATATTTACTTCTACATCTACTAAATCTTTTTACAATAAGTGCTTCAAGTTCATCAATCTCATCATGAGAACTATCATTGTCACTCTTCACATGTTTTTCTTTTGTCTTGCTAAGAACTAGTTGCGACTTAAAAGAAGATTCAATAGTAGTAGCTATGTAGTTATCAAATGTAGATATCTCAAAAGTAGTAAGTCTACCAATTACACCTTGCAAAGTCAAAGTGGTTCCTAGAGTACATCTTAGTTCTTTAATTGTAGAAACTCTAATGGCATATATAGGGAGTAGCTTTCTTATCATTGTATCATCTTCAATTATTCTATTTGTACCTTGAATACCATTCACAACTTCCTTGATTTTTGTGCAATATTGTACTATTTTCTCACCTCCCATCATCCTCATCTCATCAAATTTACCTCTTAGACTCTCTAATTTTTCTCTTAATACATTGACATCACCTCCATATATAGTCTTCAGTTTGTCCCTAATTTTCTTTTCACTGTTAGATTATTCTATATCATCAAACTTGACATTTCTTAGAGCTAAGGCAATCTCCAACATTGATTGATTGTGTTCTTGCTTTTGCTTTAGTTTTTCATTTGCCAAAAGAGTAGTTTTTTTCAGATACTCATTTTCCACAAAGTTGATAGTAGCATCATTGTCACTAGATATATGCAACCTCATAAAAGTTTTCCATATAGGAAAGTTCTCCTTGTTTAGATTTGGTAACTCTCTTTTGTAATTTATGATCTTTGGCTTCAATTAGCATCTTCAAACTTCTCTATGTAAGAAACTAGGCTCTAATACTAATTTTTAAAAATGTTTATACTAAATGAGGGCAGGGGGGTGAATCAATTACTCAAGGTCCATAAGTACCATTTGAACAATTAAACATATATATATTCACTATTATAGTTATCCTACTCTTGTTTAGTCTCTATTGTACTCATCAACAAATTACTATCCTAAATATAACAAAATTTGCTAAATGTAAACAAGTAAATGCAAATCACCATAAAATATTCAACACAAGTTTGACACTAGGATTTTAGCTGTAAACCCAATTTGAGGAAAACCACTAGCAATATGTCACCTCTTTTTTGCTCTTTTCAATTGAGCTCTATTAGAAGCCAACCTTGTCAAAGGTTACAATACACACTATTAAATATGACCTTGTTAGAGGATTTAATCATCCTCTAGCCTTGCTAGAGGACTTTGATAATTCCATTTATAATGTCACATTTTTAAAGGATTTACATAGAAATTTAAGTCCTTTAAATGATTGTTAGGTCAACCTTTGATAAAAATAATTTCAATACAAACTATTTATAATGTTTAAAAATAAAACAATAGGATTTTGATCTATATGATTACAACTCACTTTTGCACTTTCAGATCACTATTACGTTCATGTGTTGATTTGCTAATAAGTGCCCTTATCAACTTTATCTCTTAACTCGCTCTGTAACCCTTCAAGCAGTCATCGCTCTTCACATCAAAACTTACACCTTTTCTCAAATTCACTTATCAACTTCAACAATATTTGTACAAGTATTTATTTTGCTTTTCTCTCACTCTTACACACTTGTGCTCACCCTTGTGTGCCTCTATTCCAACTTTCTTTGTGCACATTCTCTTAAAGTTTTGTTATATACCTTCTTAAATACTTAAATCTTGCTTTTTCATTTTCCATGATCACTATAGATCTTAGGGTTTGTGATATGGTTCATTAGGTTCATTGTATCTATTCATCTTCTTTATTTTCTAGAAATTTTTCATCCATTTAATTTTATCATACTTGTATTCTACCTAATCCTCTCCCTTAATTTAATGATCCAACTCATCAATCTTATCTTCAACATGGTTTCCATATCCCAAGAAATCAGCTAAGTCAACTAGAAATAGTGATTTCTCAAATAAATTCAAAATACCATCACTTGGTAATCACTAAGTCCTACCACTCAGTCATCACTTAATCACTTAATAATTTTAGAACTTCCTTGTTCAACATCAACTATCTTGCTCAGTCAATAGTGATGCTCAGTAAACACTAAATTTTCTTAGCACTTATTATGACTCGGTTGACGTTAGCATAACTCAACATACCTTAATATTTTATTCTATTAATCAGTTAAGGTTTACATTTATGGTATTAAAAATCAATTTGTCTTATCAAAGTTTAACTAATGAAGTGTCCATTGTAATTTCCTTTCATAACTTGACATTTCCTCTTAGGTGCACTATTGTTGTGAGAAATCTCTCAAATCCTCTTCATCAATCAAATATATATGACATTTAGATCAAATAGCACTATGTCTTATCAATATATTTTACATCAATGAAAAAATAACAATTGTCCAATTGTATATTTCCAAAACATGTTTCTAAGAACTCATTAATGTTCCCTCCACAAGAGGGTTTAATTATATTTTAATTTATAGCCTCTAAAAAATTGTGAAATTCATAGAAATCTAAGTAGATTCATTTTTCTTCTTAATTCATTTGGTTTTATAGTGAAACATGAAAGTATGAGTGAAATATCTAATACCCTAGAAAAATAAAGCAATGAATCTCTAAATTTCATTTGAGACTAATTCAATTTCTCCATAACCAAGAAGCTCTTACAATTGCTACTAAATCTCACCTGATCCCTAAGAGGTGTAAGAAATATGCTCAATAATGATACATCAAGAATGAATTACATATTTTTTCTTGTATTCTCAAAATTTTACTTCCTTTTAGATCTATATTTTTTTATCTATAGCATGGTATCAACGTGAGAATAGGGAAACAATACTTCTAGTAAGTCTTCCTGGGTCTATATTTCTTTCCTTGAAGGAATTCAATATGGTAGATGCAATTATAAAACAAGGAATACAAGACTAGAGCACTTTTGAGCCAAAAAATATTGTTAGGTCAAATATGTTTTACAAGTTCATTACACAGTGGAATGAATTGTTCAAGAGAAACAATAATATTACTATTTGGTATCTAATTTTTTACATCAACTTTATTATTGTGTAGTATTTATAAGCTATTGATTCATGACTAAGTGTCAAATTTTATTTAACAAGAAAGGTCCCCCTAATATGCAATCAATGTTGTATCATTGGCCATTACCTAAAAAATCATACTAGTGAAATTTTAATACTAGTAATAACAAGACTAGATCATGACATCTAGGTATTGCTAAAAAAAAATTACTCAGGTTTCCCTCATAATAATAACTAATGAAAATGCACCAAAGATGATCATTACAAGCTCATTTAGACACTATAAATAGACAAAAAAAACTTTTATAATCACATCCATGAAATATTCAACATATAACAAAATTGATTTAGTAACCCAAAAACACTTCAATGTGAAGGTAACACTAGGTTGGGGATGAAACCCACAAATCTTCACTGTTACAATAATAAAGTTAACTTGTTAGGGTTCCAATATTTGATCATAATATATGATCTACCCTATGAGTGGTATACCCCATTAAAAGCTACAATAATGTTAATTCCTACCCTGTTAAAGGATTTCACACTTATAATTAAGCAAGGACTCTATTAGGAGGTTTACATAGACCTGTTAGGATGACTCGATTAGGAGATTTTTCTTGATTCAAAATTGATTATGTACATGACCCTTAGTTTTATTTGTGAGCTGATTTTGGATCTCTTCTATACAATGTCTAATGTAATCTCTCAATTTTATAGCTCCTTTTGGTCCTATGCTCCCTTGTCTAGCTTGATTCTAGACTTAATCTTTCTTGCTTTGTTTTGTCCTTGTTCACTCTTACACTTGTGGATTCATTCACATATGCATCTTCTCCTCTTTCAATCACACACACACACTCACTTGTAGTACTCACTCATACTAATTCTAGAGTTAGAATCCTCCTTAAATAGATGTTTTGTGAAAGTTCTAGATCTCAATCATGATTTATAATTCCTGTTGTTTCTATCAAATTTTCTATTTGGTTGATCTTCATTCCTCAAGATCATTACCTTTTGTAATGATGCATAATCTCCATCTTGAATATCTATACAAATATCAAATCTCATATGCAAGTCGACCAAAATGGTTTACATAATTTTTTGTGCAATTACAAACTCATATGACAAAATTGAACTACTTGACATCTAAATATGTTGACACTTGGTCATCGTTAGCATTAATATATTGGCACTTGGCTTATATATACGTATACTCTCTATTTTTGGGCAAAAATTATATTTCCATTTTACTTAGTCTCCACTAAAATAAATCAACTTACATATATGCCTAGTCTCAACTAGGGTGCTTGACAATAACTAACTTGTTCGACATGTAATACAAAATTAATATGTCTTCTGTTATGCTTGGCCTTTACTAGATGACTTGGTCATATTGATGACTGTAAATGACTAAGTTTTTGGAAACCAATAGACAACATAGGCCCAAAGATCAACAATTTCCCCCTTTGACATTAGTGGAAAAAACACTTTTTCATGCATAGTCATTGCATTCAAAAAATAAATACTCCCCCTGAGACTATAATCTGAATTTGTAAAATTTGGATGCTTTGATGTCTTTGACTTCTTCTTTCTTCTTGTGTCTACTACTATGTCTTTCTAATATATGTTTATATTTCCCCCTTATTTGTCTTATTTCCCCATTTTTGTTCTTATTTCTACCTTGTTTTTGTTACTGATGACTTGGGGTTTCTGAGTTTAGGTGATGCTTATCAAAAAAAAAAAATATGGCTTGCCAAAATGTCAACATAGCCTTTATTTGACTATTCTTTGAGCTTCTCCAAAAATGGAAAATAAATTTCTTTCTTGGCAACTAGATTAATTAAACCTTCAATGTGTGCAAAATGTGCATTCTTCTTCAAAATATTGTGTGCAATAGATACTTCTTTCTGAATGATTTCCAAATTTGGTAATAACTAAAATTGAATTAGGATAAACTTGTTTATGATCTCATTGTCCCTAGCCATGAGCTTGGCTAACTTTTGGTGACTAGTTGTCAACTTATTATATGAAAGGGAGCTTGAACTTACATTATTTCCCAATGAAATAAGGCTTGTCCACATATCATAATTCAATAAATTAATGGAACATTGATTTTTGAGTATAAAAAATGAAACATCACTCAACTTTATATACAATGAATGAATAGTTAAAATTATTTTTAAATCTATAGCTAATTGGGAAAGTGGAATCTTCATTCGAACCACTACATTAGTTTATCATTGGTCTTTATATCCTCCATCTAAAATTTCTCAACTATGCATACCAATTGATCTAAAATTAGATGTTGACCATCGAGGTCAATTATGCCAAATGTATCCACAAAATATCTCTAATAGTGTGTAGTACATGTTTCTTCTCATGCTCTCTTCATAGCCATTTTTTCTTTTCCTTATGGCTCAACAAGGTTTCTATTTCCTACATCTATTCAAGTGTCAATTTTTTTAGGTCATGCATGGGTAAACTAATTACCTCATCAAGACTAACTAACTTATCATCTAGTTCATCTGACTAAGGAAAAAATTGAGACCTGGGGGTTGTATTGCTGGGTTGTGATAGTTTTAATTGTTTCCCCTTCTCACTTGATCTTAGTTCCTATTACTTCCTCTTTGGAGTAGGTATTACCTATTGTTCAAGTATACCTATCATTAATTCTATAATATTTGCACTTGAAAACTATACAAGAGATAATAAAGCCTCTTGCTCCTTTGGTGTTACTTGTTCTACCTTCATTTTTGTGCCTTTAACTTCTTCTCACTTGCCTTCTATCTAGGGAATGTGCATACAAGTTAATTGTGTAAGTACAATTATTTCCTTACCCTATTGCTCAACACATGTATCTTTAGCTACCGATATAACCTCTGCTTTATCAATCTTTGTAGTCTCAATCTTTGGATAATCTACCACTTTTTACAAAATTGGATTTGTCCAAGATAAATTGTGTCTAACGTGAGACTTTAGGTTTTGTAGAGGTGTGTTAGATATATCTTTGATAGTAACAACATCCTTTTTTTTATATTGATGCAATAGTTTCTTGATCTCTTCATTTAATTTAGCTACTTGTTCCTTGTATGAATCCTCAAATTCTATTGCATCTTTACCTTCTCTAGGCTTTATTGCTAGAGTATTCACTCCAAATACTTCCATGCTTGAATACTATCCTCCTCAACTTCACAAGATTTATTCTTCAAAATTTGGTATGCCCTATCTCTTGGTATAAATTTATTTAATCAATCAAGTCCTATAGACATATGCGTCTTCCCAAAATCTTGCATAGCTTGTGTCAATGTAGTCTATCTTACTTGCTTAATGGATAGTGCCCAGTTCCATTCAATATCTATCTATTTGTACAAACCCATCGGGAATCCATCTCCCAATTCCAAGGGTGAACATCTAGATTTAATTATCATATCTATCATAGCTTCTTCAAGTTTATCTTGATCATCATTATTCAAAGAATCATAATTAATATCTTTGAACCCCACAAAATTTTCTAAATCTCTAACCTTTTCACATACCTAATCTAAAGTCATTAAGGAAGTCTCTTACAATTTTTAACTTTCTTGGTTCATCAAACTCAGTCTCTTCATCATCATCATCCTCCTCCTATGAAATGATCATTTTTCTCCTTGTGCTTCGTTGTATATTTTTCTATGGTGAATTGGTTGTTCTCTTCTTTGATAGACTTTCTTTGTTTCTTAGAGCTGGGGGTTGAGTTATCTTTGATCTAGTTATTGTAAGGTTCCTCCTCTTATGTACTTATCAAATATGAATTTATTTGTTACATTTGTTGTAGGAGTTTAGAATGGATATGGAGTAATGTTGTATGTTTTAGATGTCCTAATGAAAATTAAGATCAACATATACATCCATGTTTTAATACTTAATGATTGGAGACCTACTATGTTATCTCAACTATTTAAACATTAATTTGCACTAACGATGATATAAAGTATTTCACTTGATGATGATAATTATTGATTATGGTACCTAGATGATTAGGTTATACGAATTTAGATAGTTTAGTATTCCTTAATTGGTGATGTTTATTATGTTAGGTATATGCATGCCTAATGATGATTATTCTAGTATTTTAATCAAAATTAAAGAGTAGAGTTATGTTTTATTGGTTATGTAACTACTGATGACTAAAAGCGTGTGCCAAAATCAGAAAGGTTTATTTTAATGAAAGATTTATGTTTTGATTTATGTGACTAACCAAATAAGTTTTAAAAATATATATGCATGTGATTTCTCGAGCTACTAATGTATGAAATGAGTGTGCAAGATTTATTAGTTGGGAAATCTAATGGAGAAATGAAACTGAAGCCTATGTACCCTTTTTGGAAACTAGAGATGAGTTTAATAAAATATGTAAACCCTATTATTCGTATATTGTTTGTATCATGAGTTGAATGATTATATCATTTTCTAATCATTAAATGTTAATGTTTTGTAACAGTGATATAGTGTTTCTTGACACTCGTGAATGTATATGCATTCTAGAATGAAAGTTAGGGTTAACTGAGTAACCTAAAGATCTAAGTTAGATTAGGTTAGTTACCTTTTTGCTAATCAGTCAGTAATCAAGGTTAATTACCCTTATCGAGATTAGTGAGTAATCTACATTTCTAAAGGTTGTTAGAAAGTCCTAAAAAAAAGTAGCTTTTGATAGGTCCCTAATTATCCTAAGAGGCATAAAATCATGAAATCTAAGTACCCAAGGGGTATGGGTATGGGTTGGGGGCATTTTCCACCCTCCTAGCCCCTTTTGTTGACTTTTATGGTCACTCAAAAACCTCATTTTTTGCTTTATTGTAACAATTTATTGTTTCATCATGAGTTGATAACTTCAACTCTACCTTGAGGTTAGCCTTATGTCTAGTTGAGTTAGAAGACTCTAGAAATTTTAGGCAAATGGGGGAGTTATTACATTTGGAAGGTGGTTGAGTTTAGGATCTTATTTAGAGGCTTTTTTGAGAGGATTTGAGCGTTCACCCAATCTCTAGTTTTAGAGAGGAATTCAAGATTGAAGGAGAAGGAGAAGGAAGGAAAAGCTCATCTCAAATTTGTTCATTTTTCCATAACCCTGTTTTGAATGTAGGAATCATTTAGCTTATTTTGTTCATGTTTTTAATGTTTTGTTCATGCTTAAGTTATTTTGTTTGCATTTGTATGTTCATGTGTGTGTTGAGTATGTTTGGGAGGGATTGAAATAGGTTTTCTTAAATATTTTTCTCTTGTGTTTTGCTTTGAATTTTGAAGGGATTGTATGGGTTGTTTTGGCATTACTCACCCTCAGATAGGGTAGAAGTGGCCATGTATCGGCAAAGGTCTTTAGTTGGATTCCAATATTGTAGTGTCTCTTCTTAGGATAAGAAGAGGGAAAGAGAGTAGGGTGTTATGGGCCCCTACTCGTTAGCATAAACAATATGTTGAGTTTTGAAATTTGAGAAGTAAAAGAATGAATGCCCTTGTGATATCAGCCCCAAAAGGGCATCTGTGGAAAGAATGGAAGTTCTTGAGATTTTAGCCCCAATTGGGCATATGTTATGGCATTGTGGCCGATGTCTTCTATTGGAAAAATCCACCTTCTCCCTAGTCTAGTTCAATGAAGAACCTATTGTGCAAAGCGGAATAGGAGTGAATGTTTTATTTTGTCTTCATGTTATGATTGGTTGTCTCCTAGTCAGTTTTTGTTCTCTCCATGATCACCTTGATATGTTACAGACTTCATAATGGTGTCCCTATTGTGGAGCCAAGAAGAAATTTAGAATTGTGATTGAAATTCATTTTTGTTGGGAGATTTCTCCTCTGGGTATTAATCTTGTCTAAAAATGTTATTTTTTTAACTTATTGTTGAAATGTCAATGAAGTAAAGTTTTCTTCCTGGTTCTTTCTTGGTGGAGCCTTTGAATTAGGTGGTTCAATAAAATAAATGAGAAATGATTGGACCACGTTGTTTGATTAAAAAAAAATTAAGTAATATTCTTACATGTGATTTTTTTGGTATTTCAATTTTTGAGTATGTTTACTTGATATTAGATGCGATGATGTTTTATCTTACTGTGGCATTATATACTTCAAAATTTCATTCACTTGATTTATGTTAAATAGATAAAATGATGTTTCACCTTCTTGTAGCATTCTTATGGTTCGAAATCATATTCATTTGTTTGAGGTTAATTAGGTAACATAGTGATATATACCAAGTTATGCAAATTAAGTTTAAAATATGTTAAGAAAAAAATAGCATTTGATTTGTACTTAAATTTTGTAATTATACATGTGTATGAGGAAGTTAAGTGATTCTATTCAAATAATTATTTATTGCACATTAAATCCTATTATCACTTTTTAAAATTAAATTGTTGGTATGTTTTTGCCCAATTTTTTGAGCATGACATTTTGGTATCACAGCCCAATTTCGTGACACTTGGGCAATAATGGGTCAATGTTAAGTGTGGACATTTAAAATTTACTATTTGATATTATTATTTGGTAGTTCATTTTTATTCTCATGTTTATCAGGAAGCATAACACTCTTATTCAAATAATCAAGCATTACATCAAATTCTATGTTATAATCAATTTAGAAAAAAAAAGTCCTCATTGGTTAATTAAATAGATTTTATAACTCAATACTTAGAAAATAAGGGACATGAAATTAAATTTTAAAAAATTACTTCCCTTGGCTTGAAAATATAATTTGTATTCAAAATTTAACACTTAGAAAAAATATGAGGCTTGAGAAAATTGTTCACTCTTAGAGCTAAAAGCTCACTATCTTTTGTATGAGGAAAAAAATTAATTCCCCCTTTGAATAATAGAGCATATTCTATAGATTCCCATAAATATCCTTATTTTTATTTGATTATATTATAAATTTAATAAACAAAAATAAATAAATAAATAAATAAAATACTTAAAATAAATATTTTAACTATTCTGTGTCTATCCTAGGAACCCTTTTCACCCACTAAACTTTTTAAATTTTACTCCCCCCTTATCATGACATCACCCCACTCCTTAAAGTATTCCTTGGTAGGCATCCAAAAAACATAGGAGATGGTCTACAAGCACTTTGGTTTTCTTGGACAACATGCAACATCCTTGGGAAGTGCCATGGTGGTTGGTAGGGATTAAAAAGGAAAGTGGGGATAAGTTTTGAAGGAGCTAAGTCAACATAAATATTAAAGTTACCTTATCTCCATAACAATGATCAGATATTTTTATCTTATTGGGAAATAAGAGCCGCACAATCTTTGAACGTTACTTCTATGCAACATCAAATCTTTCCTCGAGTCAAGTTGTGCACAAATATGTAATCAGAGCTGCACTATCATGGTTTGTCAAAGATAAACAATCTTTCTTCTTCTCCTAAAATTTACTACTAGATTGAGAGAGAATCAAGAAGAATAATTTAATTTCAAAAGAAACATGCTAATTTTCAAGCATGAGAGATGACCTTATTTGTATATTGCCAATCCAATAATGTTTCTCTTTTACCTATTATCAAGTGGGAATAGATAAAGTTGTAGCAATAAATGCAGCTTCTTCTTAGAAATGAATCATTTGTACATTTTAACATCCACCAAAATTGATATGAGATAGAGATAGGTGGATAAGAGGAGGACATTTCTTATGTTTCATGACACCATTGTGTTTAGTTTGCCAATATTTAATTGTCTTGGCTATCGATAAATTGAAGATGTGGAGGACATGTGCAGTCAGGCTTGTTCTTGCTGTTGAGTTGATAGATGCCATTACGTCCACACTAACCCTTCACTTGTATACATGACTCATTCACTATCTACCATATAGATGACCACTCACTGCATAGGTGTTAGTTTTGAAACATGGGACAGACTGGATTTTAAAATCAAAATCAAATGTATGTAATGCAAGGATAAACCTTGGCCATGTCATGATTGACAAGGGTCTTTAATACTTCTTTCCCCACCCTCCATGCATTTTCTACCAGCTAATTTGTTGGCCTTGGACCATACAACACTCCCCCACTTTGTTTGCACTTGTAAATGCACCCATGTGGGAGGAAGTAAGGGGTAAGGAAGATGGGAGCAGGTTGTTTTTACTAATATTCCCACCTTTTTCATAATCTATCCTTGTTTCCATTTAATCCAACATTACTCCCTTGTTGGCTACAATTTCTTCCTAGTAGACAAACACCTTGGGCAGTGAGCCAAAAGACCCTTGGAAAGTGCAATGTTTGGGTGGCTTAGGAATGGAGTGGAAGTCAAGGATGATTAAATAGGAATTACAACTCATCCTCTACTTTCTCCTTGTGTATATCACTTTTAGACTTGGACTAGCGTACTTAATGGCGTGGCTCTTTGTGCACATGTTTATGGAAGCAGTGCCATGATCCTTGAAAAGGATGGGCCAAGTGGTCAAGTTTCCATAGGAAGATGTGATAGTAGGTTAGTAAGGTTGGTTAGAAATTTAGTATGAGTTAAATGTTAGGAATTTAGTAAAGGTAAATTTTCTTGTTAAGAGATTAGTAGATAGGATATGTTAGTTTTTAAGTTTAATTTAGTGTTAGATGTTAAATATTAAATTATTTTGAGTTAAGTGTTGGTAAGGATTGCATGGGATTTGTGTTTGAGTAAATAGTGTTAGATTTTAATTAGTTTTAGCAAGTAAATTTTTTTTGTTAACTTTCAAGTGTTAGGAATATGATAAATGTTAATGGTTAGAAAGGATAGTGATTAGGTTGGTTAGAATTGTTTAGTTAGTTAGTTAAATAAATTGTTAATGGATAATATTTATGTGTTAAATTTTAGTAATTATGGTTAGGTGATTTATAATTGGGCTTAACATAAAGGTATTTCCTCTTATTTTGAACATATAATTAGTATGGGAAATGTTTGTTTTGGATTTAATAGTTTTTTTTCTTTTTAGGTGGATATTAGGAGGATTCAGTAATGGTTAGGTTTATGTTAGAGTATGTAAATGAAATAGTGTTTTCAAGTTGGTATAGGTTGAATTATTAATTGATGACTTGATATGATATCTATATAATATAGGGATGACATTTGACAAAAAAAATTAACAATCCAATATATAGGGCTCGAGATAGAAAGTTAATATCAGTAAACGTTAAATGTTTTGAAAGTGTACAGATTAGGATTAAGTAGATAACTTGATGGGATGTGTCTAGATTATTTTAGAAGATAAAATGTATGTCACAACTATTTCACTGATGAAAATTTAATGATTTTTAATTAGTTCTAAATAGGTTATGATAATATTTAGAATTTAGTATTAACATGTTATGATAGATTAACCTTTAAATGTAGAATTAGATTCTCCTAAGGAATGATCTAGTATAGTGTTAAAAGGGATAGCATCATGGTTTACTTAAGAACTTGAAGTCCCTAAAATTTATCTTGAACTTGATATTGTACCTTTGTAATTAAACCTAAAAATTTAATCGATCAATCCTTTCAAAACAAAGCTACGTGTTCTTGTAGCATGGAAACCTAAGGTTTCAACCTGATGCATTGTGTTGGGATACTGACTCTATATCTTTATGATATGCTTTCAAAACTCATTCTAATCCTTGGTCAAACTTTCCAAAGGAGATTTTTAGTGTAGCATGTTTTATCTTAGTAGGTTAAATAACTTTAAAATTTAACTATTAAATTTAAAAAAAAAAAAAAATTAAAAATGAGAACTCAATTGAAATCTGCAAGTAACCTTTGAAAACCTTGAATGATAGGATTACTAATGTGAGAAGCTATTGAACAAGAGAGATTTAATGAGGAACATACAAAGAAAGAAAGTATCTCAATCTACTATGAGGAATAGAACCCTAATCAGGGAATGAATCTATCTAATTTAAAAGGTGGAAGTGTTATTGGAAACTACTGAGTTAGGGTTATGTGAGTCTATTAATGCTTGCAGGCTTATTGCATAAGCATGAGTAATACCAAATCTTAACTAAAAAAAAAAATTGGTCATAGACTCTGGATTGAAAATTATTGATTCAATTATAACCCTACACATTAGAGAAAGTAAAGTCATGATGAGATCATCAACCTAGTACAAACTAAAGGTTTAGGTATCAAAGTTAAGTAATAAGAGGATTATAAGTCATGAGGCATGTTAAGAATGATGATGATGACCTATATCAACAACAAGGAGATAGTTGTAAGAGTAAATAAGTAAACATTGACATTGGATAAGTAAGCATTGACAACATCCTAATAATGGTTTTATACCTAAGTAATTGTAAATCTACCACCTAAGGATGAATTTATAAGTCACTTATGACTAGGAAGATGTGAAATATGGAATTATTGATAAGAAACAGTAGCTTTGAGTGCATTCTCAGATGATAATAAGAACTTGTGTAAACAATGAAATAAAATACGATAGTTATATATATATATATATATATATATATATATATATAGAGAGAGAGAGAGAGAGAGAGAGAGGATCATACCAAATTTGGTGAGATTAATAACACAAATTCAATCGGTATATTGTGGTGAATTAGAACTAAGATTCCTCATTTTCCTTAGAGACCCTAGTATGGCTGCATTATCTCAGTAATGTAAATTTTGTAAGTGATTGGATTTATTTCCTTATTTTTTTGATTTCAGATTTTGATATTTAATGTTCTTTTCTTGTTGCTAGCAACGTGATGTGGGGCTATTAAGCCAACTATATTATTGATGATGTTATTTTGCCTCTAGGTCATGTCTTTATTTCTTGATTAAAATTTTTCTATTGTGGCCACTCTTTATTTCTTTTGTTTTAGACTTTTGCATTGGATATTTCATCCTTGATGTTGAACTTAAATTTGAGACATTTTCTTGTGAATTTTGTTGGCAAAGTGACATATGATGGGCCCACCAAAAAGGACTTAAGTAGTTGCATAACATTAGGGTATGGGGTTATTAGTGAGATTATTCATGCCCCCACCCTCTCCCAAGACTTTGAAAATAAAACCAATGAATATTTGTTTACTATTATGAGTAATGAAATTGCACCCAAGCATACAACTAGTTAAGGTTATGAGTTAACCTAATGGATTTTTAGATGCAAAAGGTGCATGCATAGTGATTAACTTGTTTTATGGCCTATTAAAGGATTAGTATGATGTGGAAACTCTAAAGTAAAAGTGTTTAACCTTAAAAAAAAGCCAAGTTGCTTAATATGGAAACCTCATTTGAGGGAGACTCATACAATTTTTATCCTGATGAGTGGGTGTGTGGAATATTAAATATCTAAGATATTATTATTATTAGAGACTTTATAAATATGGTATACTAGATTTGAATGTTATTTATATGTGACCAATATGTTTCAAGGAGTATTTGACCTTGGAAAAATGTAACTGTGTCAGAGCTATGGATTGAACTTCACTTTTACTAAGAATAATTAGGTAAATATGCTATCACCCCCTAGCATGTATATGAATTATTGATCATTATTTTTACAAGAGTAAATTTTGGTATAAGTCTAGACAAGGTTCTAGCATAGGATGAACATGTTAGCTATGTGACTTCCAGGAGGAAGTCAAAGCCTAGTGGGGGAGGATGTAAGGTTCCTCCTCATATGTACTTATCAAATATGAATTTCTCTGTTACATCTGTTTTAGGAGTTTATAATGGATATGGAGTAATGTTGTATGTTTTAGATGTCCTAATGAAAATTAAGATCAATAGATACATCCATGTTTTAATACTTAGTGATTAGAGACCTACTATGTTATCTCGATTTTTTAAACATTAATTTGCACTAATGATGATACAAGGTGTTTCACTTGATGATGATAATTATTGATTATGGTACCTAGATGATTAGGTTATACACATTTAGATACTTTAGTATTCCTTAATTAGTGATGTTTATGACATTAGGTATATGCATGCCTAATGATGATTATTCTAGTATTTTAATTGGAATTAATGAATAGAGTTATGTTATATTGGTTATGTAATTACTGATGATTAAAAGTGTGTGCTAAAATTAGAAAGGTTTATTTAAATGAAAGATTTATGTTCTGATTTATGTGACTAACCAAATAAGTTTTAAAAATATATATATGCATGTGATTTCTCGAGCTACTAATGTGTGAAATGAATGCGTAGGATTTATTAGCCGAGAAATCTAATGGAGAAATGAAACTAAACCCTATGTACCCTTTGGGGAAACAAGGGATGTGTTTAGTAAAAGTTGTAGACCCCATTGTTCATATTTTATTTGTATTGTGAGTTGAATGAATGTATCATTTTGTAATCATTAAATCTTAATGTTCGTAATAGTGATGTTATAGTATCATTTGACACTCGTGCATTGTATATGCATTCTAGCATGAAAGTTAAGGTTAACCAAGTAACCTAAAGATCTAAGTTAGATTAGGTTAGTTACCTTTTTGCTAATTAGTGAGTAATCAGGGTTAATTATCCTAATCAGGATTACTTTCTTAGCTTTTGATAGGTCCCTAATTATCTTAAGAGGTCTAAAATAAAAAAATCTAAGTACCTAAGGGGTATGGGTATGGTTTGGGGCATTTTCCACCTCCTTATCCCCTTTTGTTGACTTTTATGGTCACTCAAAAACCCCATTTTTTGCTTTATTGAAAATATTAACTGTTTCATCATGAGTTGATAACTTCAACTCTACCTTGAGGTTAGCCTTATGTCTAGTTGAGTTAGAGGACTCTAGAACTTTTAGGCAAGTGAGGGAGTTATTAAATTTTGAAGGTGGTTGAGTTTAGGATCTTATTTAGAGGCCTTTTTGAGAGGGTTTGAGTGTTCACCCAATCTCTAATTTTAGAGAGGAATTCAAGATTGAAGGAGAAGGAGAAGGAAGGAAAAGCTCATCTCAAATTTGTTCATTTTTCCATAACCCTATTTTGAAGGTAGGAATCCTTTAGCTTATTTTTTTCATATTGTTCATGTTTTTTTCATGCTTAAGTTATTCTATTTGCATTTGTATGTTTGTGTATGTGTTGAGAATGTTTAGGAGGGATTGAAATAGGTTTCCTTAAATTTTTTTTCCCTTGTGTTTTGCTTTGAATTTCAAAGGGATTGTATGGGTTTTTCTGGCATTACTCACCCTCATATAGGGCATAAGTGGTCATGTATGGGAGGAGGTCTTTAGTTGGATTCCAATAGTATAGAGCCTCTTCTCAAGACAAGAAGAGGGTAAGGGAGTAGGGTGTTATGGGGCCCTACTTGTCAACTCAAACCATGTGTTGAGTTTTGAAATTTGAGAAGTAAAAGAATGAATGTCCTTGTGATATTAGCCTAGAAAGGGCATCTATGGAAAGAATGGAAGTTATTGAGATTTTAGCCCCAATTGGGCATATGTTATGGTGTTGTGGCCGACATCTCCTATTGGAAAAATCCACCTTCTCCCTAGTCTGGTTCAATGATGAACCTATTGTGCAAAGCAAGATGGGAGTGAATGTTTGATTTTGTCTTCATGTTATGATTGGTTGTCTCCTAGTTAGTTTTTTTTCTCTCCATTATCACCTTGATATATTATAGACTTCATAATGGTTTTCCTATTGTGGAGCCAAGAAGAAATTTAGAATTGTTATTGAAATTCATTTATTTTAGGACATTTCTCATTCTTTTTTTTTTTTTTTAATCAAAAAGTGACATAGCACTTATATAATATATTTATTAATAAACTAGTTCAAGGGC
Source organism: Cupressus sempervirens (assembly GCA_028749045.1). Classification (NCBI taxonomy): domain Eukaryota; kingdom Viridiplantae; phylum Streptophyta; class Pinopsida; order Cupressales; family Cupressaceae; genus Cupressus; species Cupressus sempervirens. Next base: position 708,760,174 of record CM053789.1, on the reverse strand, counting down.
TCATTAGAGAAAGAACTAGCAAGAAAACTCTGAATCATTGCCAAAATGTGAAAGTGTTAAAAGTTGATATGTCATACCAGGCATACCTACAACAAAATACAATTTCTTTGCACTAAGCAAGAGTACCCAAAATATGATATATATCAATACTCAACAATGATTAGGGTCCAATTATGCCAATAAACCTCTCCTTCTGAAAGATTTAACTAAAATCAAGAGAACTTTGAACCTCCAGTCTAATTGGAGCATTTGTGAATCATGCACAAAGAATGTGCAAGCTAATCTATTAAGCTTCATTCATCTGCTTTTTGTCCCAAATATGGCACTCTACTAAGCAAGGGAATTTTGAAAAAATAACCTCTAAATGGCAAGATTCAAATATGGAGCCTTCACAATCAAGATTAGCTAGACAATCAGCTAATTTCTTGCCCTCCCTCAGAGTGTGAGAGAAACAAGTAGCTTGAAAAGAATCAATTAAATCCCAGTATTGTTGAAGGATATAGGCTAGTTTCCAGGTATGTGAAGATTGTGATAAGAAAGAATTTATAATTACTTGAGAATCACCTTCAATATGGATGGTGGAAACATTACATCTCTTTGCCAAAATTAGACCTACCAATAGAGCTTGGGCTTCTACAAGGTTGCTAGTACCAATTGGTAAAACATCTGCTTTGATTGCTTCTCATTCGGTTATTAATCTTGTGTAAAAATATTATTTTTTAAACTTATTGTTGAAATGGCAATGAAGTCAAGTTTTCTTCCTGGTTCTTTCCTGGCAGAGCCTTTGAATCAAGTGGTTCAATAAAATAAATGAGAAATAATTGCACCATGTAGTTTGATAATAAAAAAAATTGAATAATATTCTTGCATGTGATTTTTTTGGCATTTCAATTTTTGAATATGTTTACTTGAAACTAGATGTGATGATGTTTTATCTTACTGTGGCATTATATACTTTGAAATTTTGTTCACTTCATTTAAGTTAAATGGATAAAATGATGTTTCACCTTCCTACAACATTCTTATGTTTTGAAATTGTATTCATTTGATTGAGGTTAATTAGGTAACATAGTGATATATATCAAGTTATGCAAATTAAGTTTAAAATATGTTAAGAAAAAAATAGCATTTCATTTTTACTTAAATTTCATAATTATACATGTGTACGAGGAAGTTAAATGATTCTATTCAAATACTTATTTATTGCATTTAATTCTATTATCACTTTTGAAAATAAATAAAAAATTGTTGATGTGTTTTTGCCCTATTTTTTGGCATGATAGTTATGATTTTAACTTTTGTATTTTGAGGTGTGACAACCTTCGACTCTATGAAGATGAGCTTTCACCTTAGGATCAAAAATTATTACCTTCCTTCACTTTGTTTCTTTGGGCTTGGTAATAGCCAATTCTTTTCCTTTTCATTCCTTACCTTAGCAGGTTTTTCTAATCCTTCCCCTTCTTTCTTAAGACTCTTTCTCTTTCTTTACTTCTTTGCCTTAGACGTGTTGGATTCTACATTTATTTTTTCCATAATTTTTTCATATGCACCAAATTTATTGGAATTCACATCAACATCCTCGATCAAAAGTTTAGTCACTACTACTATAATCTCATCAACATTAACTTCATAAGGCATAGCCCTTAACCATACAACTCTTGGTATTTCTTCCTAAGCATGTATAAAGTATGTGTCTACTACAATATATATCTCAACATAATACTTATCAATGACCAACTTGGGTATTATCATTATGTTTTTCATTTTATTTTTAAACTCCTCAAAATAGTTATTCATTATGGCTTCAAACTTTTCTCCAAAGCAATTAATCAAGTTGTTTTTAGTTCCTATTCCATGCTACTATTCCAATTATAGGAAATGAATTATGTACATAGAAAAATATGAATACTAGGAAAGATCCAAAGTTACATGGTGTATTCTTTTCTTTCCTAATCTCCTCTAGGTTATCTAATAGTTGTTGTATGTATAGCTCGACAAGGTTGTACTTGTATGATGCTTGTTGAAAATTTTATATCTAATATCAACTATAATGCATACCATGTTATCCAATTAGTTTGATTGGTAAAACATGTGTGAAATCACATGAACAAAAAAATTAATTATAGGATCTTCTATCCATTAATTGACATTTCTCTACCATTCCATGTTTCTTTGGTCAATTTTTCAATTTCATTCTTTGTTGCCCTCCTCATGCTATTTGGCTGATCCAAGGTAGGGTAACTAGTTACTCAACATGTTATGGCCTTGTTGATTTTGATAGGTCCACCTTCTAACCATATCATCATGATGTGGTTCTGTGATTGTGCATGACCTTTATCTATTCTACCTTGAAAACCATAGGGAACCCTAGCGCATGGGTAAGTGCTTTCTCAATAACTATTTGGTTCTCATCTTTCAATACTCAATTGCTGCACATATTCTCATAAGATGCCCTTATTTGACAATATCCAATCTCTCCTACATTGCATAGGTAGCAAGATCTTACATCTTGAATAGCTAAAACTTTGGGTGGGATTGATGACAAAGATCCAATATCATCTTCAACCTTTTCAACCATTACACTTCCCCTAAGTTTTGTGGACACTAGTCATTCCTCACAACTTGAGCATTTCTATCCTTCAACATGTCACTTAATGATGTCATTTTAACCAAGGTTTCAAATAATAGACACTCCTATAATAATTTTTTTTTAAAAATTACTCAACACCAAAAGTAACACTTACTGATCATGAACAAATTTGTGAATGCTCCATTGTGATTTTCTTGCTTCCTCATTGAAATCTCCTTAATTGACTTTAAATCACTTATGAGCTTTGAAATCACTTGGTGAATGAAAATGCATGGTCAAATTTGATAAATACATTCAAATTTTCATTCTATGTCTACAATAAATGTTTTTGTACTTGGTTGGTGTATGATAGCTAGCTTGGTCTCCATACTTTTCTTGGTTAAGGTTTCCTTACTTGGATAACACTAATTCATTCTGTTAATACATCAACTTCCTTGATCACTCGGTCTATCACTAGTATAAAACCTACAATATATATGACTAAATAAACTATTTAAAATTATAGAAGTATGAAAAATTTTGATCACATGAACATTGGTAGTTTATTGTCAGTCATTAATCTTACAACCATATTTATGACTAAACTATTTTAATTATTAATTTGGTCATTGATTTGATCATTGATTTAGTTGTTGATTGTTATTAAAAAATAGTTTGTTTGGTCGTTTATTTGGTAGTTGATTGTTAATAATAGTAGTTTATTTGGTAATTGATTTGATAGTTGATTCAGTAGAATATTTGGCAAATAATTTGGCAGTTGATTTGGTAGTATATTTGGTGATTGATTTGGTAATTTATTTGCTAGTGTATTTGATATTTGATGTGCTGTTATATTAGGTAGGGTAATTGGTAGTTGATTTGGTAACATATTTGGTAGTTAATTTTATAGTCAAATTGATAGTTCATTTGGTAGCATATTTGGCACTATATTTAGTAGTTGATTTGGTAGTTGACTAGTCATTTATTTGATAGTTAATTTGATTGTTTATTTTTTCATTTTCATTCATTAGTACTAAATACAGTTATGAAACAAACAATTTATTCAATACCATAAAAATTTAAATACAACTAAAACATGATATTATAGTTTAACTAAAACATTTTTAAAAATGAAAATATTACACATGAACAACACTAAAATTAAAAGATTGGTTCAATATTATGATAAATCAAAATATTAGACATTAAAAACACTAAAATTAAAATATTGATTCAATATAATGATAAAAAATATATAATTTGGCATAATTTTTTTAATGTAAATATATATAAGTCATAATATGTCAAAATTGTATAAAGAGTACACATGTAAATATGATAAAAAGTGTCAAAATTGTTTAAGAGTTTCCAACTCTTTCAAATACACTTTGATAATTAAAATATTTAAACAACACATTAAAAATACTACAATATAAAGCAATGAGCCAATTTTTCTATCAATTAACACATTGATCAACTGTGTCATTTTTTGTAAATACTTTAGCTAGCATCGTGTGAAGGTTCCCACCTTCTCTTTGAGACGAACAACTCTATCTATTTTATCTTCAAAAGAAACTAGTACATTACTTGTGACCATTATAATGTTTCATGGTGAATAATGTAAGGATTTCACTCTCCCTTACAAGATTAGAATTTTAATCAAACATGGCTAGTGATGTGTTTTCTTTTCAATATTTGTTTTATATTTTCCTTGTGCTTAAAAATTGATACAATATTTTTCATTATAAAATATTTACCAAAAAAAATTCACACTATAACTTATTCATTCTCTCAACCACATACTCAAGTCAGAAATAAAGAGCAATCTTAAAATCTAATTCCAATGTATTTTCTCTCCTCCACATTATATTACATTTAACTAAAAAGAGGACTTACATTAATTTTTGATACACTTAATTAGTTTATACTTTATAGTAATTAGTTAACATACCCATCATTTTGTATAGATTTGTTATCATTTTCTAAAATAAATACAATTCGAAATCAATCTCCAGATCAACCATCATAATGTTCTTATGTGAGGCCTCGCCCCAACCCATCGTAGCATAGTGATACATTATTATTATTTTGATACTCATGACTCGAGATGTTGGGACATTATCTAATGCTTTGAACATATTATATTATTTCATGTTGTGTGATGTCACTTTCAGATATTTGATGTTCATCATTTAATGTTTTATGTATATGTATGTTGATGAAATAAGTAAATGTAGGATTAACACTTTGTTTAAGAAATTTTAATGGTTAAGAATTGAGTAGGATGAGAGAAACCCTAATTGATTTATAGATGTATGTTTTAATTTATGTGATTTCCTGATATGTATATATACATATGTGCATGTGATTTTATGGAACTACTAATGTGCGCAATGAGTGTGCAGGATATTTTAGCCGAGAAACCCGACGAAGAAATGAAATTGAACCCTATGTGCTTTTTGTGGAAACCTTGTTATTCGTAACTAAATTTTATTGTGAGATGTATGAATGTATCTTTTCATGATCAATAAATGTTAATGTTCATAACTGTGTTCTGATAGTGTCACTTGACACTCGTGAATTGCATATGCATTCCAGCATGCTAGTTAGGGTTGCTGTGTGACCTTTGGACCTAAGTCGGATTAAGTTAGTGTCAATTTTTCTAATTTGGTTCTTAATCAAGTTTAGTCACCCTTAATCTAGATTAGTGCTTAATCTGCATTTTGGAGTTGTTAGATGGTCCTAATTATTCCTAGCTTTTGTTGGGTTCCAAATCAATTCCTTAGGTTTTAAAACATGAAATTTTTATACCCAAGGGGTATGGGTATGGGTTGGGGGCATTTTCCACCCCCTAAGACCCTTTTGTTGACTTTTGAGGTCACTCAAAAAGTCTATTTTTGCCTTTGTGCGAAAATTGAAAGTGGTTATCATTAGTTGCATCACCTCAAATCCACTGAGTGGTTAACCTTAGAATTGGTTGAGTTAGAAACTTCTAGATTTGTAGGTGAGTGGGGGAAGTTATTGCCCTTTTTGGTGGTTGAGTTTGGATATTATTTAGACGCTCTTCTTGGAGTAGTTTTGGTTGTTACCCAATCTCTACTTTTAGAGAGGAGTCTTGGAAGATTTGACGGGAAGGAAGGAAAAGCTCTTCTCAATTTGATCATTTTTCATAACCCCTTTGTGAAGGTAGGAGTTCTTCATCTCCCTTGTTTAGATTTTTCATGCTTGTTTCATGCTTATGCTATTGTGTTGTTATTTGGATGCTTGTATGTATGTTGGGTATGTTGGGAAGGATTTAAACCATGTTTCTTGAATTATTTTCTTTCATGTTCTTGTTTGAATTTCAAAGTTTTCTTGTATGGGTGTTTTGGCAATACTCACCCTTGGATAGGGTAGAAGTGGCCAATTTTGGAAAAGGTTTTTTTAGTTCAACTCCAACAGTGTAGAGTCTCTTCTCAAGATGAGAAGAGGGAGAGAGAGTAGGGTGTTATGGGCCCCTACCTATTAGCACAAACCTCATATGAGTTTTGGCATGTTAAAATGGAAGAATGAAAGTTCTTGATTTATAGCCCCAATTGGGCATCTATTTTGGTGTTATGTCTGACATCTCCTATTGGAAAAATCCACCTTTCCCTAGTTTTGATTCATTGTGAATCCCATTGTGACAACCTTGTATGAATATGAATGTTTGATTTTGTCTCTCTGTTATGCTTGTTTGTCACCTAGTCAGATTCTATTTCCTCCATGATCTTAGCAATGTGTTGCAGAAAATGATATGGATCCCTTGATAAGGAACATGAAGGAAATTTATTTGAATGTTGAAAATTTGGGATTGAAATCCTATAAAAATTGTATTTAATAACTTTGTTGTAATGGCAATGACATCAGGTTTTCTTCTTAGTTCTTTCCTGGTTGAGCCTTTGAATCAGGTTTTCCAATAAAATAGTGGTTGAGTATTATTTCTTCTCATGAGATTCAATTGTAATTTTCAGTTATATGGATGCACATCAAAAATAAGATGAAATGATGATGATTCAATTAGGCAAAATTTCAAGTTTTCTTATATGATTGAAAGCAAAAGAAAAAAATTATGTTATGAAAGAAGTTTCAGTTTTTGTGATTATTGGAAACAAAACAATTTTGCATTGTGATTAAAATGGATCTTGTATTGTTAACAATACTATTAAACTTTATGTTAAACCCAAAAAAATAGTTGCTTGAAAATCTATACTTAGCATAAATAAGACTTAAATTTTTTTTTTTAAAAATCCCAAATAGTAAACACTCTTTGGTTTTTGTATGGGGAACCAATTTAATTCCCGTCTTAGTAATAGAGAATCTTTAAAAGATTCCCTTTTATATCTTGGTTGACTAATATAACTAAATTAATCAAATTATAAATAAATACAACAATTCAAAAACAAACTTTTAAACATATTAAACTATCCTAGATATCCTTCCTACCAAATAAAATTTATTGCATTAAATTCCCAACTTGGCCATAGTTTTGGGTTATGCATTAAAAAAGTTCTTTTAAAGAAAAGTAAAAAAAAAGTAAGTTAAGGGTGACATCATCCTGTATCCTCCATAGATTTTCACAGTCCTTGGTCTGACATGCTTTGTGAAAGGAGGTTAAAATTTGTTAAGTCTTTTCCACCCTTCATTACTTTGGTCACCGCCTTGTTTGAGGGAGGGTCTACGCATGTGTTGCTTCGGGCAGTGCGCTATACCATGACCAGCGCTTGGGAAGTGCTTGGAGTTTTCAGGGGGATGGGATGTGATGTGGGGGGGGGGAAAGAGTAGTGATGTGTTGGCACTAGGTTAGAGGTAGAAAGTGATGTATGGTGATAAGATGTGTTCTTTAAATTAAAAATTTTCATTCCACCCTCATAACCTTGGGTCGCCATTTTCCTTGGGTGGTTAGTAAGTAGATTAAGTTTGGTCTTAGCATAGTTTGTGTTAGTTTTTTATTTAAGTTTATTTTTAATGTGAGTAGTGTTAAATTAGTTTATGTTAGTGTTAGTTACTTTTTTTAAAATTTGTTAAAAGTTAGTCATTGATTATAATTAGTAGTTGTTATTGTTTAGGAATTGTATATATATATATATATATATATTAGTAGTTTAATTTAGTTAGTTTGTATATAACTAGTTTAAAAAAAAAAATTAGTTGTTCTTTTATAAAAATTAGTGGATTAGTTTATATGTGTTAATATTAGCACTTTTTACTATTAAATAGTTAAACATTAGTTATCAATTTGCTTTATTAAGTGGTGATTAAAAAAGGGTTCTTTCATTGTCTTGTTTTTTTTATACATACTTGTTCAGATATGTTTTAAATTAATTAATGTATGATATGATTATTAAATTTTTTTAATAGAGTTTGGATGTTAAGAGCTTAGTATTAAAGTTAGCTTAGTCTAAAAGATAGTGTACTATAAATTTGAAATGTTAAATTTTTAGATTAATCAAGAAATTAGTTCTTTAATTAAGTTGCAAATTTAAATTAAGTATAATTATGTAAAAACATAACTAATGATCGATAACAATCTAATAATGAAAGTTTCAAATTTAACAATTGTTTCAATCCTCATGTTTACAAACTTAAGATGAAATATAGTGAATCTATTCTTGCCCTTGCGTATTCAACTCTTCAACCTTAATGAACTTTATTATTATTAAAAAAAAAATTGTGTGGTTTGCTCCCGAAATTTGGGCATGACATCTTAGAGGAAATCAAGATATCTCTTGTAAGGTATACAATAAAAATAGGCCCAATGTGCAAGAATAAAGTACATTAAAATATGTTATCAAGACACAACACACATTAATGTGTTCTAACATCACTAAAGATAATAATTTAAGAAAATATGATTTTTTTCTTTTAAAAAGGTAAAGCTCATACTGTTGAATAGTAAGTTCATTTTAATTCAAAAATATTTAGAAGGAATACCAACAGATAAGGACATGAAAATACCCCTAAAGAATCAACTAAGAAAGGTTTAAAAGTAATGTCATATTTACTATCAAGTTCAACTACTATGAGATGGATTATATTGATTTCATCTTTTAGAGATGACAAATCCACATGTCCAAGAGAATCGCTCCCAAATTATTTTTCATTATGACTTCCATTGTGACTATCTTCATTATCTTCCCCAAAATCCTCTAACTGTGGTATAGATAAAAAAATTCTTTCCCCATCAAACATATCAGTCATTTGCAAAATGATGACCTCTTCCCTTTTATACATAGATAAAAATTAGTAATTAAATCATGAACCCAATTACAAGAAATTAGGTCAATACTACAAATAAAAAATATCAAAATATATATTACAAGCCATCAAAAGGTGAAAATGGAATGATAATCTAAGAACATGCAATAAAATCTTCTTCTATGGAAATTCCTAGTAGCCTACCAATCCATTTCTCTTGCAATTGATGAAGCTCTCCTTTCCAATTCTTGCATCTATGGTCCCCTTTGAAATTTTAATTTTGTAGTGCACTAATCCTCATAAAATGTGATTTCCACACCAAATAGATTCTTTTTAGTTTAAAATTGATCCCAATTCATGTATTCTAATTAACGACTAGTAGTTAGTATTAGACAATTCCCAAGAAAACAAAAATGAAAGTGAAATATTTCCAATACTAGACAGAAGCAACAAAGTAGTTTATAACACATTTATAAGGAAACACAATTAGATAAAAGTTAAACACAAGACTAAATCTTTAATTAGTAGAAAAGTAGTGGTTAGTGGAAGTTCTAAGAAATTCTTGATAGAATCTAATGTTTTCCCTTTTGCAACTACTTCCAAATACTTTCCCAAAAAAAAAAATAGTTATCAACATAGAAATTGTTTCAAAGTATGTTGTTGTCTAGTATCCACTCATAGGGATGTAATAAAGAGAAAAAACATAATAAAAGTGAGAAATTGATGTGCCAAGTGCAAATAATACATCCATATTTTGTAAACCATTTCTCAATGCTTTGTAGGCTGCAACATAAATCTGCTTTCCAATAACAAATTGAATAGGGGTTACCGACATCCTTTTTAAATAATCTCCCATTACAAAGGGACCACAATTTATAGGTAGAAGACAATGCATGAATGATATATAAGGGAAGATTATTCCTATAACTCCAATAAAATATAGATCTATATTTGAAAACAAAAGTAAGAGGATGAAAGATGTAAAGTAACTAGAAACAACTAATTATTCATTATCAATAAGACAATAAGATAGCATATTAACATAATAAACATGTCTTGGAGGAATTTTAATTTGAATAAAGCCAAATTGGGGATTGTCAGGGAGCCTTTGAACATTCAAGTGATGGAGCATATTGATGGCAAACCCCATTATGACGATCGCATTGATCCTAGTCTAGTTTTGATTTCAGACAATGCTAGGGAAACTGGGCTTAACCTTTTGAACAATGCTAAGAACAACATGATAGACAATTTTTGATCTATCAAGTGGTTGTTCCATGAAATTGAAGAGCTCAAGGGGAGAAGAAGCTAGGAAGGTGACCAAAATAGAGGCAACATCTAGGGGAACAATGAAGAGGATAGAAGCTAGGATGGAAGCCAACCGCATATCAACGTCCACGATCACAAGGCTAACCAAGAGGATAGAATCAAAAAGGTTGAAAAAAGAGTCCAAAGGATGGAGATCTTCCACCAAAACTTGGAAAATCAGGTGATCGTCACCTTGAATATCCTGAATGAAAATATTAGTAGCCTAGGTGAATCACTGCTTAGTGCTAGATTTGGCAGGGAAATTTTGGAGAAGGCCAACCTTGACATGGGCAAGCTAAGGATTATCTAAAAGAGACTAGGGACCATGTGGATAGTCAAAACTAGGACTAGGTGGATGCTCAGAACTAGGACCAAGAGGACATGGAAAACAAGAAGACCATAGAAGCTATAGAATCCTTACAGGTTCTTGATAAATAAAGTTGATAGTTAGGTTGTTGTTTCTCTCCTAGTGTAGCTAGTTCTTTTTTGACCTTGTTTTAATGTTTTTTTGTTCCTAGCCATGGGCCAATTTTATGGTTGGCTCTTGTTAAGCTGCTTCGTTTATGCTGGACTTTATTGAATACTTCTATTTTTTATATGTTGTAATACTTTTAGGTTTTAGGATCCCTATAAAACCTATTTTACTTAATAAAAAACATAATAAACATGTTCATAAATGGAATTACACTAAAAGATATGCTAGAAGTGAATAGTTGCAATGTATGTGAGGACTTATTTATATGACTTGGAGAGTAAGCGGAGTAAAAAGCATTTAATATTACTTGAAATTGATCATTACATTCACTATCAATAGTATCCCCAATGGATTTCAACCTACCACTTCTAGGTCGAAGAGAAAATTTTATTTTGAAAGAATTAAGTCAACCACAACCATCTCTTCTCTGTTAAAACTTCCAAGAATTCCTTCAACATATTTGTCATCATGTTTAGTAAACATACTAGCAATCCTAATTGAGAGTTTAGCTTCTTACCCACTATGAATTAGCTCCACTTCAAACATAACATCTTCAATCAATGTGATTCTCACTATCTTTTTTATTCATTTTGTAATATAATCAATATTACCCAATAAAGTGGCCAATCTAACAACTAGTCATGTCACAATTGGGTAAATTTATCAATATGAATTAACAAATGTTGCACAAGTCATTTTGGATCAATTTTGAACTAGCTTGTTACAAGTCACTAACCTTATGCAGACTCAGCTACTATAGTAGGGGATGGTTAGGGGTAATTCTATATGTAATATGCTAAGGAAGCATGGTCAGACAAGAGAACAAGGAGTGGTGAGGGAAAGAAATCCTAGAAGCCAAAAACTAATTCCTAGATGATCTTCTAGACCGAAGTTCTAAACTCTTCCTCGTCTTCCCTTCTTTCATACTATTGTGAGTGGGCTATTAAAGAAACTATTCCATAGAATTTTAGGGAGGTGCAAAGGTATGTATTGGTGTGTTTTCCCCCTTGCAATTCTAATGGCCAGTTCAAACTTTAAAAGGTGGGAAAGAGCCCTACTACTCCATAGCCAGATTCTATATGTAACATGCTTAAGAACCCTCCCCCTTTCTTTTCTTTCTACCCTACCCCACATTCCATAGAATAGTAGGGGAGGGACACACCACCTCCTTGTCTCCTCTCTCTATACTTGAGGAGATGTCACCTACATAAATGGTAGGGCCAGAATGAGCTATTGAATTAGAACTATTTAATATAGAAGCATTGGCTCTTATACTAATAGAAAGTAGAAATCTTAGAGATAATCTCTTCTTTAAAACCAACACTCTCAATGATCTCTTTCATGTCTTCTTCATTTGAGTAAAAAATAAAATCAAACATTGTACTCTAAATGTACATTTCTAATAATTTTAATTCTCTACAAACAAGATTGTTGGCAAATTAAGTGGATATAATTGTTCAATTATAAAGCATATTTGACTAAGTAAAATAAAAAAGGCTAGGCAAGAGCCTACAACACAATGGTAAATTGTGAGCCTCTTATCAAAGAGGTCTTTGGTTCTAATCTACTCGTGATCACACTTAATAAATTATAATAATAATTAATTACAACACATAATAATTAATCTTGGCTTCAGCCTCTTACTGATCAAAAAAAAAAATTCAAAAAAGGCTGATTAGATACAATGGATTATTCTTACTTAAATACTCAACTTAAGAAGAATCATCAAAGTCCTTAAAATTATAGAAGAAAACTACCTCAAATTTATAAGGGTTTCTAAGGTCTAATCTATTCTAAAGATAAACCATGAATAGTGAAATATATGGATTTTACTTTTACTTAAGATTTGCATGGGTTTCACCTAAATAGATTGTCAATAATGAATAAAAGATATGGTGGAAAAGGCACAAAAATTTATATATTTATAAAATCATTAGGATGGCTAATATGTACTAAACGTGACCACAAATGGCATGAATTATGAATTTTAGTTTTTCTTTGGATTTTTATGGGTTTTACCTAAGAAAATTGTTATTGATGAATAAAAGATATGCTAGAAAAAGCACAAAAATTTATCTTACTTTATATAGTTATTAAGACAATCCTACTAAATCACACATTGATATGAAAAAAATAGAATAAAATATGTGAGAAACTAATCATGGACTCCAAGCCTTAGCTATAGTACAACTTCTTTAGTTGATAGGCTTTCACTTGGGAAAGAGCCCACCAAAATTTCTTGACTACAACTTCAAAAAAAGAACTTTGTTTTCAGGATGTTGTTTCTATGCATTCATGTTTAGCATCAGCAAGATGCCTGTGGCACACAATGACCAAACACTTGATGAAAAGAATGTCTTACACATGGCTAATGTCATTGTCTCTACCACTACATTACAAAATCTAGCTAAGCCTCTACATAGATGTATGTCTTTCTCTCACTACAGTAGTGTCAACTAGAAAAAAAGAAATAGCCACTTATATGTTTCGATATGCATGCCTCAGAATGCCATGTCAATATTAAGCATAGAGATTATTAATGCTACTATAGAGTAGAGTGATCCTTGAAGGGTGTAGCTTTCCTTTTGCAAGCATATTTTCTTAATAATCTTGAAGCTGCATATCTGACTACAAACTACATTGCAAAGTTAGATGATGGATGAGTAACATTATAATTAGAGACTTTCTTTCTATAAAATAGGTCAGAGGAAGGATTTTTATAGGGTCAAATGTTTGGGTAGGATCACTATTTAAATGTGATAAAGGTTTTCATGTGAGGCTTGGATCCTCTTTATATATAAGATCTTGCTAATCAATTAGAGTTGGTTGTAGCATACCTATGTATGGACTCTGGAGGACACATAAATGCCATGGTGTTCTTTTTTGTGTATCCTTTGCATCTATATCATCACATTCTTTATACTATTCTAATCATAGAAAAACTGCAATAGTCATTGCATCTTATAAATGTTCACTATCTTCATAATTTTCATGAAGTCTCTATCATTAGCTTATCGTTTACCATTGTGACAATATCATTTTCCAAGATCTCTATCTTTGTCACCATTCTCACAACATAACTGCATACTTAATTCAATTGTGGTATCCTTCCATCATAATAAATGGTCTCCATCCTTGTTCAATTGTGAGATTCTTTATTCTTTTCTCATTGCATATACTATAAAGCTCAATCAATATAAACTATACCACTAATGCTCAGTAATTTATATAGTAAATGATTTTCTTTTTATTTCCCTTCTATGGATCTATTTTTAATGCATCTTTACTTATGCATATATGAACCTTTAGTACATTTATGTTAGGAATTGATGTAAAATATGTCATTGAATATACAGTTTTTACATACCTTCTATATTCAATTAGTTGTGGTGTGATCACCTAATCCATTGGACTGGGTGATCATAGCTTTTTTTTCTTTACTTCTTCCATCTTTCAATATCTATGTCCATGTTTTCTTTCCCTAAACATTATCTTTTCCATTATTTGTTGTAGGTCCTCTTGTTCTATAGTTTTTACTAATATGTCCAACTTTAGGACAACTAAAACATATTATTTCTCCACTCAACCACTTCTTGTAATTCCTCTTAAATATGTCTTGATGAAATTCTCAAGAATGTGGCCATATTCTCCATAATAATGACAACTATACCATGTATTATAATTCCAATTGTAGGAATTTCTTCTTCTTGATGCATGTGTTTATTTTCTAGGTATCCAATTGAATGTTCCCTTCAACCTGCACTCATGAGCTTTATGTCTATTTTTTTATATATTTATAGAAATGTCCTTTAAATGTAGTGAATGATTCTTTTTTTTTAAAATCTAAATTCATGTGCTTGATGTCATACCTTCTTGCATTTAGAACAATTACTAGTAGACTTAGGTTTAGAAGTTTGCATACCATTCTTGCTTGTGGAAATGTTTGTTGTGTGTCCAAGTCTACCACAATGATGACATGTAGGTTTTCCTTAAGAATTTCTTTGTCCTCCACTCTTTGATGATTCTTATTTTTTAGTAGATGAAAATTTCTTATTGTATCCCAATCTAGAAGTGCCTTTTGTTCTAGGTGATCTCATCAATTCTTCAAATTGTTTGATAGTTACTTCACTTGGTTTATTCATTCTTTCCATAAGTTCCTTTTCACATCATAACTCACTTATTAGTTTCTCATTTTGTAACCTTAGGTTTTTTATTTCCAAGTCCTTTCTATTTGCTTCTTGAGAAGCAACTATCAATTGATTTATCATATCCAACTGATTGTTTGTAAGATTTTATACTTCAAATGATCTTTCTTCAAGTCTAATTGCTAGTTTTTTTCTTTCTTCATCAGTCATGGCTAAATGTCTTCTTCATATATCTTCTACTATTCTAATAATTCACATAGTAATACTAATTGTGTTTCTTTTTCTATCTTGAGTTCTTTTTCTTCTTTGTTTAGGGAACTATTCTTTTCCAATAGTTATGTTATTGTTTTATTATTAACACCTATCTTTGCACTATCAAGTGGTCCTTTTATTTATACTTCCTTGTATTGAATATAATTTTTTTAAATTTCTATCTCTTTCCTTTTTATCATTTATTTCACAAATCTTATCTTCCATGTTCAAGTTGTTACAATATGATCTAGATTTCAATCATTTGATTCTCAATGATTTTTCCAACATGTATTCCTCCATCTCCATGATCAGATCCTCTTAAGCTATTAGGCTTCTTCAAGAGAACTAGGCTCTAATACCAATTGTTGGAAGGATTATTGGAAAATAAGATACTAAGAGGAGGGTGAATCAGGATCTTAAACTTCAACTTATAAAACCAAATTACTAAATCCACACCTAATTCATCTCATATCTTAGATCTAACATTAAAAATATAATGCTCAAACATAAATACATACATCATGCATCCGTGAAAGATTCAACACTTAACACAAATGATTTGATAACCTAGAAACACTTCGATGTGAAGGAAAAACTAGGGTGGGGATGAAACCCAAAAATCTTCATTGTTGCTACAATAAAGTTAATTTATTAGGGTTACAATATTTGATCATAATATATAATCTAACCTATGAGGGTTCTACCTTCTTAAAATCTTTAAGACTATTAAGTCCTACCTTGTTAAAGGATTTCACACTTATAATTAAGTAAGGAATCTATTAGGAGGTTTACATAGACCATTAGGATCACTTAGTTAATAGATTTTCCTTGATTCAAAATTGATTCTTTACCTAACCCTTGGTTTTCTTTGCAAGGTGATTTTGGATCTCCTCTATAGAATGTTAGATTTGATGCCTTATTTCACTTCTTCACTTCTTTGATTACCCCTATCTAAACTAATTCCAAACTTAATATTTCTTTCTCTATTATGTCCTCGTTCACTCCTACACTTGTGCATTTTTTCACATAAGAATCTTCTCCTAGTTAACTCACACACATTGATTATGCTTATTTTGGGGTTAGAATCCTTCTTAAATAGATGTTTTGTGAAAGTTCTAGATCTCAATTGATGGTTTACAATTCATTGTCTTTTGTCATTTCTATCTAATTTTTTGAATGGTTGATATGCATTCATTGAGATTATTACCTTCTATAATAACATGTAATTTCCATCTTTACTATCTCTAAAAATATTAAATCTCATATGGAATTCATCCAAAATGGGTTACATAATTGTTTGTGCAATTACAAACTCATATGACAAAACTAAATAGCCCAGCATCTAAATATGTTGACACTTGGTCATCATTAGCATTCATACTAGAACTCAACTTCTATATATACATATACTCTCTATTTTCTTGGAAAAACTCTCATTCTAGTTTACTTGGTCTCCACTAAAATATCTTGGCTTACATATATGCTTGGTCTCAAGTAGGGTGCTCAACAATCACTAACTTTTTCACCATGTAATGCAAAATAAACAATTCCTTTTTTATGCTTGGTCTTTACTGGATGACTCAGTCACAGTGATGATCATTTATCCTTGCCTAGTAAACATTTTGTTACGCTTGGTCTTTATCGATGACTCGGTCACAGTGATGATTTTTTATCCTTGCCTAGTAAATGACTAAGAGTTTCGAAACTAATAGAAAACATAGACTTAAAGATCAAAAATTGCTATAGCCATTGAATATTAACATCAACTCTTTAATTTTACCATCAATCTCAAGAAATGGTAGGCTAATAAGATAGATAATGCTTTGAGAAAGAGAGAACTCATAGTTCATGAGATTCAGTTAAGAAGCATGAGAATGAAAGGTTCAAAAGATATGTAAACTACTAATAAGGATTTCAAAGAATCCTACAAGGTTTGGACATTGTGTAAATTCTAAATTTGTCTTGCTAGACATTTTACTATTTAAGGTGAGCTAACTTTGTGTGCCAAAGTTCTGTATGAGGGAGAACATAAGAAGAGACAATCATTTTGGATGTCTTGAGGTCACTTTGGATTCAACAAGATATTGGATTTGGTTAGAACATTTTTTTTTTGCAAACATTACAAAGTGATGTAATAAAAGTGGTGGAGACATGCATCATATGTCATAAGGAAAAATTGGTATCAACTAATGGTAGACTTTGTCAACCCCTATCAATACCAAACAAACCTTGGGAACATGTGAGCATGGATTATGTACTTGAATTTCTTAGGAAAATGATAGGGCTTGACAATGTTTTGTAGTTATTGATAGCTTCAATAGGATACCTCATTTTATCCCTTGTAAGAATTCAAATGATGCAAGTTATATATCCCATCTTTTATTTAAATAATTTGTGAGGATCTATAGTTTTCCTTGATCTATTGTGCCTAATAGAGATCCAAACTTTGTGGGGGAGGGGGAGGGGGGGGGGGGGGGGGGGGGATTTTTTGAGGACCCTTTGGAAAAAGATGGGAACAAAATTATCTTTTAGTTCTTCATATAATCACCAAATTGATGTGTAGATAGTAGTACATGTAAACAATTGGGGAACCTCAGATGCCTAACAAATGAGCATGGAACAACTTCTAATATGTTGCTACCATATGTGCAGAGTCTTCCTATAATGACTTTACCAATATGAGCTCAGGGAGGATTTTGTTTGAGATTGTTTGTGGAAATCATCCTAGAAGAGTCACAGAGTTAAAGGATTTAAAAGAAATAGTCAATACAAGTTATCATGCTGAGACTTTTATAGAATCTATGAAGGAAATTGATGATTAGGTCAAGGAGGTTGTACAATAACATTTCTAAAAGATTAAATCCAAATTTGATAAGAGGATAGATAAGAAATTTAAGCAAGGATAAAATGTTAGCATTCACCTGAAAAATGATAGGATGCAAAAAGGAAACTATGTTAGATGCTTGATCTTAGAATGTTTGTATTTCTTCCCTAAAGGTTCAATTTAGATATATTAGTCTTATAGTGAAGTTTCATTGCAATATTAAATCTATTTGTGAAGTTATTGAATTTTTTGAATATTGGTAGTATGGTATAAAAACTTTAAATTTAGTTTTGAGGGCTTTATAGGGTCAAAATAGGGGTGAAACCTTACCTAACCAGAGCTTTCATGAATCAAGGACTATAGAAGAGATTGTGGTGTTTTTAAAATGGGGTCATAATAGTCAATAAAAGCAACTAATGATGAGTTATGTTCTTCAAAAGTTGTGTTGCTTGAAATCAAAGAAAATTAAATTCATTCAAAATTTATTTTGAGTTTTGAATGTTATTAAGGCCTACCCTAATGTAATAAAATATGAATAATAATATCTTAGGTCTTATTAGCCTCAAATTTTAGGGCTAAAATTTCTAGATCCTTATTGGGCAGTGACAAATTACCTAAATAAGGAAAAGCCATAGGGTTGTGTGGTATAGTTATATATATAATGGTGGCTGTGTAATTTTTTGTGTGTATTTGTGTTAGTAAGGGGAGTGTCTTTCATCATAGTGGGGAAAAAATCAAGTGTGATCAACAAACTTCACTTTACTACAAAATAAATGGATCAATCAAGGACATGAATAGTTCCTTATAAGTTTATTTATCCTTGACACTTTTTCCTATGGCATAGTTGTGAATTACAAGTTGAAAATACTTGGAGATGTTGATCATCTTCTTTTCCAAGTTAAGAACCTTAGCTTTAAGAATTTTGAACTCTCTTGGAGTCATTTACCACACAAATTAGATTTATGTAATGCTAGTTATGTTTACTTCCTCCATCTCTTGTGAGATCCACCCTCTTAGTTTTTATACTAACCAAGATATGAGTAGAAGTGTCATTTGTGGTTTTGTTTACATTTTATATTAACTTTCAAATATATATTGCCATCATTAAATTATTTTTTTCTTTCTACATATTGTAGTCATTAAATAAATTGTTACTTTCTATTTTATATTAATTTATTTTTTTAATACATAATTATGTACAAATATTTAATAATTTATATATGATAAATTTTATATTTTAAGTTATTTTGTTATATTTTATTTTAACCTCATTTTTGGAAGTTTATATACTATTGTAAACATTAATTAAACTAGCACTTCTACAAAAAGGAACAATGTTTAAGCCGATATGCTATGTAGTGGTGGTCATTTATACTGTAAACAGGGGAAAAATAGTTATTAATATGAAAGTTAAATTAAATAATATATGAATGAGATTTATTCAATATCATATTATTCATTGTTTTGAACTAATAAAGATTATAACAATGTGTTCACACTTAATTCTTCAACTTGGAATAGGAAGGATGGACATCTTTGTTGAATCTCTTTGATAACATTATGAATGTGGATTGTGTTTTCTTCATTGTTTAACAAAATCGACAATACATAACATCATAAATTTGTCAATTGGTATATTAAATATAACACTTCACTAAATAGATGTTTTTAATGCTTTACCATATGAATGAGATTTATTCAATATTAAATAATATGTGAACAACATTTACTCAATAGCATATTATTCATTGTTTTAAAATAATAGAGATTATAGAAATGCATTCACACTTACTCCTTCAACTTGGCATAAGAAGGGTAGACATTTTTGTTGAAACCATTTAATGTTGTGAATCTATATTGCATCCTATTGATTGTTTAACATAATCTACAATATATAACATCATAAATATATCAGTTAGTATATTAAATATAATGCTTAACTAATGTCATATATATGATTGTAGTGCTTTGTAATAATTTCCCTTCTATTTTTATATGCCAATTTGAATTTAAGTATTTTTTTATAAAACAATTGTCAACTTGAAACAATCTAGACTTCCTTCTTCCTATCAAATTCTTCCTCATAGATTACCCCTATTAGAATATGCATTTTGAGCTTTTTTGGACTAGACAAAAGTCATTTGTTAGGAATTTGTAGTCCAACATGGATGTGAAGAAGAACTAGAAAATGTATGGTTTTACTAGGATACAAGGAGAAAACAACTTATAACATACATGGCATTAGCACAAATTTTATTGAAGAAAATATTCTTCTAAGATATTTTTGTCTACCAAATAATATCATATTATCTTGTAAAAATCAAATTAGATGAGTCAAATCAATCCCCCAATTCTCTCAATGATAGATCATCATGAGGTGACTAAGGATGTAATGAAAGCATTCATATTTCTAATTGATTTGATCCATAGCTCCATCCACGATCCATTTTGATGCAACCTAACATAAAATACTTATTGTGCTCTCTATTCTAGAATTTCTTATCACATTGATTTTTCAATCCAAAAATATTATAGAGATTTAAATCCCAAAATCTATCCTTTGTATGCCCATTTCTATTATAGTGTAAACATTGCACAATCTTAACTCCTTCAATAAATTCTCTTGAACCTTTATTCATCCTTCCACTATCTGCATCATATCTAGAACCTTGATATTTTGGTATCTAGAACCTTGATATTTTGGCCTATTCATAGGCTCAATCAAATACTTATTCCTTTCTCATGCTTTCCTAGACCTTTACCTTTGAAACCCATTTTTTTCATAATCTTCAAACCTTCATTATTATTATCATAATAAATGAAATCCACAAACTTCTTGTCGTTTTCATTCTTACACTTTTCATCACAAACACTTTTAGCTTCAAAAAAATCACATTCCTCAATTTTATAAAAACTCAAATGAATTGTGACACATGATAAACCACATACAAATTGTTTCATATTCAAAAATTATTTCTCTTCTTTCAAAGTAGAAAATTCCTTCTTTAACATACTATTTTCCTCTTCCAATTTTTTCACATTTTCTTCTAAAACTTTGTTCTTTTTCTTAGTATTATCAAGCAACTTTAACTTTTCTTGTAATTCTTTATTTTACTCTCTAAGCTTCCATGTTTCCTTCACATGTCAATTATTCACTTCTTCCACAAATTTTAGCCTATCTTCTAGCTCTTACATTCTCTCTTTATATTCACTAATTTCATTTAAAAGTCTACATTTTTCTTTTGACCTCTCTCTAATCATTGCAAAATTTTTTGTCTCTAGTTTCAATAATTTTTCTTTTAAACAATCCATCTCAAGAGTCAAATTTATATTTTCCTTTAACACTCTTTTACCTTATTTTCCTATTTTAATAAACTCAATTCTATCAAATGAAAATCCAAGCTCCCTCTCAAAACACAAAATTGAAACCTTTTGTCAACATCAAATTTCATGCTTACCATGATTCATTTTTACAAACACTCTTTTATGACAATGATTTCCTGATTGTGATATCTTTTCATACACTTGATGCACTCTACAAACACTCTAATTATTTCTTCACAACAATGGTCTCTTCCACAAACTGGTGGCTCCAAAGCAATGCTCACTCTTTCTTTTGATACACCAACAATTCTTTATCTTATTCAACCAGGCTCTAATATTTCTACCCTAGCTTTGACATGGCTCTAATACCAATCTGATGAGGGTGAATGAATTGGATCCACAATGATAATTAAACACATAATACATGCTATAGGAATTTATAGAGATTATAAAATCATTTCATTACCTAATCAATTGAAAACATTACATTGTGTCACTTTCATAGACTTCTTTGATTGTATCAGGAAATAACTAAATTAAATGGCATAAGACAAATAGACTTTTCTAGAACTATCTAAACATAAATGACTTCTAGAACTTTACAAACCTAAATGTTAATTTTACCTAACCCTATTCGGTAATCCAGTTGGAATTTCTAGAATCCTCTATTACACTTTTACATTTCGTTTGAGGGAAAATTACACATTCCAACAAAATAAACTAAAATGGAAAAATAATCAATGTGTTGGGGCACTAATATATTCCATTAACCATTTTTTCCATCAATAACATTACAATATTTCTCTATTTATAGAGGTCTTTGATCATTTTTGGAAACATCTAAATTAGCTGACATAGGACAAATAGACTTTACTAGAACCATCTAAACATAAATAACCTCTTCAACTTTACAAACCTTAATATTAATTTGATCTAACCCTCTTCGATAATCTAGTTGGAATTTCTAGAATCCTCTATTATGATTTTACATTTCATTTGAGGGGAAATTACACATTCCAATAGTAACCCACCTCTATAGATCAATTTCTAGTCTAATAACCAAAAAAACCACAAACACAAAAATCATGGATCCTCAATTGTTTTATAATATAAAAAAAATTGAATTGAGATTTATTTTTAGGTAGGAGATGAGATTGATCAAGATCATTGAGCTTGAGAATCCTTCCCACAATAATTCCAAAAACAATTGTTATTATAGAGCTTTACTACATCAAATTTCTAGATTCAAGCGCTCAATTTTAAAACAATTTTGATCAATTTCTAGAAATAGTTTTTAAAAATAATCTACTTATAATTACAACTAAATTCTGATCACTTTTATTCTTTTGAAAAGGATTGTTATCTTTTGATACCGCTATTAGGATGATTTAACTTTGTAGTTTTTGAGTGAAACTCATAGACCCATATCTATTTTGGTGTGAAACAAAGAGGGAAAAAATGATGTTGATATGAACACCAGTGATGGGTGTGGGTAGATGGCCAAGAACACAACTACTTCATTATCACTTTCCAAAAACATTAGATGTACTAATTATTGTATTTATATCATTATACAAGTGCTTTCATAAATTTCTAGGGAATGAAATTTATGTATTCAACTAGTCAATCTTTTAAACATTTTCATATTAGTTTCTAGAAATGTCACTCATAATAATAATTTTATATATTATAATATGTCTACATATTTTGTGAGGCCTCGCCCTGACCCTTCGTAGCCTTAGTTGTTACTTTATCTTTTTGTTACTCACGACTCGAGATGTTGAGACATTATCAGATACTTGAACATATCATATTATTTCATGTTGTGTGGTGTTATTTCCAGATATTTAATGTTCATCATTTAAGGTTTTAGGTATATGTATGTTGATGAATTAAGTAAAATGTAGGATTAACACATTTATTTTGGAATCTTTATGATGAAGGATATAAGTAGGATGCAAGAAACCCTGATTGATGTATGTTTCAATTTATGTGAATTTTTGATATGTATTTATGTACATGTGATTTTTGAGACTACTAATGTGTGCAATGAGTGTGTAGATATTTTTTTTAGCTAAGGAAACTTATGGAGGAACAGAACTGATCCCTATGTGCCATTTGTGGAAACCTTGTTGTTCGTAACTAATTAACTGTGAGATGTATGTATTTTCTTTCTGTGTTCACTGAATGTAAATGTTCATAACTATGTTCTTTTGGTGTTGCTTGACACTCATGAGTTGTTTATGTTCTTTAGCATGCTAGTTAGGGTTAGCTATGTAACCTTTGGACCTAGGTCAGATTTAAGTTAGTGTCAGTTTGCTAATTAAGTTCTTAATCGAGTTTAGTCACCCTTAATTTGGATTAATGCTTAATCTATTTTGTCAGAGTTGTTAGTTGGTCGTAATTATTTTTTCCTAACTTTTGTTTGGCTCTAAACCTATTCCTAAGGCTTTAAAACATGGAATATTTATACCCAAGGGGTATGGGTATGGGTTAGGGGTCTTTTCCAACCCCTAAGCCCCTTTTATTGACTTTTGAGACCACTCAAAAAGTCTCTTTTTTCTTTTGTGCGAAAATTGACTATGGCTATGTTGAGTTTCATTACCCCACCTCCACTTAGTGTTTAACCATAGTATGAGTTGAGTTAGGAGTTTCTAGAATTGTAAGTGGGTGGGAGAAGTTATTGATCCTTTTGGGTGGTTGAGTTTGAGGCTTATTTAGAAGCCTTTCTTGGACTAGTTGAGGTTGTTACCCAATCTCTACATTTAGAGAGGAGTTCTTGAAGGTTGAAGAAAGGAAAGGGAAACTCTACTCAAACTTGTTCATTGCCATTACCTCTTCGTGAAGGTTGGAATTCTCATCTCCCTTATTCAGATTTCATTCTTGTTTCATGCTTATGCTACCTTGCTGTTGTTTCAATGTTTGTATGTTTGTGGGTATTGGGAAGCTTTGAAAACCATGTTATTTTTGGATGATTTCCTTTCATGTTTATGTTTGCAATTTTGAGATTTTTCTTGCATGGGTGTTTTGGTATTACTCACCCTTGGAGAGGGCAAAAGTGACCAATTTTGGGAAAGGTCTGTTTAGTCAGACTCCAACTAGTGTAGAGTCTCTTCTTAGGATGAGAAGAGGGAGAAAGGGTAGGGTGTTATGGGCCCCTACCTGTTAGCACAAACCTTGTATGATTATGGTATGTTGAAATGGAAGAATGAAAGTTCTTGGTATATAGCCCCGATTGGGCATCTGTTTGGTGTTGTGCTAGACTTCTCCTGGTTGGAAGAATCCACCTTTCCCTAGTTTTGATTCATTGTGAATCCTATTGTGTAAACCATGTATAAATACATATGCTTGTTTTTCTCTTGGTTATGCTTGGTTGTCACCCGATCAGATTTTTGTTCCCTCCATGGTTCTAGAAATGTGTTGCAAAATTATATATGGAACCCTTGTTGAGGGTCATGAAGGAAATTTCATTTAAGTGTTCTTTTTCAGGATTGAAATCCTATGTAAATTGTATCTCAAAACTTTGTTGGATTGGCAACGAAGTCAGGTTTTCTTCCTGATTCTTTCTCGGTTGAGCATTTGAATCAGGTTGGCCAATAAAATTGGTGTTGAGTATAATTGCTTGTCATGTGATTTAATCGTAAATTTTAAATTTGATGCATGCATATGAAAATAGGATGGAATTGATGTTGTTTTAATTTGGCAAAATTTCAAGTTTTCTTGTATGTTGATCAGTTTTCATGATTATTAGAATCAAGCAATTATTGCATGATTGAACAAAATGAATAATTCAAATTTTTGGTATATTAAGTTGTAACAAGTCCTTATGGATTTTCTTTGAAAAGAAAAATTTAATCCCCCTCTTGGTTATTAATCAACTAAAAATTTTATACTTAAAAAAATTTGGACAAAAAAAATATATATATATACTTTGCCTTGTAATTCTTAGAAAAATTTTCAAAAAAAATGTTTCCAAGAGAGTAAAAACTCTCTGGATTTTGTATGGGAAAAAGTTTTAAAATGCCCCTTTCATAATAGAGAATATTCCTTTAAATATCCTTTTTTAAATCATTTGTAAAATCTTGTAAATTAAAATTAAAATAATAATGATAATAGAAATTGTGTATAACATAATTTAAAACTGATATCCTAAATATCCTAACTCTTACCTATAAAAATTTTTATAGTAAATTCTCTACCTTTTTCCCTTGGGCGTCACCTTTTTAATGTATTAAAATATGGTTTTTGTTTTAGCAAAGTCTTTTGTCATCATGAAAGATGATGTCACCTGTCTAGTCTCTCCTTGTTTTGAACGTTGCATTTGGTTGAGTGTAAGATTTCATTAAATTTTTGTTTTACTTTATTTTTTTCCCCCCTTTCTCCTCCACCAATCACCATGGAGGGGAGGTCTTGTTTTGATTTAACCTGCTGACCCACATACTTGGGCTAGGTCTTCTTAGGGCTGCAAGTTGCAGACCCTCAATTTTTGCAGGCCTTTTTGGGGGCAGTGTTGAGAGCATGGGGAAACATGGGGAGGGGCTAGGTAGGCATGGGGAGTTAGGGGTTTTGGGGTTAAGTTAGTAGTTAGTAGGTTATTTTAGTTATGTTTAGTTGTTAGTAGATGTTAGTAGTAGTTTTTAGTGTTAGTTTGTGTTTTTTTTTTAAATGTTTTAATTTAGTAGTGTTAGGGATTAATTTGTAAATTGATAATTGTCTTAGAGTTTTATAGTTGATTTCGATTATATACTTTCAATGAATCTAAACTCGAATACATTTACATTTTCATTTAAATAATTGTTTCTTATTGTTGAAAGTTAATGTAAGAACATAAGTTTATCAATATCAATCTTATAACAAAAGTTTCAAATCTTAATAATGTAATCATCCTCATGTTTATAATCTTAAGACGTAATGTAGAGAACCTGTACTAAAACTATTATCAATCTTTTCAACTTAGAGCATGTTTTATTATTAATTATTATTCAAAAAAAAAAATTGTGTGTTTTTGCCCTCATAGTTTGGGCATGACATTTTGGTATCAGAGCTCGTGTTTCAACACTAGGAACCTTAAACCCTTACACTTCTGAAATTTAAAACTAAACATTAAATTGTGTAGGATGCCTCCTATTACTCGAAGCAACCCACAAGGCAGAGGTCATAGGGCGAGAGGTGGTAGAGCGGGACAGGGGGATGGACCACCTCCACCACCACCACCTCCACCTCCACCACTACCGAACCTGAACCAAGACATTATAGATGCGCTTCAGACTTTGATC
The DNA here is from genome assembly GCA_028749045.1 of Cupressus sempervirens. Lineage (NCBI taxonomy): Eukaryota > Viridiplantae > Streptophyta > Pinopsida > Cupressales > Cupressaceae > Cupressus > Cupressus sempervirens. The sequence goes on along the minus strand of CM053789.1, from coordinate 708,733,785 downwards.
GATGTAGTCCAGCAAAGAGTAGTACCTGAGGTTCAGCCAGCTCAGCAGATTCTAGTAGTGGAAGCAGAGGGACCTAGAGGAGGTGGGCCCAGAGTCAAAGAGAGGACTAGGAGTCCCCCACTGAGACAGTTAGAGGGGCAGGATGAGCATGAAGGTGAGTCAATACACCAGAGAGGAACCCCACTTGTCAGACCTCCTAGACATATAGGAGATGATATCAAGGAATTGATTCGACTTGGACTACCATTATTTAGGGGTTCCACTAAGGGAACACTAGCAGAGGCATGGTTGCAGAGCCTACAACGGTGCTTTGGGTTATGCCCTTATGGGAGTAATCTAAAGGCACACCTAGCAGTTCATCAGTTGAGAGGGGATGGCTCCAATTGGTGGCATCAGGAGGAGATCATAGGTGGAGTGAGGATGGATACCCTCACATGGGAGTCTTTCCTAGAAAGATTTTGAGAGAGGTACTTGTCAGAGCATTTTCAACAGAAATAGATAGAGGAGTTCCATTCTCTGTATCAGAGAGGTCTTACAGTGACATAGTATGAGAGCAGGTTTCTCGAGCTCCTTCCTTATGTGGAATACATGAAGGACGAGAAACTACAGGTACATCATTTTATCATGGGTTTCAATTTTTCACTTCAGGGTCCAGTTCAGATGGCCTTCCCTACCACCTTCAGACATGTAGTGGAGATAGCACTAGTGCTAGAGGATACTCGGGGTAGATAGGAATCACAAGATCGATCTCAGAACCAAAACTCTACTCAGCAAAAACCCCCTCAGAAAGGGAATCAAAATTATACACCAGGGTCCTCTAAGGGCCAATAGTCTCAGCAGTAGCAACAAGAACCCTCACAGGGTAATCAGGGGTCTAAGCCCAAGCAGTGGTAGTTACAACAGGATCAGAAAGTACATACCCCACAATCACAGGCAGTGCAAACTCAACAGTATTCCAAGGGTGGATACAGTGGGTCTAGCAAATCAGGAGGCCTACAACAATCAGGATCATAGGATACATGATCTTATACCCAAGGGCCATGCTATACTTGTGGTGGCATGGGTCATATAGCTAGAGAGTGTCCGCAGGGATAGTCATTCAGTGGTCAAAGAGGGACTTTTTCAGAGCCGACAGTGGGAGACATGGGTAGGTCCCACAGAGTTTTTACAACGGTTGACAACCGTCAGACTAGGCATCAGGCTACAGATATTGAGGCTACAAGTGGAGTTGGTCAGCTAGTTAGTGCTAGAGACTATCCATATTTTTGTCCGACAGACCCTATCTCCTCGAGGTCGAGAGCTGGACCAAGTTAGGGTCTAGTAGGAATGTTATGATGAGGTCATGATTTCTTGGGAGGATGCAGCATGGATGCGATCTCTATACCCTTATCTTTTGATGAACTCCAGGGGAAGTTCATGCCTAGTGGCGGAGGATGTGAGGCCTCGCCCTGACCCTTCATAGCCTTAGTTGTTACTTTATCTTTTTGTTACTCACGACTCGAGATGTCGAGACATTATCAGATACTTGAACATATCGTATTATTTCATGTTGTGTGATGTTATTTTTAGATATTTAATGTTCATCATTTAAGGTTTTAGGTATATGTATGTTGATGAATTAAGTAAAATGTAGGATTAACACATTTATTTTGGAACCTTTATGATGAAGGATATAAGTAGGATGCAAGAAACCTTGATTGATGTATGTTTCAATTTATGTGAATTTTTGATACGTATTTATGTACATGTGATTTTCAGGACTACTGATGTGTGCAATGAGTGTGAAAATATTTTTTTTAGTCGAGGAAACTGACAGAGGAACAGAACTGATCCCTATGTGCCATTTGTGGAAACCTTGTTGTTCATAACTAATTAACTGTGAGATGTATGTATTTTCTTTCTATGTTCAGTGAATGTAAATGTTCGTAACTATGTTCTTTTGGTGTCGCTTGACACTCGTGAGTTGTTTATGTTCTTCAGCATGCTAGTTAGGGTTAGTTGTGTAACCTTTCGACCTAGGTCAGATTTAAGTTAGTGTCAATTTGCTAATTGGGTTCTTAATCAAGTTTAGTCACCCTTAATTTGGATTAATGCTTAATCTATTTTGTTAGAGTTGTTAGTTGGTCCTAATTATTTTTTCCTAACTTTTGTTTGGCTCTAAACCTATTCCTAAGGCTTTAAAACATGGAATATTTATACCCAAGGGGTATGGGTATGGGTTAGGGGTCTTTTCCAACCACTAAGCCCCTTTTATTGACTTTTGAGACCACTCAAAAAGTCTCTTTTTGCTTTTGTGCGAAAATTGACTATGGCTACCATGAGTTTCATTACCCCACCTCCACTTAGTGTTTAACCATAGTATGGGTTGAGTTAGGAGTTTCTAGAATTGTAAGTGGGTGGGAGAAGTTATTGATCCTTTTGGGTGGTTGAGTTTGAGGTTTATTTAGAAGCCTTTCTTGGACTAGTTGAGGTTGTTGTCCAATCTCTACATTTAGAGAGGAGTTCTTGAAGGTTGAAGAAAGGAAAGGGAAACTCTACTCAAACTTGTTCATTGCCATTACCTGTTTGTGAAGGTTGGAATTCTCATCTCCCTTGTTCAGATTTCATTCTTGTTTCATGCTTATGCTACCTTGTTGTTGTTTCAATGTTTGTATGTTTGTGGGTATGTTGGGAAGCTTTGAAAACCATGTTATTTTTGGATGATTTCCTTTCATGTTTATGTTTTCAATTTTGAGATTTTTCTTGCATGGGTGTTTTGGTATTACTCACCCTTGGAGAGAGCAGAAGTGACCAATTTTGGGAAAGGTCTATTTAGTCAGACTCCAACCAGTGTAGAGTCTCTTCTCAGGATGAGAAGAGGGAGAAAGGGTAGGGTGTTATGGGCCCCTACCTATCAGCACAAACCTTGTATGATTATGGTATGTTGAAATGGAAGAACGAAAGTTCTTGGTATATAGCCTCGATTGGGCATCTGTTTGGTGTTGTGCTAGACTTCTCCTAGTTTTAAGAATCCACCTTTCCCTAGTTTTGATTCATTGTGAATCCTATTGTGTAAACCATGTATAAATATGCATGTTTGTTTGTCTCTTGGTTATGCTTGGTTGTCACCCGATCAAATTTTTGTTCCCTCCATGGTTCTAGAAATGTGTTGCAAAATTGGATATGGAACCCTTGTTGAGGGTCATAAAGGAAATTTCATTTAAGTGTTGTAATTCAGGATTGAAATCCTATGTAAATTGTATCTCAAAACTTTGTTGGATTGGCAATGAAGCTGGGTTTTCTTCCTGATTCTTTCCCGGCTGAGCCTTTGAATCAAGTTGGCCAATAAAATTGGTGTTGAGTATAATTTCTTGTCATGTGATTTAATCGTAAATTTTAAATTTGATGGATGCATATCAAAATAGGATGGAATTGATGTTGTTTTAATTTGGCAAAATTTCAAGTTTTCTTGTATGTTGATCAGTTTTCATGATTATTAGAATCAAGCAATTATTGCATGATTGAACAAAACGAATAATTCAAATTTTTGGTATATTAAGTTGTAACAAGTCCTTATGGATTTGCTTTGAAAAGAAAAATTTAATCCCCCTCTTGGTTATTAATCAACTAAAAATTTTATACTTTAAAAAATTTGGACAAAAAAAATATATATATAGTTTGCCTTGTAATTCTTACTTAGAAAAATTTTCAAAAAAAATGTTTCCAAGAGAGTAAAAATTCTCTGGATTTTGTATGGGAAAAAGTTTTAAAATGCCCCTTTCATAATAGAGAATATTCCTTTAAATATCCTCTTTTAAATCATTTGTAAAATCTTGTAAATTAAAATTAAAATAATAACGATAATAGAAATTGTGTATAACGTAATTTAAAACTAATATCCTAAATATCCTAACTCTTACCTATAAAACTTTTTATAGTAAATGCTCTACCTTTTTCCCTTGGGCGTCACCTTTTTAATGTATTAAAATATGGTTTTTGTTTTAGCAAAGTCTTTTGTCATCATGAAAGATGACGTCACCTGTCTAGTCTCTCCTTGTTTTGAACGTTGCCTTTGGTTGAGTGTAAGATTTCATTAAATTTTTGTTTTACTTTTTTTTTCCCCCCCCCTTTCTCCTCCACCAATCACCATGGAGGGGAGGTCTTGTTTTGACCTGCTGACCCATGTACTTGGGCCAGGTCTTCTTAGGGTTGCGAGTTGCAGACCCTCAATTTTTGCAGGCCATTTTGGGGGCAGTGTCGAGAGCATGGGGAAACGTGGGGGAGGGGCTAGGTAGGTGTGGGGAGTTAGGGGTTTTGGGGTTAAGTTAGTAGTTAGTAGGTTATTTTAGTTATGTTTAGTTGTTAGTAGATGTTAGTAGTAGTTTTTAGTGTTAGTTTGTGTTTTTTTTAAAAATGTTTTAATTTAGTAGTGTTAGGGAAAGTTAGTAGAGGTTAGTTAGATTAGTTTATGTTAAGATAGTTATGCTACATTTAGTTAGTAAGTGGTTAAAAGTTTGTTTCAAATTTTGTTAATTGTTGAAAATTAATTAGCTTAAATTAGTTAAGTTTAGAGTTATGATAAATTGTGTAATGTTAGTTTAAAGTTAATAAAGTTTTCTTTCTGTTAGTTTTAGAACTAAGTTAGTTTAACTTTAAATGTAATATAGTTTTAGATTTTAAATTAGTTAGCATTATATATATATATATATAATAATATAGTTTAGTTGCAATTATAGTTGTAATTTAGTTTTACTAGAATGTAGTATTTGATTGTGATTGAACTAGAATTAAAAATGATATGTTTAGTTTTGTTAGGAATTAAGTATGATGTTAAATTAATATTAATTTATAGGTTCTACCATCATTTAAATTAGTGTAACGTTAGTGCTATACTGATATGATTTTAACTAGTTTAAATGTATGATTGTTTTATATTTAGTTAGTTTTTATTTCATTAAATTTAAATTTAGTAAGATTTTGATGGTTTATTAATATGTTAAAAATAGTTGAAATGTTTAAAGTTAATAAATTTGATATACATATATTCAGTTTTAATTCTAGTTAAATTGTTTTTCCTTAAAGTGATTTTTTTATATTGATTAATTTGTAAATTGATAATTGTCTTAGAGTTTTATAGTTGATTTCGATTATATACTTTCAATGAATCTAAACTTGAATACATTTACATTGTCATTTAAATAATTGTTTCTTATTCTTGAAAGTTAATGTAAGAACATAAGTTTATCAATATCAATCTTATAACAAAAGTTTCAAATCTTAATAATGTAATCATTCTCATGTTTATAATCTTAAGACGTAATGTAGAGAACCTGCACTAAAACTATTATCAATCTTTTCAACTTAGAGCATGTTTTATTATTAATTATTATTCAAAAAAAAAAAATTTGTGTGTTTTTGCCCTCGTAGTTTGGGCATGACATATTTTAAATATATTAACATACAAACTCATTCGTTCCACTAGGTATTTTATGAAAGTTCAACCTCATTATTTTGTGTGCCCTATACCCTTGAGGCATCTCACCATTTTCTGGCCATTGTGTTCTACATTAAATTTTCCTATCAACTTAATTAAATATTTATACTCTATAGATTATTGAAAATAAGAATTATATATCATAAAATATTTTTAAAAATAAAGTAAATGATCAAGTAAAGTGGAAGTTAGAACCTCTTTTAAGGATAGCAACCCCACCCCTCAACTTAACCAACATATTTAAGTAATAAAATATTTTTTTAAAATATATTGAGAATTTTTAATAATAAATAAAATTTATTTATATTTTTATTATATCTAAAATTTATAGTGACAAAACATTGAAAAATATAGAAATATATAGAATGAAACATAATCCAACAAGTAGTGGCATAAAATATTGTAATTGATAAGATTGTATTATATAATGTAAGGTTTATTATATTGTCTATGTAATTCTATTTTATAATGTCAAATTAGATTATATATTATATATAAATTATAATAATATGATTGCAAATAATAAAATTTGTTGTAGTCAATAATTCATTATATATTATATAGTTTTATTGAATATATTTATCGTTTCATATTAAAAACATATTAATATTAACATAGCCAATAGCATTAAAGATAAATAAAATTATTAATTGCAATTGGTGCAAAAGTATATAATTATTGTACTTACAAATGAATGCAATAGTATACAACAAGAACAATAATATTTATAAAACAAACAAACTTTCTTTCATATATTTAAATTTTATACAATGCATAAACAATTTTTTCTTAGTGCACCATAAGTATTTCCTAAAGCCAAAGTCCAAGGAAGAAAACCACTAGATAAATCATATTGTTAAGGATAACAATCCCACCACCACAACTTGACCAACACATTTAAGTAACAAGTGACTTTTAAATAAATTTTTAAAAATTATATAATAATTAATAATAATAATAAGTAAATTAAATTTATTTATAAAAATTAATAATAATAAATAAATAAAATTTATTTATATTTTATTATATTTAAAATTATATATTTGACTTTATATTAATGAAAATTGAAAAAATTATAAATTTATAGAATGAAACATAATTCAATAATATGTTATAGATTAAAGTAAAAACAAGTTTTGAAGGGACTCAAAACTCTTAATAGAAAAGCAAAAGATAATCAAATAAGCATGACCAGGTTTTACAAGGACCTGAAACTTGTAGTATAAAAGTTACAAAACCAAGTTAATTCAATAATATGTTTTATAAAAAGAAATATTCTTTAATATATTTAATTTTTCACAATGCATAAATAATTATTTCTTAGTGAGAGAAGTATTTCCTAAGCTAAAGTTCAGAAGGAAGAAAACCAACAGATATGATTTATGGTAATTATTTAAATTATTTAATATTGCATTAGTTTAATCAATCTAATTGTTCTCTCTATTACACAAAGTTTTTAAGCCATTACATAAAAATAAATAAAAAATAGAAATAAAAGTGAATTTATATAAAATGATAATAATCAATATTATGATTCTAAAATAGAAAGAACATCTTCATTGCCAGATTTCTATCAATTTTTAAAATTAAAATAAATAAAAGAATGTTTGCAATAGTGAGTTTCCAAATTCTCTATCAATTTCTAAAATTGAACAAGAATTGTTTAGAATGTTAAGCTTTAAGTTTGTGTCAACTCCTAAAATTTAGGAATATAATTTTACAACAGTAACAAAGATAAATAATTTTCTATATTAGACCACATTCTTATCTATAAAACTGAAGTGTGGCCAATTTGTATGTAATATGAAAAGAGATGGGAATTTGGATGAATACTCTAAATTGTGCAGTTTATGCCTGCATCCTTCTTGTCATGGTTTTCTTTCTACCAACTATAACAGTGTCTGTTGCTATGATCAAAGGTAATAAATTTACCACTTTCATACTAAAATGTGATTAAATTTCAGAAAAGCATTTTTTTTGATAGGTCCACCTACTCCACCATGTGGATTAATTTATGATAATTTAACACAATGCGATCAACTTTGTATTCCCTATGGAAAATGCATATCTGCAAATGGCCTTTATTTTTGTAATTGTTAATATTGTTAACCTATAGTTTTTAAGAATTACTATGACATCTGAGATAAGTTTATAGAATAAAAGATGGAAGATTTTAATATATAAATATTCTTGATAATTAAAGATATTCAAGTTTATATATAAATATTTTCATAAAAGTTTAAATTTAAAACTGAATATTATTCTTTTGTTAATATAAAATAAATTAATTATTTTAAAATTTACAGTTTACAATCCTTTTCTTGTTATCATATAATACAAGTCTCTTTTATTCATTACTATTAATTTATTTTTAAATCAATAACAACATTGTAAAGTGAACCAAATTATTAAATTATTTATGCTTTATGTGTATAGTTTGTAGAGGTGTTAAATGCTCTAAATCTATTTTCCTAAATAAAATTTTTACATTGTTTAAGACTCTTAATTTATAAGCACGACAAGAAAGCACACTTTGATTACCCGAGAGGCTACTTCAGTCTCATAAGAGGCTACTTTAAAATATATTTGTTAGAAATTAATTATAATTATATAATAATCAAAATAAAATAATAATATAATACGATATACAACTCAATAGTGAGAAAATGTAATATGAAATATCAAAATATTTTTTTATACAATCAATAGTAGTAACTAGAATATGCATAAAATCTTCAAAATTATAAAATTATCTTTTATTATCAATATAAACAATTAATAAGAAGAAGAGTTTTATTATAGTAAATATATAAAATAGAATGAGAAAAATAATTACTATTTGTATTATTTTTATTTAATTATAATTAAAACAACTATAACACCTGCCAAGGGATCCAAAAGAATTAACCTAAAGTTTTACTAAGTTTGTTAAAAAAAAAAAAAATTAAACAAGGAAGATAGATCACTCACATCAAACACATAGCAGCGAAAGAAATAACATGTAATCATCTATTAGCATGCATAATAGGTTACATTCCTTAAGGATCCCAAGATGTTGAGTCAAATTTAATTTTAATTAATTCTAAGTCTAACAACTACCACATCCACATGAAAGAATAATTAGAAAGTCCAAAGTCCATAATATACGTTTGTTCTAAATGCCTCTTGGCAAATGAAATCTAGAATGCTCAATCATCCACTGTACGGCTAAAATAATATACATATGTAGAAAATAAAGATACATCATCCTCCTCTAATCCATGATACAAGTGCAATAAAATAAATGAAACTAATAACATACATGGTACATCCATCTATCATAAAAGATATAACATCATAAAACATAGCTAACTAAGTGTGTGGTTCCTCCCAACTGTCAATAGCATCATTAGACCATCATGGGCCCTAGTCATCCCCCACGCGTAACATCGCAAGCCACTGAACAGATCATTGGTAATATCATAATAGGGATGTCACTCCTAAAATATGCTACAACATATGCATAAAGAAATCTAACATGCTACAACAGACACATAAAAAAATCTAACATGCAAGAATAAAACATAAGATAATCTTCCAAAATAGATAACATCATCTATCACATGCTAACCATCAATATAAAAAAACATGTCAGTAAACAACATCATCTAAACATGATAAACAAACATACCAAAAAGCTCCAGCCATGGTGACTACGGACGGATCTCAATGATAAGAGTAAAAAGCACTACCACCCAACTGCGTGGAACCTAAATGACCCACTCCCACCGCACTAAGGAGATGGTCTCAAGTCCCAAACAAGATGTCAAATCACATAACACAAATACTCTCAAAGTCCAAGAATCCTAAAAGTATACTAACTCAAGGGTTCCAACACATAAATTGACATATAGAAAATCTACTATGTAAGCAGGCAAGTGTCATCACAAAAGTCACGTAGAAGTTAACCGAGCAATCCCTTAGTAATCTCTTGGGAATCCTGGGTCCCTAGTGATCTTTTTGGCCACTAGTATCCTCTCATACCGATGAGGCATACTATGAAATACAAGGTTGTAACCAAGCATTCTCCCTACCCCATCCTAGTCTATACTAGCACTCGAGGCATGGGGGAGAATATACAATTATCTTATTAGGTTCATTTAATCCCCATTTAGTGTAAATGTTATCACTTATTAAAAATAACTTACAATGGGTTTCCCCTTGGTAGCTTCTTAGGGCCCCGGCCCCCATTGCAAGCCACTTCCCAACACTACACATAGATAAACTACCCTAGGCTCATGAAATCACAAATCAAAGAATCATAGTAAAAATCACCTCAGCCCTATACAAGCGATTGGAAAGCATCAAAAGATAATCAACAATAATCACATCAGTTCTCCACAAGCAACTAAAAGTATCAAATGATAGTCATATTAATCACGATAGTTCTCTATAAGCAACTTGAGGCATCAATGATAAAACACCGCATCCAATGGTTCTCCAACGAGCAATTGGAAAGCATTCAAAAATAATACTGATTGAAGACTCCAAAATGGTCAAGTCAAACATGTCACAACATGAAATCATCAAGAACAAACCATCCAAAATATCTTAGTCCTCCTAAAGCAACTAGAGAGAAAATCAAATATAACTGATCGATGACTCAAAAATGGTTAATTCGGGTATCTCATAAACATACACCTCAGCTTCCCACAAGAAGACTAGAAAGCAATAACAACTAGTAAATGCAAACATGTCATAGAGCATACTTAATCACATTACCATGGTTGGGATGAAAAGATCGAAGATCAAATTAGCATGACATCACAATCACATAACCCCTGAGTCTCTGGTAACAACTTAGGATTGGTCAATGCTAATCAACAACAACACACCCCAAAGCATAAGCAATACATAGGAAACATAACAGTCTAATAGTTTCATAGTTTGGGTTTGATTTGAAAATACACATTAAAGTAAAAGCAAAGTTTCAATTTACATTTCAAGTTATAAGATTCTCAGTTTATTCCACCCAATAACCCATTTGTTTATAAAGTTACCCTCATTATAATAAAAATCAATTTCTTAAAAGAATAATCAGAGAATAACCATTCATTTATTTAGCTAATAGAAATAACAATTTATTGATTTTAAATAGAATAACTATAATTTTATTAAAATCAATATGGTAGCAATTATTAACAATAACAATTAAATGAATTTTAAACTCCAATAAATTAACTTCATTTATTAATTAAACTTAATTAAATTATCTTTAATTAAATTAATTAATAATTATATCCACATTCATAAGAATTAATAATTAGCATTACAAATTACTTATTAATAATTAATTATCTTTAATTAATAATATTTATTAAATAAGTATTAATAAATTAATAAATATTAATAAATTATTAATAAACTTTCTTTCTTTTTTCTAATCAAAAAATGACATAGCACTTATATAATATATTTATTAATAAACTAGTTCAAGGGCTCATCAGAGAAAGAACTAACAAGAAAACTCTAAATTGTTGCCAAAGTACAAAAGTGTTAAAAGCTAATATGACATACCAGGCATATCAACAACAAAATACAATTTCTCTGCACTAAGCAAGAGTACCCAAAATATGATATATATCAATACTCAACAATGATCAAGGTCCAATTATGCCAATGAACCTCTCCTTCTGAAAGATTTAACTAAAAGTAGGAGAGCTTTGAACCTCCTGTCTAATTGGAGAATTTGTGAACATGCACAAAGAATGTGCAAACTAACATTCGTGTGTCGATCAATTATAGTAAAATTTTCTATTAAGCTTCATTAATCTTCTTTGTGTCCCAAATATGGCACACTGATAAGCATGGGAATTTCAAAAAAATAACCTCTGAATAGCAAGATTCAAATATGGAGCCTTCACAACCAAGATTAGCTAGATAATCAACTAGTTTATTGCCCTCCCGTAGAGTATGAGAGAAACAAGTAGCTTGAAAATAATCAATTAAATCTGAGCATTGTTGAAGGATATAGGCTAGTTTCAAGGTATGAGAAGATCTTGAGAGACAAGAATTTATAATTACCTAAGAATCACCTTCAATATGGATGGTGGAAACATTACATCTCTTTGCCAAAATTAGACCTGCCAATAGGGCTTGAGCTTCTGCAAGGTTGCTAGTACCAACTGGTAAAAAATATGCTTTGATTGCAACTACTTCACCTTGCCAATTCCTAATACAAGCACCCAATCCTGACTTACCACGGTTCCCACAAGAGCAACCATCAAAATTTAACTTTAAAAAATTTCTAGAGGGGGGAGACCATTTTACATGAAGTCGATCAGATTGATGAAATCTTAGAATTCTAGTTTGTAGAGAAACCTGGAGGTAACTTAATTTGTTTCCATGGTTTTAGAAGAAGATAATCCCAAGCAAATACTAAAATATTATTCATACAATTGAATATATTTGCATTTAATCTTTTTGAAATTGTATTCTCAATCCCATCTAGAACAGATTCTAGGTTTGATTTTTCATTACGAAAAAAGATCTTGTTATGTTCCCACCAGATGGCCCACACCACAGCAGCTGGGATGCACTTCCAAATACTAGCAAATAGAGATCTTAAGAATAGAACTGGCCAAGATTTAAATAGGTCCCAAAGACTATTCGGTAGAGGTAAAGACATTTAAAGCTTGTTCAACACAAAAACCCAATACTGATAAGAAAAGGGACACTAGAGAAGGAGGTGATCTATAGATTGTAGCTCCTTATAATTTACAAATAAAAGATTCAACAATACCTAGGCTGGACAACCGTTCACTGGTGAGTATTCTTTTTCTAAGGGCAATCCAAGCAAAACATCTAGCCTTGGGGAACACAGTGGAGTTTCAACAAAAGGAAAAAGCTCTACACTTCCTACTTGAATTATATGTTTGTCATAGACAATAATAACCTTCCTTGATTAAATAATCACCACCTTTGGTTGGGGCCCATATAACTATATCTTCCCTATTAGAAAGAAAAACAATTCTTTCAGCAAGAGAGTTCCTCAAGGAAAGGAGACTTGGTTGACTAAGAAGATGTGTTGGAGGTTCTTTCCAGAGAACCCTTCTTGAATGAATTTCAATAGCCAAAATATAGTCCCAAAAAGAGGAGCCCCACTCAGCTTTTAGAACTTGGCAAGCTTCATCTAGCTTTTCTTATCTACATAGAGGGGGAAATCCATTCCATGAGTCTTCCCAAAACTTTACTTTCTCTCCACTGCGAATTTCCCAAGTAATATAATTACAAACAATATCCTTTGAAGACATCATAAAGTTCTATATGGCTGAACCTAAAGGAGGATAAGACATAGTAAAAATCTTGGAAGGACTTGAAGAATCTAAGAATTTTTCTTGCATGATTAAACACCATTTTGCATGAGATTTTGTATACATTTTCCACACAATCTTGCCCCCAAAAGCCTTATTTCTAGTAGCAATATCATGCAGCCCCACACCCCTAGATGCCTTATCATGAGACATTTTAAGAAAATAAACAAGAAGAAGCTTCTTTTTATCTAAAAAATTTCCTTTCCATATAAAGTCTCTAATGATCTTTTGAATTTGCAAGATTATAGAAGAGAGAGCATTAAGAATTGACAAGTAATAGTTTGGGATAGCTGTTAGGATAGCTTTAACTAGCAAAATAGGGCCTGACAAAGATAACAATCTAGCTTTCCAAGTAGAGATCCTAGCCCTAATTCTGTCAATGATAGGAAGCCAAAAAGTTGTCATTTTTGTTCCCATAGAAAAAGGAATTCCAAGATAAATGGATGGGAGGTGATCCACTAGGAAACCCAAAGTTGAAGAAATCCTTTGAGCTACTACATCATTAGTGTTGAAAATGAAAATTTTGGTTTCATTGTCATTGATTCTCTAACCAAAAACTTTTGAATATAGGTCCAATGCATATTTAATATGGTTAGCTTCCTTTACATTTGATGTACCGAAAAGAAGAGTATCATCAACAAATAGGTAATGGGTAACTGTGATAGATGTACGAGGAATCAAAATTCCTTGCCATAAGCCCAAATGTGAAGATCTATTGATGAATCTGCTGAAAGCATTAGCCATAAGAATAAATAAAACTGGAGATAGTGGATCACCCTGACGAATCCCTTGAGAAGAGGGGAAAAAACCAATTGACTCTCCATTAATAATGACTGAAAACTAGGCACCAAAAATACAATTTTTGATCCATTTGTACCACTTATCTAAAAAAAAAATTTGGAAATAACTTTAAAGAGGAATGACTATCTTACCATGTCATAAGCCTTCATCATGTCAAGCTTGATCACAAAACTAGACAACTAATGAGAATTGATAGAATGAAGAGTCTCATGTGCAACAATAGTGCCTTCCCATGTTTCTCTTACTAGCACAAAACCACCTTGATCTAAAGAAATGATATGAGGTATAAATTTCTGCAACCTCATGTATATAGCTTTAGTAATCAATTTATAAATCATGTTTCATAAAGAGATAGGCCTAAAGTTAGCAAAAGAAGCCAGCTACTTAACTTTTGGAATAATAGCAATGTTAGTTGAATTGAAGCTCTTAATCATCTTGGAATTCCTTCTCGACTCTTCAACCACTGATAATAAATCAAAACCAATGAAATCCCAACAATTTTGATAAAAAAGAGTTGTAAATCCATCAGGGCTTGAGGCTTTGTCGGGTGGGAATGAAGATACCACTTTTTAAATTTCTTCCAATGTGGAAGGGGCAAGCAACATCCTATTATGATCTGGTGTAATAAGAGGGGGAATACAACTAATCAAATCATTAATCAAATTGTCATCAATAGGATCCAAATGATGGGGAGCCAAGAGATTTGAAAAAAAAGTGAACACCTTCCTCCTTAATACCATTGTTATCTTCTATAAGATGACCAGATTTTGAGTGCTTAATTGAAAAAATAGTGTTAACTGCCCTTTTAAATCTAGCAGTTTCATGAAAAAAAGTTGTGTTCTTATCACCATCTCTTAACCATAGTTCACGAGACTTTTGTCTCCAATAAATCTCCTCCCTATTGCAAAGCTCCTTCCATTCTTCTTTCAAGGATTTTTCCTCATAATATAAATCTGGGTTGAGACCTTTTTGAATGATGACTGAATTTACCTTCTCAATTTTTTCTGAGACATCTTGTTTTCGCTTGAACACATTTTTAAAAACCTTTTCATTCCACTCCTTGACCATCCCTTTCATGTAATGAAGCTTTTTAGAGAACTGAAGCATCTTAGGATCCCTAAAGGTTGGAGCATTTATCCACCAATGTTTTAAAAGCATAATAAAGTTAGGACGCCTGAACCACATGTGTTCAAACTTAAAAGAACTAGCCCGATTAAGACGTTGTGATATGTTGTTCTTTGATATCAATAACTAGACTGGAAAATGATCTAATACAGCAAAAGGTAAGATTTTAGAATTAAAACTAAAACTCAATAGCTTCCATGATTGTGAAATTTCTAAAAAACCAATAGGTTGATTAGTCCATGTGTATAATCCATTGTCAAGAAAAATGTCACTTAAGTTATTATCTTCTACAAATGAAGAAAAATCTTGGATAGTTCTAGTGGGTGGACAAATTCCCTCTTTCTTTTTAGACATTGATAGTAATGCATTGAAATCCCCACCTAATATAAAATTCATTTCTCTTTCTTGCTAAATAAGATTCGTCAGTATAGCCCAAAGGTTCCTCTTATCATTTGTAGATGTGGGACCATATATGTTGAAGATAAGGAATTTCAAATCAAAGTGTTCAACTTTCAGCAACTGCCAATTGGAATCTTGCCCAATAAGAATACCATGAATACTTTTAGCATTACATAAAATTGCTAAACCCCCAGAGGCCCCATGCCCCTCTACATGAACTGAAAGCTAATTAGTCCATTTAGCCAATGTCTTATCAAAAACTTGTTCTGATAATTTAGTTTCTTGAAGAAGAAGAATATCTCCTTTTGTAGAATCTAGCAACTGCTTGATCCTACCTCTTTTGTTAGAGGCATTGATACCTCTGACATTCCATGTAATGATTTCATTGCTGACAAGGAGAACCTCTCATTCTCCTTGTCAATCTTTTGATTGATGAAAACTTATCATCAAGAGTGGATTGAATACCAGCATCCACTTCCAATAATGTCTTTGTAGATTTTGGCTTTCTACCTCTCTATTTTGGAGTCTTCATCACTGTAGTGATAGCAGTAGGGGATTGATCTAATGAAAAATGAATTGAGAAGTCAAAATACCCTCTATCTATGTTATTTCCATTTTGTTGAGAACTTTCTTATTCTTGACTAGTCAGATTCATCACATCTGCATCATTTAATTCATTAAAAATGTGGCCTTCTTTAGATAGATTAGCTGTCCTCATTTGAGATTCTACAAACTCATTGATCTGACAATAATCTATTTATGAAGCTCCAATTTATTTATATCATTCAAGTGATGGGCTACTTCAAGATTAGTAGATGCTAACAATTTAGGTTGGATGAGAGCATTCATTTGACAATTGTCGAATGATTTTGGATATAAGGAATCAGTTGTTCCTTCCTGTACTTCATTAAGACCTAGGGGATTTTCCACATTCACCAGTTGAGTCCCATTTGGAAAATTAGATTGATTAATAGACGTTTTTTCATCCAGGTGAATAATTTCCATTATAGAAACTCCTTCCTCAATTGCAATTTCATGAATCAAATTAGATGCAAAAGTTGTTAAGAGAGTTGTGGCTATTTTAAAAAGTTGATGTTGGGGGATCTTCTTACCTTTTAGATCACTGATAATGCATGGGAGATTAATAGGCTTGTTATGATAGGTGAGATCATGCACTATCATGTCTAGTAGCAGATCATGGATTTCATCAAGTTCTAAATCATCTGAACCCATCAATAGTAATGTAGACTTAGAGCTCGTGGTCATATTTATATCATTCCTCCAATAATGCTAGAAGAAGTACAATAATGTTAGGACTTTAATTA